>JAECWU010000555.1:0-707687 GCA_018150985.1 Chymomyza costata | reverse complement strand
TTTCCATTGCATTGTGTGTGGCGCTGCCGTGTGTAGTCGTACGACGGTCGCTCGAAAAATCAAAGAGTTTTGATTTTTTTGGCCAATCGTACAGACGGTCGTATTGTGTATGGGGCTATTTATGATCGAATTGTTTGAGCATACCGGTTTCATCAAAGCTGAAATTGCCGATGCAAACGTTTATGCAACAAATTAAAAACTATTTTAAGACTGGGTTGCACATTTTGCCGCATCGTTTGGGGGCAAAACGTACAGCCGATAAACAGACTTATCGTACGACACGTTGTATAGTGTATGCCTTGGTTAAAAGAGTAACCAATACTGCTGCAAAAACATGAATAATATCGATTGATAATATCGATAGTAAGTCTTCCGATAATTCAAAATTATTACAATTAATCATTCAGGCCTGTTCTAGATTTCGACTCGTTTTGAAAAGTCATAACGAGTGCATTCCGACAAATGGTGTTCTAGATTTCGACTGAGTTCGAATCGATTTCGAATCGTTTTCATTTCGAGTGCTATCGATAACCTTTAGTATTGAACAGCTGTGTGATATCGATAAGATCACATTGTAGAGTTGCCACAAGTTTTCGAACAACTAACTAAATAACTTATTTTTCTTTTTGCCAACATTTTTCTGAGCGAGAAATATTTTTTATTTATTTACAAATTTTGTACAATTTATTTTATATATATATTTTAAGCCATCCATTAATAAAATTAACTTCGAATTTACTTGTGCAACACGACAACACATAACTTTTCGAAGTTCTGTTTTGTCTAAATCCAGAACACCTTACTTTCATTCCACTCGTTTTGGTTTTGCATGTACACACAATTTTCATAGAGATTTTTTGTAATAAAAATATATAATGCAAATTAACCTTGATTAGTTCAAGTGAGCACATCTAAATTTTCTTAAAGCATTCAAAAATAATACAAAATGAATTTAAGTGGCATTAATGCGTTTATTTAAGTAAACAAAGCAAAAAATTTTTCATTTCGACAGCTGAGAGCCAAACTTTTCAAAACGAGTCGACTCTTGTCGGAATCGAAATCCAGAACACGTTTCATTTCGATTCCGACAGTTTTTGTCGGAATCGAAATCTAGAACATGCCTGATTAATTTGTTTTACATGGTATGGTACAGATGTTGGCAAAGGGAATGAGGAAGCTTGTGTCGCAATTAAATATTTGTAACACATTGAGGAGCATTGTGAATTGTGCATGTCTGTCCGTATAAAGAAAGAAACTCCAATAGTTCTTAGCAGCACAGTTCTTTAAAAAAAAGATTAAAATCTTGACTCTTTTAGTTTGGCTTGTCTTAGTTTCTGTTGGAGCGAAATGCATTTTTAATTTTATTTTAAAAAAACAAAAACTGCAACTTATTTGGCTTACGAAACGAGTTATGTTATAGCCTATTCACACTGGGGCACATCTAACATCTTTTGTCGAAGATGTTACGTATGAATTTGCCGTTCCGCAAATTTCTACATCATTCCAACATCTTGTGGAAATGTTCCTATTTTATTGCGTCCCGATGAGAAACTATTCGATTTTTTTTCTGTGCACCTCTTTTTTTGTCATTCGCTGTTAAATTGTTAACACTGTCAACGAAAAAGACTGGCAATTTTTAATTCCAAACAAGGCGCCAAAACCTCATATGTTTATGGAACTGGTACGCAATTTAAATTGTGCGGCAATTTATGGTTAAAAGGGTGAGCCAGCAGGCATTCCAGTCGGCGCTACAAGTTTGATGAGAAAAAAAACTATAATGGAAACCAATTTTATAGATTTATTTTGTACTCTTATTTATTACAATTTAATAAACAAAGGCTCATTAAAAAATAAGCATATTGTTTTTTGACTTCTACTCCAGCACGGTGATTAATATATGTATGAAAATATCTAGCTCAAAGTTTAAGTTTGTTAAAAAACTAACTTAATAATTATGGTGGTCAAGAACTCCTGCTGCTGGTGACTTTATTTTAATATAGCACCCATCTTATTTGACAAAAAGCTTATAAACTACATATGCATACATTTTTTAAATTATGAATTTACTCGAAGCACTTCAGCACAACACCAACAAACATACAGCTCGTGGCGCTTGCAAACATATACATACATATGTATATTGTATGTATGTGTGTATGTCCAAGTCCGCATTAATACATAGTCCCAATTAATTAATGGTTTCAACATAAATTCATAAAACCCTTTCTTAATAATAGTTAATGTTGAAAATCAACTCATAAAAAGATTGATATTTTGATCTTAAATAAAATTTTTTTAAAAATTTTCATAATTTGCTTATTTCACCTGTCAGCCTGTCAATATGGCAGCAAGATGTTAGATGTTGTCAATGCGAACACCAATTTCACATCTTCAAAAAATTCCATGCGTTCCGCTAAGATGTGCTCAGTGTGAATAGACTATTATGTAGCGTTTGTGAGCAAACAGTGCTGCCCATTTTTGGGCAATTTACGCTAGATGGCGCCAGCAGTAACAACAGATGTTTTCTTTTAGAGCTAAAAACAAAAAGTAACTGTGCAGCAATGTATTTTTTGATACCAAAATACATAACGAGTGGGAAAAATCCTTGTTAAACATTTATAGCTTTGACACTACAAAACATAGCAGTTTTTAAAATAATTATTATTTGCTGTCATATAAAAAACGTCCATAATTCGGATTTGGGTGTCAACGCCAAAAGCGTTATTGTCAATAACTTTTTGTTGTAGACAAAAATTCTTAATTTAATTAATAAATGCTGAGATTGATAGAGTATTGATGAGCAAAAGGGAACAACATAAAGACTCAATGAACATGGGGAAAAAATATGTAACCTTTAAGAAACGAAATGGTTTTACATAACAGTAACAATTGCTTTAAAATGTTTCTGTTGAAAGCTAGTACGCAGCAAAATAAAAACGGCTGAAGGGCAAAAAAAAATTACTTCATATGAAAAAGATGGCGTACATTAAAGTCGGGCGTGGACGACTTTGGGATACCCTGTACCACTGCTTGCAATTAAATCTTTATTGCTTAAGAACACCAAAAGACATTTGATTGTCAAATCAGAATACCATACCTTCATAAACAACCAAAAGCAGACGAATTTTGTACCAAAAAATGCTTTTTAGACCGATCGCTCCTATGGGAGCTATATGATATAGTCAACCGATTGCTATATGCCCAAATTTGGTACAGTGCTTGGGTACTCTAAAAAACTTCCGTGTGCCAAATTTGGTAACGATAACTTCGAAACACAACGAATTTTGTACAAAAAATGTTTTTTTGACCGATTGGTCCTATGGGCGCTATATGATATAGTCAACCGATTTTGCTCAAATTTGATACAGTGCTTGGAAACTCTTAGTGTTAAACTTGGTTATGATATCTTCATAAACAAACGAATTATCCATTTTAAACTTTTGGATTTTTTCGAGGTACTCTGAAACAGCCCTATGGGAGCTATACAATATAGCCCCGATATCGAAAAAATAAAATAAACTTGTCTCCCCTGACATAATTACGCATCTATTCTGAAAATTTGGTCGCTCTAGCTCTAACCATCTCTGAGATCTAGGCGTTGATACAGGTAGACGGACATGGGTATATCGACTTCTATAGCCACCCTGATCATACTTTAGGTAACTTTGGGGGGTCTCCGACGTCTCCTGCTGTGTGTTACATACATTTTCGGCTTGCACAAACTTAATATACCCTTTGTATAAAGGGTATAAAAAACGATCAAAATTTGTAGCGCCAAGAATTTTACGCTTTGGTAAGCAGTTTTTGTAAAATTAACATATAGATGGCGCTAGCAAAAGCATCAGCTGTTCTGTTTTAGCAGAAGAAGTGTCGCGTAGGCAAAATAGATGCACTAATTTTACTTCAGAGCACAAAATTTTCGATTAGGGACCATGTGGGGCTCAAACAACTAGCAAACAATGTTTCGAAAACATCCGAGAACATGTTCAAATTTTGTCGAAAATGCTGCCGAATTCTGTACCATAGCTTCGAACTAACAAATTTCCACGAAGTGTGACTTATGGAATTGCAATACTATTTCACTTCAAAATTCGTACGTCTCTACATAATCTTAGACACTCAGCTCTGCGTATTAAATATGAGTTTACCCACATAATCCGTTTTTCCTTGAGTTTTACCTTATCTTGACGTATTTTTTATATTCAAACAATTTCGCAATGAAGTAGGCAACATTTTCAGAGGTTACAAAATTTTTAAGCTCTAGGGCTTTGTTGGCTATACCATTTGCATTCCAAACCATAATTTTAATGTTTGGAGCCATTTTGAACTACCATTGTCAGCAATTGGAGGATCTGTTGTTGCATATCCATGAATTGGTCAAAGCGTCCCAAAAGACGATCGATTTTATTCTCTAGCTGTGGATTGCTGGGGTTGCAGGTGACGCTGGGTGCTGACCAGTTTTCATTGCCTGGATTGCGACTGCCTCTGGCTGCGTCGGCGTAGGACATGGTAGGATTTCGAAAACTTTGTTGTCCGCTTTCGTTTTGCTGCGTGTCTCTAGCAAGGGTTAATGTGGTGGCTGGCTGGCTTCTCCTGATGGACGCCGGTTGGTTGGGAGCTTCGTTCGATGGCACCTGGGGCCGTTTTGAAAGGCGTTGATAGATACGGCAGCCTTTATTATTTGCAGTATGCGGTTAATTACAGTGGACGCATTTAGCTGGTTGGTCAAGTGGCTTGACGCAATCGGTGGAGGCATGGTTATCCCCGCATTTTACGCATCGGAAGGCTCTTCTGCAGTATCGTTGCGTGTGGCCATAGTTCTGACAACGGTGGCATTGGACGAAATCGTTGCTCTTGTGGGGCTTTTCGACAGATATTTTTTGATGACAAATAGCTGTTAGGCCGAAGATATCTTTGTTAATTGATTTCGGATTCAAATCGACGAAAAATAAGTTAAGCGTGGACCCGTCTCGTTTACTTTTCGGGTTATGAATGTTACGGACTGAGTACCCCTTATTTTAATTAATGATAGTTTTAGTAATGCCTCTAAATGTTCGTTTGTTAATCGACTTCTTTTTTTTTAAATTAATTATAAACTTGAAAAATCACATTCATAATTATATGTTGTTCCAAAAATAGATAAAATTCGCAAGGAATTACCCGAAAAATATCTATTTACCACCGGATTTTACAAAAAATAATATATATTATTCATATGTTTTTACCTATAGCCACCTTCTGTCTGTTATATACATTGCATAAATCGAGCATACCCTACTTTTTGTTTGCAAGCAATGCCTTAAAAGTCCCATTCAACAAGTTTTTCAAAAAAATTGCGAAAGAATCTAATACCGATTTTTTTGAGTGCAATGTCAAACGCAAAACAACAACAAAATTACATTGAAAATCTGTGGGCCAGCAACAATTATACGCAAGGGTTGCTTTTGCGCTCACGAGATCAGACAGCAAAGAGAATAGGAGAGAATAAGTGAGAGAACGCTCGAAATTGTTTTTGTAATTTGCATTGGCATTGCATTGATATACAGTCCCATGCCTAAGAGCCATTACAAAAACAAAAAGAGCCAGATAGGCAACGGGCCTGGACACTCCTGCTCTGCGCATACAATTCTTTTGACGAGGCTGCGTACTAGCCTTAAAACGCAATTTGCAGCACTGCTTTTGAAAATATCTAATTTTAAACCGAAACTTTTATACCAATCCAATACCAATAGCTTCAAACGATTTGATTGAAAAGCAACAGTTTGCTTGTGGCCAGCCATCTTGGAAAATGCATCCACTTTCTATTTATACCTATCTTTGGAACACCCCTCCAGACATAAAATTGTTAGATCTCTTAAAAGCCATAAAAGTTTTGCTTAGTTTCGATACCATGATCTATAAAGTACAGCCTGTCTGTGTGATATTTTAGTGCTTCAATCAATTTCCAGTCGATTGCAAGCTTTGCATTTTTCTAGGCTTTGTCGAGCTATGTAGTATGTACAGTTTTTGTTTGCTCATAAGCCTCTGCACTTATTTGCCTTGCTCATTCATTCACGTACACGCACACACTCAAAGAGTACTTTTTTTATAGCATATACAAACAGATACACACATGCACGTACATACACAGAGATAGATAGATGCTGCTAGTATTAGTATAGGACTATGCCGCTCATGCATATGCATTGTTTATTGATTTCTCTTTTTACACTTTTGCAGGGGCACACTCGGCCTAATTGTGAGCGCCATCTCCATATTCTGGTGCGCCATATCGGCCTCGAAACTATTTGCCACAGCATTCTCCATGGACCATCAACAGCTGCTGATTGCCTATCCATGTGCCGTGCTCTATGGAGGATTTGCCTTGATTACCATTTACTAGGCTACCGTCGACATTGCTATCGACATCATCATCATCATCAGCAAACAGCAACAGCATCCCACATCCTACATCCACATCATTGCCAAAGGCAACGAACAACGAGTACTATATAGGCTGGCTATTGGTGCTTTGGTGTGTGTGGTTTTAATTGTAGCAACTATCCAACTACTCAATATATACTTGTACGTACTCTACATATAAATATGCAAGTACATAAACACACACATACACGTAACATAAAATGTGAAAATATTTTTACAGCTCAATGGCGGGTATTAAGAATATAAGCAGTCATCCGTACGTCCCGCTCCATTGTTTTGTTTCGAGTTTTTTTTTTTTGTTTTGCTGGGGTGTAATAAATTTGATTGAAAAAAATACATATAGAGAAATTTTAACAAATTGCAATGGGTTTTTTTCTTGATGCGTCTACTCACATAAAGGGTGTTTTTTTTTTGCGCTCTTAAAAAGGGCGCACTTTGAGCATATTAATTTATGCTGCGCTTTTTTTCATTTAATTACAACTCGTTTGACAAAAAATGTGCATGAAGATATATGCAGCTTTTGCATTTTTTTAAAGTATTTTTTTATGTATAATATATGTGAAAATTGTAAGTTAATTAAAGAAAAAGTATATTGAGCAAATAATTTTAAATTTGCACAAATAAAGCGCGTTCATAACAAGTTTGAAGTGAGGTTGCAAAATGAAATGTTATCAATAGTTTTTATTTGGAGTATGGATGGAGTATGGTGTACAAGCGTTTATTAAGTCACTGCATAAAAATTTTGCGTGTCAACACTCAAAAGGTAATAAGTATCTGCCCACAACCAACACTAATAAACAGAAATAGAGTTAGCGCAGACGACTTCGAGATACCCTATAGTATAGGGCCTATACCATCAGATTATCAGGCCACTAAGTATGTACGTATATAAAATTAAAAAAAAACACTTAAAAAAAAAATGCCTCGATTGGGAGTAGAACGTTGATCTCTAGAAGCCGCGATAACGATTCTTTTATATGCACCTCCGCCTCATATTATATTTCGATTATCTCTGATTTTTATGTTCCGATTATAATGATGTTTGGCATCAATCGAAGGATTTATTAGGTGCGCAACTAAGTTCTGTTTGTCAATAGATGGCTTTAGCAGAAAGTTCTGGTCGATTTTGACATACCCAAAACTTCATAAACGAAGCTTATGCATTATTTACTTGTGGTTGTGTGAAAAGGTCTAATTTTGTGCCAAAAAATCATCATTTGCGGGAAGTGTTGATTTTCTTGTTCTGTTCGAAAAAAACGGCAGCTGAAGCGCATCGAGAGCTCCAAAAAGTGTACGGAGATGCTGCTCCAAGCGAAACAACGTGCCGTGATTGGTTCCGTGGCTTCAAAGACGGTGATTTCGATGTTGACGACCGTCCACGTAAAGGAAGGCCCAAAACCTTCGAAGACGCGGAATTGGAGGCATTGCTCGATGAGGATTCGTGCCAAACGCAAGAAGAGCTTGCTTCAGTATTAGGAGTTACCCGCCAAGCCATTTCCAAGCGATTGCATGCGTTGGGAATGATTCAAAAGCAAGGAACTTGGGTTCCTTATGATTTGAAACCAAGGGACGTTGAGCGTCGTTTTTTCGCCTGTGAACAACTGCTCCAGCGACAAAGAAGGAAGAGTTTTCTTCATCGCATCGTGACGGGTGATGAAAAATGCATTCATTACAGCAACCCAAAGAGGAAAAAATCTTGAGGACAACCCGGTCATGCTTCCACGTCACTGGCTCGGCCGAATATTCACGCTGCGAAGGTTATGCTGTGCATTTGGTGGGACCAGGTCGGTGTTGTTTATTATGAGCTGTTGAAACAAGGCGAAACCATCACTGGGGAACGGTATCGAACTCAATTGATGCGATTGAGCCGAGCACTGCGAGAAAAACGGCCACAATACGAGCAGAGGAACGAAAAAGTGATTTTACTGCATGACAACTCTCGGCCTCACATTGCCAATCCTGTAAAAACCTACTTTGGAACGCTCAAATGGGAAGTCCTACCCCACCCGCTGTATTCCCCAGATATTGCGCCGTCCGATTATTACTGGTTCCGCTCGATGGCACATGGTCTGGCTGAGCAGCAGTTCCACTCATGTGAAGATATCGCAAAATGGCTTGATTCGTGGATAGCCTCAGAAAACGAACACTTCTACCGTCAAGGTATTCGAGCTCTGCCTGAAAGATGGGAAAAAGTTGTAGCTAGCGATGGGCAATACTTTGAATGAGTCATCGGTAACCATTTTTTTTACAATAAACTTACATTTTCATCAAAAAAACCGGGAGAACTTAGTTGCGCACCTAATATTTTAATTTTATTTATTTCCTGAA
Source organism: Chymomyza costata (assembly GCA_018150985.1). Classification (NCBI taxonomy): domain Eukaryota; kingdom Metazoa; phylum Arthropoda; class Insecta; order Diptera; family Drosophilidae; genus Chymomyza; species Chymomyza costata. The sequence continues at coordinate 698,936 of JAECWU010000555.1, read as the reverse complement.
TGTTTTTCAATAGTGCTGGAGAAAACATCGATGTTTAAAATCTCTATATATCGATGTTGGCCAACAGAGATGTTTCTCCAGCACTTCTGCACTCATCAAATGGGTGTTTAGTAGTGCTGGAGAAACATCTCTGTTGGCCAAAATTGAAAAATGGTCAGGTCAATCCTCTTACCTAGAGATAAGATGTCCACAGAGTACCACTCGAAAGCAATTTTAGTACTATTATGAGTAATAAAAAGAATTGGACAACGTTAGAGAAGATACATCCAATGAGAAGGCATACCATTGTGTGGTATACGGACGGGCACTCTGACCAAAGAAGCAAAAGGCATCGGACTGGGAGTCGCGGAACCAAAAACGCGACTGTCAGAAGCTCTGGGTACATACACCTAGATAGGAAATATAGAGACAGAGACATTGCCATACTGTCAAACAGCCATTAATGCGGGGACTGGCTTATAGATTAATTTAAAGTTGGTTTGGGAAATTAAAGCCAAACTCAACCATCTAGGACAATGGAACAGAGTCTTCCTTAGATGGATCTCGGGACACAAGAATATTTCCGGGAACGAATGAGCTGATGAACTGGCGTGGAATGGTGCTGCGAAATCAGTATTAGGGCCTGAACGTTATTGCGGCATTGGCAGACACACCACTAGACAGATGCTAAGAGAAGAGGAAAGGTGCAGACGAGAAATGCACTGGACCGGTACGGCTGGCTTACGGCAAGCCAAGAAACTCATCGGCTCCTATAACTTTAATAGGTTCAAGAAAATATCGCAACTAGGCAAAAATTCCCTAAGGATACTAACTGGGAGGAAACCTCCCTACACATACTTGCAGATCCTTCCTCGGCGGGCATAAAGTATCGCTATATGAAATCATCCAACCCATCTGAAATAATTAAGTTTGTCCCCGATATTGGGCTAATTGAGGAGCTCTAGGGCTAGAAGGTGAAACACTATTTGTTTTTTTTAAGATTTCTTTTAGTCTCTTCCTCTTCTGAAATATGAATAAAATCGATTTGGTGCAATCGTTGTGGCATTATTTTGCTCCTTATTCAACTTAAACTTTTTGGGTGTCACGCCCAAAAGAACACGAGTAACAATAATAACACAGGTCAACATGGTTTAGTTGTTAGAAAGCTAAGAGTCATTTCTAAAGTAATTTGCTGCGTAGAATCGGGATCCGGGGTACGAATTGGCTAATCACGACAGGATTTTGAGATATTTGAGGTTATGTACCCGAAAAACGGCGTTGTTTATTTTTCCTACTTTTGAGGCAGGTGCAAAAATATTTTGTGGTCTGTCTCTCCAATTACATCATTTAGTACCACTCTTACCCTTTAGTTTAAGATTTTAAGAGATCAATTACGACTTTCTTTCCGCAAAATTATGGCTACTCGAAGTCACGAAATAAACTTTCTTTTCGCAAAGTTATGGCTATTCGAAGTCACGAAATAAACCCCTTCGACGTCATTATCATTTGCATTAAGCCTTTGAGACAATCATTACCTACTGTCTAATTTCTCTTGAAAATTTACACTTGGGGGTTTGTTGTTCTGACTTCATATTCGTTCTCAGCGACCACAGACCACAACAATTTTTTTGAACAATGTATATAACCTCAAAAGTAGGCCGTATTTCGGGTATCCTGATGTGATCGGCTAATTCTGACCCCGGATTCGGATTCTACACAGCAAATTAGTTCGGAAATCACCCTTAGCTGTTGTAGAGACATAGCCTCACAGCTTATAACTCTAAGTTTTTAAGAGTGAACATTTTCGGAAGCACCAGGAAGCTCTTGATTCGTACGAAAATCAAGAATCAACGGCAAGTACAGGAATCTAAACGTAGACTTCCTCAATGGTAAGTAGGGCTGCGTTGGGGGACTCCATTTTAAATTTAAAAAGTATTGTCTTAGAAAGAAATTTTAAGCACCATTTAAAGGTAAGGAGAAGCATTAGAGCTTATTTTATTGTTATTATTATTTTACTTTTATTTAACTTAGAATGATATTTGGTGTACACTTTTACAAGGGAACTGCTCGGTTCCTTTGTCGTTTTGAATACATTCGAGGTTTTACTGCTTATAAAGTAGTCTGCTGTCTTCATAAATCGCTAAAGCACTGTTTAAATTTTACAAATTTTTAAGCCTTTCCAGATTAATTGCCCGTAACGTATTGGCAAGCGTTTCGTATGGTTTTCATGGTTTTTCCATATGTCTGCTTTTACTTAAAAAAAATACTATCATGCACTATTGTTCACAGTTTCGTACCATTTTTTATAAACTCCAACTTCCTATTGTCATTAATTTATAAACAAAAAAAAATTGCCTTAAAGCCTAAAGCAAAAAAAAAACACCCTCTACATCTCTGCATGCATTTTGTTGTTGAACATAAGCACCATATTGAAATTTCACACGTTTTGTGCGGCCATTTCCGTTTCCGCTGTTGCATACATTTAGGCGCCCTATCTCACTCTCACGCTTACGGAATTGCACAAATTGTTGCAATTTTTTTGTTGGCTCTTGTTCTACTTCATTGTCAGCATGCAAAAAAAAGAAAAAACAAAAAATGGCTACAATTTTTGGGTCTCAGCTTTTGTTCATATTTTTATGTGTTTGCTGAGGCCATCATTGAAATTATTCAATTGGAAATTCGGCTTAATTGAGTTTTCAACAGCGACCATTCTGATTTGACAGCTACAATCTATATAAAAACATCTAAATATATACAAAATAGCGAAACCCTTGCAAGTGTTAATTGAATTTGTGTTAATGACAGCAAATAAAAACGCATAATAAAAAAAGAGCTCTGCAAAAGGCAAAAGAGAGAAAAAGGGTCGCCAAGGTCGTCGTCTGGACTGGCTGATTACCATATGCAAATACATAACGAAAGCCATGGCAAAAAAAAAAAAAATGCCGCCATTTTACATATTATGCGTTTTCATAATTAGCCTACAAATTGTTGTCGAGGGCAAGTGAGGCAAAGTGGGTTGCGCTTGAATAAATTTCAAGTGGAATGCGATAAATACGTAGCATACTTCTGTGCGCTTCAACGCTACTTTACGCTTTTTGATTTCCGTTTGCCACAACCCGCTTATGCAAATTGTTGTAATTACTACAATTCGGTTCAGCATTTTTATGTAACGAAAATGCTTACAAAAAAAAATAATGAATGAATGCAGTAACAGAGCAAAACGAGCAAAAATAAGTCAGTCAGAGTGGTACACGACAGTGGCATACCCTGCCAAGAGAAGGGAAGCTAAAAGAAATTGCAATTTGCAAGTCATTCCACCTGTAGGCATTATTCAGTCTGAAATTTTAAAAGTTTATCCCGTCTGGGGTACTGCCGAACACCTTCGGTATTAAAAAAAAACAACCATAGTACAATAATGTATCCCATATACCCAGACCCACCTGGAGCATCACGTAAAGGGCTTTTCAATAGGAGGTGTTATTTTGGTATTCAAAGAAAAATGCCATTTTTTAAGATTAATGATCGGATGTTTATTTCATAATAAAGAGGAAGGTATGCCGTTAATAATGAAAAACAACATCAGCCAAATGGCCACCACGACCACGCTTACAGGAGCATATCCTTTTTATGAAATTTTCCATAACCAAATCGCAAAGTGGCTGCCCTATGTTCTCAATAGCCTCACGAATTCTATCTTTGAGGTCTTGAATCGACGCTGGGCTGTTGGCATAGACCTTATCTTTCAAGTGACCCCAAAGGAAGAAGTCGCAAGGTGTCAAATCACAAGATCCCGGTGGCCAATTGTGTTCACCTCTTCGAGAGATAACACGGTCCGGAAACTTTTCCCGTAAAAGAGCAATTTCGTTGCTTGTGTGGCACGTAGCGCCATCTTGTTGGAAGTAAACGTTGTCCAGATCAATACCATCCAACTCCGACCATAAAAAATCATTAATCATCTCTCGATAGCGCAATCCATTCACCGTAACTGTTGATCCAACCTTATTTTCGAAAAAGTACCTGGGTTTTCTTCAACACTTTGGGCTACAGCAGCAATATTCTCAGTTTTTCTTGAGCGACGTGCACGGGTTTTATTCTTCACATCACTAACTTGTCCCAACAGCTCGAATTTTTCCAACAATTTCTGTATTGTGGTCCGACAAGGTGCTTCAGGACGACCCAAAACTGCTTTAGTTTTGCGAACTGTGACTGCAAGATTTTCACCATTTTTGTAGTGAATTTTAATAATTTCAATGCGTTGTTGAAGCGTGTATCGTTCCATTTTTAGTAATGGCGTAGTTTCTACTTGTCAAATGCCAAAGAATAAAAGCTTCAAAAGTGACAGCTACCGAAATACCGGGTGGTTCAAAATAACACCTCTTGTTGGAAAACCCTATACATTTACAATAAAGTAACATTTTAATTTCAATAAGAAAATTCTTTTCTCCGAGCTTTCTGTTCCGCAAAAATATGTTATAGATAAAAGGGGCCATAGAGTTTTCAATAGGCAGAATAGCCAAGTTACTTAACCTGTCTTGTCCCATAGAGCTTCTTAAATAGGTTTTTATTAATTTTAGTTTTGAAAATGATCGTGGATAGTGATAGTGGACCGAAAACTGAGAATTTCCCTGAAAAATGATTTGGATAAGTCGTTTTTATATAAATCAACAAATTCTAGAGCTTTTAATAGACCACTCAATTTTAGTTGATTAATAATCATGTCCAATACTCGATAATATATTCACTTTGAACAAACTTTCTGCATCTTGAAGACGCTCATCTTCGCAAAGTTCGTCAAAATGGCGTTTTACCTTTCTCTGACGAGTTCTAGAAATTCAGGGTTGATGGACCATTTTTCTGCTACACTATTTTCTTCCATTTTTAAATTTACAAATTTATGTCGATACCTTTCCAATTCTTTTAGACAAATTTTCAAACGTTTTAAGGCATTTGAAAGATCGGTGGGCTTTAGACTGAAGTGCTTTAGAGGCTGCATCGATAGTTTGTAGAATTTTGCAATGGAAAACCAATAACATAATAAAATTGTAGTTCTCGATCTTCTTTTTGAGTGAAAAAGCTTAATTTCTTTCATCTGATTTGCAATATAACAGAATTGTTTTTGTTAGCGCTTTTTCGACTTCAACAATCCGGAACAAAAACAGCATCATAACGTCCTACCCATCTAGTAGGGTTTAATGTTATTGAAGTTGAAGACTGCCTTTCTTTGTTAGATATAAAACTTGACAAAATATTCAATTTTTTGATACTATGCTCAAAAAAATTATAAATTTGCTGAACTTCAATAACTTCTCTTACTGCATCATTAAGTTCTAGATTTAAGTTATGAGCAGCACAGTAAACATATACGGCATTTGGTTCGATATCTTTTATGCGTTTTTAAACTCCACCATAAGTTCCTTTCATTGTGTTAGCATCATCATATCCTTGTCCTCGAAACCTATTTAGATGAATATTTTTATCATTTATGGATTTAATAATTTGCTTTGACATTGCTAAGGCAGTTGGATCCTTAACTTCATGAAATCCTTAAAATGACTCTTTAATCACGTGCGCCTTTAGGATTCCATTACCATCTTTGTCAATCATACAATCACGGTAAAGTTCACACATTTGATCAGCTTTTGAAATAAATTTATTTCTGAGCTCGCGACCTCTTGGGCCGGGGCCCCCTTGAGTCGGGGGCCCGTGGCATTTTGCCACCCCTGCCACACTATAGTAACGCCACGGGTCTTGTCATATTTGCTTCTTTAAACTACTATCCTATATTCAATAGAATATTAGTCGTCATAATTAAATAATAAAAAATAAATAAATACAAAATTTAGAAGCAAGCAAGATGATTCCAATAGATACTTGTATAATATACAATATATTGTATATGTATATATTATTACTATATCACATTTTTTACTTTTGTCAAGGAAGTTCTAGTACGTTGTTATGTTGTCTATTTACGTTAATACAGCGTGTTCATAAAAAAAAAATAAAGCGTTTTTAAAGCTTTTTGAAAAAAATTATTGAATTTAAAAAAATAAATCCAATGTTATGCCGGTATTGTTAAACTGCACTTATCTTTATAGTACGACTACATTTTTTTAATATACAAACTTATTATTTGTTCTTTCTAGCTCTCATACTTAAGGCTATTCGTCAAAACAATACAAAAACAAACATTTACATATTTAAGCCTACCGCGCTGTTGAAGGCATTTATCAAACATCAACAAATGTTTTTTTGCCATCTTTTTATCGATTTGCACTTTTGACATCGATATTTAACTCATTTTTTAAGATTTAACACCTGTTGCAGTGCGAAAACGAATTAATCAACACTTTATTCACATATTTTTCGGCATTTGCAATACTCTCTTTTGTAGTGTTGCAAGCTATTATTCTTATTGAGAATAAACTAGTTGGCAACGCAGTCACCGCAGGCTTAAGAATATAGCAAGAAAGAGAATCAAAGAGAGCAAATCACGCGACTGAGTTGGTTGCGCGCTGCAGTTTTTATTGAAAATTAATATATTTACGTATTACCAAAAATGTTTATACTACTATATTATGTAAAAACAGATAATGTAGTTCTATGCAACAATTGGCATTCGTTGGCACATACGCGCAATTGTTTAAAATAGTTAATTAAATAAAATTAATAAAGTGCGCATGAAAGTTGGCAGTATAAAAAGTGAAAAGGAAGGCCCAGCGAAATTGGGCATGCTGTGTATGAGTGTGAAAAGGCGCGTGCAGTTTTTTTTTTGTTTTTTATGTGCAGTAAAAGTTATAAGTGCAAGCGCATACACTGCATGGGTGTGAAAAGGTGCTCGCGAAATTTGTTTCTTTTTGGCTATTTCTTTAAGTTATTAGAGCAAGCGCATACACTGCGTGGGTGTAAAAAGGTGCGCACGAAATTTGTTTTTTTCTTTTTTTGTTATTTTTTTATGTGCATTTTAAGGCCGCGCGTACAATGAGCGCTGATTCGCGCTTACATGACATGAAATTATCGGCGCAAAAAAGTCAAACACACTGTGGTCTATGAGAGCGCGTGCACAGCGTGCGTAAGCTGATGCTGAAATAAGCATACAAAAAAATCATCTGGCTGACAGCGCTGATAAGTCAGCGCTCTGTGTACGCGCGGCCTAAGTCATTAGAGCAAGTGCATGCTGTGCATGAGTGTGAGAAGATGGGCGCGCAAATGTATACAAGTTGTTTTTTTTTTTGATGTGCAGTGAAAGTTATAAGTGCCAGCATGTGTGTATGTGTAAAGAGATATGCGCATAAAGTAAAATGTATTTTTTTTCACATATTGTCAATGTGTGTAAACGGCGTGGCTAGTCTGCGTTTTTATGGCATGCAAATGTTAAGAAAAGCCAGTTAGTTCTGTTTTTTTTGTTTTTTTGTTTTTTTTTTTTTTTTGATAACGTATTTAAATGTGAGTGTAAGCAGCGCGGCGCTTGTTTAATAATCCTATTTGTAAATGAAATTAGCGCGTAAATAATAATAATAAAATAAGCTAAAACGATCGTTATAAAACTTAATATCAATCTAATAAAAGGCCAAAGCAGGTAAGTCAGTATGCTTTTTAAAAATATATTTATTAGTTCACTTGATTGCAATAATTCAATTAAATATGTAAAAACAACGCATAAGGCATCAAGATTTGGATATCTCTCTCTCTCAATTCCTGTTATGCCCAGTGGGACATAGGGCCTCTACATAACGTTTCCATCGGCTACGATCCTTCGCGATGAGCTTGACCTCCTTAAAAGATTTCCCTGTAGACCTAAGTTCCTTCTCGAGTGTCCGCTACCAAGTTCATCTAGGGCGTCCTTTCTTTCTGCTATTTTGCGGGTTCCATTCGAGCGCTTGTTTACATAGTTCTGTGGTATCCTTGCGAAGCGTATAGCCAATCCATCTCCACTTACTCTGCTTTATTTCTGTCGGTATGGGTAACTGCTTGCATTTCGCTCAAAGGTCTGTGTTATTGATTGTTTGGGGCCACCAAATCCGCATCAAACGCCTTAAGCATTTGTTGACAAATACTTGCAGTTTGTTTGCGAGCAAGTCCGTCATGAGCCAGGTTTCACATCCATACAAAAGAATCGATTTGACGTTAGAGTTGAAGACACGCAGCTTTGTATGTATGGAAATCGATGCGGAGTTCCTGAGCGAACGTACTGCGAGCTTTAGCGATTCTATTATGTATGTCGTCTGCGGCAGCTCCGTCTGTAGAAATAACACGCCCCAGATAAGTGAAGCTGTTCACGTTTTGGATGGTAGAGTTTGCCACGTTAAAACTGTTACTCAGATCCGCCACATTTATTTTAAATGATTTAGTGTAGGGCGGAAGACAGAGATAGCACCTTATTCCTGAGGCAGTTGGGCTACGTATAGCACGTAGTCGCTGAAGGAACCTGGTTCTCGTTTGAAACCTAACTCTTCACTTTTGGCTCCTCGTGCCACACCCTGGTAACCGTGTCAACTCACGGGCCTAACTTGGTGAAGGGTAGCTGCGTGGGCCAACTTGACATATTCGAGTTCTTGGGCTAAGCAGTGAATCTGTGCCGTTATGTTGGGACGGTATCAGTAGGGATGGCAGCGGAAGAATTATACTTAATTGGTCAACGGTGGCTCCCAAATATTTCCAAGTTAAATATACCAGCAACGAGCTTAGTCGTTTCCCGGGCAGTGAGTCCTTCTAAGCACCTGCCTTGCGCCTGTAACCATCGCAGGATTCCTCACACAAACTCCTTGAGGAGCATAGGGCCTCTGTAAAACATCTAAATCATATCCGGTTTTGTGCCAATTGCTTCACTTGCCTCCAGAAACGTCCTGATTCTTCAGCTTCTTTCAAAACAGTTCGGCGCCAAGTTGTTCTGGGTCTTCCTCTTCTTCGGTTGCCCTGCGGGTTCCAATCAAGGGCCTGACGACAAACTTCATGTGGTGGCTTTCGCAAAGTATGCCCAATCCATCCCCATTTGCGACTCGTAATTATGTAGGATATCGGCTTCATATTGCATCGCTGCATCAGCTCAAAGTTGCTGATCGTGTTTGGCCACCAGATTTTCAGAATGCGCCGGAGACCTCTTGCAACAAAGGCCTGTTTTTTTGCTAAGAATAGCTTCTGTTGTTAGCCAAGACTCACTTCCATAAAGTAGAATGGATAGCACATTAGACTTGTATATCTGGATTTTCGTGTTTGTTGATAGAAAATTGGAATTCCAGATCTTTCGGAGTTGCGCGAAAGCAGCTGGGGCTTTAGCAACTCTGGCTTCTATGTCTGCCTTTGCGCCCCCGTCTGCGGCTATGACATTGCCAAGGTAGGAGAAAGAGTCCACAAGTTCATAGCCTATAGCTTAATATATTTTAATAATAAGATAATTGAACAGATAATGTGTTTAAAGTTGATTTCCTTAAATCCTCAAATGGTAATGCTTCTTTTTAAAAGCAGGAGAAGCTCATCATAAAACATGCTAAGATGTTTCGTAATAAGTATCTTAATGTCGTATAAAGTATGATAAAACAAATCTCAAAAGATCCGAAATTCTAGGTTTGACTCAATTTACGCACTTCGACAATATTTTAAAGTCTAAAACTTAGATTCAAATACTTATATAACCAACCCAATAGATGATCTACTCCGAATTAATTTAAGCATTCAAAAAATATCCGCCACATGTACTTCAATGTATCGAAACATCGATGTTGGCCAACATCACTAGTAATGATCATCAGTCTATGTTTTTAGCCGGTTAGATACCACATTCTTCTCAACACTCTCGCGGCCGGCCTTGAACAATCTTTGAAGACAGAGTCTGATCCCAAAAGGCCATCTGCAGCATTCTCAACGTTTCCGCAGCCGAAATGCTATTCCGCAAACAACATTTTATGTAACTTCTTTGTTCAATAAATTTAGACATAGTCAAAATCGCAGAATTCACTTTTAGCACCTCACAAAACGGAGCGTATCTCAAACATTAATGAATATTTTGACTTGAAATTTCGCACAGCTGTCGCTAACAGTGCTACCAAGTTACAGAAAGAAAAATATTATCGATTGGGAAAACCCTGGAAGCTTAAATTAAAAATTCACCATTTAATTTGATCACAGTAGTACCTCTTTATTATTTAACTCCAAAGTCTTTATACTTCTGAGCCACTTTAGGGGCTTTTTTAGGTCGGATGAAATCAAAGTCCATACGCCCGATGCGTTCAATGCACTACATTCATCTCTTAATCATTTAGCTCCAAACCTTAATACTTTCCTATATATTTACGTCTTTATTCTTGCTAAGCTTTTAATATGTATATTGACTCCGCTCATAGCTTCAAGTGCCTTTCACCTGGCAATATAAACTCCACAGCAAAGTAAATATACCCTCTGCAAGGGTTTAAAAAAAAAGTGAAAATACGTGCGAATAATTTTACGCTAATTACGTGGGTCAAAAAAAGGAGTAAGGTAGACCCACAGACACCGGCTAATATAATGCGGCTCATCAAAGTCCAGCAAAAGCAGCAGGACCGTTGCAAAATTTTCCCAAACCAGTTGGCTATTAGCGCCATTAATAAATACTCGTTAGTTGAATGGCAGCCGCCAAGTGCTCGGCTCAGGCCAACTAGTTGAGTTAGGTGAACAGAGCCAGCTGATGTGCTTTTGATAATTAAAATGGTTGAGCCACTACATACACTGCTACAGATATACAGATACTGATGCATAGATACTTGCACAAATATATAGATATAGCATAAGCAGCCGCTTTACGCTATAAGCTTATTAGCTGCTTGCTCAATGTTGAATTAATAAGCAGCTTGGCCAGAGAAATAAAATCCTTGAAAGAAATGGACGCAATAATGGTGCATAAACCGTTAAGCCAACAACAGCAACACCTGCGAACAAAAGCAGCTTATAATATAATACAAAAATAAATATATATATACCTATATATACATATAAAAAAAAAAAAGAATGCGTAAAAAACTTCCTTTTTCTTGGTTAGGGGCGTGCTGCCTGCTGAGGGGCGTGGCACAATGAAGAGTTATTACATTTTTGCTTTACGCTTACTTTTTACCGCTATTATTACTTTGGCTGCATTTTAATAAATATGCAATCTACACACACACACACACACACACCAGCGCACACTTTGAGGAAGCCACACACTCTGGCGCAGACAAAGCCGCGACGAGACCGTAACCAAACCCTAGCTAACCGAACCAGACCAGGAACACGTACTAAATGCAGGCGCTTTCAAAAGGCGAAAAATAAAGTACAAAAATTAAATGCCTGGAGCTCATTTTGAAAGGCCGGAGTTCATATGCTCTTAAATTATCTATCTTGATGTAGTTTGCCAAGCGCAAAGAGAAACCAAGTTTTCAAAATGCCTTGCATTTGGGATAGCAAGGAAATTTTTGCTAAAGTGCAGGTAGTAGAACTTTCGTCGGGTGCTTAAACAGATAGATGCGTATCGTTGTAAAAAGTATTTTTGTACTTTAGTACACATAAGCCTATACACCGATTTTGGTGACTGTACCTTCTTCATAAACAGTATAGGGTGTTTTTTTGTATAGTTTATAAAGAAGCGGATCTTCATCAGCGGACCAACGTTCAGAGAGATAAGATTATGTAGACATGGCTTTTTAGTTGACCAAGAAGAAATAATATTATAATATACTAGGGCAGTTGGATAAGTTGGTGACTTTATGAACTCTGATTACGTAATATTTTTTGCGTAAAAAACAACACCGAAACGAAGGAAAGACATAATGAATACTGTAGGAAATCTGCACCATCGATTTCCATGAGAACCAAGTACCAAGAGGTGGTACTCTGAGTTCCCTTGTGGTCGTACCAGTATAGATGACGCCGAAGGGTTAGGTCGCCTCGCCAAAAATCATCTTTAAAATCCGTGAAAGTATACTGATGAATCACAGAATAAAAGTGTGCCAAGGTGAGGTTGAGATTCCACAACTAAACATGTAAACATTTGGATACATATTTAAAATTTTTTTTCGCAACACCGGAACTGCGATTGCTAGAAATTTACTAAAAGAGAAACTGGAGTCACCCTTGATCAATTGTTTTAAAATTTTCTTTCTTATTCACCATACTTTCCCGATTTGGCTCCTAGCGGTTATATTCTGTTTTCGATCCCAAGAAAATGGTTGTTAAGATATTTAAGTCGAATAAACTACTGAATAAACTCCTATTTTGGGGGGCCTTGAGAGGTTTTGTCAAGTTTTTGTATTATTCAGAATTAATTTAAAAATTGAAAAAGCATTGAACTAAGTGTATCGAGATAAAAGAAGACAATGTTGAGACATAGATGGCTGTTTTTGTTGAAATATATATCTTTCACTCAAAAAATTACAGAATTATCAAACAGCCCTCGTGCCTTAAAGCGTCTTTGCCTCACTCTTCTGCCGTTGCACACAATACCAATAACTTATTATAGCTGCGTTCTTTCGGAATCGGAATAATCAGTCAATATTTTGAAGAAAAAATTTTCACGGTGAAAATTATATAGAATCTCCATAGAACGGATATTTAACTCATGAATATCGAATAGCTCGATCTTAGAAGTAGCACGCCTTACTTATTTTTACTCATATGCGTATCCTTGAATGATTTCCTTGAGATGTTACGTACCTTTTGAATAATGTATAATACCATCTTCTAAAGCAAAAGCGTATATAAAAGGAAAACCCAAAACGCTGCCAGCCAATGCCAAAGTGAAGGCGTTAATTACGCTGCTGCAGCATACATAGGCGCCTGCAAGTATGCAATATTGAAAATAAAAAAAAAAGTCAGTGCACCACATACACAGGGATACACTCTTACAAACACACACACATACACACTTATTGAAGCGAAGTTGTTGCCACATTTTTAATTAGCGCGCTTAAAAGCGCATTGAATAAAAAGATGCCAAAGAGCTATGTATCTGTGTAATAGCTAAGTGTCTGTATGTGTGTGTGTGTGTGTGCGGGAGTGTATGTGTTGGTAAGCGTGTGAGTGTATTACAACAACAACACAACAACCGTCGCGGCTAATGAGGACCCAGGGTGGGTGGCAAGGTGTAGAGCTTGCGGTTTCAATACATCAACATGCTACATTAAACTGAGGCGCGTTTATGATGGCTTTTGCTTTCAATGTATGTGTGCTGAAGAGTGGTTCGTGTATGTATGTGTATAGAGGTGTAAAGGGCACTTACACACACATGCACTCAACCAATATGCACATAATATATATGACCGCTCATCAAAATGGCCGCCGCCGTCGACCTTAGCAACATGGTTGCCAACGCTCACTGATTGTTGCGGCTAAAGGTTGTTGCATATTTTCAGGCGTGGAAAAAACTCTTAAAATGCAAATAGAAAAATAAAAGTTAGAAAATGTACTCAGACGACCAATTATGACGCAGGTTAGATATATTTTAGGTGGTTCAGACTTCAGACAAGTAAAAAAGTAGATTTAAGCGTCTCTATAAATTAAACAAAAGGCGATTTGAATCTTTATGAACAAAAGAATAGAATATTGAATATAAAAAACAAAGTGTATGTATTTTAAGTATTTTTAACGTTTACCTAAAGCAGTAATTAATTTTTCTCGGATAACACTTTTCCATTTCTATGGGGCGAAACTGTTTTATTTAGACATCTGCGTACGACCGATATTTCAGTGATTCAAATGGATTAAGAGGTTGAAGGTTAGGTTTTTAAAAGGGTTTTTGGAATTGATTAAGGTGGGTCAATTTGTATGGAGCCAAAAAAGTCGATTCGCGGCGTCCCCTAGGAGTATTCTATGGGCAATCTTAAACATCGTTGATCGAAAAAACCACGAGGTTGGACCATCTTAATGATTGCGAAGTCTGCAGAAATTTTGTTGGAAAATTGGTTTATAGAGATTTCTATAACGACAAATGTTACATGTTTTATCCAACATTACTGGATTTTTATACGGATAAAACTTGTCATCTTTTTATGAAGAAACCAAGGTTAATCTTGAATTTCAAGCCTGTTCATTTTTAAAATTTGGTTTTTTCCCTTAAGGCGCCAAAAGGAACGTTTAACATTCGATATTTCGAACCAAAATTTTCGTCTTTTTTACGGAAAAATTAAGGGTTTTTGGGGAATTGAGAAATATTTGACTTTCTCGTATTGCAATCCAAATTTTTAGTAGCCCAAAATGTTCAGCGTTGGAAATTAGGTCAAACGGACTGTGTTAAAAAAAAAAGTTCGTTTCAAAAAATCGACCAAAATTTGAAAAAGCTTTCTCGTTTTGCAATTTCAAATTTTTAGTTTAAAATTTCAGCGTTGAAAATTAGGCTTAAACGATAAGAACAGTATGAACTTATGTGAAAAAAAAGAAAATGTGGTTTTTATATTTCAATTTTCAAATACATATAACGTATTTTTTTGAAAATAAAACGTTGGTAATGCAGTTTTTGTGGGATCAGTGCTCTGCTCCAAACATATGGACATATCTAGTAACACCTTAAATTTTCAGACCATGTTTGTTTTTAATTAGCATAACATTTACTTTGAGTACAAGGACATACAGACGAACTTTGCAAGTGAGCAGAAAATGGAATCGTTATGTAGAAAGCCCCATATTCAAAAATTCGTTATAAGCGGATCAAAATAAAAATAATTGCTAAAAATAGATGGGTTGGGGAACCCCAAAAAAAAAAATAGTTAAAATTTGTAACACATAAAAGGAAACGTTTAAGATCCCGCAAATAATACTATAATGATCATGACGAAAAAATAAATAAATTAACCATATCTGTCTGTTCTTCCCTCCTTCTGTTCGTAATGCTTGTTTCTCAAAAACCAAAAGAACTGGGAGAACAATATTATACCACAAACATGCGTTTATCGTCTTATTCTTCACTTAAATTCAATTTTGATATTGTCCGCCTAAACCCAATATAATTTGCGGTTTATTCCCAAACTTTTCAGGCATTATTATTGAAACTTCACAAGAACTTCTTCTTTTTATAAGCTGTCAGTAAGTCCCATCGGTTGGGAGCTTTGGGACTTGTCGCAAAAATGAATTAAGGAATTCCTTTGCCTAAACGCTGCTGAAATACAGATTGTTGTAAAACTCATTTTGAAGAAGCTACAGTCACCAAAATTAGTATGCAGATGAGTTAAAAATAAAAAAACCCTTTTTATTGTTGTGGTGATATCACTTTCCAACTCACCGCAAATACTTGCCATTATTACCCATTACCCACAAACCTCGACATAGACATTCAAATTTACAAAAAATCATCTAAGAATTCAAATCAGTTGAGATCTTCGTGAGCAACTGCCAAAAATGCAGAAGCTACCGTAAAAATCGGTATGTAGATATGTTGAATGGTGTCTGTTTGTTATTATCGGGATGTCCCACTATCTCTATCGGGACATCCCAATGGCTGGCCCACTTGTTCTCTGTGAAGTTACTATACTAAAATCTATTCTCACCGCCATTGAGGTACAGAAGGTGAAGCATTTTTTATGATACTATTCCCATCCTATTAATAGCTTTAAGCCCTTTAACTTTTGTCATTTGGGCTGTTCTATAACATGAGACATAAGCATAGTCTCCATACAAAGTATAGATATTTCCCCGAATTTCCACTCTTATCCAAATCATTCTAGAGTGTTATCTCTAATCATGGTTGCTTGAATGAAAAATAAACATAGCCTCCAATACCTGCACTTGGTGCCACCAAAATCATTATATGGCTATAATGTTTTTTAATATAATCCCTATATTACACAAACAAACCCTATTTCAAATTGATAAGATGCTAACAAAGTATAGCCCCAATATATGCCTTCAATCCCCACTCTTAGTGGTTGCGTTATTAGAGACCGTGACTTACCTCTAAAAACATTCATCAACTTTATGCACTAGCTGTGCGATTATCAAAAAATAAATCGATCATATTCGTTGACTAGCTGCAACTACTATTGTTAGCTTATTACAGGCGATGCTAATTCGTTAAAGGTCTTATTAATCTTTCGATAGTCTCCTCATCACAGCATTCAAAACTTTTGCATTTAAACTGAGATAAGTTAAATTTGAATAACTCCAAAACCAATTAGCTGAAGTACTGACCCAAAATAGAAGATGAGAAGAAGTCGAAAAATAATAGCAGAAGGAGAACAGCAGAAGTCAAGCAAAACAAAGCACTCGAATTAAGCTGAAGCATGTTGAGAATGTTTATTGTTTTTCACTTTTCATGCACTTCACTGGGCTTTGCATGTGTGTGCGTGTGTATCTGTGTGTGCGAAGACAGTCAGTCTGTCTATGTATAATAATTGTTTAGCTTGGGCCCCAACTTCTAACTAGTACATAACTTTCACAACCTGGCATATCAGTCGATTTCAACTGAACTGTAGATAATCCCCTGACAACAGCAGTTAACAGGCAACGATTACTTGGCAACAAGTCAATTACGTAGCGCATGTCCGTCCGTCCCGCTGTCTATCGAAGCTGTCTGCACGGGTCTCGTTTGGTCTGCTGCTGCTGCATGGTTATAGCGATAAGCGGCGCTAACCAAACCCAAACCCAAACCCACTTCACTCGGCCAACTATACAATAAATTCCCAGCTGGCCGTAGAGGAGATGCTCTAACTAATTGACCAGCCAATGCGGGCGGGTTTTAGCCATGGGCTCGCCACAGTTTGCCAACGTTGGTGCTTATCGCTAAGTCACAATCAGCTGTAATCTGGCGCTCACTCAAAACCACACACACACATACGTACACAAACACACATCCAACAGCTTCCCTTAACTAGTTTCAGCCTGTCCCCCTGCCCGACCCTAGTTTATGCTCTATACTTTTCAAATTACATTTTTCTTTTGGTTTTTCTTGCTATTTTTTTTTTTTGTTCCTGCTCTTATTCTTAGAATGGCTGAGCTGAAAGGTTTAACAACATTTTTATTGCCTGTCGAATGGTCAGGCGCAGATTTGGCTGGCTTTGCGATTTCAGTTATGCGGTTTCCAAAATTCAATTAAAACGCAACATAACATTTTTCTTACACTTAGTTGAAAGTTTTCTCAGCTAAGACATGCACTGGCCGCTGGCAGTAGATAAGCAGTCAATAGGAGTAGGATTGGGTTTCGGTTTGGGTTTGGTGCACGAACTTTTGCGCACGTGCTGCAAATTTTACTGGCATCGAATCATTTAGACGGACACAAATGCGGCAATGTTGGCTAAAGGAGTTACAGTGAACGTTCCTAGAGCAGAAACGTTGGAATTTTAAAGCAGCAATTTGGAAATGATGGAGCTTGTATAGAAGTTTACAAAAGTAACTATTTGGAATTGACGGAGAAGTTTTGCTGCAGAGTGTGCGACTTTGGATAACCCACCTCCAAAATTCTAAAATCATTGCACAGTTTTTTTGCAAAACTGTTTCTAAGCTGCTTAAGAAAAACGCTTTAGAAAACGTAATTTTCGTTTTATTAAATTTGGAAAATTTTCATTCGTCAAAAATTTAAAACGTGGAGACCGCTGGGTCTTTATTATGCCCAATCCATAATTGCAGCATTCTGTTTTTTATTAGTCTTATCCATATATTAATAATAAGTCGTACAGCTGACATGGGAAGCCCCAAATCCTATCTTAATATCTTGTAATTTGAACACAATACGATAAAAAGTTA
Organism: Chymomyza costata; assembly: GCA_018150985.1. Lineage (NCBI taxonomy): Eukaryota > Metazoa > Arthropoda > Insecta > Diptera > Drosophilidae > Chymomyza > Chymomyza costata. Next base: position 681,281 of record JAECWU010000555.1, on the reverse strand, counting down.
AAAATATTTGGAGCTTGTAACCTTTAAACCGTCATATGAATATACTATAATATATTGTAAAATTGTTTGTTTGGTGAAAGGAGCTTTAAAGAAAACTTAAATTTCTGCATTGACGCCGCAGATAAGTTTGGGATGCACGTTGCTGTATCTTGCCATCTGATTACAGAGCCACAAAAAAATATCGATTATCGGGTTCGGAGGTCAGACCATGTTTTTAAAGTCAAAGAACCCGACTTCAAGATCCAAAAACTCGAGCATGTCAGTTTTCTGACAAAACCTCAAATATATAATTAAAATTTTCTTTCAGCTTGGCCACAAATACCATTATGGTCAGCTTTTGGGTGGCCTTTAGCTGACTCTGTTTCTGCACCAATATTCATATATTCAACATTGAAGAGCTGGTGATAGTGCTGAGAATCAATTTACATTTGTTGAAAAGAGTTGGTTCAAAGGTTCCCTCGATCCTGTTCTTGAGCATAAGGACCCTTAATTCAAATATGAACAAATTTCTGATCCTTTTACTGCAGCCCAACTTTTGAAAGCCTAAAATTGAAATTGGAATAAGTTTTGAAATTAGTTCGAGTTCCAATCGATAAACCATATTTACCCAAGTAGTCTAAAACGAAGTGGTTCTACTTTGTGAGAATCTTCTGTAGTTGCTAAGTGGGAAGGAGACACAGCAGCTGCTAAAGAGTTAGCAAAGTAGAGAGAGAGAAAAAGAGAGTACAAGCTAGAGTTGGCTAAATTTGCATATACAGTAGCGAATTGTTGCTTGGCAGCGCTGCTAATAGGAAAATGCGACATGAAACAGAAGCTCTAAAAGGGCAAAAATGTTGGCCAAATGCAGGCTAAATGTGTGCATGTATCTGTACACTGGCGTTAAAAAGTTTTCGGACACGAACTTACGATAACGTTTTTGTGAGCAAACGCTAAAGAGCTTTTTCTTAGAACTTAGTATTTCTAAATTGAACAAAAATCTAACTTAATAGGTAAACATTTGAAATACTTTAAGGCAGCTAATCCATGGGATCATGAAATGGTCAATTCCATGCAGTTATACAAACTCAATGAAACTTCTTCTTCTACTTCAAAAAAACCCTCTGGAATTTGCTAAAAGAAAGGTGAAAAGTTCGGCTCTGCTCAAAATCCACATATATAGGGTTTTCCAATAAGAAGTGTTATTTTGGTATTCAAAGAAAAATTCAATTTTTTGAGATAAATGATCGGATGTTTATTTCATAATAAAGAGGAAGGTATGCCTTTTATAATGGAAAACAACATCAGCCACATGGCCACCACGACCTCGATTACAGGACCATATCTTTTTCATGAAATTTTCCATAACCAAATCGCAAAGTGGCTGCCCCATGTCCTCGATAGGTCCAATGACCCCGCCGGTCCATAAACCGCACCAAACAGTCACACGTTGAGGATGGAGAGGCTTCTCAACAATAACTCTTGGGTTTTCCGAGCCCCAGATGCGACAATTTTGCTTGTTGACGTAGCCACCGAGGTGGAAATGGGTCTCATCAAAAATGCTTTAGTTTTGCGAACTGTGACTGCAAGATTTTCACCATTTTTGTAGTGAATTTTAATAATTTCAATGCGTTGTTGAAGCGTGTATCGTTCCATTTTTAGTAATGGCGTAGTTTCTACTTGTCAAATGTCAAAGAATAAAAGCTTCAAAAGTGACAGCTACCGAAATACCGGGTGATTCACAATAACACTTCTTGTTGGAAAGCCCTATATATTATAGAAAGGTTTGGTTTGACTGATTCAGTCATTGGCGATCGCTCTAACTATAGGAGGTAGAGGGCACGAAGCTTCGTTTTGTAGTGTAGCTGAGCACTAGGAAGGGTTTTGGATACTTCAGCTTACAAGTGGAGAAAATGGTGTGCCAATGTTTGTCTGGGGAGAATTTCTTTTAATAGTTTTGTTCGCCCTAAGCTTCCAAGTGGATGAAATGGATATAGCTTGTTTTATTTATTCTTTTGAAGTTTAGCAGGTCCTGAAAAACTTTTGCCGCATTGTATTCTCGGTATAAAGATGGATAACTGTGTCAACTGTGTTCCCTACGATGAAATTAAAGTTTCACCTGCATGCCGATAGTGAATAAATTTTAGGGATGACTTATATAAACATGAAAATCTTTATTAATTCAAGATACCGCCGCTCTTCGAACAGTTATTAAAAGAGATCCCCATGCTCAACCCAGGGGCGACTGACAAAATAGTCAGTCAGGGAAATTATTAGATAAGCATACATTTATTGAAAAAACCCATTGCACCTGTTCCTATGAGAGCAGGGTTCTAATATTTCTTAAAAACTCTTGCAATAACACATATTGCCAAAATAAACAATCTTTAAAATAAATATTCTTACGTCTTAGGAATCATCCGTAAACTACGTGATGCTGATTTTCGTCAAAATAGACCCCCCCTCCCCTCGTGACACAATGACGGAAAATTTTTTAAGATTTTCAATATGATCGTGACGATTTGCCAGACCCCCCCCCCCAACCACTTGGAGCGTCACGTAGTTTATGGATGATCCCTTATAATAGTTTCCACGTTACAGACTGAGTTTTTTAATTTTTAAACAAAAATTAATAAGTGTGCGAAAACTTTTGGACAGTAGTGTTTGCGTATGTGTTGTTTTGTGTGAGTGTGTATGCTGGAACGTGTTTATTTTGCATGTCTAATGCGCTTTGAACTCGTAAGCAACGAAATATGTCAAATGTCTAATCAGCTGCACGCTTGCTAAGGCACAGAGAGAGAGAGCGAGAGAATGGTACAGAGAATAAGAGAGCGAAAAAGTAAGAGAGGTGAACGAGCGTGATCAAAATAAAATGTGTGCTAAAGATGGCCGCCATGACTGAATAAATATTTCAATAGCATACTTTTTGAGGCTACTACGTGCAATGACATCTTTTTACAGTGGACACTGCTGCATTTTATTTAAATATGTAATTCAAATGCTTTACAGCTAACAGCTGTGCAAGAAGGAGTATGTAGGGTATCTGAAGTCTAGAATGTTCAAGTCTCCCATCAAGCAGCGCTTGACTCAACGCACGCGTTACGCGCCGCGACGCGTCGCATACATTCTAATTTCGTTTTCATAGCAAAAAACTTTTTCTGCCCAAAAAAGTATTTTAAACTCATTTTGTTTTTGGGCTTGTTGTGGTTGTTGTTGTTCCTTGTGCTTTGGTTGGCTTTTGCTGTAATTTCGTTGTCATTAAGTTGGCATTATAACAAAATGCCTTTTCAATCACTTTTGACTAAATGCACTGACTGACTGCCTTAGCTGTTCAGGCTGATGCCAGGCTGCCAAACGGCTGCCAAGAGACTGACTGCCTAGCCTGCCAGTCTTGATGGCTGCTTCCAACAACAATAAGAGCTGCCAACACGCGCTTCACTGAATTTCGGCAATTTTTCGACAGGGATAAGTAAGTACAATAATGGCAGCAAGGACGCTGCCGCCAACCACAAAGTTTAAAAATTATACAAGAAAGAAGTATACGGCATTTGATGTGACAAATTGTTGATACACTTACTAATAAAATCGGTAAGACTTGAAGAAGGAGGTTAACCTGTGATAAACTAGTTCTACTATTCTTGACAACAACGTCTCAAGAAATAACTAAGTCAGGTCGGAGATTAGGCCAGTTAGCGACAGCCTATCCTATTATGGTCTTGCGCCTCCAGCTTGTGCTTCAAATTTTTTTTAACGCTTTGCTGGACATACTCCGGGGACCAACCGTCTTTCCCGGCTGACCGCTTGCTTTTTAATGAGCCACCTGACAAAGTAGCTTTTTTATGACATCATTGAGACAGTCTTGAGTGCTTTACACGCAAAACTCCTTTTTAGGGTCTCTGGTGCCTTTTAGTTAGCTGACTCCCGATAAGCTAAGGTCCAAAGTAAAAGAAATACAATGTCTGCTTCTCCTAAGCGTCAATCTACATCTACATAAAACCTTGAGTTGAAAAAGTGTGTCTTAATGGCAGACTTTAAGGCATAGTTAATATTGCTTTTTGAGGAGTACTTACAGTATTCGACCAGTCACTCTTGAAAAGCGCTACAGTGGCGCGGCACGAGTAAGGTTATATAGTAAATACTTTTGTGGACGCCTGCCACGCCCACCTTGAGCTATGACATAGCGCGTCACATAATTAAGCGAGGCAAAAAAAAAAATAAAACAAAAAACGAGGAATGGAGGCAAGTAACAGAACAGGCCAACATTTCCAGTAAATTTCAAGCGTTTCATCAATGTCATTGTAGCAAAAATAGACGAGTGGGTAGGTACTAGGAGGCGTTCCGTACTGTTCGTGTGCGTGTGTATTGGGCACGTTGAGTGCCCACGCATATCCTTTTGTATTTAAAATGTTTGCCTGCCTGATGAAGAGCGCGTCAAAGTTTTTTTTTTTTCACAACAATTTCATTATCTTTAGCATGACGAGCGACGGGTAGCTCTCCACTTGGTAGAAAGGGATGCGGTAAGGACTTTGGTATATGTCAGTTTGGAAGTTTTGTATGCTCGGTGAGCGACTGAGTGAATAAAAGGCTGCCGGCTTGAGTGATAGGCCAGTTGTTGTGTGACAGGCGACACACCGCACAGCAGCAGTAGCAGCAACAACAAGTTGCAACAAATTTTTTATGGCAAAACTTTTTCATAGCATACATTACAGCGCGGAGCACAGTGGCGCCGCGCTGATTCATGAGCGACAAATTTTCTCAACAATGACAGCCGCATTAAAACAACAACAAAGACAGACAAAGAAGTTGCCGAGTGCAGCGATAATGTGAGACTATGTGTTGAGAATGTGTACAAAGCGTATTGTGTGAGTAGGTAAGTGGAGAGAGAGAGTGTAGAGATAGCAAGATGAAGGGAGTGAAAGAGTGCAGAAAAAAGGTTGGCTGAAAGAAATTTAAAGTTTTGCAAACACTTTATTCGTATAGTGAGTAAATGTATTAAGATTATCCAAATGTGAGAAAGAAGTAAGTTTTGTTCGCACCTTTATTGAGTATATTTCAAAGTGACAAACGCAGCGATAGTGTAAGACATAGAGAGAGCAGAGAGCGTTGAGTGAGAGATGGAAAGGTTGTAGGAAAAAATATATAAAAGTAAAAGTTTTGCATACACTTTTCTCATAGAGTAAGAGAAAATATCTAGTTTGTCCCAAAAGTATTTCTTAATCTTAATAGCAAGTTTTAAAATGATGCGGTCTAGCAACCGCAGCCAGGGTGTGGAGTCTAGTAGAGAGCAGAGAGTACGTTGAGTAAAAGATTCAATGCGCGCATAAAAAGTATTGTGTATGTGCAGCGATGATACAGAAATGTGTTTTGGCTCCGATTTCGCCCGAGTTACTATTCTCGGTGATACAAACAACCGTTCAGTTGGTTTTAAATTTATATAGGGTGGACCAGCTGTTGCTTTGTTTGTTAATTGCGTTTTATTCATACATTTTCCAACAAAATTGGGCAAATGTATATAGCAAATGAAATTTTGAAACAACTCATTTACGTATGAAAAATAATATCGCCCAGTATCCGCTGCGTTTGGCTCTACAGTCCGGTAAGCGAGCATCGTAATTTTCGATGACGAAAATGGCTGTTCTCCCATCCACAAATAAGCTACGCTGATAACATTAGTTTACAAATTTAAGGGTCATCGAGTGAACCTTTGTAAAAAAGTGTTTTTTAGGGTAATTTGTGGTCGAGAAACACGAAAATGGCAACCTTTTTTTTTTCTTAAGCACCGTTTTCGAGATATTTTCAAAAAACATGTTTTTGGGCACTTATTTCAGTTATCGTCAATATCTCGTGAGAAAAATTTTGTATCTACATGAAAGACAATTAGATCGAAAGGTATTGATTTGCTCTTTACAGTGATATTATGTATGTATTAAGTCAAAATTATAGAAGTTACAAGCAACAAAGTCGAAAATTTTTACCATTTTTCAAAATTACAAACTTTCGGATTGCTTTTTATTAACAAAAAAAAAAATATTTAAAAATTATTTTAAGCCTTAAGCTGAAAGAGAATTCTTTTACGAACATTTCGAGTCTAAGATCTTTTAAATCAGGTAAGAATTGTATCCGCAAGCAAAATTCGACGCAAAGTGGATTAATTCTTGGGAACGATGGCGGGTCGATGTTTCGGGCGACTCGCCGACAGTGGCCTCAACTATGATTTTTTCACAAAACGACCATTTTCATGCCTGTACCACTTTAGAGCTTTGTTCGGTTTTTAACTTTCCATAACAAAAATTGAGTAGTTGTGAACTTGACATATGTCGAAGAGCATTCACTTTGGACGGGTATGTTCCGAGTAAGGAGTGTTTAACAACTAAAACAACAGATGGCTCACCCTATATTTTACACGCTATTTATTTAAATTCATCAAACAACAAATTTGTATTAAAAATATTGATACTTATTAAAAAAATTTCGGAGTTATATTAATTTTTTAAAATGTTCTAGTCAAATCTCTACATTGTTTAATATGCCATTCAATCGAATTGAGGACTTACTAGCAAGATTTGCAATCAATTGAATAAATCTTAGAGTTTCTAATTAAACAAAATTTTTGCTGTTTTTGGGGTCAAATTGAATAAAAATAAATTGTCTGGTATATATAGGCATGTCTCTCGGTTCATCAGGCTAAATAAGTGGAACAGAGCACTGATTTTTAAATAATAAAATTTCTACAATTTGGAAGAGTTTTTATTATTTATTTAGAGGTATATTTTTCAAAACAAAGTGAATAAAAACGCTAAGAAAGAGAAAGTTTACTTTTTGGTAAAGTTATTATTATTTAAAGTTCGGAAGGGTTAAAAAATCACCCTTTATAAATATTGCTATGGAGCAAAAGTTGCCTTGCTTAAGCTTTATCTTTTTTACCTAAAATAAATCAATCAAATGTTTGCAATGAAATTCTATGACGGTTTTTATCATTTTTGGACACATCCGAACTCACCCCAAAAAAAATCGAAAATCACGAATTTGGCATTTTTTGCTCGTAGATCAATCCACCTGACAAAAAATCTTCGTATCGATCTGAAATTTTGACACAATGGAGCTAATTCTATGCCCTGTACGACACAACTTTTACGTTTTGATATATGTTAAAAAAATTGTTGGCAAGACCTAAGACCGTGTATGAAGCGTTTTGATGAATCCGAGATTCGTCCTCTTTGCCATCAATCAACGCCAAACATTACCTTAAGATGATAACACAATGTGTTATTCAGTACCCATTTGGCAGTTGTCGCAGTACCCATTTGGCAGAGAAGGCACAATGGACTAGGCGCCACCACGAGTGGTTCTGTCGATAGGGTGGTGGTAACGGGGGGTTCCACCGGTCCCAAAGTTCTCTGGAAGGACCCATAAATTTCGAAAAAAGCATTAAACATTTGAGTTCTTCGAAGAAAGTAATGCGCTTAGGTACCGTCGATACCCACCAACACTCTCTCCCCTCTACTTTTCTGTTGACGTACCTGACCACGAGTTAGGGTAGGGGTATATCCAAGTCGGTAACCCCCGGCTTTAAAATACGGACTTCTTTATTTTTGTTGTTAATTTTGTTTTTGTTGTTGTTCTTAAAGAAGGCAACAGCGACTGCAGCTGAATAACAAAAACAGCCGCTAGCGCATTTGCATAGGCTTAATTTGAATTCCCTGAAAAGCAGCTGGATAAGGTGACGGGGCACAGAGTGCGGGGTGTAGGCAGGGCTTGAAAAAATATGAAAACATGATGGGTAATGATGGCAAAAGGCATATAAGGGACTACCAGGAAATCGCTAAGAATCACTGAACCACTAAGAACCCTTTTTTTTTTTTTGCCGCAAAAGTGCACAAAAATAGGACTAAAAGAAGCGGCTCGGCTTAAATGCAAAACTAAGGCAAAACAAAAAATAAAAAAAAAATTATAAAAAAAATAAGGAAAAAGGTTCTTAACTTTGCCAAATAACTGCAGGCGTTATAAATCTGCGCCTTGTATGCTATGCTATAAGTGTATGTGTGATTGTATGCTTAAAAGGGACATGTAGCAGAAATATAAACGAATCCTGCCAAACAAACGGCAACAAAAACAGCAACAACAGCAACAACATCAACAATGGCGACGAGTCCTCTTTGGAGAAAACTTCAGCGCCTGCCGAAAAATAACAAAATCAAAAGGATTTTGCGTATAAGTTGCAAATTAAGTTGCTGCCGAAATAATCCAATGCCTTGTGCTTATGATATCCTTTTGGCCTTGCGGCAAACATTCAACAACAACAATAAATGATTTTTTTATATAAATACTCTTAACGGGGGTATTATAATTTTGTTTGGAAATTTGTAAAACACAGAGCATTTTTTCTTGGAAGAACAGATTTGTAGGAAAGTTGAGAGCTTTCCAAGCATGTTTTTTTCTTTTAAGGACTAACATTGGATTGTTAAGGCTTATCAAAAAAAAAATGTTTAAATAAAAAATTTTAAGTTTTTAACTAATATTTTTAAATTTCATTGTATGTGTTACAAAATTGTTTTATGATTTCGTCCTTGTAACCGCCATCATTTATTTTTTCTGTTCAGTGTGGCCGCTAGATGGCGTATTCAAGTTCTTGCATATTTTTGCTCACAATAATACCTATATTATAGTTAGTTAGTTATTTTCTTTATTTATATAACTTATAAATTTTGCTTAAAGCTAGCTATTTAGATTTGCAGAATTAGATAATTTATCTTTTCAAGTGGACCATATAATTTTACATAATGAATAAATATTTTAAGTGTATTATCGTTATATGGTCAAGGAAAGTGAATACAAGACCTTGGTAAAGAAGAAAAATAATACCTATATCATTTAAATATTAAAAAATGTTTATATTTTATGTACCAAAATATCATAAAGATTAATTTAAAATTAAAATTAAAAAAAAATTAAATTAAAAAAATTAGATATAAAAATAGTTTTTTTTTAATTAAAATTATTTGTTAAAAAAATACAGTTTGAAGACAATTAAAATTTTTATTTTGCGCTTTTATTTCAAGAGTTTTTCAAATAACATTTTTTTAGCATAAATTTAGATTTTTTTTTTAAATTAAACAAAACTAAACCATTTTTTTTTGAAAAAATTTTTAATTGTTTTTTAAATTTTATTTAACAAAATTTATTATTTAAAAATTTATAGTAAGAGCCGTTTTAAGGATTGTACAAAGTTTAAAAAAAAATATAATTTTTATTTAACCAATATAGAAAAATAGAATTACCAATTTTTAAGTTTAATAAAAACAAAAATATGTTTTGAGGCACCATTTTTTTCAATATTAATTATTTTTCAAACTTATATGACTTAAGGTTTGTTGTAGCTCAATATATAATAAGATCAAATATGTTAAGAGTTATTTAATAGCAAATTTTAAGTTAAAAAAAAACTTACTTTAGTTAAATTTTTTAATTATTTTTTTTTTTTTTTAAATTTATATGGCTATTATTGTTGTAGCCGGCTATAAAATAAAATGAGTTAAAGTTATACCAAATTGTTTGAAATTCATAAAACTTAAAAAAAAATTAAGTTACTGTACCATATAAAAAATTGAGCATTATTCCTTCGCTCTAAGAATGACAAGCCCATTATAAAAAATTTCTATTCCCTTCTATTTTTTGTTTTAAGTTGTTAGTTAGTTTTATGAATTCTGTTTTTCATAATTTTTTTACTTTTCTATTTGTTTTTTAAGCCTTTATATTTTATTTTTTTGAGCCTATGGTATATAAGTTTTTTAATTGTTGTTCAAAATGGTTTTAAGCAAGATCAGAAAACAGCGATATTTTTTTAAATGAATCTATTGAATGTTGTACAGCGTGTTTTTTTAGAGGTTGACAACTTTGAGTTGGTAACACTGCTTTATCTGACAACCCATTTAACAGCTGATAGTTGCTTTTTGTTGAGTTTGGTGTGAAATTTCGTTATGGAAAGACTTACACCTGAGCAACGTTTGCAAATTGTTGAACATTTTTATCAAAATAATGGTTCCGTTCATAAAACTTATTCAATATTCAAAATGTTGTTCTCCGATGAAGCTCATTTTTGGTTGAAAGGGTGCGTAAATAAGCAGAAGACAATTGAACACCTGAAAATCAACATTCGAGGAGTTATTGGGGAAATACGGCCGCAAAGTTTGTGAAAATTGGTATTCCAGATTGCACCTTGTACGCGCCAGCCATGGCGGCCACATGGCCGAAATCATATTTAAACATTAATGTCATACAATTTTCAATCCAATAATGTCCGTTTCATTGATATTAAAAATATAGGTCTTTGTTTTATTATGATTTAAACTCGTGTAACTCCAAAAAACAACACCTTTTATTATTAAAACAATTTACAAAATTCACAGGCATAGGAGGCATTGATTGTAGAGTAGTGCTGGAGAAAACATCGATGGTCGAAGTTTAAAATCTCTATATATCGATGTTGGCCAAGAGAGATGTTTCTCCAGCACTTCTGCACTCATCAAATGGGTGTTTAGTAGTGCTGGAGAAACATCTCTGTTAGCCAACATCGATATATAGAGATTTTAAACTTTGATCATCGATGTTTTCTCCAGCACTATTGTAGAGTATATTGATAAATGTAATCTATAATATCGGATTCCTTGCTCTGAATTGCTAACTGATATGATTTTGAGGTGTCTTTATTGATGAGAACGAGCCCATTAGTCTAGAGATCTTGGCGGCTACCTAATTTCCGGAAAATCCTAAGGCGGCTTTTGTGAATTTTTTTAACTATGAAATCGCCACTTCCCAGAAAAGCTCTGGTAATTTTTTTGAATTTTTCCAATACTGAAATCGATATGCTGCTGTTCTCGCTTTCCTCGCAGTAGCAGTCCCATCCCTATACCATTTTTAGTCTATACCAAACTCTAAACATTTTAAATGATTAGTTATGAAAGATTATTCGCTAGAGTATCTTATCTTTGGTTACCCAAAAAAATATATTCCCTCTTTCTTGTTATTTGGCTTGATATTTTACAGCATACATTTTGTTACTACGTTCACATTCTTATTTATTTTGGAATTTATTTTTTTTGTTATGGAGCTCATGTTGTTGTTGTTGTGCAAAGCTGCTTAGGCAGCCGCTTAAATGGGCAGCTACTTTGGCTGCCCCGTTTAGTAAGTGAAGTGCTTGGAATGGGTTTATCTACCAGCCAACATCGACAGTTGGGGCTCTCAGAACTCATATGTGTGAAGGCAACTGTAAAGGCGTGCGCATGGTGCAGATCCCAAAAAAAAAAGAAAAACGAAATCCTTTAATTGAGTGCACACTTATGCCAAAGAACTTACTCACATATGTAGAAAGTATTGGTTAAGTGGAGCAGTATACAAGCATGCATAACGCCTGTGGGGTTCCATGGCTGCCAATGCCTTTTTATGCGCTTTTAGCGCCATTATCCTTTTACGATTATCGCTGCCAAAGCGAATTGACTGTTTGACTTTCAATTGAAATTTTGCATTAAAGCTCAATGGCTTAACCCCTTCAAATTATGCAATAACGTTGAAAGAGAGAGAAAGAGAGGGCGGTTCTGCAGCAAGTTAGCGAGCCGCATCAAGCTGAGCCAGCCATTGCCCAGACTACGATATTCCGTATACGACCCCGAAACGGAGGAATAAAAGCCGGCAGCTGAAAATTCAAAATGGCTGGCAGATACAGACAGTGGCAACGAACGGCAAACGGCAGCCAATTAGCGCGCATTGCTCATACGCCACGTTTGTCATGCCAACCCGCCTTCTCTCGCACACACACACACGAGTGTCCTTATGTGTGTGTAAGCTCACTGACATAGCGGAAACGGAAGTTGTAAGGGGATTTTCAATTTGCAATTGAACTGATTTTTGGCTTGCTTCTTCTTATTTTTCTCTCTGCGCTTATTTTATGGCTGGCTTGGCTGCTGCGGTGGCTTTTAGGGGTCGACGCCGTGCGGAAATGTAATCATTGCCTGCTGCACTGCAGCCACAGTCAACTTTTCCAGCTGCTGCTCCGTTTGCTACGACTGCTTATCGGCAAAGTCAAACGCTCACAAACACAGACAGCGTATATACTTACATTTAATTTCCACTAATTGAATCGAAATCGATCTCTGCCTTTCCACCCACATTTTTACACTGCTAAGCGAGCATATTTAAGCTGGCATTAAAGTTGTAGCAATTGTATTTCCTTTTGAAAAATACCATCCGACTAACTCTCAGGATGAAGTGCTCCACAGACATGCCGGGCCTCGGGGCCGGTTTATTTCCTATGAAAACAATTAGACTGCTAAAAGCAATTTTGTAGAAAATACCAGCGTCGAGAATCTCTTTCCATCTTCCTCTGTTTCTGGATAGGGTTTTTGCTTGGATCAACGAAATGTGGGCCAGACTTTTTTCCTGTTTTGTATTTCTTGGGCGACCACGACTTTGCTGCCCTTGCGGGTTCCAATCTAGGACTGATCGTGCAATGTCACCGGCAGGCCGTCGTAAAACATGACCAATCCATGTCCATTTGCGTCTCCGTATCTCTTACTGGACTGGGATGGCGTTTGATCGCGAAAGGAGGTTCTCATTTGTTTTTGGTAAGGCCGAAATACACATGCCCGAAACCCAGGGATTCAGCCCTGGGTGAGAAAATCGACCGTATGGGTTTGCAAAACTAGCCAAATCCAATATAAATAAATGGACGGAAGCTTCTGCGGAAATTCTGTTCATGCAGAAAGCATTTCGTTGGAGCAACGTGGGACTGCCAATTCTGAATGGTGCATAGCCATCAAAGTTTGTTCAGAAAATAGTCAGACTGATTTTCTTCCGAGTGGATACATTGAAAAACGGCAGTTGGCTCTTTATGTCTGACAAATTTTTTGGATTACTGGAGAAAACCAATAACTAAAGACGGATAATCCTTTATCACGATACTGTAGGGTCTTCCAGGTCGCCTAATACAACTCGGCTTTCGAACAGTCAAAACATACGCCCTACAGTGCTCTTTTAGTTCTCGTGTATATAAAAAAAAGGGAGATCTTAAATAAGAAGAGACTGTTGAAGTCTTTAAAAAGCTCGACTTAGAGGTAGACAAATATAGATACAGAGATTTTCGAGTGCAAGAAGAGATTACGCTTTTAGTACCAATGCAACAGGGTTCTTGTAAGGGTAACATACACACTATTGGTTTTTTTTTTTAAATCTCTTATAACGCCTAATTAAACTGTAAGAGCATCTAGAGTTTGGAAAGCTTCCGCTTATATTTTATCTGCCAAGCCAGTCTAGCTGGCGTTGACTTAATAAACTTTTCGCATAAATCAATGAATTTTGTCGACATTTGCTTGCACACAAGAAATTATCAAAGGAATGCAAACGATTCTAAAGGATTAACTATGCAGTTAGAAGTGCGTTAAGGTGCAAACGATTAAGGTTAAATGGGTGAAGGAGCTTGCACAACTTAATTGCGGTTGGAGTTGACTTAAATAATTATAAATTAAAGCAGCAAATATTTATTAATTTTGCAGTAAACCCACTAAACATATAACGTAACATTTTCCTCCAAGTTGTTCATAGTTTTAACTAAGCGATCGTGCATCAGTTGCAATTCCGTTTCCAGCGCTTCCTGTCCCATTTTGGGATTCAAAAACTTCATGGTGGACAATTCATACATAATGTCGCTGCAACGCATTCGTATTAAGCCCCAAGTAACTTTTGCATCCATTGTTGCGGTGTTCCTTACCGCTCGATTGGCATATTCGTAAAAAGCCAACATGTTACGTAACATGCCTGTGGTCTTATAAAAGGGACAATAGCAATCGTAATCACTATAAGAGTTTTGCTGCAGAAAGTCATCCTTGAGCATTTTGGCCACCTCCAGTGTTATCTTATCCTCTTCATTTATTGAAGTCTTACCCACTAGCTGCACAATTTCAGACAAATCTTCCTCCTCTTGTAATATCTTTTTGGCAGTAGCACGCAGCTGTATGAATTCGGGACTAAGTTCCTCATAGTAAGGATCCAAGACGCGTATATATTTGGAATAGGATTGCAGCCAGTTGACCGAAGGAAAGTGTTTGCGCTGAGCTAGTTTTTTATCCAAGCCCCAGAAAACCTGCACAATGCTTAAAGTAGCTGAAGTCACGGGATCTGAGAAATCACCGCCAGGTGGCGAAACAGCGCCCACAATCGAAACAGAGCCTTTACGCTCAGGACTGCCCAAGCACGCAACATGTCCGGCACGCTCATAAAACGAAGCCAGACGTGCACCCAAATAAGCCGGATAGCCAGCGTCAGCTGGCATTTCAGCTAAGCGTCCAGAAATCTCACGCAAAGCTTCAGCCCAACGTGAGGTGGAATCCGCCATCATGGCGACATGGTAGCCCATGTCACGGTAGTATTCGGAGAGTGTAATGCCAGTGTATATGGAGGCCTCTCGTGCAGCCACAGGCATATTAGATGTATTTGCTACAAGAGCAGTACGCTTCATTATGGACTCCTTTACGCCGTTTACTTCCACGGTAAGCTCAGGAAAGTCACGTAATACCTCGGACATTTCATTGCCGCGCTCGCCACAGCCCACATAGATAATGACATCCGAGTTGGAGAACTTTGACAATGACTGTTAAAAAAGTTATGATGTCAGTTTGATAAAAACGGTTGGAAAAAATTGAAGTTGAATATTCGCTTTTCGTTGAGAAGACTTTCATAGTGGCTAAGCTTAAAAAACTAACTCTTGAAAAGGTAAAAAGTAACTTAAGAAGTTGAACCGAAGTTATCTTAGTTCAAAATTGAAATGACGGCTGGGACTCCATGGATTGAATATTATTTGCTCCAAAATTTCTTAAACTTAGAACTCAAAAATTATTCTTATTCCAAAACAGTTGAAACTTTCAACAGATTTTTGCTGAAATGTAACTAATTTTTGTGTTTACTAGGAAACTTTCCAAAAATGGGAATCACCTTAAAAAATGGACAGCCGGTATTACCACGTGTAACTTAAATATTGGGCGAAACGTCATGATTGGAATTTTCCAAAAATTTTTGTGTAACTAACGTATAACTTTCAATTACAAAAATTAGGCAATAACCTTTCAAATTTTAGAAGTAAAATTTAAAATATGAAATCCCTATATTAGTTGGGTACGACCAAGTTATTTAGTTATAAATTTCTTAATTGGCTTAACGAAGAGTAAATATTTCCAAAATCAATATGTTCTAAAACCATAATGCAAACCTTAGAAGAATTCTACGAAATTTTTAAATATGATACACTTTACAATGCGCAGTAATTTGGTGTCGTTTTTTCCAGCGCAATCTTTTTATTACTCACCTGTGATATAACCGTCTTGCCGCAACCAAAAGCACCCGGAATTGCCGTAGTACCACCCTGTACACATGGAAAGAATGCATCTAAAACACGCTGACCGGTTAACAGCGGATTATCACCCGGCAGCTTTTCGGAAACTGGACGTGGCCTGCGTACTGGCCAAACCTGCAGCATGGTATGCGCGGTAACTTTATCCTCGAACTCAGTCTCTAGCACAGTATCTTCTATGGTATAATTGCCTGCTGGAGCTAACCACTTGATTCTGCCCTGCAAACGTGGTGCCAGCATCATACGGAGCTGAACCATGCTGTTCTCAAACACCTTGGCATAGATATCACCTCCGGTAATAATATCTCCAACACGCAATTTTTCCGGTTGGAACTCGTAGGCAATGTCGCGACTAAGACTTTTCACATCGATGCCCTTGGGCACATAAATGGATTTGGTCTTTTCGTGTATGGCGCGCAATGGACTCTGTATGCCATCGACAATGCTGCCCATAATACCAGGGCCCAGTTCCACCGATAGCGGCTTACCGGTTTGCAACACTGGATCACCAACACTGACACCTGAGGTATCTTCATAGACCTGTATGGTGGCCATGTCGCCCTCCAAACGTATGATCTCACCCACTAAATGAAAGTGACCAACGCGTACCAATTCGTACATGGCAGCGCCAGCCATGTTCTCGGCATTAACCACTGGACCAGAAACGCCAAAGACGCGTCCCAAGGCATCCTCTTCGTGCTCGTCGAGGTACTCATAGATTTGCGAACTTATTCTCAATTCCGGTTCATATTCTGATTCTTCACTAGCGGTTATGCCTTCGGCTTCGCTAAGACTAAAGGAGGTGTTGGTGCCGGATTCAACTTTTAGCTTTTTCTGGGAGGGGTACATCTTCTGGGCTTGTGTAAAATAAATAACAAATAAGTTTTAAACTCCGCAAAAATTTGGAATATTATGTGTTTGAAATGTTTTGACAGCAAAGGTAAAGCTGAGTGTACTGTATAAAATAGAGAGGATCGGGTGAGAGAAACGTCCAAATTGGAATTACATTAAATGTATTTGTTGTTTGCACTTTATTCGTACATTTAATATTTCATACTTTAAATATTTACATAAATTTAACAAACAAACAAGGAGAAATAAACATGACTTTTCACAAATAAACAAGAATTTCCATTCATTAAACAATAATACTATTTATGTATGCCTTTTGTTTTTTAATGTGTGTGTGTGTGTGCGTTTAGGTGCATGTGTGTGTGTGTGGTTGTATACGTGTTTATATATATTGGAAGTACATAGAAGGACGTTAGTCAGTTGTTGTAGGCTGGAATATTACATCACTCACACTTCTTGTAACAACCAAGGAATGGACTTGGAATGCAAACGGTATACAGGTCTTTATAAAAGTTTTTAGAACTTGGAATTTTTTTTTTGTTGTTGCACGGAATATTTGAACGGAATTGTACGTACTGTACGTTTTTTGCCTTTTTAAAAGTTAACTATATAACAAGTATAAGATTAGTGTAAAAGTAAAGCCAACTCATAAGCTTTAGTCCTCCAGATTTCTAAAGGCCTGTTGCAAGTCCTCGTGCAATTGCTCAAAGTCTGCCTTGATCTTGGCCTCGCCATCCTTGACGGGATCCTACAAGCAAGAAATATTTTAAAAAAGGCTCAACTTTAACTAAAGATTAGCTCACCTTGAACTTCATGGATGACAATTGGTACATAATGTTGCCCATAGCCTCGCGTATGACATTCCAGGTTATCTTATTCTCAGACTGAGCCGTAGACTCCACAGAGTGACGCGCCATATCATAGAAATCAATAATGTTCTTCAACATGCCGACGGTTTTGTAGAAGGGGCAGAAACGATCGTAAGACGAGTAAGAGTTCTGTTGCAAGAAATCATCCTTCAGCAGCTTGGCCACCTCGAGCGTAATCTTGTCTGTTTCAGCCAGCGATGCCTTGCCGACCAATTGCACAATTTCGGAAAGATCTTCTTCCTCCTGCAGAATCTCCTTGACCTTGGTACGTAGTGGCACAAATTCAGGGAAGTTCTTGTCATAGAAATCATCCAAAGCGCGCATATATTTGGAGTAGGAGATAAGCCAATTGATGGAGGGGAAATGTTTGCGTTGAGCCAGCTTCTTATCCAAACCCCAAAACACTTGTACAATACCCAAAGTAGCTGAAGTCACAGGATCGGAGAAATCACCACCAGGTGGCGATACAGCACCAACAATAGACACGGAACCCTCACGCTCAGGATTACCCAAGCACTTGACACGGCCGGCACGCTCGTAGAAGGAGGCCAGACGAGCACCCAAATAGGCTGGATAGCCGGAATCGGCAGGCATTTCAGCCAAACGACCCGAAATTTCACGCAAAGCTTCGGCCCAACGTGAGGTGGAATCAGCCATCATGGAAACGTTGTAACCCATATCACGGAAGTATTCGGAAAGTGTGATACCAGTATAAATGGAGGCTTCACGAGCAGCGACAGGCATGTTAGAGGTGTTGGCTACCAGAGCGGTACGCTTCATGATGGACTCAGTAACACCATCGATTTCAACAGACAATTCGGGGAAATCACGCAATACTTCAGACATTTCGTTACCACGCTCACCGCAACCGACATAGATAATGACATCAGAGTTGGAGTACTTGGACAGAGCCTGTAGCGAAGAACTGATATTAAAAAACTTTGCTATTTAGGCTTTGAGTTAGACCAACCTGTGAGATGACAGTCTTGCCGCAACCGAAGGCACCGGGAATAGCTGTGGTACCGCCTTGTACGCAAGGGAACAGCGAATCCAATACACGCTGACCGGTCAACAGTGGATGATTGGCGGGCAATTTCTCAGTAACTGGACGTGGCTGACGCACAGGCCAGACTTGCAACATAGTGTGCTTGGTGACCTCACCATCGAACTCTGTTTCTAACACCACATCATCAACCTTGTAGTTGCCTGAGGGGGCAATATAGCGCACTGTGCCCTTGGCACGTGGATTAACAATCATCTTGTGTTTGACCAGCGTATTTTCGTGCACCAGACCGTACAGATCACCGCCGGTAATGTGGGAGCCAACTTTAACGTTGAGTGGATTAAATTCCCAGGCCTGTGTACGCGACAAGCAGGGCACATTCACACCCTTGGGTATATAGATGGATTGGGTCAGTTCGTTAATGTCCTTAAGAGGACGCTGAATACCATCAAAAATGCTGCCCATAATGCCAGGGCCCAGCTCTACAGACAAAGGCTTGCCAGTGCGCAGCACAGGATCACCGACAGTGACGCCCGAGGTTTCCTCGTATACCTGAATGGTGGCCATATCGCCCTCAAGACGAATGATCTCACCCACCAGCTCGTAGTAACCGACGCGCACCAACTCGTACATAGCAGAGCCAGACATGCACTCGGCAGTGACGACTGTAAGGGGTAGCAGTAAGGGGTTTAGTTTTTTTTTTTTTTTTTGGAATTTAGGTTAGGTGCACTTACCAGGACCCGAGACAGCGTAGACACGTCCATATCTGGACTCACGCTCCTCATCATCGAAACGCTTTAGGTTGGACATATTGTTTTATTTTGCTGGCTGTACAACTGCAAATAAATTGTAGCATGTAGGTAAAAAGATATTTTTTTTTTTTTTCAAAAATAGATAAAAGAATTTTTTTTTCTGTTTCTTATCACTGGTGTGCGCTGTCAGCTGACATACCACTGCTGCTTGGACAGCGGGCAGCTGTTTTAAAATTTATTTAATTTCTTTATTTTCCAACTTACTTTTAAGACTTAGTTGTAAAGCGGACTAAAATTTATGGCTTTTATATGTATATAATAAAGTAACTACGTTTTAAAGAATTTATATAGGTGCAACTCCCACAATTGAATGTTTGCTGGCAAAGAAAAACTTTAATAAGAGCTTTAATTTCACGTGACAAAGCTTTCTCAAGTTCGAAAAAATTTCAGTCAAGTACAAATAAAAAGTTCCACTACGTGAGCGGCCTAAGCAAGCAAACAGAGCCGCAGAGTTGCATAGAAAACTGGTTTTGATTTATGCTCAAAAAAATTGTATGTAATAATTGTGTGCGCTGCATATGCTGTTAATTTTTTGTGCGCTCTTTTTTTATGAAAAACAAAAAAAAAAACATAAAATGCGGGTTGCTACCAAAAATTCTTATCTATGCGCTCTTGAACTCCCTCCCTGTTAACTAGCTTACGCTCATTCGCGCTCTCCCAACTGCCATTTGCGCGCTCTTTTTCGAGTTCGAATATTTGACAATTGGTTTCTGACGTCGATCACAAGACTACTGTCAATGCTGTCAGCTGACAAATAAAAAAAAAAAAAAAAGTAAGCCCCAAGCGGCTCCCATATGTAAGCCACCATATTGGATTTTAGCCTTGAAACTACAAATTTTCCATATACTCTAGCACTTATATATTTGCAATAAAACAGCCTATATATAATATAAATAAGTCATTGACACTTGCTGCAGCGATCTATGTATATACATATGTATATAATCACAAGACTCAACAGTCAGCGCTATTGTCAGCTGACACCGCATTTTACAAAGTTTTGTCTGTAAAAATTTATTTTTTACTGCTTTAATTTAATTTATAGTTTACTCGTTGCACAATAATCTGTAATTTTTTGCGGTTTTAACTGCTTTTTAGCTTTTGCTGCAGGCGCACACTGTCTGGCTTAATTATCTAATAACCCGTGCATCCACATTTTTTTTTTTGCTGTTTTAACCAACATTGTTTTTAACGCTGTTTTACACTTAATTTAATTAAAAATGCCTAAGCGCACGTTTTTTTATTATGTTAAACACACGTTACTTGTAGTATGTAGCAATAGTTTTTCAATTACTTTTTTTTTTTTTTTAAGCTGTCTGCTGCTTACTTTTTTTTCTGTCTCCGCGTTTTGTTGCGAAACTTTGCTGCTACTCTCCAACAGAACTAAAACCGACTGAGCAGCAGCGTCAGCAAATTTGCTGCTCGAACTTCGAAAACTCGCTGAGCTCGATCGAGACGAGCTTTTCGTAAAAGCTTTAACGATCGCACTACACGCGCTTATCGATAGTTTGTTAGCGCTGCCACACCGCAGTGTTGCCAGATCGTTGGAACTGGTTAAGCGCAACTTTTGAGCGCGCGTTCAAATTGTTAAAAGTTTCAGGTAAAGGTAAATTCCCTTTTTTGGGATATTTTATTTTTATATGAAGTTATGACGTTTCGTGCGGAATTTTTGCATGCTGCGTATGGACCTTAAGTCGGTTAGTGCACGTGCACAGTGGTCAAAAATGTCTAAAAAAATATAGCTGCATATTATTACTAATTTATGGTTCAGACAAAAATATAACTGAAGGCCTTAGCTGCTACGGCAAAAATATTTCATTGCGTTCCAATCTTTTTCGAATAAATCAGGCGTGCTCCGGAATCAGAAAAATTCAATCCGAACAATTTTATTCGGATTCGGATTTGCGTGCTCTGGAATCAGAATTTTTTGTCGATAATTTCCTTATTTATTTTCGATACATTTGTAAATTTCCCTCGTTATTATCGATAAATTCACATATGTTGTGGTGTAACCAGCTGACTGCTTTTTGTTAAAAATTGTAAACATTGCAAAAATTCCATTTATTTCTCAATTGCTTGTTTTGAAGCTAAAAGAAGGCGTAAAATAATGAAAGAATCATGTCCTACTCGCGGCTTTTTGTTTTCCACTGCAATAAATATAATTTTTTAGCATTAAATTCTTTTGATTATATATGTAGTTACATTGTGTTGGTTGGCGCGGAATGGTTTTTTGTTTGATACAAAACAGCTGACATGGCTGCCGTAGTTGTGCACCTTTTTATTAGTACATGTTGTTTACATTTCATTTTCATTTTATATAACTAGTTATTTATTATTTTATTTTTTAAATAAAAATTTCACAAAAATATTAATTTAGCAACAATGTTTATTAAATTTAAACACGATTTAACTATTTTTGTTGCAAGGGAAATTTTATTTGTGTAACGCGGGAACCCTGTCGCATTTACCGGCCATGTGTGCATGTTTGATACACACACATGTACAAACAAAACGAAAATTCGTTTTGGCTTGTGCATGCTATTTTTGGGTTGTGTCAGCAAAAAAAATATTAAAAATAGTTAGCAGCTAATATGCAAATTAAAGTTAGCATAAATAGAATCTAAGAATATCAAGGCATATATAAAAAATTACTTCAATATAAAATTTGTGCTTTTTCAATACTATTTTGACGATTCGGTTTCATTCCACTTGCAACAAAGCAGTCGGTTTCAAAGCACATAAAAAATTCGGATTGGTGGAAATGGGAGCATCAAACATTCGGATTCAAAACGAATCCGCATAAATTATTCTGATTCGGATACCGGAGCACGCCTGAATAATTCAATTTATAGGCAAGCTTAATGCATAGTGGAGTACTGGCTTTTAAGGCGTTCAGCTGCGTAAAAGTGGCAGTTGAGTTATATTCTGTGGTGGAGCTTGTTCAGTTTTAAGAACTTTATGAAGTTTTCTGTATTTTGTGTGTCTCTGTGGAATTTTGTTCAAGTGCAAAAAAAGTTCAGAATTTTTAGCTCAGAGGCGAGTGTGTCGCGCTTCCCTTTTTTGGGATTTTTTTTTTTTTATACGAAGTTTTGACATTTCGTGCGGAATTTTTGCATGCTGCGTATGGGCCTTAAAATAAGAATTTGCGAATTTGAGAGTAAAACTCTTTCGGACTGAAATTTTTTATTTAAGAAAGTTTAGCATGATTTACGGAACCAGAGCACTAGATTTTTGATAGGATTTAAGACAGAAACTTGCAATTTAAGACTGTTAAGTAAAATTTTAAGAACCAGAGAGCGCTTGAAATCGAGCGCAGATAGTTGAAATCATTAGTAGAGGCTCTCAATGAAAGAATAAAGCTTTAAAAAAAGCATTAAATATTAGGTGCGCAACTAAGTTCTCGCTGTTTGTCAATAGATGGCTTTAGCAGAAAGTTCTGGTTGATTTTGACATACCCAAAACTTCATAAACGAAGCTTAGGCATATGGTAAGCAAACTGCTATGGCACATAAGTGAATTTCTTTTTGCATTATTTACTTGTGGTTGTGTGAAAATGTCTAGTTTTGTGCCTAAAATCATCATTTGCGGGAAGTGTTGATTTTCTTGTTCTGTTCGAAAAAAACGGCAGCTGAAGCGCATCGAGAGCTCCAAAAAGTGTACGGAGATGCTGCTCCATGCGAAACAACGTGCCGTGATTGGTTCCGTCGCTTCAAAGACGGTGATTTCGATGTTGACGACCGTCCACGTAAAGGAAGACCCAAAACCTTCGAAGACGCTGAATTGGAGGCATTGCTCGATGAGGATTCGTGCCAAACGCAAGAAGAGCTTGCTTCAGCATTAGGAGTTACCCGCCAAGCCATTTCCAAGCGATTGCATGCGTTGGGAATGATTCAAAAGCAAGGAACTTGGGTTCCTTATGATTTGAAACCAAGGGACGTTGAGTGTCGTTTTTTCGCCTGTGAACAACTGCTCCAGCGACAAAGAAGGAAGAGTTTTCTTCATCGCATCGTGACGGGTGATGAAAAATGGATTCATTACAGCAACCCAAAGAGGAAAAATCTTGGGGACAACTCGGTCATGCTTCCACGTCACTGGCTCGGCCGAATATATATTTTGGTCTGGCTAATCAGCAGTGCCATTCATATGAAGATATCGGAAAATGGCTTGATTCGTGGATAGCCTCAAAAGACGAACACTTCTACCGTCAAGGTATTCGAACTCTGCCAGAAAGGTGGGAATTTTTATAGCTAGCGATGGGCAATACTTTGTATGAGTCATTGATAATCATTTTTTTATAATAAAGTTACATTTTCATCAAAAAAACAGCGAGAACTTAGTTGCGCACCTAATATGTTTAGTCTTAATGCTGAGTATTAAGAAATTACTTTATTCTTACTTTCAGAACAATAAATAATATTGTTCCATGACTTTACTATTTTGTCAGTCGCTACTAGGTGGAGCTTGGGGATCTCTTTAAATAAATGTTCGAAGATAACAGTGATCTTCAGTTTATAGCCTAATCCGAATGGCATTGTCTTGAATTAATAGAAATTTTCTTGGACCAATAGAGAACGAAAAATTCTCATAAATTCTGTACGGAAATAAGCTTGTTTTCAGTAAAGGGGTATACGCAGTTCGAAAAATTTCGCGCGGAATGACAAAACTCTCATTTTATGGGTGTATTGCTTTAATTAAGGTTGATCGAAAGCTTTTTTTAGTTCTAAAAACTACAAAATTATTTTTTCATGTTCTTCATTATAACAAGTTTTTGGGAAATTTTTTCCCGATGTCGAATTTAAAATTAGGACAATTGAAATATTTCAGTGGATACATTTTTTGAATACTATTGCATAGATTGAGTTCATATTTAGTTTTTAGATAATTGCCCATCTAGTATAAATTAAGAAAATGAGATAGTTAAAAATGTTTTTTAAAATAGGTATTTTTAATTATAAAACGCGTAAAATATAGTTTTGGGAAATTTTTATTCCGTGTGCTATCGACGTGGTCAAATTAAAACAGTATATTAAAATCGAGTAAGAGCTAGCGTAAGCCATTTGTGACTTTTTTTGACAAAAAATAAAGTTTTAGGAAAATTTGAACTTCTCTTATCAACTGGTTTCAAATTCTCACAAAAAAATTAAGATTATATAGAATAAATTCAAAAATTATTGAGTTCTCTTTTCTATATACGTTTTTTTTTGAGCTGATTCTACTTTTTGTCTTGAACTTTGTAAAAACTTTTTTTTAGTTTTTATGAAAGCTATCCTTAAAATTATTATTATTATTATTATTATCCTTAAAATGCAAATTTTTGTTATTTAGTATGAATTTAAAAAAAATATTTTTTTTTTGTAAAAAATAATTGAACCAAAGAAACTCACTTATTTGGACCGGAAATTTGTGCAAAAATTATATTTTTCTGATTTTTGGAGCACGCCAAAAATAATTTTTATTTTTTGAGGAATTTTTATAAAATGTATTTATTTGCTAATATAAATTAATTCTATATTATAAACAGTTATGTAGCTGGAGTAACAAAGGCCTTTAGGCTGATAATTATAGTTATTAATTTGCCTTCACTATTTGCCTATTTATTACATAACTTTAAATTATGTTTTCTTTTTAAAGGCCACTGAATACGCCATTGTCCTAGCTTTCTGATTGAAATTTTTAAGAAAAATATTTTTATTAACGTAATCTTTTAGGAATTTAGTTAGTGAATTTCCCTTTTTTATTTATTTTCATAGCAGCTTAAGGATTTACTTCATATCTTTTTCTACGCGGTGTTTTCTAGAACGTATCTAGCGTGTGAGCCTAATTCTATATTAGGCGTACTACTGAACTTAAAATAAGACAAAGTTACTTCCGCTTATTCTTTCATTAGGAAAGTAGTGTACGTTTCATTTATTTATTTCAAAAACTCTTCTGGATACTGATTTCTTCGCGCAAATCTAAAACTTTAAAGGGTTTTCCGAAAATCGCTAATGTATATATTTAAAAAAAAAACTGCAGTTCCGACCAATGTGCATTGTGGTATTTGTTTTGCAGCGGCAAAAACTCTGATTAAAAATTGTAAAAGATATGTATTTTTTTTGTTGCTATTGTTGTGATTGTTTCGGTTTTTCTTTTGTTTTGTTATTTTACGTTTTTGTTTCCTTTTTTTTTGTTTGGCCAATCAGTGCTCCGTAAAATTGATGGAAAATAAAAAAAAATACAGCGTAATAGAGAGCAAAACCTGTGCTGCTCTAATTGGAAACCGAGTGAACCCCCCTGCTAAAATTTCAGTGCTCACTTGAGTACCGCAACAATCACAATAACAACAACAGCAACAACAATTGCAACAACTCTCTTACAACAACTAAGCCATTGCTTACAATATAGTCGAATCTTTCCGCACTTGTGGGTTTTTGCATAACTTATAAATCGATGACGTCGGCATGCAGCGTTTTACATAAGAAGCAAACAACACAAAAAAAAAAAAAATGAGAGGAAATGCAAAAAATATATGCAAGTAACAAGAGCAAAGAGCAAAGACATTTGCATAATAAGGGCAGCTAAAAAGTTCTGCTGCACTTCTTAGAGAAGAGAGTGTGCCACTTGAACGCGATGTCTTCTTCTGCGGCTTTTTCTACTACTTGGCAGCGGGCAATGCGCCAATAAACGCCCCATCGTTTTTTTGAGTGTATGTTTGTAAGTGTGTGTGTATTTGTACACATGTGTGTGTGTGTGTGCATGTGTGCTTAGAAGCTCATTGATGTGTGCATGTTGATTTGTTTGTTGGCATTTGTGTCAAAATGGCGCAAAAGCACAAAAAAAAAAATATAAAAATATTTTCGAAGAGTCATGACATGCCGACTATAGTATACACTGCACTGAAGATTGGAACGCTAAAAAAGAAACGATCAATTTGTGGAACGTACATTTACGTCTTAACATAAAAACCCATCTATCCGACTAATAAGAATACTCGTGTTTTTACTTCTGTAGATCATAAAAGTAGAAAGTGCATCAAACCTTTCTATTCGGAAATATTTTGAAGTAGCGTCTTAGTGTAGGGAGCTGTTATCTATGTTACTTTAAACTTACAGTTTTTGACTACAAATTTATAAGTAAAAACTTACAATGGCCTATAACCTATAATATTTTTTGATGTGAGTCGGTGCATACCGCTAAAAAGTTCACACACCTTGTTCCTTGTTCTATTTTTCAATGTTTCATTTACATTTTTCTTATAATTAAAGGCCAATTGTACTTTGTTTTACTCCTTAAAAAAAAAAATGAATAAAAAAAAAAATAAAAATAAATAACCGCCACTCCACATTTTTTTAATCTTTGTAAATTCGCCATGATATTTTCAGCAAGGCCTAGTTCCGATTCACAACGTTCCAGGTGCCAAAATTTGAGATTTATCTACTTCTCGCCTTTCCTTAGCGACAAAAATTCAATAGAAAATCTATCAGTTTGGCAAGTTTCTCATTTTATCGGGTCCGAAAGACCCTATTTTTACAAAATAGATCTAATTGAGGTTGTCAATCGCGTTAGGCAGTCACTTACTTTTCCAAAAGATTGGCTAGCGAAACGAGTAGTTCCAGAGTCCCATAGTATTAACGATTTTTGTAAATAAAAACTTGTTTTAAGAGTAATTTTATCTAAGAGTAAAGACAGCTCTAAGACACGATAACAGAATTCCTTATGTCTAGATTGCTTAAGTGAAGCCTCAAAACTTTAAAGGGCTTAGGCATTGGAACAGAAGATTTAAGCAGAACACTATGTAAAAGTTGTTGGCCCAAAGCGTCTATAATACTAGTTTACAAATTTTATCTTCACGAGATATTGACAAATAACTGAAAAATTGCCCAAAAACATGTTTTTCGAAAAAATCTCGAAAACACTTCTAAAAAAAAAAAAAATTGAATGTAATTTTCGCGTTTCTCGGCCCAAACTACCCTAAAAAAACTTTTTTACATAGGTTTATTTTTCGTGTAAACTAGTGTAATCAAAGAAAGACTTTTAGTATCATTTATGAAGATATGAAATTTATTATTTGCTTTAAAGTCTTGTTTAGTTATTATTGCCAAGCGGTTTAAAAAAGTGTGACCATATTTAGTAAGTTTTCAATTCAGGTTCTTGTGGGATTCGCTGCAGCCTTGCTGAGCTTTGCGTTCCTATCTGAATTTTTATACAATCGATGATAAAATATATCTTTCTTTTTATCTTTAAAAAGTAAGGTTAGGTTAGGGACTTAACGTCCCAACTCACTTAGGCCAAGGATAGGCCCGTTATGATACCGCTTCGGTGAACCTTTCACCAGTCTTTCCCACTCAAGGGGTCTCCTTTATGAGACGAGTCAACCATCCGGCGGCCTGAATGAACCTTAAGAGGCATTTTGAACTCTGATCTGAAAGCTGAGATAAATCATCAAGAAAAGGTGCTCCACTGTCTCCAGCTCCTCCTCATCACCACAGCTTCTACAGAAGTCATGGTGGGGATGCATGGAATCCCACCAGCCAGTGTCCTGTCATGGCATGGATGACGGTCGAGCACTGGGCTCTATTAAGACCTTAGTTCAGTTCCTGCAAAAAGTCGGCCAAGTCAGCCGTGATGGCCTGCACGTGTTCGATATCCGATTCCACGTTTTGTTTGCAAAAAGAGCGAAGTTTCGTAGTCTCAGTTTGCAGCTGGCCATAGGTATACCCAGGCCCTCCTTGTCCTGAAGGAGGATGCAGGTATTTCCTTG
The DNA here is from genome assembly GCA_018150985.1 of Chymomyza costata. NCBI lineage: Eukaryota > Metazoa > Arthropoda > Insecta > Diptera > Drosophilidae > Chymomyza > Chymomyza costata. The sequence continues at coordinate 653,635 of JAECWU010000555.1, read as the reverse complement.
TCTAGTCAGTTCATCCGCAATACAGTTGCCCCCGATATCCCTATGTCCTGGGACCCAATGAGGTGGATTAAAACTGCTCAGCCATCTCCTCCAGGGACAAGCGGCAATTGTTCACTGGCTTTATGCACGATTCAAATAGTAAACTTAGAAGCAAACAATTTTTTTCGGATAAAAAATAAACATTAATTAAACTCAAGATATTGTAAGTTATTGATTTTTATCGATAAAAAAACTTTCATTATCAAATAAGAAATAACTAATTTTCTATAAAGGAAAAAACAAAATTCAAACAACAAAGCCAACTTAATCTATAAATCCGTTTGGCAAAGGAATCGACTAAAATATTTTCTAAAAAAAAAAAGTTGTTTTTTTGATTTGAAAGTATGTCTTCTTCTTCTACCTGATTTAATTTGCATCTCAATGTACTCTTTAAACCATTTTTTATTTATAGTGTATTAAAATGCAGGCAATAAGTCCTTTTGAGTGTCATTGCAGCCAAGTGTTGCAGTTGCTGCTTGTGTTTGTTGTTGTTGCTCTTGTGCTGCATTTGACAGACAGCTAAAATATTGCTTGCTCATATGCTATATACTACACACTCGTACATATGTACTTACACACAGTCGTACTTATGTATTAGACGTATAATAGCTAACGGTATGACATTTAGTCATAACTCCATTTAGAATAGATTGAGTTTATGCAATAGCTTTTGGCCATATCGTTGCTCTCAGCATACTCAATAAATTCATTTGGCCTTGTTAAGAACGTCCTTGCTGTGTTGTTTTTGTTGTTGCAACTACTCTTGTTGTTGTTGTTGGTGCTTCAATGTGGCTTGCTAATCTTGTTGCGCATTGCCATAATTTTCAATTTACATGCACCCGACGTCCAATGCTCCATGTCTAACAAAGTCCGCTCCGGGAATGGTTAGTTGGACAAAAACAACAACTGCGACAAAACGTACACGCGAGGGTAGGATGAAAAGCCATCGACAGTTTTTTTGAATAGAACAAAATTTCGTCCAATGGTGCTCTAGGTTGAGGTAGCTCTGCTTCTTTTTTTCCTCTTTCCACATAGTTTTATAAATGGGATGAGGAAGTGCGACCCTAAAGGGATTGGACAGGCGGCATAGTGGAAATCCTGGGTCTTTCATCAATATTTCAGACAGGCGGCAGATTGGACATCAAGAGTCCTATTTCATAGATCATATAGTTATGACACTGTGCATGCTGCGGGAAGGGTCAAGGTCTCTGAGATGCCTATGGGATAGAAGTTGATAAGACATCTCTTCAATCTGCCCATTAACGGTCCTATCTCATAGATCTTCTAGCTAGGACACCCTGTCTGCGGCGGGAAGGCACAAGGTCTTTAAAAGACCTTTGGGATCGGTATTGACGAGACTAGTTAGCTTTCCCAAGTCATGAGACGTGGCGAAAGGTGGAGTTGCTTACCTTACAGTCAAATCAAGTAATGCATCCCAAGGACTTATTTTGATGGATGTGCTATCCCTTATTGACTAGATCGAGCAGCCAGCATTATCTCTTGCCTTACAGCAACTTAGTCCAACAAAACTCTCATTAATTAGAAACTTGTTCCACCAAGCTAATTGTTCGGGTCTGTTTAAGATAATAGTCACAGGGCAACAAATTCGTAGTATTCCATCAGTGAGTCCATCAGAGTCTTGGTGGAACATCGACTAGGCCTCAAAGCCAATGCCTAATCGAATTGGTCAGAAAGCCTTAAATTATATTATCCAGTTGTATGGAATTTTTTACTTGTAATCTGTCTCTTAAGAGGAGGACAATCAACGAAATTAATCTCTGATCTGAGCTATTCGGAAAAATGTATTAAAAAATGGTATTATTGTATATTCGGTATTGTGGAGTTACTCGTTAAGATGACCTGATTGCTTGGTCAAGCGGTTGGAGTGCTGATGGGACTGACGGGTTTTCTATCAACTTCCACCGAAATTTCACAAAGTTATCCAATGGCGTAACCTTGTGACAATTTGCTTCTTTACTTTTCAGCCCACCCTCGTACATATGTATGCCGATAAGGAGCAAAGAGGAAGTTGCTGGCGCGTTATATTGGTCACAATAAATTAACTGAAATAGCCAAGCGAGTCGGACATTAGCCGCTCTGACGGTCTCTCTAGGCTCCCCGCTTCCTGGCTTCCATTCGCTTGATTATAGCCTCTAACTGTATGTCGCTTGCATAGCTCCCAACTGATCCCCCCCCGTGCCATCTAACCATATTTCCAGCTGCACTGCAGTTGCATTAACTTGTTGTAGTTGTTGTCCCAATGGGTCTACCCCGGCTGCTGTTGTTGCTGCTGCTGCTACTGCCTTCGCTCAACGCCTGAGTGCAACATTTACATTTGCGCTATCATTTGCCATTGTCCCCTGTCGTTGACAATGGGCTGGTCATTTGCCACACCTCCTTCTCTCTACTCATCTTCCATTACCAGAGAGTCGCTGCCTAATCATTGACACATTCATTGATGCATTCGAGCGCGTGTGGCATATTTACGAGCCTAGCTAATTGCCCCAACCAGACAACTGACTGCCTCGCCCATCTTGTCCAATTCCCATTAGCTCATGGCTATGGCTTGCAAATACACGTGTTGGAGTTGGAGTTGAGAGTGAGTGATGGAGTGTGCGGGTTTTTATACGGTCAAACTTCTGTTTAGTGAACAAATACGGTTGCACTTAAATCATTATACTATATAATTTTAAGGCAGGATTTTTAATGCTATACTCAAACGGTTCAGGCTTGGGATTTCATAAGTTTGTTAAATCATAATGATCAGTATGAACTTGTATAAAGATTGAGCCTTGTTCGTCTGACCCAGCAGAAACTGGAACAGCTCAGGTCTGAATTAGTCATGAAATTATGCCTGCATTTTCAGTACCAGCCATGAATCTACGCATTCATTTGTCACTGCATTTAACAGTGCTGTTTTATTTTTAAAAGTCAGGTCTGAAATCACAATCACATATCACTTTGCTTATTCTTTTTTGCCGTGCTTGTCTGTCAAAAGAAAGATATAAATTGTTATATGTGTCCTTGTCTCTTTAACAAAGCCATGAGCGTTCGCTTCCTTTTTATGCGTGAATTCAGGGCTGAATTTTTCAGGCCTGATCGACCGAACTGCAGAGTAAAAATAAATATTTTGAAGCTCAGATCGCCTTCCTTTTATAGATATGCCACCAAATGTGGTAAGCAGACTCATGTGAGCCTTATAAACCAAAAAACAACCTAACTAATCTAAAACCCTCGTCAATATTGTAAAATTTTTTTTTTTTGTGAAGATGGCTGATCTAAACTTTTTAAATGATTATTATTTATTATCAAAGAGTGCATTTGTCGGGGTGCATCAGTAGTTATTGGGTGGCTTGTGGGTTTTCAACATACCTAATGCTTCAGTGAAGTTGAAAAGAGCTCCAACACGGCAGTACACATTTCCTTGAAGGTATTTTTCACAAAGCACTAAATTCTCATTATTTGGAAGCGTTGTTCACTGGTAACACTCTTCACGACAAATGGTAAGCATTACCGATTTAAAGCAGTTGAGAACTCTCATAAAAAGAACTATTAAAAAAAGCATCCGATATTATAAAATTTTGTCAAATTTTAGACATATTTAACTTGCTCTAATAGTCTTTGTTTATAATGTATTCCTAAGCAGTCACTTATTAAATTTTCGGTTTTATTTTGAATTGGTTTCTGATCTAGTACAATTTGATGAGTTCTGAATAATATAAAGGGGTTGAGTTAAATGCGAAAGTTGTAAATGATTTGATGCAGAATTTATATTCTAATGATGCGTTTCTAAGAAAAAGATCAAGCGGATGACGTCACATCAAACGAATGTTCACTTTGCTGCTACTCAGCAAAATTATATCCAAGAAACTCTCTGGATATAACATTAACTGCAATTTTCATTTCTTCGGTTATCCAAGCAATTTGCACCGCTTCAGTTATTACTATATTTGTGATTAGTAAGTTCCAGTTGTTCCCATGGGTATTTTATCTTAAAACCTTTACAAAATTTTGATATTGAAAATACTAGTCTTACGGGAAACGTTAAAGCTAAGTAGACTGGAAGACAATGCAGTTGGCTGTTACTATTCTCCTAACTTCTCTAGCTGCTCAAACATTTTTAGAATTCAAAGAAAATCACGAAGCTCTGGTAAGGAAAGGTTTGCCAGACTGCCCGAATCTTCGAAAAAGGAAGACTTCCCAGAAGTTGGGAACATCTGCGCAGTTAGGTCAAAGGTCGTGATGGTGAACATGCATCCTCTCAGTCATGCATCATTAGTCCTGTCATCGTCCTGTAGGGTTACCACCAAATTTATAATTTTTTCATACTTATACTCATACTCATAGTTATTTTTTTTCCAACTTGTATTTTTCATTTGTCATCGCTTTTTGAAGAAGTGGCTCTTGTTCCGGTCGATTCAAAAAGAGGGAAAATTCTTCGCAACTCATATGGAAATTGAATTTCGCCAGCCTTCACCAGTTCGACTCTCATTCGATTGCTCAAATCGGTCCAAACATTCTTCATCGCTAAAAAAAACTTTTTCCACGTAGGCATTGCTGATGGAGATCGATAAAACTTTTCCAACAATTAAGGGGAATTGGACAAGTCCGTCAGAATTTTCGAAAATTTGTACCCATTTTATATCGACAGGGAGATCAATTTGTTTGTTTTTGTGGATAATCGTCGCCAAAGAAATATTTCGTCGTAAAGAGCGTCTTCGCCAACATCAAGATCAACCGCTTCAGCCGCTCGAAGAAATAGTTTTCGGTCTACTATTTCGTCTTCAAGGTTCAACACTGAAAAGTGTTGGAATGGCGATTTTTCAAAATCGTACCATTTTCCCAAATATGTAAGAGCTCGATGGTAAACTAATAATGCCTCTTTCTCAAGTTTCGATCGTTGATGCTGTGTCAAATGAGGTAGCCTTTTGTTGACTTTAGATCCAAATTACTTGTCATCCATTCTGGTTTGCAACCCATCTCTCAATTCAGTCAAAACACTGTGAATGTGTGTACTCATCACTGTTCCTTTTTCCAGATTTTTTATACTTTTGGTCATGTACTGCAAATTGAGATCGTCATTCAGTTCATTCTCTTTATCTTTCACAAAGCTCCAAATCGTTTTGTCAACTTTATCTTCTCTTTCATTGATAAAATATTGCGTTAAACCCGGTAATTTTTTGATAATCAGCTCTGTACGCGGGAAATTCGAAATTAACTTAGTTCATATGGCGGCCCGGCAAAATTTTCATTGGCCCGGCGACGATGCAGGTGGTAACCCTATCGTCCTGGTTCTATTCTTGTGAAATCGCAGTAGCTCATATCTCCACTTAGCGTAACACTTGGAAAGAGTACTCGGGAGATGCGACAACCGCATGCAGTGTTCCATTCTCGTTCGGGCTCAGTTCTGAGTATCTCAATAATTTCAGATATGACATCTTAAAGGTCCGTAAGTTAATGAGTCAATCTAGTGTTGAGGCCTCGGAGAAATTATTGGATGCCAGATGCGGTTGTCGGTATAAGTAGCCATTGATCTATGATAAGCAAGTTGATAGTAGTATTATTACTTCCTTGTAGGACAAACGACTTGATATATTTGATGGATTACTTGTTTTTGTTCAATTGTGAAAATCGGAACAATGGAACGTTTCACTATTTAAATTCTTTTCAGAAAACAACAACAAGTTCATTTAACTGAGTTTTGACTGTACATATTGTGTGTGTGTGCGTGTTATAATTGGCTTTCATCAGCTTTTGGTCTTTAAAATTTAATCAGCTGCTGACTTTCAGTGCAAATTTAACGTAAACATAATTTACTATTTGTTAATAGCGAAATGTGCTTAAAATTAAATAATTTACTATTTTCTCTGAAAACAGCAACAACAACGAAAACAAGAGCAAAAATAAGAGCATTGACAAAAGCAGTGGCAGTAAAAATGAAAAGTGTTTTGAACAATTTTCTGAAAATACTTAAATACACATATATACATAAATATATATGTGCAAATGCCGTGCTCCGGAAATTAAGCTTTTAGTCAATATTTCCCTGACGATGAGTGCGACAGGGTTCCCGCGTTACGCAAAGAAAATTTACTTTGTAAAAACAATTACTATAATTAATAATTTTATTTAATATAAAGAATAATAAATAACTAGCAATATTATAATGAAAATTAAATGCAAACAATATATAGTTATAATAAGATTGCAAGATTGTGGCAACCATGTCAGCTGTTTTGTATCAAAAAAAAGTAACTTATCAAAAAAATAAGGGAAATATACCAATTTATTCAAAATAAAATGGGAAATATCGACAAAAAAACAAAGAATTTTTCGGAGCACGCAAAGCCGAATCCGAATAATGTTGTTCGGTTTGGTTTTTTCGTTTTCTGGAGCACGGCTGAATAATTCAGCTTTCAATAGCCACTAAAAAGGCACAGTGAATTGACGCACATAAAATTTAATCACTTCAATATTTAAAACAAAAAACGTTAAGAATATATGTACAACATATTTTTTTATCACCTTAGTTTTCTTTTAAGTTTCAAGTCAGGCTGTTCAAAATGTTGCATGGTTGTACTACAAATCAAAATGCTTTAATTTTTCTATAAACAACCAAATTGTACAACCAGTTGCATTTTGTATAGCATTGGTTAATGAAAAATCAATCGATATCGATATTCAGTTTTCGATAACTGCCTAAATAATCGCCATTTTTTTCTCATAAATTTTACGTGGCAAATATTGGTCAGTAACTCTAAAAGTCATCCAAATCGAACAGATCAAGTCAAAAAGCTTCTCTTATTTTCACCCATACATATACTACGTACAAGTGCGTTATCTGTGTGTATGAGTTTCTGCATGTATGTGTGTGTATCTGTGTGCGTGTGTATTCATTTGTGTTTGTGTGCTTAAGCCTAGCGTAGTTGCAAGCATAGTGCACTTCAAGCTCACCGCAAACAAAAAGCAGCAGCAGCAACAACAATAACTACTTCTACAACAAAAGCAGCTAGTACACAACAGCAACAACAACAAAAACGACAACAATATTAACAACAACAACAAAAGCATTGGCAGCTTTTGGGTCCCAAAAATGTATGCCAGCAAAACAATAAACTTTTTCGTATACAACAACAGCAACAGCCAAGTAAAACTCATTCTCATACACATATGTATATGTGTGGCTGTGCCTATGTAAAACCATATGTGTGTGTGTGTAGACACACAGAGGATTAAACTAATTTGCAAGAACATTGAAAATCCTTTAAAACTGCAGTCAGTGCAACACACAAATACATGTACATGCTGCTAATTTCTGCACATGCATATACCAAGACGAGGTTTGATCGTAGAGTTTTGAGAATATGGTCTTAACCTTTTTTTAAAGGCTTAAGTCTTTTGTTCACACTCTTTAGCTTTCTAGTTTATATTCGTAATACCAAACCTATCAAAATGTTCTTTCTTCTGTATATACACAAAAAATAAATATCATAATTTTTGTTTGCGATATTTCATAAAAATTTCATATAAACTTATATATTCCAAGCTTACTTTACCGAAATAAACTTTTTTTTATATAAAGGGTGTTTTTTGTTAGAGTTACACAAGTTTAAATCATAATGAAACAAAGAAATATATTTTTAATATCAATGAAACGGGCTTTATTGGATAGAAAATTTTATGACATTAATGTTCAAATATGACTTCGGCCATGTGGTTTTCCGCAGCATTTGCGGCCGTATTTCGCCAATAACTCTTCGAATATTGATTACCAGGTGTTCAATTGTCTCTGGTTTATCGACGTAGACAAGTGACAGTAATTTTCTGTGAATGTAATGGTGTTTCGACAAAAGCTCGTGGATTTTCTCACTCCAAATGCGACAATTCTGCTTATTTACGTACCTATTCAACCAAAAATGGGCTTCACCGGAGAACAAAATTTTGAATTTTGAATAAGTTTGACGAACGAAACCATTATTTTCATAAAAAATTTCAACAATTTGCATGATGAGATGTCAAACCAACCTCTACAAAAAGCAACTATCAGCTGTTAAATGGGTTGTCAGATAAAGCAGTGTTGCCAACTCAAAGTTGTGAACCTCTAAAAAAAAACACGCTGTATAAACAAAAAATAATGTATATTCATGGTTTTTGTATTACATAAGAATTTAATACTTAAAAAGTTCACCAATCGTGCGAAAGACGACATAGATCTTTTTTATCTTTTTTATTTTTTATTATTTAAGGTCAAATGTGCTTTGTTGTAACCTTTGAATTAAATAACTAAATAAATAAAATTCTATGATTAGTTATATAAAATAATAATTCTAATAATATAAAAATAATATACATATAGGGTAAGGTGGGGCAAATCCGCCCTATTAATTTGTTTTTTAACTATAAAATGCTTATTTTATTTCTTTTGACCATTATTAATTTTTGAGACATGACTATTTTTCAAAAAAGTCAGTTATTGCCATTCTCAAAAATTATGGGGCAAACCCGACCGCCTATTTTTTTTGGTTGATTTAGCACGGATATAGTCCAAATTTAATGGTTGTATTTATTTAAAAAAGTCGTAATGCTTAGAGCATATTAATCGAAATGAAAGTTTTCAAATTATAATATTTTTCGAAATTTTGAATAGTCTATTACCAAGTAATCAAATTTCATCCAAATAATTTACCACAAATTAATTAATGCAAAATTTTCCAGACTTTTAAAACGTACGCCGCAGATAAAGTAGATTATTTTATAAGACTCGCTTTTTGTATGGGTTGACTACCCAGCAGTCAAAGTTCCTGAATATGTATGTGTGTGTGTGTGTCGCAGTGTGTGTGTATCTGTGTGCGTTTATGCTACTGTATTGCGCATTTCAACTTAACTGAATTATTAGCCGAGTTATGTGAATTATGATCTCTTAGTCTGATACAGCTACTGCCATGGCACACAGGCGGCTTGCCTCTGTTGCAGCTGCTATGTTGCAAATACCCCTTCTTTACTTGTCTTACCCCTCAACTGTTGCACTTAGCCATAGCCTGAGCACTTTCGTTAATGCATTTGCCCAGTGGCCATGTGGGATTGTTGTTGTTGTTGCGCTTGTTGTTGTGGCAAGGCAATTTCAAAACAATAACAAGTACAACCACAAGCAAGCAAGGCACACAGATACAATGAGGCATGGTTCTTGAACTGCAACCGGCTTACCTTACTACAGGCTGCAAGTGCAACATTTCTCTGTGTGTGGGGCTGGCAAGTGCCATGCAGTTCTAAGGCAAATATTAAACAAAAACACTTCTCACAGTGCAGGGGCAGTCACTGCACTCCCCCAGCCACTGAAGCCCAACCCGCTCACTCATTATAAAGTTCTCTCTGAGCGCTATGTAGCCTGTGCCGCCTTTGCTTGGTCTTTTGTTATATTCATGTTGTTGTTATTGCCTTTGTTTTGGCATTGCAACCAGTTCTGAGGCAGTGCCGCAAATCCCAGCAGATTGCACCGTAACTCATCTGCAATAATACAAAAGAAAAGCTTTTAGGCCATAAAGCTGACGCTGTCGCAGTCGCTGTCTCAGTTGCTGCCAGCGTCGACTGCGGCTAACTGAGCAAGTCACTGGGTCGACCTCAACTTGAATGTTTCGGCAGTTGGTCATAGGGGGCACTACTAGGGAGACTCGATTGAAAAGTCTGTCTGTATGGCTTATTCCTCCGTCAGTCTCTTTGTCTTCCTGTCGCTGTCTTTGTCTTGCCCCGTGTTGCAATGATTTATGATGCAGCGCTGTCAACTCAGCTTTCAAGGATTAGCATATGAATTCTAAGTAAAGATGTTTGTGCTAGACGTCGAGCTGTTCTTGTTTTGGATGTGTTTCCATGTGTGTGTGAGCGGCTATAAAATCAAACCGGAAATGGCTTAAATACACATAAAACGGCAAGGCCAAAGTTTGCAAATCTCTGCAGATATAGTTAATGTGAAATACACAGCGATTTAAATGAGTTCTTAGATGTTGGACAGGCAAGTATAAAGGTTATGTTCTAAAAAATGAACTCAAAACTTTCACCTGTTTTTAAATTTACATTCAGAAACTACTAAGAAAGTTTTTAGCAGCTCACTTTTATAAATAGCCTACAGACTTTTTCCGCTCACAATTCCAGATTATGTCAAAAGTACTGAGGCCCTATGCTCCTTAAGAAGTTAAAGGCATAAAAGAAGAAGACTGAGTTCAAAATAAGAATAGCGTGACATTGCTATCATCTTCTGACATCATCTCTATTTTAAATGCATAATCCATTTCCCATTTCAGAGTTGAGGTAAGCTATTTTTTTAGTTCAGTGCTTTAAATTACAATCAATATGACATCATCTCAGTTTTGTGTCTGTCTACTAGAATTGAACTGTTTTGAGATATTTTCAGGTTTATTAGTGCATCATCTCAGTTAAAAGTTTCAAGTTAAGAAAACAAAATTTATTACTTTTTGCCAATAGTACATCATCTCTATTTTATACGTTTAGTAGCAACTGTGCTGAGATGAAATTCACAAACTACTAAAAATTTCAGATAACTTTCAACTTGAGTCTCTTGAAAATTCTGAATTGATATTAAGCATCTTTTAGTTCAGTGCTTTTAATTTCAGATTATGTCAATTTTGTCTGGTATAAATGTCAAATGACTTTTTAATACAGTGCGTTGCTAAGCTGAGATGAAAAATAATGAAGTCTGTCAATTTGTAGCCCAAACGTTGTCAGTTTCAAATAATGTTCGTCGAAAGTAGTAAGTTAAGAATAAAAATATGTTATCTTTTCTTTATACTTTTTGGAAGCAACTAAGCAGAGATGAAAATTTTTCGATATGAGACTTTTGAAAGCTCTGTGTTGATGTTAAACATTTTGGTAGCGTTTAGTTCACTTCTTTTTATTTCAATTTTGTGTCTTTTGACTGCAATTGAGCTTAACAGACAATTTTTGAGTTTTGCCTACATGTTTGTATAAACTCAAAATTTCAGTTCATCTCAAATGTGAACCTTTTGAAAGTATTTGAAGTGGAATGAAATGTTTTAGATGATGTCTACCAAAGACTTTGTTTAAGGATAAATGTGAAATGACTTTTGATTCAGTAAAATGCTGAGCTGAGATAAAAAATAGTAAAGTCTGTCAGCAGGGCCGTAGAGAAAAAATCAGGGGCCGGGGGAAAAATGTATTGGCCCCACTATTAACTTGAATCACGACTGTAAGTAATTCCGGGCCCCCCGACGGTGTCTGTCAGTGACAGTCCCTTTCCCTACTCACAGTTTTGGACTACATATGCCCGTCAAGAGCAATGAGTAAGAAATAAAAATGAATAACTTTTTGCCAATTGTACATCATAAACACACTTTGCCCTATGCACTATGAGTATTCATACAAATACAAGATATAAAAAAAAATCATCATCCATTTTATACTTTGAAAGCAACTAAGATGAGGCAAAAACGGGCTATACAAATAACCTTCAAAGTTCCTTATTCTCTGAGTTGAGGTTATGTTTCGGAGCTGTAACGATTTTTTTCTTACTCCTTTCTGTGAGGAAGAGTACATTTTAGTCGGTATCACATGTCACAATTTATATGTTATTAAAATCTGTTCCCAAGTTATCAAGCTAAGTCGTTTTTAGGAAAAAGTATTTACATTGAAAAAGATATTGTTCCTAGACTACTGTAGACTTATTGTTTCCCAGGGGGAAGACTAAAATAATTCAGTTTTATTATTTTTACTTTCTTCTATGTTTTTCTATATACCTTTTTCTACGATAGATTTCTAGTTTGATGCATTTTTTTACTTTGATTTGTTAATCTGAAAATTTAAATCTAATAAATTAAAACATCTTACTTTACCTTTTCAATGTTTTTTTTTCAAAATCTTGTAAAAGCTATCGAAACAAAATTTTAAAATTTTTGTCCAAACATATTTTATTTTAGTGGTTTGTAATATTGTTTTTTTAGTTGCAACGATTTTACTGAAGGGTTTCTTGCAAAACAACGTCCAATTGCCCGTCGCAATAACTTAAAATAAAAAAAAAAACTTAATCTCAATAATTGTTTGGTTGAGTATACGTTAAAATGGAGCACTTTAATTGGTACTAAAGTTGAGCTAAGCCATTATCCTGCTAAAAATATATTCGTATCTAGAAGCATTTGGCTTAATTAAATTGCAGTTTTAGCGTAACCTGATAGAATATTTAATTAAATAAACTTTTTAATGTGGTACTATTTTTGGTATTTAAGTTTTGATTGCAAAAAACTGATTTTTTTTAACTTGAAGTTTTTGTATTTAATTGTAATGCTGTCGCACGTGACATTGTTGCGAATATTGCTGAAACATAGATTTGATTATTTATATTTTATTCTTTAAAGCTAAGTAATAAAACATTTCTTATTTAAAAAAATTAACTTTTGATCCTATTAAGCAATTTTTTTTTTTAAACTTTTGATTTTCTGTGTGCGATGGACATATAGGAAATATTTTCTCTACAACTCTGTTAGTTTTCAAAGAATTTATTTTCAAGATCAGCTTAGTCCCCTAGTCCCTACTACTACTAATACTTTATTTACTTGAACTCCTAAAAGTGTACCTTTCTTCTTAACACCTTTTTCGCTCAGTGCATTTGCGTAAGTCTATGTCGATGTATTGGTTAACTGTGTGTTTGTATTTGTGTATGTGTTAAGCGATTTGTGTACGCTTCTTGCTCTGTGTTGCTGACCGTGCGACCACCTGCAGTATGCGTAATTAACCTTTGACACACAAACGCACACAGATACTAACACACACACACACACACACACAGCCACATAAACTTGTATCTATGGCATATGCACGATATGCACGCACATTCATATTTCATTTCCGTTTCCGGCCCGTCGCACAGCGCACACCTTTTACAAATTAGTGCGGTTCATGCGGCTGCCTATGCCAATTGAGCTTTGAACTTTACCAAACACTGAGAGCAAGAGATAGATAACAGTTGGAACGAGATGGACATATGTTTGGTAAATGTAATTGTGTGGGTGTGTGTGAGTTTATTGCTGTGCACAAAGCAATAAATATCGAGAAATATTGGAAAGAAAGAGAGGAAATCAGTGATTTGATCACTGTTTACTTGGAGAGGACATAATTTGCAAATGAGAGCAAGGTAGTTTTTAAGAGAATTTAAGAGAGAGAATTCAGACGCTCAGAGTGGACAAGGAAGTTTTAGTCTTTTGGACACTGCAGTGTCCTTCAGGCGGAAGTCATGGCAATCCAGGAGGCTCTAACAACAATAAAAAAGCTACAAGTATGGAAAAAGGACATCTGTATCTACTCGTACAGCCAGGCGGCTATAAAGTCCCTTGCCTCAGTTGACATCGTAAACGAAGTCTGTGAAAAACTGTCGCTCGTCTTTGGAGGAGATGGCTCATCAGTTTTCAATCCACCTTATCTGGGTGCCAGGACATAGGGATATCGAGGAAAATTGTATTGCGGAACTCGATAGACAAGGGACTATCAGCATCCTCCTTCAAGACAAGGAGACCCTGGGTATACCTATAGCCAGTTGTAAACTGAGACTACGAAATCACTTCACCCTCACTGCCAACCTCGCCACGTTGACATCGTACACGAAGTCAGTGAAAAACTATCGCTCGTCTTTGAAGGAGATGGCTCAGCAGTTTTCAATCCACCTTATCTGGGTTCCAGGACATGGCGATATCGAGGAAAATTGTATTGCGGAACTCGATAGACAAGGAACTACCAGCATCCTCCTTCAAGACAAAGAGAGCCTGGGTATACCTATGGCCAGTTGTAAGCTGAGGTTACGAAATCACTTCGCCCTTACTGCAAAACCTGATATGGAATGGGTCATCGGACACATGCAGGATATCACGGCAAACTTGGCCGACTTTTTGCAGGAAAAAAACTAAGGAACTTTGCTGTCTTAACAGAGCTCAATGCTCGGCCGTAATTCGAGCAATTACCGGACACTGGCTGACGCTCCACATAAGGATTTCTGGAGAAGATGCGGCGACGAGGAGGAGCACCTTTTCTGCCACAGCCCTGGACTATGTAGGACAAGGTTTCGCTTTCTCAAGTCATACTTTTTTACTGACTTATCTCAGCTCTTAGAACAGAGTCCGAAAAGCCTGTCGAAGCTTATTCAGGTCGCCGGTTGGATGTAACTTTTAGATCATATAGGAGACCTCTTGAGTAGGGAAAGGGTGGTGTAAGGTCCACCCAGCGGTGCCACAACGGGCCTATTCTTGACCTAAGTGATTTGGGACGCCAAGCCCCACAAAGCAATACAATAAATGGCTTTAATGAGGCAATGGCTATTGCCTGGTGCAACCTGTTTGTTTCAAGATTATGACATCAAGGAGTACGTTTAGTGAAAATCATCTTCAAAAGAATAATTTTCTCTTTCACTCACATTCTTTCCGAAATAGTTTAGAAAGAAACATAGAAAGAGATGCATATATACGCACAACCATGCTTAACGCACTTGGTATGAGTAAAACAGAGATAGCTATTTAACTGGGTGTAATTGTGTGTGATTTATTGCAAGTACAAAATCTAAAGTTAGAAAGAGTCAACTAGTTGGTAGCTAACTTTAATGATGTCCATGATCGCTGGACTGCTGTTTGTGTGACTTATGCCATTTCTTTTTGTGTTCCTCGCCGCCCTTTTTGCCATGCTCCTTTTTGTGACCCCATTTCTTGGACTCATCATGCTTCTTTTTGTGTCCTTTGTGACCCTTCTTTTTGTGACCCTTCTTGCTGTGTCCCTTTTTGCCATAGTGCTCCTCATGGCCGCCCTTCTTATGCTCACCCTTTTTATAGCTACCGCCTTTTTTGTGTTTTTTGGACTCCTCAAAGTCGCCATGTTTCTCCTCACCACCTTCAATATGATCCTCATCATAGTACTTCTTTTCCTTTTTATCCTCGTTTAGTTTGTGCACATTATGCTTGCCTTTGATGGAATGTCCCTTTTTATACGAGCCATGATCTTCAAATTCGCTGCCCTTCTCACCCTTATCGCCTTTTTTGTGCTTCTTGTGATAGCCCTCCGAGTGCTTGTGTTTCTTTTCGTGACTCTGCTCTTCCTCGTCCTCACCCTTTTTGCCCTCCTTGTCATGATGCCCCTTTTCGCCTTTTTCATGATGTTCGTTATATTTGTGGCCCTTTTTGCCCTTCTCGCCATGTTTCTTGAAATGCTCACTTTTGTGCTCCTCACCAGACTCCTCCTCGTCTTCTTCCTCATGTTCTTCGTGTTTTTTCGAAGCGGCCACTTGCAAGTCACCCAAGGCATCAAAATGTTCCATGTCTGCGCTGCCCATTCGTGCCGCAATGACAACAGCCGTATCCGTTGCTGCTAAAGTCCCTTCATTGCTCAATACGCCTAGCAGCGCCGCGAATATTAGACTGCCGCCCAGCCGCCATGTTAGTTGCTGCCATTTTGTGCTGTTGTTGCGCCTTTTGGCCGCCATTTTGCCGCCTTTAAGCTCCACGCTGCTGTTAAGTCTGAGCTGCTGCTGCCACGCCTGTTGTCGCTTGCTTCTTGTCTGCTTAGCCGCTGGCCAGCTGCTGGCGCTTTTTATGCCCTTATGCCGCTCTTTGTGGCAGCCACGCTTTTGTGCTGCTTCTGGCAGCTTTTTTTTTTTTTTTTGTGCCACAGTCGCTGCCGGTTACGCCTCAATGGCTGCATTGCTTTTTAGTTCAGTACGGTTCGGTTCGGTTAGATTCGGTACTCTGTACTGTTTTTTCCTCTTTTTTTTGTGACTGCGGCTGCGACTGATTTGGCAACTTTTCTTTTGCGCGTTGCTAAGTGCATAACGGTGTTTGGGGCAATACAAAAAAAAAAAAAAAAAACGAAGAAAAAATTTAAACACAATACACAATACTAGCCAACTTCTTGTGGTTTGTTGTTGATGTCTTTTTTGTTGCTGTTGTTGTTGGCTTAGAAACAAGCGACTTTTGTTACGTGAACATTTTGAAATCATTTCTGTCACAGAATAGTCAAGTACCAGTAGAGATGTGCTTGAGGCGTGAGTGAGAGCTTGGAGAGAGGTGAGAGCAATTCTATCTATTGCCGTGAAAGGATTCTTGGAACCGTGACAAGGTAATTTATTTAAAAGTAGACTTTGTTCTACGAATTCTGGCAATACCATTTAGCCTTCTTTTGACAATTTCGCGGGAATTTGGGGCAAAATATTTTATAAAACTTAAAAAGTTGTTATTTATGAATACAGCACTAAAAATATTAGTTGCTTTATTTTTCCATAGGGTCAGGCGTAAATTAGATTTGTGGAATGTATGTAACTTTGTATATACTATGTTTGTATAGTGACAGATCATAAGTTGTTTTGGGTTAAAATTGTAAGTTGCTACCGTAAGGGGCCTAATTAAGAAACCGACTCAATCCCGCAAAGGTTTATTATACCATTCACTAAGAAAACAATTAAGAAGACTTGGACCATATACAAATTTGATTTGAGTTGTGCATGCTAATTTTTGGGAAAATATTGCAAAATTTTTATCAAGAACTATTTAACTTGAAACTGGCACAAATAGAATCCAAGAATATCAAATAATATTAAACAAATTATATCATTTTAAAATGCGTCAACCTAAAATAGTCTTCAGCCATAGTCTTAAACCACACAAAAAAACTACTTTGGTATCTAGAGCCCAGACCATGATTTCATTGTTATTCTAGGACTGCTGAATCCGAATCCTAACTCTCGCCACATATTTTGACTAAGGTGTAGTGTTTGTCCAGTTAGGCCTTGTAGAGTTAGGACGTTTAGAGTTAGAAGCTTGGCTCTACATGAGATCTGATAACTTACTAGATACTCTCTCTCCCCAGCTAGGGGGGTCGAGAGCCAAGCTTGGCAGCAAACCCGTGTTTCCATCGTCTCCCTCCTTTGAAACAAATAAACTTTTTTTTATTGAATTTGCAAGTAAATTTCAAAGCCTCATAAATGCCAGGGCACAAGTGCTTCGGGCCTGCTGACCCCCACTCTCGATCTTTTTTGAGATTTTCTAGAATATTTGGAATTTATAGGAATGGAGTGTTTGCTCGGCTAGTTGAATGGCTGTCTTTTTCTGGTTGTTCTTGATTACTTCGAAGATTTTCCTGAACATTATTAAGCTATAGGAATCGAAAAGTTGCTCGGCAAACTTGTAGGCGGCTTCCCCTGGATCTCTCCCTTCACTTAGTAGTTGTTCCCTATCACAGAATTAGTATTAGGGTCACCATATCTTGTCCGCGAAATTGTTTCTGGAAATGCGTGTATGGGGTATACCTGTATGTCATTGCATTTGATGTGTTCGTTTTGCTTGGATTTTTGCGAAATTTTATTCTTATTTCTTTCCATCAGTGTTGCTACTTTCCTATTCTTGCACTTCTTGATAAATGGCAGGTAGCACGATGCTGGTGTTTACATCCAAATATACTGATAGTCTAGCAAGGTTTTCTTTCCTTTGTCAAAAAACCCGTCTCTATGTAAGGCTTTTTTATAGAATGCAGCTTCTCTATCGTGACTTTTTTTTTTCAACATAAAAGAAATTAGTTTAAATAACACCTTAGCTCTCTTATAAAAAAAAAAGACTCATTAAGTCAACCATTTGGTTAATTAGCACGTCTCATTATGATTAAAAGCCAAAAAAAAAAACTAAAGTTGATGATAATTCTCACGATTCCATCTCTAAGTCCAGCCAACCGGATAACCAAACGAATGAGCACTCGCATTGCAGCTGCCTCAGCCGTAGTCACACCACTGACCGTCATGCTCGCTTTCCACTTGCTCTCAATCTCCCTTGCAGTCTCTTAGTAATTCTTTTGCGATTTGCCATGATTATATAAAACAAGCAAAAAGCGTTGCAAGTTAGTAACTGGCTAAAGTTGTCTGGGTCCAAAAACCTACAGCTAATGCAAAGTATGTGGCAGACAGATGACTGCAGCAAATCAATGTTGGCTGCCTTTTGATTATGATTTCTGACTGACATTAGGATTGCCACTGCAACTCGAACAAGGACATCGAGAATGCTACCGTGCCGTCCATTGGTCCTACAAGCCACAGGGATACCAACAGGGGTACACGGCCAACGGCCATCAGCATCGTCATCCTCATTGGGGCTCAATAATGGTAAAAGCCAAAGCCATGCTGGTATTAGGCTAATTGCTAGCTGAAAAGATGTCCCAACCGAATGCGGCTTGACTCATGTCAACGTCAAGTTGGCATCACTTGGCGCAAAGTTTAATCAACGAACGCTTTTGATTTTTCTTTTATTTTCATTTTGCTTTATTTTCTGATTTCTTTCTGCTTTATTTATTTCTTTTTTTTTTTTGCAGTCTCTTCTTACTTTTTATATTTAGTTTTTTCTTTTCTTTCTTTTTTTTTCGTGTCCCGGACAAATTAATTCTGCAAATTCAATAAAAACAAGCAGCAAAACATGGCAAACAAGTCGCATGAAATGAAATCAAAGCGCAGAGCGCTTACAAATAAATCACCAGGTAAAAACGAAGTAGAAAAACTAAGTCCAACTAAACCGAAAAACCTAACCGAGTTGAACTTTTCTTCATTTTTTTATACCCTGCAGTGGACCCCCACTAAGGGGTATGTTGAGATTGTGCATAAAAGTAATGTTGAGTAATCACGCCTCAAACGGAACTCCATTTCGAGTCACCTGTTAGAAGGTTTTTTAATTGAATGGCCCTATGCTCTACTAGGACTAGCAGGACATAAGATGAAATCGAAATCGATAACAAAATCTAAAGATTAGGGACTGATCGCAAAATTTTGTATACGCTTTGATTCCATTATCACGACTCCACTGGATATCCATTTCGATGTCACCTAGTTAGAAGATGTTTTAAATCGAATAATCGAAATCGATAGCAAAATCTGTAGCATGCTTGTCTTCAGAGCATTCAATTTTAAGCTAAGCTTAGGGATAATTCGCTTTGCTTCCACTATCATGACTCCACTGGATATCCATTTCGATATCACCCTGTTAGAAGGTGTTTTAAATCAAATAATCCAAATCGATAACAAAATCTGAAACAGACTTGTCTTCATAGGGATAAATCGAAATATTTTTTATACGCTTTGCTTCCATTTTCATGCCAACACTTGATCTCGACTTCGATATCATCTTGTGAGAAGACATTTTTTTTATTAATCAAACAATCGAAATCGATAACAAAATCTGTAGCAGGCTCGTCTTCATAGCTGACAATTTTAAGCCAAGCTTAAGGATGAATCGCTTTGCTTCCACTATCACGACTCCAATTTGATGTCACCTTGTTAGAAGGTGTTTAAAATCGAATAATCGGAATCGATATAAAAATCTGAAACAGGCTCGACTTCAGAGCCACACAAAATTTTATATACGCTTTGCTTCCATTTTCACGCCTACACTGGATCTCGGTTTCGATGTCATTTTGTTACAAAATTTTTTTTTTTAAATGGAACAATCGAAAATTATATAAAAAACGTAACATGCTCATGTATAGAGCATTCAACTTAAAGGCCAGCTTTGGGAGTTATCGCCCAACTATATATCCCCTTACATCTCAAACTTTGTCAAAAAAGAAGTAACTCGTTTGGTATCATAACATGGCATGAATAAAGAGTGTCCTTTAGTCAGAATTTCACAATTGTAGTAGTCGTTCCATTAGGTATTTTTTGTTTGTGCAACATCAGCGCAATTTGGCAAAAACTGAGGAGGGGCTACTGGGCTTCAGGGGCTCTCCACGTTCTTCTGTGTGTTGGTGCAGCGGCAAATGTCAATGCAAATTTAATGGCTGACAATTTATATGCATGCCCAGTGACTTTTGGTTTGAACTTTTCTCAGGGTTTTTTGCCAAAAAAGTTCCGCTGCCGGCTGCCAATGCCAATGTAACTTCAACTTTGACGTCAATATTGACTGCGACGTCGACGTCGACAGCATCCAGGTGCCAAGTGGCTGTCAAACTTTGCCCAGCGCATTGAAAATCGAAGATTGCGCGTTGAGTGTTGCAAAAGTTCACATAAATTAAGTGAAACGCATTTGGCTCTTGGCACACGGTTCTTGGTTCTTGGTACTTCTTGAGTTTGAGGTTAAAGCCAACAACGTGGCCATGTTAACGGGTTATTTATGTCCTGCGCCTGACATTTAAAATGCATTCCTTTCGCACCAGGCGCCCAGCTAAAGTATTTATAATGTCGCCTGGGCGCTTTATGGCCACGCACGGCAGGCTCATAAATACCCGAACGAGGCATAAACCGTGAAAGCAAAAAAAAATTGTAATACCAAGCCCTGAGCTCTTAAATGAAGATGCAAATCACTGGAAATGAGTTTCATGCGGTTTAATCTGTTTTTATTTTTTGAGCTTACTTTGTATTGAGTATCAGGATTTGTATTAAATTTTATAATGTTTTTGTTAGTATGCGATACATAAATTTTTTTAATGCAATTTTTTAACATATTCATGGGCCTACAACAGTCTAAGACATGTTGCGTTTTTGTACTACTACTACTACTATTGTCCTCTTCCCCCAGTGGGGCATATGGCCTCGACGAGTCTCTTATATCTGACTCTGTTGGGTGCTGCCGTGCAGATGTCATTCCACGTATATAGTGCTTCAGCTAGTTCACTCTCGACAGTTCTTCGCCACGTTTTCGCTGGTGTACCAGATCTTCTACTGCCTTGCGGATTCCATGTTAAAGCTTGTCTGGCGATATAGCTTCTAGGCTGTCTGGGTGTGTGGCCTATCCACTTCCACTTCCTCGTTTTTATTTCGGTCTGTGCTGCTTTTTGATGAGTCTGATTTAGCAGTTGTTCATTCGATATTCTATTTGGGCAACATATTTTAATAATTCTGCGTTGACATTTGTTAATAAAAACTTGCATATTTTTCTCTATGTTTCTTGAGTGCTTCCATGTTTCACATCCATAGCACAAGACAGATTTCACATTTGTATTGAAGATTCGCAGTTTGGTCTGCCTAGTGAGCTCACTGGATCGTCATATGTTGCTTAATTTAGCAAAGGCATACCTCGCTTTATTGATGCGTGCATGAACATCTTCATCAGCCCCACTCTTGTTCGTTACAACGCTTCCCAGGTAGGTAAAAGAGCTTACGCATTCGATTTCTTCCCCACCATTTACATATAACATTAAATTTTGGACGGCGCTATAACCGCCCGTCATGCTTTTTGTTTTCTCAGTGCTTACCTTTAATCCAGCGGCTTCTGCTCGTTCGCTAATGGGTGATATCATTTGCTGTAGTTCACCTGGGCTGTGACTCAAAAAGAGAACATCATCGGCGAACTCTAAAGCCTGCAGATATTCAAAATAAGCCCCATTGGATGCCTATACGAATATCATCTAGCGCAAGAATGAAGAGCAATGACGACGATGTCAAAAGGCTATGAGAGTTGGTTTTTGTGGAACACGCGACACTTTACATTTTGGTAGACTCTCTTTAAACGAGCTATAATCTTTTCTGGCATTCCCCTTCTGGATAGTGCTGCCCAAATATACGGTCTTCTCAAACTATCAAAGGCTTTTTAAAATCTAGGAAAGCTGCATATTTTGGTGCTCTAAATTCATTGCACTGCTCGCAGATAATCCGGACAGTATTTATCAAATCTACGCATGATCTGTTCTTGCGGAAACCATGCTGGTTCTGTCTTAGGTTAGCTTCTGCCTTGGCGGAAATTCTATTTTGTATGATCGCTGCAAAGATTTTGCTTGGGATCGGCAATAAGCTTATTCCTCTGAAGTTTTTACAATCGCTTGTATCTCCTTTTTTGGGTATCTTGACTAGTAGCGCTTCATTCCAGCTGTCAGGTATAGTTTCTGATTCCCAAATCTTTTTCATAATTGGCCACCATATATCAACAGAAAGTGAAACATCGCATTTACATAGTTCTGCGCATAAGTTGTCTGCACCTGGAGCTTTATTATTCTTAAGTTTGTTTATTGCCTCTGTGACCTCAGCTCTAGTTGGGGGTATTACATTGACGCATTGACGCGTTTTTGTAGTTGGTTCTTAATTTTAACGAAAAACACATCTTCAGTCAAATGCCACGTTTTCGTCCAAACCATCCTCAGGAAATTAAAACTTTAGACACATATAGTAATATATGTCACTTTCAAACATAGCTTATCATCATCACCAACTTGATTTTTAGTAGAATTTACACAAGTAGAGTCTTCACTGTCTCAGGGATTAAATGAGATAAAATTTAGGGAGGTTCAATCTTTAAAACTTTTTATATAGGTAAGCTGCTCGAGTGACATATGACACTTTTTAAAGTAAAATATTCGGTAGTTCAAATTCCAAACACTAGATGGAACCCCCTGTATTATTCTTGAAGGAAATTTTATTTTTTGTGTATTTTTTCTATTATATTTTTTTTCTACTATATTCTTATTACATACTTTTAACTTGAGTGCATCGCACACCAAACAACGCTCCACCCTGCCACCCTAAAGCTTATGACCATTTGCTATTGTTAAAATGTATTGTTTTGTGGCAATGATCATTACTATCCTCTGCAGATTAGATTAAGATAAAATATATTGAATAGCTGCAAATATATACGTGTGAACTACTTATTTAATAAAAGAACCATATTGAAAAGTTTGTAGGAAAAAATGTTAGAAAGAAATATTTTCTTGTTAACGAAGCCTTTTTTAAAGCGTATTTACTAATTAAGCCTAACAGTTGATACGCATCACTGCCTCATAAAAAAATTCATGAC
This sequence comes from Chymomyza costata, assembly GCA_018150985.1. Classification (NCBI taxonomy): domain Eukaryota; kingdom Metazoa; phylum Arthropoda; class Insecta; order Diptera; family Drosophilidae; genus Chymomyza; species Chymomyza costata. Next base: position 630,845 of record JAECWU010000555.1, on the reverse strand, counting down.
TTCTCTAAGTGCGTCATATTACATTTAATATGGCGTCACATAGGCCTATAACCAGCGGCCGATTAGGACGCTTTCAATGATACCTCATTTGTCGAACTATGATAAACGGTCTTAAAGCTAAGAGAGAACAGATGAACATAAACACAAGGTAGGTTGGTAGGTTAGGGCGGCAGCTGGCTTAAAAAGTCAGCACACTTAGGCCTGTTGTGGCTCGTTGTGAAACCGCACGGATCTCTCTTTAAACCCCTTCTTCTGAGAAAAACATGCTAAAAGGAATTCCCTTCCCGTTGCTGCAATGTGTCATGCAATTCTTCCCGGACTTATAAACTCTAGCTCCGCTAGGTTACCTGAAGGAAATAATTTCTCAGATGTATTTTCCTACGTTTACTGAGAGCCTCACAGGAGCAGAAGAAGTGCACTACCGACTCAATCTCTTCCTCATCTTTGCAGCTTTTGCAAAAATCATTGCTCGGAACTTTCATTTTGGTCGCATGTGTTCCGACAAGCCAGTGTCCAGTGATCGCTCTGACAACTGCCGAACACTGCGATCGGTTAAGTCCACAGAGCCTTATGGAGCGTTTTGGGTCGATTTTGGGTCAAATTTGGCGGCTAATTCTACAGTGGAATGTGTTGTTCCACATACATTGTGCCTGAGAACTAAATTTTTCCCCTGTATGCAGCTTGAAAGTAGCCATTGGCATACGAATATCCTCCTTATTCGGGAAGGAGGGAGGGTAATGGTTGTGGCTTATTCGTCTGGCTAATTTGTCTGCCTGTTATATTTTGGTGCCCTGGCACGCAAATAAGACTTATAACAAACTGCTGTGCCACCTCTTTAAAAGATTTGCGGCAGTTGTTGACTGTCAACGAGTTGGAAAAAAAGCTTTTAATAATTTTTTGTTTCTTTGTTTTCCGGGTTTTTTTTTTTTCCAGGGGTTTCCAGGCCGATATAACATAAGCAGATCAAAGCCTCGTTAATGGCAAGGATCTCCGCTTGAAAAACACTACTGTGGTCCGGAAGTCAGAAAAACTGCCGAATATTTAGTTCCTCAGAGTAGACCCCAAGTATGCCCCAAGTATCTTGCACTATCGCTGAAGGACAAGATGGAATCATTTAATTTGGGAGGAGATAGATTGGGGATCTTAAACCGTCTAGAAAAGAGGATAAGCTCAGTTTTAGCTGGGTTAACACTTACTTGCATCATTTTGGGATCTCTCCTTTGCTAAATTTTTTTTTAAGTATTTTGATTTGCAACCTATCTGTGGCAATCAATGAATTTAAAAAAAAAGTAGAGTGTCAGGTTTAATATAAATATTTTCCAACGCCTAACGTCTAAACATTATTGTCATGTTTTGAAAGTCTATTAAGGCATCTTTCAGATGCTTTAATTAATTCCTTTCTACATTAAAGTCTTTGGGAATTTCTAGGCTGCTTAAATACAAGGGAGCACCTGCAATGTGATAGTGTGGTATCTTCGTAGGGTTTCAATGTGGCTTCAGCTGCATCAATTTTAGAATATTGCTTAAGCTTTGTCTCTTTGAAGTAACTTCTTAACAGATAAACTCCAATAATCATTAATATTCTGGGCATGTTGCTGCCTCTTCATTTTGCTAGTCGAAATTCCTTGCCAGATTCACCTTCAGTTCCATTTAAAGTCTTCCCTTAGCATGGTGCATGCGCATCTTTGGTTCTCAAAGCCGTGCAACGTTTATTTATTGCAACATTTTGACAAGCTTTAAATATATACATATATATACAACATAGAGAAATGCATAAGCACATACATATAAAGACTTCAATGTACATGCCAGAAAATCCGCTAAACTTTGATCACACTTGGCGATGGCGTTGTGGCTGCTGAAAATCCCACGCAAGGCACCTGCAGCAGCGGCATGCAACGGCAGCGACTGAGGCAGCGGCTCCACTGCTGCAACAGCTGCTTTCCTTTTGCTATACAAACAGTACAGAAATCAAAAAGGGTTTGCTCAGCATCGTGTGTTACACCTGGGAACACCTGTGTCTGAGTGTATGTGTTGTTGTTGTGCTTGCTTCGGCTCCGTTGAAGCTGCACTGTAGCAAATGCAGCGTGACAGTCGCGGCTTTTTCACTCAGCACACATACATACACACACACATGCTCACGTTGCATGCTACAAAGTGAGGCAAGCAATGATGTGTGTTATACAGACACACACACACATACACTCAACCATATACCACAACATTTCAAAATTCAATAAAAATCTTTTGTTTTCGTTGCGCGTATTGAAAAGTTTGAGCCAAGGTTTTACGCCAAGGCATGACTTACTACTTCAAGTAGCAAAAGCCAGGAGCGGATCTAGAGTGGGATGTAGAGGCGCTTGAGCTTAGGGGCGTCTGGCAAACCCCAAGTTTGCTTTTTTGTTATTTTTTGCGTTGTTTATAAACATTCAAATATAAGACGTCGAAGACTTACCTTTGTATTTTTAAATAATACCATAAACGAAGGTTAAATATCTTGGAATAAAATTGGAGTAGGCTCACTTGGAAGACACAGAAAAAAGTAAGACTTAGTCTCAGAAATAAAGTATAGCTTCATAAGGCAGTGGACGAGTGAAGCACAATGAATGTCTCCCACATGGAAATCCCCCAAAAATACCAATCACTTAAGGAAATTGCAGTTTATTCTTGATCCCAGGTCAGTTTGATAAGTCTGTGACTTTTTCAATCAAAGAAAATTTTTTTGTTTTTTGGGCTAATAAACCTTTTTATTGCTCTCAAGCATTCTTTTTAGGCCAAAACACTAGTCCCACTTTTTCTTAGTTTTTTATATCTATCATATAAAGGGTCATCAATCTTGAGGTTTTTTTTTTCAATAGGGTTTTTTTTTGATAAATCATGCGTGATTACTGTCAAGTTGCCATGTGTTTTTTATTCAGTTTTTATTGCCATTTCATCACGGAAAGACTTACACTCGAACAATGTTTACAAATCGTACAATTATATTACGAAAATTCGCGTTCTGTAAAGAATGCTTTTCACGCGCTTAGGCCATTTTATGAAACCCATTCGGTGAACAGTTAATTTCACGCTCCGGACCGTTAAATTGGCCACCAAGATCATGTGATATCACAAAGTTAGACTTTTTCCTTTGGGGCTACGTGAAGTCTAAAGTGTTTGTGGATAAGTCAGCTATGATTGAAGCATTACCAATGTTATTCGCGAGATACCGCCGATAATGCTCGAAGCTACATCGCAGTTGCGGCCAACTTTACAAAGTTATCGCCAGAATGGTTCTTTCTATTGATAATAAAGATTTTCCGATTCATTTGAAATTTTTGTGTTTTTTTTTGCATTTAAAAAAAAAACCTCAAGATTGATGACCCTTTAGTAGGAATTCTCAAGACCCTACAATTAATCGTTTGTTTTACTAATGTAAAGCATGGTGGATATAGAATAGCAAATTGTAGCCCGATTCATCAAATTTTGCCAATCTGTATATTTAAGGAAAAGTTTAGAAGTTAAGAGTGAATAACTATTATGTGTACAGGGGCATCCTTAAAAAGTAAAAAAATTTGGTTATTGGTCGACGTGAGTCCCTCGTAACGAACTTTAGCTTTTTCATCAAAAGTTTTATAATCATCTTGTGGGCCAAATAAGCTCCAATTTCACCATGTCAACTATTGATACCGATGTTCTCAGCCGATTATAATAAAATTCCCATCCTGGGATGTAGCAATCAAAAACAGAAGAAAAGTGTTTGTAAATTGAATAAACCACAAAATTCTATTGGGGACCGAACAAAATCTAGTTCATAAGACTCAATCTTTAGGCGCATCTTGTAGGTAATAAATTTTCATGCCCCTACCTCCTGGTCTTCTAGAAACAGATAGCACAGAAAGACAGATGGATCGATCTAATTTTTAGTACTGATCATGTTGAGGTTGTGGAGTCTTATTCGTTTTCTTCAAAACTTTTTTTTCAGCAACTTAACTGAATGGGTGTCCATTAGTGCTGGAGAAAACATCGATGTTTTATCGATGCATCGATGTTTATAAGCTTAAAATATGTATATATAGATGTTGGCCAACAGAAATGTTTCTCCAGCACTTCTGCACTCATCAAATGGGCGTTTGGTAGCGCTGGAGAAACATCCCTGTTAGCCAACATCGATATATTGATATTTTAAACTTCGATACATCGATGCATCGATATAACATCGATGTTTTCTCCAGCACTAGTGTCCATCATCTGAAAAGCCCAAAGTACAGAATGAACTCTTGTTCGTCACCTAGAAAAAGGAGAAGAAGGCAGATGGAAAAGTAAACAACAACTTTGCACCTTAGAAAATGGCAAAAAAATCGGTCCTATAACAGGGTCCAAAACTATTCTTTAAAGTTTCAGGCAATGTATTTTTTTAAATCAACGTAGCTTTTGAGCCTAAGAGTAGAGTCTGCTCCATCTTATGTTATAGATCTTAGTCACTTGTGCAGAATAAATGAAGACACATTTATTTAAAAATCCAACGAGTTTTTTTTTTTTAAATCTAAATTTTAGAAATATTATGTGAATGTGTTTTCAATTTCAGCTAACATTTTCTTTAGGAATTAATTAAAAATTGTTCAGTAATTTGAGCAACTACTCCATTTTTTTGTTTCTACTTATGTATACCCTCCCAACCAGACAAATATATAATACATTTCTAAACATGTAAATTGCATCAAAGTCTTTTAACTGCAAAAACGAAAAGACACTGAATATAATTCCCACACCTACCCTCTAATTGGTTTTCTGCATACGCCCCTGGCAAAAGCAACTACTAAACGCCAAGCGCCAAGGCAGTAGGGCACGCCCTTCTTCGTCACTATTGCCCTTAAATCACCTTAAACTGCTTGCGGTAAATTTGCACGTACGTTGCATTTCCGTTCACCATTTTAGCAACATTTTCACAGCTCACATGTGTGAATAGTAAAGTAGTGTTCAAGAGAGTGAGAGAGTGTGAGAAAGTGTAGAGAGAGAGAGAGAGAGAGGGTTAGAAGCTAAAAGAGAGTTGTGTGCGCTTGTCTGCAAAATTTTAAATGATTTGCCTTGAGCAGAGGTCAAAGAGGTGTTTTCATTAAGGTGCTCCCTTAAGAACTTTTGCTCCATCAATAGGGCAAAAGATTTTGTAGCTTTAAATTTGAGGGAGATGATGTGGGAAAGACAAAGGTTGCGAGGCCATAGTGAGAAAAAGAGAGCGGTGGCAGTTATGCAGCTTGCTTGTTACGGCTTGGTGTAAGCCACAGGGCTTTTTTGAGCTCTACTTGTTTGAGAGCAGTCTTATGGGTTTGTTATAAAGCTTGTTATTTGAGTTACTTGTTGAAAAGTAAAGACTAACAATTGTTTGTTATGCCAAGTTCTTCTCCTTAACATATTTTAGAAAAGAAAATTTTGAAAAAATTTTATTAAAGTCAAATCTTTTAACTAATTTTTAAAATTTTTGATTTTCGGTAGTGCCAAGAAGAAAAACTTTCATGACGAAAGCTAAAAAGTCTACGCAAGTTTAGAGATAAGAACAGGCGTAGCTAGTTTTTTTAACTTTTTATAAACTATTAACGATAAAATATTATTATACAAACGGGTTTGTTTACTATATTTTTTGTCTGATCGCTGAATCTGAGTTCTAAGTCAAGAATACCACAGCACATTTAGGTTCAGTCAAAACCTCAGGAACGCTGTAAATCGAAGAACTTTACACTTTCAGTCATATTAATGATTCAGTGGATGTTTTCTTTGTTTGGAACCTTCATTTGAGATAAATTCTATAAATTTTTATCTTTTGCTAAAAAATAATCTCTTATTTGTGGTCAGGGTGTAGATCGTGTAAGGATTTTTTTTTTAAATATACTAAAGGATGACAAATTTTTGTAAATATAGTTCAAATTTATTTATGGGTAAGAATTTGTGATATCGCAAATATTATGATTATTGAATATAAATATTTTAAAATCTTTGAAAATTTTAATTTGATTTTGTAGACTCTTAATAAAATTTGTAGTTCTATCGCTCGAGAACGAAGCGACTGATACAATTTTAGAATATGAAATATTTGTTGAGAAAAGGTATTCCAAAAAGTATTGCCAAAAATTAAATAAAAAGGATGTTGGAAAGAATTAGAATTGTGTCTTTTATACCAACGCCTTTAAGAGGTAACACAGGGTGTAGGTGTTGGAGTCGTTGGGCCCAACACAAGAATCTCTAGTGCAATGCGCATCTGGCCCAGCATCTTTCAAGCAGAGATTCATGCCATAGAGATCTGCGCCCATAGTATCCTTAGCAAGGGAACTAGGGGAGCAAACATCTGTATATACTCAGATAGCCAAGCTGCTATTAAGGCACTATCATCATGGAGCATCTCCTCCAGGATGATTAAAGAATGCCATATTTACCTCCAAACCCTGTCCTACCGGAACAAAGTCGTGCTATGTTGGGTACCTGGACACTCAGGAGTGGATGGTAACACGATCGCTGACGATCTAGCACGACAGGGTGCCTTCCAACCTGACCACTGCCCCTGCGCCTTTCTGTGGTATTGGTTGGTCCTCACTCAAAAACAAGGTAAAAAAATGGGCTGCAGGTAAACATAGGAGATACTGGTTTTCCTTACCGGGGCTGCGTCAAGCAAAAGCGCTTGTTAAACCTCTGGATATGATCAAGACAAAAGGGGACATAGCGGACTTAAAACTCCTGGTAGCATACCTATCTGGCCACCACACTGTTAGATACCATCTACAGAAAATGGCTAACGGCCCAGAGTGAGACTCTGTCTCAAAAGACAATGAAACCATCAGAAACTATTCTCTGTGACTGCCCAGTTCGCTGGTTTGGGAAAGAGCCTGTACAGCTCGGAAAGGAACGGACTTTTCCCTTCCATGTTAGCTTCAATAACAACGAAAGACCAAATGCTATTCATGCGAAACGATTTGAAATTTTGACACAATCTATGGGTATGGTAACAAAAATTTTCTGGTCGAAGGCCCCATAAGATCTTTGTTGAACCCAATAGAAAGAGGTAATTTTACAGCTCAATTTTCATGATATTTTTTTTGAGGAAAACAACTTTTTTTTTTCAAACTTATGACATTTGTCTTAAGTTGATATTTTTGAAAACCCCCACGTGGTTCACTTGCTTTTAATCCAAAGATTAAGAGGAAAAAAATATCTTTATGTTTCAGATCAGACGTCAAAACTTATTGACACAATCTCCAAAAATTAGTCATGTTCTGGCGAACCAGATAGGATATTGTTAAAACAATAAAAGACGTAATTTTAAAACTCAATATTCATCGATTTTTTTTTGGCCAAACAAACTTTTTTTCTCAACACTTCTGACACTCGTTTTAAATGAATGTTTTTGTCCAACTAACCTCGTAGGTCTGTACAGGCGCCATTTTGTAGCTCTAAATATGTATAAAATAAAGTTTCTTTGAAAAAAAAATCGAAAAATGTCCTTATAAAACCATGTTCTAAAAGACAAAAAAATAAAGACAACACTGTCTAAAAAACTGTCTCAGTAATTAGCGTCTCAAACAAGATGATAAGATGCATATTTTTACATTATTTAAAGATAAATTAATTGATATGAGACTGTCTTTTACAAAGCTTAATCAATAAATTAATCAAAAGCTTGATTTAGAACCGGCAAGACATTGTTGACAAAAAGTTTAACTTTGCGATAATCGTAAAATATATTTTCAGCACTAAATTTTTGTAGGCGCAACATTTTGTAACAAAAGCTCTAAATATAGTATAAAATAAAGCATATTCTTTGAAAAAATGGATAAAAAGGCCCCTAAAAACCACTGTTCAAAAGACAAAAAAATTAAGACAACACTGTGCCTGAAGAACTGTTTCAGTAATTAACGTCTCAAACAGGATGATAAGCTGCATATTTGTTACATTATTTAAAGGTGAAGTCCATAACTGATACGAGAGTATCCATTACACAAGCTTAACAAAAAGCTCAACTTTTTCAAATGCTTGATTTAAAACACAGCAACGACATTGTTGACAAAAAGTTTAACTTGATCCAGGATCGGAATGCCTTCATAAAATATTTTCAGAGCTATTTTTTGTAATGTAACAATTGCAATTAAAAGAGCTTATTTTTATAAACGTTTTATTAAAAAACAATTATTGTAATATAAATGTTATAAATATTTTTGTTTTGTGATTACTTTAATTCATACCATAGATCGCAGAGATCAGAACAGTCAAGACATGCGACTTAGTTATATAAAGTTTAGGCGGCCTCGATAACCTAGCGGCAGTGCACTAGACTATCATCCCAGAGATTGTGGGTTTGAATCCCACGTAAAGCCATGGTCCTGCACTTTCCACTTTTCCTGTTCCCCAAATTTGTCCTGTCTATTGAATCCCATGTAAAGCCATGGTCCTGCACTTTCCACTTTTCCTGTTCCTCAAATTTGTCCTGTCCTTTTATCCTTATCGCTTACTCCCATTATCGGTATTACAATGGGCCTATTCTTGGCCTAAGTGAGTTGGGACGCTAAGTCCCAACTGCCGCCCTATAAGCTACCTATAGAAGTTTATAATTTGATTTAATACTAATTGAATTTCAAAAATATGTTTTACTATTAAAATAAATATAATTGTGATTAAAACCCACATAAAAAACATGCACTATATACGTGGCTTCGGCTAAAGTCTTTACTTTCTCCATACTACACATGCCTTTGTCTACATACGCCATTTTTTTTGAGCGCCCCCTTAAGTATGCAACGAAAATCAATAAGTGAACTCAAGCAAAGCAATTTGTGACGGTACTAGTAGAGTGAGTGCAACTACTGCTGCAAGCCAAAAATTAATTAGTTTTAAGATTGGTTTATAGCAACCAGCTTTCGAGCAGCACCTGTGCTCCAAACAACACTTTAAGCCAAGTTTATGGGCTCATAATTCAAGTGTTAGTTGTTTTGGTAGATCATAAAGCAAAAAACTTATTGCCACATGCAAAAGTAGCTACGAGTTATGGTGGCAATTGGCCCAGTTGCATTGACAAAAGGCTGTAAATTATGAGAGCCGCACACTAACCCCTATATATATTTACACTAGTATGTGTGTGTGTGTGTGTGTGTGCATATCTATGTGAGCAAAGGTAAAGGCAGCGGAAAATCCCCGCCCATGCATATAAGTTTGGCGTTTTGTGAGCTATTTTTTATGTGTATTGATTTGAAATGAATCTCCGTGTAAGCTGCTCGTCCCCATGCTCTTATTTGCTCTTTTGCTCTCTCCACCTATTCATACGCTCTGCAATTTTAACTTTTTCATCCATATATCTTTTTGATTCTCTTTTTTTAGAGCTTTGTCAAGAGCGTGCTCACTTTTAGAGAGAGTTTGTGAGGCGCGTTAGGAAATGTTATATTTTTTAGAAGCAGTTAATAAATTTTAAATACGTTAAGATTACACGTTTAAGTTGTGTTGGTTGTGTTTTTGTTAAAAACCAGACTTGTTATTAATTATATTATAATACAATATTATTATTATTAAACTTTGAGACGAATTTAAAAATTTATTGGGGCGAAAACATCATTTATTGTATTTTGATGGTTATTACATATTTGATAGAGATTTGCAAAATTTCATTTAATTATCGACTTCTTTGATAAGACATAAGTCGTTAACGAACTTGAGAAATGTCTCCTTTGTGAGTGATTGGCTTTTAGCGACTATTTTCTGTCTCAAAACCCAAAGAATGGCTGGGCGGTACATTAAAAAATGGCGTTAAACAAACTTTGTTCCACTCTCGAATTTATACAAATTTTTCAATTCTGTAGACATAACCTAACCTTTAAGAATTTTCAGCCCTTATTTTTCAGGGTTTTATGCCAAAATTGCAAGCAGACGTTAATTTTTTCACGAATTGAAATTTTAGGCAAGAAAAAATAATAGGATTCGTCTTTTTCTAATTGGCTTCCAAAACTTTTTTTATGTAACTTTAAATATTTTTAGTAAAAGCTTTTTTTTTATGTATGCGGAGCTCTGTATATAATTTGGTCCAATTCCCATTCCCAACTTTTATTGAAGTTATAAAAAAAAAAATGTTGTATACCGTGTGCCTTATGGTACAAAAGGTATTTTAAGTTTGTGCAATCTGAAAATGTATGTAACATACAGAACATACAGACGTCGGAGACCCTCCAAAGTTAACCAAAGTATAATCAGGGTGAGTAGGGAAGTCCATTTACCCATGTCCATCAGTCCGACTGCATGAACGCCCAGCTCTCAGAGGGGGTAAGAGTTAGAGCAACCAAAGTTTATTTTATTTTTCGATATCGTAGTTATATAATATAGTTTCCATAGGGGTGTGGCCTTCGGTAGCGTAGTGGTAGCGTACTCGCTTTACAAACCGAAGGTCGGTGGTTGGAATCCCCGCAGTAGCACTGGTAAATTTGCCTAGCACTGGCATCTCTAGCTCAAAGACGCTATGCGCCCAAGAAAATCCTTATTAATTCACATCTTTATTAACTCGGACTCGGGCTATTAGCTGTAGGTCCCTGTTCTCTTCGAACTGTTATAAATAGAGATTCCCATGCCCCGCCCAGGGGCGACTGATATAAATTGTCAGTCAGGGAAATATTATATAAGGGTGTTAAAGAGGACCTTGAAAATATCGTAACCAAATTTGAAATTTGGAAGTTTTTTATAATTCGCAATCACTGTACCAAATTTGATCGAAATCGGTTGACTATATCATATAGCTCCCATAGGACAGATCGGTCAAAAAAATATCGTAACCAAAGACAAATAAAATATCTTTTGGAGGTCTAAAGCAATATATATACAGTACGCCCTCGCAGAACGCAACCCTCGATACACGCAAGTCCTCGATGAAAGCAACACCTTAATTATTTACACAGCAGACTTTGTTAAAGCAACTTGAAAAAAAATAGCCTCAGTTAACGCAACTTTCTATGCAAAAGTACATTTTTTTTTTTCATTTTGATTTTGGTTTTTTGCTTCGACTCTTTCTAACAAAATGTAGTTTTGGGACTCCCCAATTAAGCATATGAACGAATAATGCACACAAGTTTGGTGAAATGCGTTAGCGCATTTTTTATGTGATTCACTTCGGGATCGTTTGTGTTTTGTGTGCTGCAAAAATGCCAGTTGTTAAAAGTGTTCCTAAGCTTTCAATAGCCCAAAAATGCGAAATTCTCAATAAACTTGATAGAGGCATTTCAATTAAATATATATGCGATGAATACAATGTGAATAAATCTACAATATCAAGATTAAAGAAGAATAAAAATGACCTAAGAAAATTTGTTGCGAATGCGGAATCCGGACCAGGAAGTCGTGTAGCAATAAGGCCTAGTGAATATCCCAAAATGGAGAAGGCTTTGTACAAATGGTTTTTGTTGCAAAGAGAGAAAAATTTGCCCATTTCTGCGGAAATTTTGAAGTGTAAAGCGCGCCAGTTGCATAGTAAATTGGTGGACAAATCGTCTACGTTCCACGCTAGCAACGGCTGGTTTTCAAATTTTTAAAAAGCGACATGGTATTCGCATGCTTAAAATTTGTGGAGAGAAGTTATCCAATGAAACAAAACTTGTCGAGCCTTTTCTGAAAAAATTTCAAGACAAAATTAAAGAACTCAATTTAGTTCCAGATCAAATCTATAACGCCGATGAGTCTGGCTTATTTTACAAATTTATGCCAAAAAAGACATTCGTTAGCTTTAAAGAATCGTCAGGGCACTTAATCTGTATTCTGACCATTTGAAAATTTAAACTCAGTTTTCGCACCAATCTCAATGTTCGCAACTTAGTCAATTTCTATTAGTTGTGTTCTGCGAGGGCGTACTGTATATATATATTTAATTGCAATGTGGTGGTACAGGGTATCCCAAAGTCGTCCGCGCCCCACTTTAACGTACGCCAATTTTACGTATTTAGGGCTAGATTTTCTATTTCTTAAAAGAATCCGAGGCATAAACTTTCTAGAAAAAAGTTCAATCTTTTTGTGTACAAATTTATCCTTCTAAAAAAAATTATTATGGAAATGCCAGAACTTTGACAAAAATATAACAATCTGGGCATTGTAAATAATGCTCATTCTGACCCCGGACTCGGATTCTATGCAGCAAATTACTTCGGAAATGTCCCTTAGCTTTCCAACAGCTAAGCCATGTTGACCTGTGTTATTATTGTTACTTTTATTGTTATTTTTTTTTTTTAGCTACTTAGTCCTAAAATTTTGTAGATCCAATTTCCAATTTAAGATCCCAGAAGGATCCCTTTTCTAGTCGTTTGGTTTGGAAGGGCTTAATCTTCTTCTTGCTATGCTCTTCTTCCAGTGGAGCATAGAGCCTCAACAATCTAACTGAATCGTACTCCATTGTTTGCTTCTCTGCATATAGTATTCCACGACCACTATCATTTAATTCGCTTTCGACGGTTCTCCGCCAAGTCTTAGCAGGGGGCACCAGGCCGTTGGGATCCTTGTGGGATCCATCGTAAAAGGAAAGGACTTAATAATTAAATTCTAGACTATAGCGCTCGAGTATGTTACTGCTCAATTGGGCCATGTAGCTAGTTCTTCTACGAATCAGTTGTAAGATTGTTAGGGTATCAAAACTTAAGCTACCCAAACTTGGCTTTTCTTTTAAGTTTTCAGTGTTTTTTATTCAAAAATTGTTTATATTTTTGCTGTTGTTGTTGTTGTTGTGACTTTTATGTAAGCTTTGCTTTTGTTGCTGTTGTTGCACTACACTCGCTGACTGAGCCATAACTTACTGTCATATTTTCATCTAGCTGGTTGTCTGTCCAGCTGTCTTTCAGTCTCTACCGTCTGTCAGTCTCTCGAACCCGCTGTAACTCCGTCATCCCGCTTTAGTATTATTGTGCATGCTTCTATTCAGCTTTTTTGTATTAAAAGTTTTTTGTTCTTGCTGCTCATCGGTTGGCTTTGGTTCTTCGGCGGGTCGGAGTCGTTTGCGGTGTATCTCATAGATACTCTACAGTTTGTGCTGCTGGATTTTGTTAACTTTGTTATTTTTGCTTTGCTGTCTGTCTTTTGTGTCTCTGTTGTTGTTGTTGTTGCTATTGCTCAATGCTATTCAATTTTCAATAAAATATGTAAATTTATACCGCATTTGGTTTTGCAGATATCTCTCAACGCGCTGCTGGGCGACTGTTATCTCTACAATGTTCTTGCCTTGAATGAATGCTGCTCCAGCGTTCTGGGCTTGTTATTTCATTTTTTTTTGAGGGTATCGTCTTTCTTTGTTGTCGAAGTGCTCTGCAACATTTTATAGCTACAAGTTATGGCCCTGCTTGTGCATTAAGCAGTGAAGTATGTTATTAATTTGTAATTTGGTTACGGTTATTTGTGCACAAATCAAAGAGCAAAGTTTCCAAAGTATCTACTCTGTGTGTGCCCCCTGTCTGTAGGGGGCGTGTGCTTATGGAAACTTTTAGGCTAGGCATTTTTCCTAGGACCCTTGACAAGTCTGACAGAGAGCAATCGTTGCTGTTGTTGGCTATTGGCAGAAAGTTCCTATACACTGTGCATAATCAAAGCCTCTAGTCTGTAAGTTAAACTTTGTCCTTTTGTGTGTAGTTCAAATCGCTTGGCCACTCCACCACATCTGCCCCACTTGTTGTTGGCAACACTCACTTGCTTTGTGCAGACAATCAATCAATTTATGCATTAAGCTTCACACTTGGTTGTACACCCCTACACCTACCCCCCACACGCAGAACTCAATAAAAATCAAATAAAATTGTTAGATTTTGTGTTTGTGTGTGTGTGTGTGTGTTCTGGGTGTTTTCGTATTTGGTTCGTTGCTATTTGACTTTTGCATATTGAAACTCACTCATTGTCATTCATTCACGCCGCTTTGCACTCATTCGTTTCACTCATTTGTGTTTCGAGTGCGTATTTATTCATGCATTTGTTTACTTTCTGACGCTTGTTTCCAAAAAATTATGTGCAAACAATGTTGAATTAAAACAAAAAAAAAAAATAAAATATACAAAAAAAAAAAAAAAAGAGAAGCAGCAGCAGCAGCGAAATGAATGAAAAACAAAATGTCAAAATAAGCACAAAGACAAACAAAATGGCGACGCAAAGAGCGCAAGCAAACAAACAAATACACAAAACACGCACACACACACACCAATACACATACACACAAAAGCAATTTAATTGCGTGCCCTGCAATAACAACATGCAACAATAGCAACAACAAAAACAAAGCAAAGTTTGTTGTTGTCTTTATTGTTGTTGTTGTTGCTTTTGTCAATGTTAATTTTGTTGCTGAGGCACACAACGCACAAGTTCATAAATATTTTTTATACTTTATTCATATATAAGCATACACTTGAAAAAATAATCCTCATTAAATGCGCATAAAATGGTAGTTAGTTTTTCATTTAATTGTACACTGTGAGAAAAGCTTGTGCAGCTTTGAAGTATTTTGATTTTGAGTTTTCGTTCGACTGAAAACTTTTGAACAAAGTAATAAAATAATCTTAAGTTTGTGCGACAAAATATGTAAAAAAAAAAGAAAAAAAAACAAAATTCTTAAAAAGGTTTTAAAACTTATATAGCAATCGACAAAAGTCGGTCTTATCGATAAGAAAATTTAAGCAAAAGTACATGGCGTTACGTTACACAAAGTATAGAAGGGTTATGACCTGACTCCAATAGGAGTACCAGGACATAAAAAGAAGAATGTCTTGGATAAAGCTTTTTTAGTATAATTTGAAATAATGTTACATTTTTAAGTATTTTTTGAATCAAAATCCTTTTTTTTTATAGATATTAGTAGTTTTAATTTTTTGTTTTAAAAAGAATGTTTTTTTTTTTTCTTAAAAAATTTTTCCCTAAAAGCACTTAGTTATAATACAATAATGTATCCCATATACCCAGACCCACCTGGCGCATCACGTAAAGGGCTTTCCAATAAGCGGTGTTATTTTGGTATTCAAAGAAAAATGCCATTTTTTGAGATAAATGATCGGATGTTTATTTCATAATAAAGAGGAAGGTATGCCGTTAATAATGAAAAACAACATCAGCCAAATGGCCACCACAAACACGCTTAGAGGACCATATCCTTTTCATGAAATTTTCCATAAACAAATCGCAAAGTGGCTGCCCTATATCCTCGATAGCCTCACGAATTCTATTTTTGAAGTCTTGAATCGACGCTGGGCTGTTGGCGTAGACCTTATTTTTCACGTGGCCCCAAAGGACGAAGGTGCAAGGTGTTAAATCACAAGATCTCGGTGGCCAATTGTGATCACCTCTTCGAGAGATAACACAGTCCGGAAACTTTTCCCGTAGAATGGTTTCGTTGCTTGTGTGTCACGTAGCGCCGTCTTGTTGAAAGTACATTTTCCTGATCAATACCATCCAACTCCGACCATAAAAAAATCATTAATCATCTCTCGATAGCGCAATCCATTCACGGTAACTGTTGATCCAACCTCATTTTCGAAAAATTAACGTCCAATGACCCCGCCGGACCATAAACCGCACCAAACAGTCACACGTTGAGGATGGAGACGCTTCTCAACAATAACTCTTGGGTTTTCCGAACCCCAGATGCGACAATTTTGCTTGTTGACGAAGCTACCGAGGTGGAAATGCGCCTCATTAGTCAAGATGATTTTTCGATGGAATTCCGGATCATTTTCATGCATTTCAAGGACCCAATCAGCAAAGACACGAAGTTGTTGATGATCGGCCGGCTTGAGTTCTTGTGTTAACTGAACTTTATAAGCCTTAAGACCCAAGTCTTTATGCAGAATACGGTGTAATGACGTTTGTGTAATGCCCAATTCCAAAGAACGACGAGGAATGGACAAACCTGGGTTTTCTTCAACACTTTGGGCTACAGCAGCAATATTCTCAGTTGTTCTTGAGCGACGTGCACGGTTTTTATTCTTCACATCACTAACTAGTCCCAACAGCTCGAATTTTTCCACCAATTTCTGTATTGCGGTCAGACAAGGTGCTTCACGACGACCCAAAAATGCTTTAGTTTTGCGAACTGTGACTGCAAGATTTTCACTATTTTTGTAGTAAATTTTAATAATTTCAATGCGTTGTTGAAGCGTGTATCGTTCCATTTTTAGTAATGGCGTAGGTTCTACTTGTCAAATGTCAAAGAATAAAAGCTTCAAAAGTGACAGCTACCGAAATACCGGGTGATTCAAAATAACACGTCTTGTTGGAAAGCCCTGTAGTTTATGGATGATCCCTTAAGAAAAACATATGTGTATATATTAATAGCATCGTTTTTTAACCTTATTTTTTGGCGTTATGTTGCATGACAGGGCGTTACTCAAATTTTCTATTACAAATTTTTGAAAAATAACTTTTTTTCAAAAAAATGTAACTTAAAAAAATATCAATGAAATATCTTTATTTTTAAAAACGAATGAAATTCACATCATGCTAGTATCTGAAACACACTTCACCAGTAGATCATTCTTTAGAGTGATTGGATATGAAATAGTTAGAGCGGATCATCCGGCGGGTAGAGCGCACGGGGGCGCTGCTATTCTCATCAAAAACGGTCTAAAGTTTAAAATTATGGACAGCGTCAGGGAAAATGCTATTCAAGCTGCCACCATTGAGATCAATTGTATGCATGCAGATGTAACAGTAACAGCAATTTACCTCCCCCCAAGGTTCACACTCAAAGAAGCTGACTTTTGCAATTTTTTCCAAAAACTCGGAACGAAGTTTATTGTAGGTGGCGACTTCAACGCCAAACACCCATGGTGGGGCTCCAGATTGACCAATCCAAAGGGTAGCGAGCTATACAAGTGCATACGCAACAAAAATATGGCTACTCTTTCAACTGGCATGCCTACATATTGGCCTACTGACCACCGGAAAATACCTGACTTGATTGACTTCGTAGTATACACGGGAATACCACACTCACATATGCACATCTCAGAAAGTTTTGATCTAAGTTCAGACCATTCTCCAATAATGGTAACGTATAGTACTATAGCTCATATGCACTCGAAGCCATACAAAATAATCTCTACAACTACAGATATCAATGCATTTAAAAACTATTTAGAAACAGCTATTAGCTTGGATATCTCACTAAAAACTGTAGCTGAAATTGACTCTGCTGTAGAGCTTCTTACAAGCACTATTCATAAAGCAAGCTATATAAATACGTCGCCTGCAATTAGGCAAAAACAAACAAATCAGTTGTATCTTTCAGCTGAAATTCGGCAAAAAATACAAAACAAAAGAGCTCTACGGAAACGATGGCAAGAAACGCTATACCCTGCTGACAAAAGATTGTATAACAAGGCTGCATCTGACCTCAAGAAATTGTTGTCTGAATTAAGAAATGAGTCCCTTGCCGCATACCTTAGAAGTCTAGACCCCCATTCTTGCAACTACGAACACAATCTATGGAGAGCAACTAAATATCTCAAACGACCCACCAAAAGAAGCACAATTGTTCGTACAAGTACCGGCGAATGGTGTAGATCTGATGACAAGCAAGCTGAAGCATTTGCTCAACATTTGCACACTGTTTTTCAGACAAATGATATTGCAGACACTTCTATAGAAAGTGAAGTAGAAAGTTTTCTAGATTCACCCTGCTAAATGAGCTAACCAATTCGACACATTCGCTTTGAGGAAGTTACAATGGAAATTGCAAGTGTTAACAATAAAAAAGCATCAGGCTCGGACAAAATTGATGGCTTAACCATAAAAAACCTCCCACCAAAATGCATCCGTTTCTTAACGCTAATATTCAATGCAATTCTCAGACTAGACCACTTCCCAATTCAATGGAAATGTGCAGAGATAATAATGATCCCAAAGCCGAACAAACCTGAAAATGAACTCTCGTCGTACCGTCCTATTAGCCTATTGCCAACATTTTCTAAAGTATTTGAAAAAATACTTCTAAAGAGAATGTAACTAATTATGGACGAACTTGCTATAATTCCCGAATATCAGTTTGGATTTAGAAGAGGCCATGGTACCCCTGAACAATGCCACCGAGTTATAAATGAAATCACTTCAGCTTTTGAAAGCAAAAATATTGTACTGCTGCGTTTCTTGATGTTCAACAAGCTTTTGATCGAGTTTGGCATAACGGCATCCTATACAAAATAAAGAAATGGCTACCAGCGCCATACTATTTATTATTAAAGTCGTATTTGGATAAACGATACTTCTACGTGCAGCAAAAAAATGAATCATCGTCATTGTTTCCCATAAATGCAGGAGTACCGCAAGGAAGCGTATTAGGACCCGTCTTATACACTTTGTTCACGGCTGACATGCCAGTTTCAAGCGATATAACTCTTGCCACGTACGCCGATGACACTGCTATTATAGCAACTAGCTCATTAAGAGATGAAGCTTCTCATCTACTGCAATCACAACTTAATCTTATTGAAGCCTGGTTTCTGCGTTGGAAAATAAAAATAAACGCCCTAAAATCTGCTCAAATAACATTTGCATTAAGAAAAGGTGACTGCCCAGAAGTATCTCTTAATGGATCAGCAATTCCGCAAAGTAACTGTGTGAAGTATCTTGGATTACATCTCGATCGTAGACTCACATGGAAAAACCATATTTCAGCAAAACGTCAGCAACTAGTTACAAAAACAAAACGTATGTCCTGGTTAATAGGCCGAAATTCTCAAACAAGCCTGGAAAACAAGATTCGTCTCTATAAAACAATCCTAAAGCCTGTGTGGACATATGCTATACAACTGTGGGGAACTGCCAGTAACTCAAATATTGAAATTCTGCAGCGGTATCAATCCAAAACATTACGATCCATAGTCAACGCTCCTTTTTACGTGTCTAATGCATGCATTCATAAAGATTTAAACATTCCTTTTGTTAAAGAAGAAATAATCAAATTTAGCAAAAAGTATATTGACAGACTTCACAACCACGAAAATAATCTAGCCTTAAGCCTAGCCGATAACAGTACAGCAGTAAGAAGACTTAAAAGACTGCACATTCTCGATCTCATGGATAGATAATTTTGGCACACACAACATATGCTAAACACAACAGTAGGTTTTAATGGAAACTTTCTGTTTTACTTATAATTTTTTTTTTATTTTTATTATTATTTAGTACATTTACTTATTGTCCAGCAAAGACAGTTTGTAAATAAAATATGAAGAGAAAAAAAAAAAAAAAAAAAAAAAATTTCTTTCATTATTTGCTGAAAAAATAAAAATAAGCCGTGCTACGGAAAACGAAAAAAACAAACCGAAGAATTTTATGCGGATTCGGTTTTGCGTGCTCCGGAAAACGAATTTTTTTATAGATAACTTCACTTTTCCCTTAATTTTACGTTAAATTCTAATGTTTTAAGGTTTAAGATCTAAGTTTTTCGTTGCAAGGAAAATTTTCTTTGTGTAACGTGGGAATCCTATCGCACCTATCGTCATGTGTTCGTTTTAGCTTACGCATGCTATTTTTTGAGTTGAGACAAAAAAAAAATAATTAAAAATAATTGTCAATAAATATATAGTCTTTAAGTTGGCATAACTATAATCTGAGAATGTCAAAGAATTAAAAAAAAAAATTTCAGTTTAAAAGGGGTACTTCTTTAAACCTTTTTTGCTGATTCACTTTAATTTCACTTGCAACAAAACATTCGGATTCAAAATACATGAAAAATTCATTCGGTTGTAAATCGAATTCGAATAAAATGTTTGGATTCGTTTTCCGGAGCACGGCTGAATATAATAAGACAACATGATAAAAGCAGATTCTCTGTGTAGCCAGATTTCTCACTATCCTCCGACTCTGAATTGAATATTTTTCTTCCATATTTCAAGAACGTAATTTTATTTAGATAGATTTAGAGGGTGATCAAAAACTATTGGGCAGTTCTAGACACCTAAGTCTTTCTTACTGCAGACCCATTTTGACAAAGGTAGCCAGATCCGCAGCCGATTACTAATCAAGTTTTTTAAAGTATTTGAAGGAAAACATTTCATTAGGTATAACCTAATCACCTACGTCAGTTTGGGTCTATGATAGATCATGGAATTCCAGAATCGAAAAGCAAATATAATTACTAATGGATTCGAAAAGTAACTTTATTCTGTAGCAGTCTTCCTTGAGATTACTCTGTCTCAATTTATAATTGCCTCTTCGGTTGGCTAAGGGGAGCATTTGGGTCAAGCAAGTTGGTTTCAATGAAATGAAAAAAAAGTCGTTAACACCTTTTTTATGTCAATATGTATTGAGAAAAAAATGAACTTTTTTCATCGGGAAAAATGTTTACTGAGTTTTTGAGTGCCTTATTAGGATCACGCGTCAAATGACGCATCTATTCGAGGGTTTGGCCGCTCAAGAGGCTCTTTTGAGAGAGAGAATGTCTGATGAAGACAATCGTTCTATAAGATCAGTCGTTGAATTGAATACAATGTATTGATTTTTATAAAAAAATAAGTAAGATTTATGTAAGGTTTACTCGTTATCGAAGTGAAAAGGTAGTATCATAGCACTTTCAAGCGTTTTCTGTATGCTCAATTTTAATAACAATTTTGAACTTTTAAAAATTACATATAAAATTAAAAGCGATAATTTTCACACGATCATGATCTTTATACTTATCAGTTCCTCAGCTGCTGTTTCTTCAAGTGTAGCTACATGTGTCTTTGCATGACCGTGCTTGTATCTGTAAGATACAAAGTGCTGACATAAAATACAAAAAAAAAAGGCAAATTTTAAATGCGCAAGTCAAGTTGCTATTCTAAAAACAAAAGTTAATTAGAATGTTCATAATGCGACGCCCCAGACGCCAAAGTTGTTGCAACAAAGCAGCGGCAGTAAATTAGATTAGCAACAACAACAATAGAGACAACAACAGCAACAATAATAACAATGACAAAACAAATGAAACAAGCAATTAAAAATGTAAAATTTTGTTGCCAAAAATATTTGTGGCATTTGGGGTGTGTGTATGGGTAAGTGTATCTTTGTTCAAGCGTCAGTGACGTAGGCAGAGGGATAGGGGTGGCCCATTTGCGTGCGTGTAATATGGTGGAATTTTCTAAAAATTTCTGCGGCTCTATCTTAGCTTTTAGTTTTTGAAAATATTGTTTAATTTAATTTAATATATAGTTAAAGAATTTCAAAATTATATGAGCGCTTGTTTATAATGAAGATAGTTTAATTTTTTTGGGCTTACTTATATTGAATAGAAAAAGTTTGCACTTACACCCAAAAATAGTAAGTTTGGTTATATGTATAGCAGTGAGCTTAAACTTCTTTATATTTTACATACTACTAAAATTATAACTTGGTTTGATGTAGTAGATAGAGAAATCTAAGACAACTTTGGACATATTGGTATACTTTACTGCTAGATTATTCAGACTTTTACTTCACATTGATTGATAAATCGACAGATAGGAATTTGAGTCAAAGTCCGAAACTGCCACGAATAACTTCGTTTCCGATATATCTTAAATCTATACGTATTTAAAATTTAAATTTTAAATACATTTCTTAAATAAAAACAAAACTGGTAGCTGATTGAGGAAAAACATGTGTCCCAAGGATTTCTAATAACTAATGATGCAGATAAATGAAATAAAATTTTTCCGAAAATTTACATTTTTTATTTCAATTTATATTAAATGTGGACTAAACTACTAATTTGGTCCTAAGTTTAGTAAAAAAATTATCAAAATCAGTTTAGTCAACCAGAATTATTTGCTTTTAAAAGCGCAGGCCTATACGCAGAATGAAAAAAATTTTCGCACGAAATGACAAAACCATATAAAAAAAATTCCATTTGGGATATCCCATTTCGGAAACCAGAAATATTAGCTTTTAAAGGCGTATACGCAGAATGCAAAAAAATTTCGCACGGAATGACCAAACCATATAAAAAAAAAAAAAATCCGAAATGGGATATCCTAATCTATCTATATCTGCGTATACGCCTTTAAAAGCAAATATTTCTGGTTTCCGAAATGGGATATCCCAAATAGGATTTTTTTTTATATGGTTTTGTCATTCCGTGCGAAAATTTTTTATATTCTGCGTATAGGCCTTAAGTAAAGACATTTTTTTTTTAAATTTCGAAAAATGTTTTTTTCGAAATATATATATTTATTCCTTTTTTCTCCATAGTGAAGCATAGGGCTGCAACAAAATTCTTAAATCTACTTCTATCCGATGACATCCTTTTAATTTCATTCCAGTTCGTTTCACTCGCTTCAATTTCTTTCTCTAACTGTCTTCTCCGCGTGTGCGCTGGACGCCCCCTTCTGCGTGATCCTTGAGGGTTCCATTCGATGGTTTGCCTTGTGATGTCTTGCGGGGCTTTTCTTAGCGTATGACCTATTCAGTTCCATTTTCTCTTCGTTATATTTGTCTTAATGGGACTTTGTTTGGTTAAAGCCCACAGCCTCTCATTTGATATGGTTTCTGGCCAACGAATTTTTAGTATGCGTCTAAGGCAGCGGTTCACAAAGGCTTGAATTCGCTGCAGCGATCGTGAAGCTGCATTCCAGGTTTCGTACCCGTACAGTAAGACAGATACGACGTTAGAGTTTAAGATTCTTATTTTGGTGCCCCGTGATAGAGATGAGGAGTTCCAGATGTTTCTGAGTTGCCCAAAAGTTTGCTGCGATTTCTTGATCCTATTTTCGATGTCTTCGGCACAGCCGCCAGAGGTCGTGATGATAGATCCTAGGTAGCAAAAATGTTCGACATCCTATATTGGTGTTGAGTCTAGAAGGAATGGGCGGGTGTTGACTGTGTTTATGCGCATGGCCTTGGTTTTAGAGACATTGATTTTTTATCGAAATACGTTCCATACAAAAATTTTTGGACTGTAATTTTGGTTTAAGCATGCCATTTTACTACGGGAATGACTAAAACATGTTGAGGATACCAAAATTTTTAACTTTTTAAAACTAGTGTAGCATATAATATATAACATAACATAAAAATATATTTTCTTGTTTTACACACACACATTTACTTAAATAAAATATATAAACAATATCAAGATGAGCAATCTGAATGACATTTTTGATATTAGTGTACATCGCAAATTGATAGAAACACATTTGGCTGGCTCACGAAATTTTAGTCAAGGGTCATCCATACCAATTTGTGGATTTTTTTCGCATCTTGGCAGCTCAATCGACCTCGTTTAAGCTTTGCCAGCCAATATTTTACTATTATAAACGAAGCTGCAGAATCCGCTAGAGTAGAATCCAGCTCGGCTTTAATATTGGACTAAGACTAAGACCTTTCGAATGCTAGTAACGTAGCACATAGCGATGTCCAATTTTTTCCATTTTGGCAAATTCAATGAGAGTGTTTCCTATAATAATAAAAACGAACAAACTCTCAACTTAAATATTCAAAATACTGTACTTCCCCTTTTTAATTTAATTTTCGCACATTTACCAACACTAGTATATAAGGTCGGCTTTTTCTGGGACATACAAGGGACGTCCATACAGCTTGAAAGCTTAAAGGCCTATAAGCAGTTCGAAAAATTTCGCGCGGAATGACAAAACTTCATATGAAAAAAACTCCCAAATGGGATATCCCAAATGGTATTTTTTTTTTTATATGAAGTTTTGTCATTCCGCGCGAAATGTTTCGAACTGCGTAGACCCCTTAAGATGGAACGAAGCTATTGTATAGTATAAAGCTGCTTCAATATACCCTTCTTCTACGTGGTCAGATTAAAATATTAGGGTATTGTTCTCGTTAGTCACTCTCTGGTGTTCTAAGCATAGAGGTGCATAATCTTAAGAACTTTTTCTCATATAAGAAAAGGATATATTAAACTAAATTGGACATGCATAAGCCCATATAGGGCGTATCAGAGATATATGCATAACACAGCCACAAAAAAAAAAGGCGTTATCTGGTGTCGAGACATATGTTTTCTTCTTTCTAAATCCAAATCAGCAGTCAAAATTTACGTTACGAGCCTAGGTTTTATCCTTACCTCAAAAGATCCCACAGAACGAGGTATTTCGGAGATTATCTTGCTGTGGTCTTTTTGATCGTCGATTCCGGATTCAGCGATCGCAAGAACATATAGAAAATATCTTTAGACATCGGGACTCGAAAAAGATTCTTTAGAGAGTTTTTTGAGTTTATATTTTCCCACAGCTACAGAAAAAAAAAAAGATTTTCTGGTTCAGAGGCCACGTCTTTTACCCTAGGCATGTCCTTCATCTTATCACACTCAGTGCGTTGTAGTTTTCTTTGTATGGAACAAATAACAAAATAATTAAATTTGAAATTCATCTGGGGCACTCAGTGCCCCAAGGACAGGTCTGGGCTAATTTGTTTTTGGGGTCGCTGAATCTGAACTCGAGCTTATACAAATCCTTCCAAATACCTTGTTTTATATATTTTTTTTTTGGGCTTATATCACAATCCTGGCGTGCTGTGGGCTTTTTGACCTTGGACTCTATTCATTACATAAGAAAACATCGTCAGACAATCGATCTCAAAAAAAATTATTAGGTAAAGAACCTCAACTGGGTAAATTCTTTTAGCGGATTCGTGTTCAGTAATTAGAAGCACATAAGAAAACATCTGCCGCGTCCCCAGCTCATGCAACTTTTTTTCGATTTAGGACCCATACGCAGCATGCAAAATTTACGAATGGAATAACAAAACTTCATCTAAAAAAAAATAGCCACACAATTTTTTTATTCAAGTGCCTAGCTTGAAATAGTTTATTGTATATAACACTAGTTTAAACGAAAAATTAAAGTGTTTTTTTAGTATAATTTAGGGTCGAAAAATACGAAAATGGCAAGCTTTTTTAAAACCTTTCGATCTAACCGTCCTTCATGTCGATACAAAATTTTGTTCAAGAGATATTGAGGAGTAACAGAAAAAAGTGCCCAAAAACATGTTTTTCGAAAATATCTCGAAAACGGTACTTGAGAAAAATAAAATGTTGCCATTTTCGTGTTTCTCGACCCCAAATTAGTCTAAAAAACACTTTTGTAGGAAGGTTCACTCGATGACGCTTAAATTTGTAAACTAGTGTAATGAAAGCTTTATCCTTAGCCTTTAAAACTAAGTTGTTTAGGTGCTTCTAAAACTTTGTCTAAGTAAACAACCAGATAATTCAAATAAAAAAAAAAGTAATTTACAATATTTTTCTTATAGCATTGCCCCCTCCATGGCCAAAATCCATCTATGCCACTGGGGAGTATATTTTTAACTGCTCGTGGCAGTTAAATTAAGCGTAGCATGCTTTTAGGCTCTTCTGCTCTCCTGCTCTCTCGGCTACTGCTTCTGCGACGTTACATAATTAGACAACTTAACAGTAAATGCGCTCAAATCGATTTTTATTTATTTGTAGCTTCAAGTTTTAAGTGCTAGCTGTCACGCTCGCACACTACCTAGATGTCTCGCTAACTATCTCGCTCACTCTATATCGCTGTCACTGTTGACTATAATTTATCGCACTTGGTCAGCTGTATGCTAGGGACTGCAATTCGGTCGGACTTTTGCGGTTTTAGACGAGTTTCTGTGAATTTCTCTGAGTATCTCTGAGTATCTGTAAGTTTGTCAGAGTTTGGCACAGTTTTTATTTTTTTTTTTTGGCACACTCAGAAACATCAGCTTCTTAAGCTATTTTTGAATGCTTCTGTGCGGTGCAAAGTTTTAACGTTTTGACAAATTTTTGGAAGCATCATTTGCAAGCAGCCGCAGAGCAGCTAAGTTGTCTTGGTCTGTAATGTTGATATGTCTGCCCCACTGCCCCGCCTCAAAAAACTTCTATTGCAATGAGTTTTTAATGAAGCAGGTTGCCCCACATATATTCAGCATAGCTTTAAGTGTAACGGGTGCAACTTTAATAAATATATGTATGTATATAAGGCAAATTTTCGCTTGGCCAGCTAGCAAATAAATAGCAACAAGCCAAAGTTTAAGCAATAGAAGATTGGGAAGCTGAAGAACTGTAGCTTGTTGCAAAAACTTTTCAATAAATAAAATTAAAAACTTTCGTTACGGTCAAAAGTTGGCTGTTGTCGAGTCAGTTGCCAGGCGTACCAAAAAAAAAAACAAAAAACAAAAAAATGTAATACAACAACAAAATACTTTTTTGTCGAATCAAATTCGAGTTGTGCAAACAAACAAACAGACAAACAAACAAGCAAACATGGCATAAAACGAATGAACCAGCAATAAGTTAGAAGCGGA
This sequence comes from Chymomyza costata, assembly GCA_018150985.1. Lineage (NCBI taxonomy): Eukaryota > Metazoa > Arthropoda > Insecta > Diptera > Drosophilidae > Chymomyza > Chymomyza costata. The sequence goes on along the minus strand of JAECWU010000555.1, from coordinate 604,622 downwards.
GCCGTAGAACGCGGTCGAGGGTTGTCTTAACGTCCATAGACAGCTCAAACAAACGCCAATTGACCGTAAAAATGTATATGCCAGTTAAGTTGAATGCCTACGAATGGCTTCCCAATGGCTTCCCACGGGGCACAAAAGAGTGCCACCAATGCTAGGCAGTAACTGACTGTAAACTTTTCCGGGTCTAAGTAAACCCAGTCAAGCGCTTGAGGTTTCAAAACAATCACCTTGCCAGCAGGCTAAATATATAGCAGCAGTGCTGCTTGAATTTCATTTGCCAGCGTTGCCACTTGGCGCAAAGAGAAAAAAGTAAAGTTTGTCAGCCAGTGTGGCCGTGCTGCATTTGAGAGTTGCCCACCCGCCGCCTGCTTGGCAAGTTAAATCAACTAAAACTTGGTGCGAAGAAAAAACAAAATCAAATTCGTGAGACTGAGAGAAGTGCGCGAAATGAATTGGTCAAGTGGAAAAATTGGCAGGCGGCAGGACGTTGGCTAAAAGTATTGAACTACATTTAATGAAAAAGTTAGCCAAGTTCGGGTTGGCAGCGGGCGCTCCTGTGGGGGTTTGGGCGCCGTGTTTGGCATTGGCGACAAGCACGCAGCAGGGCAAAATACGCTTCATTGGTGCGCGCAAATACAACTTGATGTGATTTTGTTGTTAGCTACGATTGCTTGTTGTTTTTGTTGTCTTTGTTGTTGCTGTTGATGATGCTTAAAAGTACAACAAACGCAACAACGACAACAACAATATTGGGAAGAGTGAATGCTGGGAGTGCCCAGTTCAATCAAGTAGGCATGCTAAACATTGATTGGGTCTTAATGCCAAAAATGTTGGCTGATTGCTTGGCCAAGCTGCTTCAGTTTTAAAGTAGATTTCAGGAGTTTAGTTTTGAAAAAAAGCGAATTAAGGATGAGTGCGTGACATAGAAGAAGCTGAGGGAATTAAAATTTATATATACTTGATATACTTGATATGCTTGAAGTCATGTAGTTCTAGTAGAGTGCTTATATATATTTTGGCCACATGCTAATGAAAAATTTAATTTTTATAGAGCTCAGCACGCTTAGATATTATTTAAGAAAATTGAAAACTTAATTAAAAAAAATCAAATCAATGGCTATGGGAACAAATTTCATAAAGATAAATGAGATATATAGATAGATAGATATAGATAGCTATAGATAAATATAGATAGATATAGATAGATATAGATAGATATAGATAGATATAGATAGATATAGATAGATATAGATAGATATAGATAGATATAGATAGATATAGATAGATATAGATAGATATAGATAGATATAGATAGATAGAAATAGATAGATATAGATAGATATAGATAGATATAGATAGATATAGATAGATATAGATAGATATAGATAGATATAGATAGATATAGATAGATATAGATAGATATAGATAGATATAGATAGATATAGATAGATATAGATAGATATAGATAGATATAGATAGATATAGATAGATATAGATAGATATAGATAGATATAGATAGATATAGATAGATATAGATAGATATAGATAGATATAGATAGATATAGATAGATATAGATAGATATAGATAGATATAGATAGATAGATATAGATAGATATAGATAGATATAGATAGATATAGAAAGATATAGATAGATATAGATAGATATAGATAGATATAGATAGATATAGATAGATATAGATAGATATAGATAGATATAGATAGATATAGATAGATACAGATAGATATAGATAGATATAGATAGATATAGATAGATATAGATAGATATAGATAGATATAGATGGATAGACAGATAGAAAGATAGACGAATTGACAGATAGACAGATAGACAGAAATACAGATAGACAGATAGACAGATAGACAGATAGGCAGATAGGCGGATAGACAGATAGACAGATAGACAGATAAACAGATAGGCAGATAGGCAGATAGGCAGATAGACAGATAGACAGATAGACAGATAGACAGATAGACAGATAGACAGATAGACAGATAGACAGATAGACAGATAGACAGATAGACAGATAGACAGATAGACAGATAGACAGATAGACAGATAGACAGATAGACAGATAGACAGATAGACAGATAGACAGATAGACAGATAGACAGATAGACAGATAGACAGATAGACAGATAGACAGATAGACAGATAGACAGATAGACAGATAGATAGACAGATAGACAGATAGACAGATAGACAGAAGATAGACAGATAAAGATAGACAGATAGACAGATAGACAGATAGACAGATAGACAGATAGACAGATAGACAGATAGACAGATAGACAGATAAACAGATATACAGATATACAGATAGACAGATTGATATGGACTTTACGAATTATGGCATAAGCGTAATTTTTGAGATAAGGGAAAATATTTAAAATTCCACCTATAGATAGAAAATTCAATTTCCGTAACTCAGGAGCTATTAAGTTTTGGTGTAAAGCATGATGCAAATTCTTGTGAAAAAATATGGAGTGGTTCATGGAGGTACTTCTAAAGCAGTGTTCGGCACGAAATACACTCACATTATATTATGTTCGTGGGGCAGTGACGTCACGACGCTTCGACGCAAGCACACACGTGTACGTGTGTCTACGTCGCTGACGCCACGAATTCCTATATACTACGTGAGATAAACCACTGTTCTTAAGAAAAGTTGCCAAATGATAAAAAGTACAGAAAATTTTTAGTAAATATTTTTATATATTTAAAATATAGATTTTTTTGAGCCCATTCTATTTTGGATTTAACGTAATCATAATAGTAAATAATAAATTGAAGATTTCGTAGCAATCTTTTTATCTTTCTCTCACGTTTGCCTTAAAAGCGCTTTTAAACAGAAAAATGTCCTATTTCTTTGCCTTACAAGATTAATTTGTTGGCATATTATCACAGTGGACGGAAATTGATTTCATCCCAATTCTGTCGGCGACTCAGTGTTCTCATATGCCATTATGCTCCTTGAAATATACCTAAGTGTCCGCTTTAAGTTCTATCTTCGAGACCACTAAACAGAATTGGACTGTTTTCAGATATATGTATGGTAAAAACATGAAATTGAAAGATCTCTTTATTTACACCAATCTGCAGTTACAGTATACAAGGCTGCGTCCTTCATCCCTTACAAACAGGTGAATCGTCTAGAGGCTGGCTATATGATACTTGTTGCCAAATAAGTGTCCTTTCTCTTCAGTCCGTATAAAGTTCCACTGAGTACGCATACCATAGATATTTATAGCATTTCTTACAGGTTGTTTATATTGTGAGTAAAAACAGACGTCGTAAAACGTACGTCTAATAAATACAATAGTAGATTTTTCCCATGTATTTTGTTTTCACGTAGCCAATTTTTTGCGAACAAAAACGATGGGAGTATGCGCAACCCCTTGATTGTATTTTTTTTTCAATTGTCACAAACATTTAAAATAAATTGACGAGTCACTAGATCGTTAGACAGCTAAGTTTTAGGCCATTTTGCATATTCGTGTCACGACACGCGACCACCTCTAGCTGCATTGTTTTTAAGTGTATATTCTTAACGTTGAGCTCACGGCAATTGTGTGCAAAGCTGCCACGCTGATAACAAATGGGCAGCTCTTCTTCGCTTTATAGATATGGTTTTCTTTTGCAGCTAGATTTTATATATTTTTTTTTTTATAAATTTATTTTTTAACTCCTTGGCATTTGCAAACTGCAGCGTCATTTAAACTTTTCTCATTTGGTGGGCAACAGTGGCGAAAAGTTTGCCTTGGCATTGTGGCATTGCCGATAAGATGCAGAGGATGCCTCATTGGCGTCTTGCACATGGGAACGCTGCTGCTGCAGTTGCCACAGAACTGAGCCCTTGTCATTGTTTGCCCAAACATTTTTAATATTTGAATAATTTGCAGCCCAAGCACAATGCAGAGAACATGGATGCAAACCATATTGCATACTTAGAGGCGCAGCAAAGACGCAATGCGGTAGAGTTCACAGGTGTAGTACAAGCATATTGGAGGCACCTCCGACTCGGCTGGTTGTAGGATTGAAGGCTCTTAGCTGGGACTGAAGCTATTGTTTAGATTCAATTCCCGTCTTTGTCGTCTCAACTACTTTGAAAAGTTTTCAAAGCTGCGCCTTGGCTGCTGTTTGACTTTCAGTCTCGAATGATTTACCTTACAAGATAAACAGCAGCAGCGGCAGAGGCAAAGACAGCGCAGTAGCAGCGCAGCTAGCTTTGTCTGAGCGACTAAGTTTGACTTTTGTCTTTACAAAGCTTTTTATGTGCAGCAGTGTGTGTGTGTGTGTGTGCCTTTGAGTGTGTTGAAAAATTGCTCTGTCAGTGCGCTAGGATAATGCGCTTGAAATTGTTGCTAATGCTAGGTTTACACTACGTCACGGCACAACATGACATAGCTTCACAGTGGCATAGAAAAACTTTAACAGTCTGAAAGTGGCATAAATGCGTAAGGACATCTGGAAGTTATAGCTATCTTGAGAAAATGCGGACTGAAGCTGGTGTGTTTAGCGAGTGAGGGAACAAAAGTCACAAAATGTCTGGATTTATAGTTGCAAAGGATGCGTTATTATATACGAAAGAAAAATTTAAAAAATATGAAAAAAATTTGTAATTTTTAAACAACAATAATATAGTTTGGTTTATTAGCCAAGCAGGCTAGAGCTTCCAAGCACGTTATAAAGAGTGGCTTTTTATAAACGACGGATCATGGAATTTATTTGCAAAACACCAACCCGGTACCCCATTGTGCTTAAATACAAATACAATCCTTAGCGTAGCAATGCAATATATAAAGATAATAATAATTGTTTTGAAAAAAAGTTACTTTAACTCGACTAATCGATCCATATTTGTTAACATGAATTGTGCTTTCACGGTGAACGCTTAGATGAGAGCTTTTTTATTTATCATGAATTCAACAGATATATTTTTATGATTCCGGATACTTCAGCTTTCAGCTTCGGCTAAAACAAGGCCAACACCACAACAAGTATAGGGAGGGCCATCCTTTGGTTTGGTTGTTAAGCACTAATAATTGAACATACTTGTCCATAAGTGCAATAAGTCATGAGAAACATTGGTTAACGCAACTGTACTTAAAAAAATATATATTTCGAGGTATTTCTATAGGGTGGACTATCTGTTAGTTTGGTTGTTAAGCACTCATGAGTAGGAACATTCGTATCCAGAGTGGATGCTCTTCGACATATGTCACTCAATTTTAGTTATACATCATTTAACAACCGAACAACGCGTAAAAGTGGTACAGGCGTACTATGAAAAAGGTTGTTCTGTAAAAAAATTCATAATTGAGCACAGTATCGACGATTCGCCGGAAGTTAGTATTAGAATTAGTAGGTATAAACTTGCGTTTGATATATACATTTTCCCAATTTTGTTGGAAATTATACGATTAAAATGCAATTAACAAACAAACCAACAGATGGCCCACGCTATATAATTCCCTCATGCAGTCTGGATGGATCCGATTGGCTACGAATTTTTGACAAACATTTTTCGTTTTTCAAATTGCGAACTTTTGGGCATAAAGAAAAAGTGAGATATTTTTTAAACCATTTGCTTATTCACAAAGTTGTAACAATAGTTTTTTTTGTGACTTCAATGCAAAAATTTTTCACATACGACGCTCTTTGTCACGAATTAGATAATGCCAAACTCTGTGCCAGTGTGAACATAGCATAAGAGTTGCATCCACTCACAACTCTCTTTATTTTCCTCCCTCTCCATGTTCTTTAGCTTTCTTGCAACGCAATGCAATTTAAACTCTTTGATAACTCGGCAAAGTGCATTTGGCGGCAATGGATTGTAAGCGCATTTTCCCTCTCAGTACTCACTCACTCTCACTCACCTCACGCTCTCTCTTTGCTCTTATCACTGTGAGCAGTAGACACATGAAAATGCAATAGCAAAAGTTTGATATGAAAACGCAGCAGTGGAAAAAGAATGAAAAAAGTTGGGGAAAAAGGCATCCTTCGACGGTGGAGTCGCGTATTGCAAAAGTTTCCAATTGTGTGTTTTTTGGGCTTGTACTCTCAACCACTTTTGGTTTTTAGTGATTGCATTTAATTTTTAATGCGCCAACTTGATAAATTGCCAAAGCTTATGACGCCCCCTAAGCTAAGCACTGGTTCTTAAACTCTGGCACTCGCATAGATCTTGCTGGCATTCTGAGAAAATTGACAAAAATTTAAGTTGAAAGCTTAAGGGGTAATCCAACTTCTAGAACTTATCGAAATAAAGATCTATCTGTGGCTTACGTTAGATGCGGTTATCAGCATAAAAGTTGACGTGTCGTGTGTTGGTGCTACAGTTGTGGATAAAGTTTTCAATTTAAATTTTATTAGGACATAGCTGGAAAAGAAGACGCTTAAGCAGAAAAAAAAACACTTAAAAATATAATTATAATATTTACCATAACTATATAATTAAGTTTTAAGAATAAATTAAATGAATAACAATTTAAAAAAAAAGGTCAAATAGGTATTTAGACACACCGATAAGTAGAAGGTTATAATCCAACATTAACACATAAAATAAATCGCTACACACTAAATATAACTTGGTGTGTTATAGATACAAATTTTAATTTACTTATGCATTTTAAAAACTAAGCTAAATAAGTTAATATAAATTTTACATAAAATATAGAAAACTTTTTTTTAGCACCTCGTATTTTGATTCTGACCTTTGAACTTAAAAATTGTTTTTTTTTTTTGTGGGGCTAGCTGGGTTTTGACATGATTTCAAAAAACCCAATACAAGTTTTTTTCGATACTGGCTGTCAAAAGGACCCCGGCACGTCAGGTTTCTTACATAACATCAAAGAAAAAACTCATAAAACAAGGTATTCGGTAGGATTTGTAGAGTCAACGAAGCATATGTTTTCTTATGTATTTCGACGTGCTGAATCGGAATCCATTATTCAAATTGGCCCAGATTGTCTCAGTGCTACCCCAAGCCACAAAAAAAAAAAAACAAATTTTTTTTCGGGCGGTGTTTGTTTATACGTTTTTGGGTTCGTTGAATCTGAATCCGTGGTGAAAAGAACGCCAGCACGTCAGGATTCTGACAAAACCTAAAAAAACCCACAAAATGAGGTAATCGATTTTTTTTGGTGTAGCTTAAAAATCCTCCCAAAACATCTTTTGCGTGTACTGATGTCCAACGAATTTTCGGGGTTGCTAAACAATCCAGCACCTCAGGTGTTTGAGACTGCCTCCAAAATAACTCTTTTTTAGCGATTTTGGGGTTATTTTAGAATCCTTGGGTTTTGGAGCTTTTTGGAACTATGATTCGGATACAGCGGATCCAAATCCATATTAAGTTCATATAGTTTTTTTTGTGGGCTTGTGTTTTACATAGTTTTGGATTACTCTTGAACAGCAATATCTCGGATTGAGACAGATTCTTACGTTGTACATCTCTTGAAGACTTGGATTCTTTTCTACGCAATTCAAAGAAAGCATAGAAGAAAATTATTTTACACCAAATCACAATTCAACACACACTGTAAAAATTGTTAAAAGGCTTATATTTGAATTAATATTTTGGAATGTATAGAAGTAAAACGTTTAGCTTCGTATCGAAATCTAAAAATTTCACGAAATCGTACGACTGAAGCAACGAAAAGCTTTTTCTATATTTTTAAGAAACAAGGAAGCAGTCCAAAAAATTTTAGCTCTCTTATCATATTCATGAAGCTCATTATCAAAAACCTTAGTTCCTGGAAGATTTAATAGTCGGAACTTTATTAATACATATACTGTAACTTGAATATTCTGGTTGACTTCCAAAGCAAGAGTGCATCATCAAACTCGAGCTTCTTAATGTTCAATAAAGTCCTCTTGAAGCCCTTTCTCAAAGCAAAGTATTAGCTAAAGGACAGAAACGAAAAAAATCTTTTATAAGCGCTACTGAGTCCCGAGAAAAATTCTAGATTAAATGTCAGAATAAATCAACTTTTACAAAAGATAATAGAAATGAAACGACTATCAAAGGAAATAGTTTCCTTTTGAAAAATCAATAGCAAAATAGATGTACTGAGACGAAACAATTCACATATTCAGATGGAAAAAAAATTTAATACAGTCGAGGCGGTGCCCGAAAGTGTAATACCCTGTACCATTTTCCTTGAAAAAAATGTTATTCCTGCATATTCCTTCTAAAACCTTTCCAATTGGAACATTTTTTTTGTTGGTGCAAAACGATATTTATACCTATAAGTTCCGCAAATTTACGTCAAAGAAGTTATTTTAAGTATACGGGGTAAGTTTCACGAGGATATGTTGAAGGGTGTGGGAGAAAACACGGTTAATCGGTTTCTGTCGGTGGGGGGTTCCCCTCGATAAAATTTGGGTGTGGATTAGAGCTACATTAATCAGCAAATCAAAATCACTTGTTACCATAATTACGTAGAGTCAAATATTGACGCAGCTTTGTACATTTTCTCTAGCTCTTATAGTCTCCGAGATCTTGGTGTTCATACAGACGGACAGACGGACTGACAGACGGACATGGCTCAATCGCTACCCGAGGTTATGACAAGCATTTTGGTATAAAGGTCTGCCACGCCTCCTTCTGTCCGTTACATACATTGCACAAATCTAGTATGTATACCCTTTGTACCTATAGGTATGAAGAAGCGATGGTTACCAGAGAAATTTAATGGTCCAAAAAAATACCCTCAAATTTGTATATTTAAGTATTTATGGTGAATGTGGGACGAAATATAATGGACGTCAATGCCAGCAATCAGGAGGACATGGAGTTGCGACAGTAGGTAAAATATTAAAGCTGAAACATTAAACAAGTCGCAATGTCATACATGATGGGAAAAAGACATACTGAAAGCTTGTGGGTTAAAAAGTATATGCAAGCAGCACTGCTTTGAAAGTAGGGATATGGGGAGTTCTTCAGGAGCTATTACTTTCGGACAGTATATGCGATTAATCTCATTCAGGCATCATTGAATTTCTATGTTCTCTCTGGGCGCTAAGAGACTAAACAAACCAAATACTTTTATTTATTTTATCAGTTAAAAGAGGTAACTTTTGGCCGGTATATGCCACTGACATAATTTGAGCAGCATTGGATTTCGTTATTTTTCCCGCGCTCTACCAAAGCTACCCCATATCTTCGAAATCGAATATTTTTTGCTATGTTTTTTAGTCAATATAGTATAGATATATGTTCCTTTAACTCCTATTTGGAGCATAAGGCGTCAACTACTCCTCTTCGTTAGCGGACCCGGTTTTGTGCAAGGACTCTGAGTTCACTTCATGATAGATTGAGAGATTTCATTTCGGCCTCTGTTGAGCGTCGCCAGGTGATACGCGGCCTACCAATGCTGCGACCTGTTTGCTGGAAAGGGTTCCATTGCAACGCCTGTTTTGCAACGCTGTCATCGCTCTTCCTTAGCGTGTGACCAATCCATTACCATTTCCTCTTCCTAATTTCTGTAGCCACATCTAACTGGTTTGCCTTTCTAAGCAGCTCAAAAGACTCTCATGATGCGTCGCAAAGAGCGATTGATGAAAACTTGGAGTCGTTTTGTTATTGCTGACGTAACTTTCCAGGTGGTACAGCCATAGAGTAGGACAGACTTAACATTAGTTATTTTTAGTCAAGAGTCATAATTTTTGGTTGGCATTTCCGGCTGGAATTCTTGGCTTTTCCTGGACCCTACGCATGCAAATCATATCTCTTCCAAAACAATAATTTTTTTAGGTGATGGTGAGCTTTGCTAAAACTGAGAATTTCGAAGATACCAAATTTAACTTTTTTAACAGAACTGCAAATATTTTTTATATAAAATAAAGTTTTCCACTTTTCCTATAAAATAATAAATGTGTGCACTAGTAACATAAATAGAATTGGAAATGTCGGAAATAGATTTCCAACTTTAGCTGGTGGCAAGTAAATATAAACTAAACTAAGCCGAACAACTTTAAACTTTACCACTTAGTTGTTACATATTTAGACTTGAGAAATAACTTTAACTTAAAGCTAAATATATTTCAAAATATGATGTCACGTGGTCAATAACTGCCTGACATATTTTTTTTTTTTGCTTGTTGGACTCCACCCCCCACTGTCGAAAAACTTGTCACTTTTTAACGCACAGCTGCAGTTTATTTTTGAGTTTTTTCATTTTGTATTTTTTTTTTTTTTAGCGCATTTTGTCTTTTGGCTTACTTTGGTTTTTGTTGCTGAATATTTTGTTGGTTTTTTGTTATGTTTTGATACCCTATGCCCAAAGGCTCTAGGGTATTATAGATTTGTGCAATGCAGCATGCATTTTTTTGTAAGAAAACTTATTAGCATCAAGTTTGGTCCCCTATAGTCAAGTCTGCCTGTGCCTTTGTTCGTCTGAACACCTACAACTCCATGACTATAATAGTTAGAGGCACTAAATTTTTATCAAACGTTTAAGACACAGATGAAGCATGTTTATAAATGTTAATATCTGATTTCGTTTTTTGCTATGTGAACTTTGAACCTCGGAACAGGGAGCCAAATTGCAAAAATTTTGGAATTAACTCGAGAAATGCCTATAAAGTACATTTTCACTCATTTTTTAACCGATCTGGCAACTCCTACCTTTCTCATCCCTATAAATCTATATTGCGTATACGCAATTTTATAAAAAAATTTCATAAAATTTATTCACACATTCGAGATTTTTAAAACATGTTGAAATGACAATGCTGAGTATTTTTGACCTTGACATATGTCATGAAACACACTTAAGCTGTCAGAACAATTAAGTTGAAAAACCAAATAGCAAAAAAAATCACCCTTTAGTAAAATAATTTGACAAATACACAGACCAACATGGTTTAGTTGTTGGAAAGCTATAGGTCGTTTTCGAAGTAATTTGCTGCGTTAAAACCGAATCCGGGGCCAGAAGCAGCCTATCATGTCAGGATTTTGAAATATTTGAGGTTATTTAACCGAAAAACTGTGTTTTTTCCTACTTTTGAGGCTGGCCGTAGCCCATTTTGAGAGAGTGTGAAGGGCGTTGGTCATACGCTCGCAGTGAGTTTGAGGGTATTTACCAGAGAAAACAACTGCAACATCGTCAGCGTACGCAGTTAAGTTGCATCCGGTACCCTCCAAGGTGCGTAGAGGACCGTTTATGGCGACATTCCAGAGGAAGGGGGAAAGTACTCCACCTTGGGGCGTTCCTCTGCTTACGTATCTTATGATACTGGAATTACCCAGAGATGCTTAAATAACTCTGCATTTAAGCATCTGTTCAATGAGGCTGATTAGCCTTGATTCCGCTCCAAGTTCTCTTAGTGCGTCGATGATTGTCTTGGGAGTGACATTATTGAAAGCCCCCTCAATATCTAGGAAAGCAACTAGTGCGAATTCTTTAAGCTGAAGTGATTTCGCAACTCTTGAAATCACCGAATGCAGAGCTGTCTCCGTGGAGCAGCCTTTTTTGTAAGCATGTTGTGAGTCTGACATTTGGGATTGAGGAATTATATTGCTGAGTCGAAGGCCAATTAGCCTTTCCCTCGTTTTGAGAAGAAACGATGAGAGACTTATGGGCCGAAAATCATTGGGTTACGTATGTGTAGCCTTCCCTGCTTTGGGTATATAGACTACCTTAGATATAAGCCAGGTCGCAGTGTTCGGCAGTTGTCAGAGCGATCACCGGACACTGGCTTGTCGGAACACATGCGACCAGAATGAACGCTCCGAGCAACGATTTTTGCAGAAGCTGCAGAGATGAGGAAGAAGTTGAGTCAGTAGAACACTTCTTCCGCTCCTGTAGGAAAAATTACTTAGGAAACTACTTTCTTCACAACCTAGCGGAGCTAGAGTTTATATGTCCGAGGAGGATCGCAAGTTTCATTTTAGCAACAGGATGGGAATCCTTTAAGTTTTCCTGAGGAGAAGGGCGTAAAATAGTGATCCATGCGGTTTCACAACGGGCCAGTCAAGGCCTAAGTGTGCTGGCTTCTTAAGCCAGCTGCCGCTCCTACCTAACCTAACCTAGATATAAGCCACGCTTCCGGGATGATCCCAGTGGCTATGATTCTGAGGAAGATATCCGTCAGCCATCTGACGACAGATTCCCCACGTATTGTAGTTGAGCTGATGATTAAGTTGCCAGGTCTCGGCGATTTAAAGGGTTTAAAGGAGATTATGGCCCATTTAACCTTTCCGAAAGTAACCAGATTCACGAGGATGCAGATCCTATCTGACACATGATTGATCTCCACTGACTTGGTGGTTCTTTGGTAAATAAAATACGCTAAATTTGTTATGCAGACTCATGTGATTAAAATAAAAAAAAAGTGGTTGACTTTTTCACGAAACAAAAATACAGCACATCGCTTAAACATACCAAAAAACTGATCGCAGTTAAAAGCTCTTTTTCGAAAAATAATTTCAGTGTATTTCACATTCGGCATACTCATTTTTTAATTTTTTTTTTGTTCCTAAACTTTTGGCCCAAGGCGCAAATGTTACGCTTACACCGTGTCCAGTGCCCATTGTTGTTGCCCCAATGTCGCGCACCACTTGTCGCTACTTTTTAGCTATTTTGATTTCGGAAAAAAGCAGCGAAAGCAACAAAAAAAAAAAAAGAAAAGAAAAGAAATGCCGAAAAAACAACGAAAACTTTTGTTGCTGATTTCTTTTGCAATTTTCGCGCGTTCTACGGCTGGAGCGGGGCGGTGTCCATTCGCGTGTGAGAAATAAGTTTCACACTTAACGACATAACAAGTTTTGGAAAGTGCGCCAAGTGGCGCCACAGCAGCAGCCGCAGCAGTGGGGAGCGGCAGCAACAGCAGCAGCCCGGGACAACAGGGTTGTCAACGTGCTGTTATAATGTGCTCTACTTTTTTGCGTTGATTGCCCCTTGCTAAGGCCATTTCATAAAGTGTTATGGTCAAGTGTTATGGCCGGCACAAAATCCGCGCTGCTCTGGTGGCAACAACGAAAAGTTGTCGAGAGGCGTGTCCACTTTGAAGACACTTGGGCTAGGACTAATGCCTAATGAATATGACAGACAATTTTGTGGTTATGTTGGCAATGTTGCTGCCACCGATGATAAGCATGTCATTGAGTTTGTAATTGTCATCATGACTAGCAGTAGAAGGTTTGTGGCATGCAACTTGAAACTAATTTAATTTCATGCAGCGACTGTTACTGATCAGCTCCTTTATGTAAAAGCCAAATATTAAGATAATGTGTTGAAGAGAACATGCCCAAAAATAAACTTTTATTTGCTGTTAAGTGAAGTAAGTTGCAAGTTGGCAGCACTGCACTCTGTGCCTCTTGTTGTTAGTGTTGCTGTTGCAAGCTGCTTGTGTCAGGCGCCTCTTGAAAGAATGCGCGACATTCAGGCGACATTGTTGCTAAGCTTTTTAAACTTGCATGCACAAGTATGTGTATCTGTATCTATGTGTTAGTGTGTCAGCATATGCGTGTGTGAGTGCTGTCATTTGTTTGTGCCACATACAGCCAGTTGCCAGTTGTAGCATATTATCTAAATGTGTTGCTACATGAATGTATATAATTTGTGCATATACATGTGTGTGTGTGTGTGTGTGTGTGTGATCTGTGTGCGCTGCGTTTGTTTGTCTATGATTTGTTGTTGTAATGTGCTTTAATGTGAAAAGTTTTTAATGCTTAAGCTGCATGGAGCGCGGCGCGTAAACCAAAGACAGTCAGCACCAGACAACAACAGACATATAAGTAGATACGATACACTGGCACTACACCCCTTGACACAATAATAGTTACAGACATTAATGTTAATGCATTTATAGTTTATATGAAAAGAACTTAGCAGCTGGCTTTTTCTCTTCTCCTTGACCGCCAGTGGAGCATAGGGCAGGTGGCTTAAAGCAGAAATATTGTTATGAGTTAGGGTTTAAAGGCGGCAACAGAAGCCAACCTTAAGTAATTTTCTTCCTTTTTGTATAAGTTATAACCAGTCATCAATCTTGAGTTTTTTTTTTCTATAGGGTTTTTTTTGATAAATCACGCGGAAGTACTGTCAAGATATCATGTGTTTTTTATTCAGTTTCCATTTTATCATGGAAAGACTTACACCCGAACAACGTTTACAAATCGGTTAATTATATTACGAAAATTCGCGTTCTGTAGAGAATGTTTTTCACGCTTATGGATCACACGTAAGTACTGTGTTTTTCGAATTCATGATAGCAAATTGGGCTGTTTTACCAGTGTAAAACACTGGTGCCTAAAATCTCGTTTATAACATATGAAATCAAACCTCTCGAAAAATGCAGGCTTTAAAAAAATACTTATTATACCCTGTACCCAGGCCCGTCGAGAGAGGGGGAAAGGGGGGATTCCCCCGGGTCCGGAGTTTTCTCAGGGACCCGGGGTAATTACTGTTACTGGTGTAATAAAGGGGCCGGTACAATTTCACCCCTGGTCCCGGATTTTCTCCCTACGGCCTTACCTGTATCTTTTGGTACAAAGGGTATATTAAGATTGTGCAAGCCGAAAATGTATGTAACATACAGAAGGAGACATCGGAGACCCCCCCAAAGTTACCTAAAGTATGATCAGGGTGACTAGAGAAGTCGATATACCCATGTCCGTCTGTCTGTCTGAATGAACGCCTAAATCTTAGAGATGGTAAAAGCCACTTAGGCCATTTTATGGAAACAATTCGGTGAACAATTAATGTCACGTATCGGAGCGGTGAACTGGCCACCAAGGTCGTGAGATATCACGTCGTTAGCCTTTTATCTTTGGGCCTACGTGAAGTCTAAAGTGTTTGTGGATAAGCCAGCTGAGTTTGTGGATAAGCCAGCTACGATTGAAGCATTAACCTTGTTATTCGCGAGATACCGCCGATTATGCTCGAAAGCGTCATCGAAAATTGGAACCTTCGCATGGACGAGCTACGGCGCAGTTGCGGCCAACATTTGAAAGGGATCCTTAAAATGTGAATGGCAAGAATGGTTAAATAAAGATATAAAGATAATAAAGATTTTCCGATTTATTTGAAATTTTTTTGTATTTTTTTTTTGCATTTAAAAAAAACCTCAAGATTGATGACCCTTTATTTATTTTTGTAAATTAATTTTAAGCAATTTGATGTAGAATCCAAATATCTCAAAACAAACTGTTACAGATTATTTTTAACCTTCCATGGTATCACTCTACCATTGACATACACACCAAGGCGAACATGAAATTAGTTTCATAGAGGGTCAACCTTTTGTACAGCAGTTTTAGGGATTTGAAAATATATCGATGTTTACGAGTTTAAAGCATCGTTCAGCTCCTTCTAATTTCTTAAATATATCATGAATTTTTTTATAATGCCTTTCAGGTAATACAATTTACATTGTGCGGCAACATGATGACAAATCACGCGTTGCTCGTCGCCATCCATATTTTCAATGAAAATAAGTTTTCCCGTTCCTCTTTGCATATTTTTCCCTTTTGAAAATCAATAATTTGAGCAGCACGATCTAATCTTGTAGCCAACTAACCATCAAGTTATTTTGTGTTTTCTGCCACACAGCACCAAAGCCACAGCATCCTTATGCTGGAGCGCTGTAATTTTTTTTTCTCTCAACGAGAGCCGAAGTCATGCACAAGCATCTTCGTGTCTGTTGCTTTGCAACAAGAGCGCAAGGTATACTTATTAAAGGTAGAGTAATGCTGCCGACGTCGTTACCAATTTTAGTGAGAGCAAGAAAAAGCGTGAGAGGGAAACAAACAAAAATTGTAGCTGTAACTCGCACCCGATACGCGTAAACAACCCTCCTCACGTGCAGTCGCAACGAAACTAAAAATTGGTAATATTCGTTAGAGCCTTCGGCGGGAGTATGCTACCTGTAGTAAGTATACCTTGATAAGAGCGTGGCAACGCCAGAGAATTTGCTGAGAGAATTTCAGTACAAAAATCACGTACACATGCATGCGTTTTGTGTAAAACACAGTACGTGTGAACCATAGGCCCATGGGATAAGGCCGTGCCGATCGCTAGTGTAGAGCATGGCGGAATAATATAAGGTGGTGTCGTCAGTGAAAGCTATCCCGAATGAGAGGTCAAAAGCTTTTCTGTTAGGAAAGCTCTCTTAGCATTGCTTCGTGAAAGTGAATGAGATAGATGTATATTTGGTTCATGTTTGTGAATAAATAAGAAGGAACAATTTAGATATGTTTTATAGTTAATATAATAATTAATTGCATTCTAGTCTAATTTTAAGAAATTCGCCAATGCCCATAATTTTTTGCTTTTGTAGCAAGTTTCAAACGAAACACACACAGCAAAAATTGCGTCCGCGACCAATCTTACTCGTTCACAGCTAATTTTGTACTGACGATAAGGGCTATAAACAAGAGAGTGAGTGTGCTCACGACATCACCTTATTATTCCACCATGGTGTAGATTATACAAAAGCTCTAATTGCGGCTGATAGTTACTATGGCAGCTATATGATATAATGTTCCGATTTTATCGATCTTGGCAAATGATTTTGTTGCTATTATAGGAAGAGTCTGTGCGACGTTTTAGGATTTTTTTCATTTCTGCAACAAGCCTGGATTGGAAACCAATGTGCACCCCAGCGTGAATATCTTTGTTGAACTTTTTATATTTTTGCTCAAATTTGAGTTACATCATGTGCCAAAAGCGTTCTTATAATGAAAGTTTCTGAGCGATAAGTTTTTCTAGTTATCTCTCTCACTTTGGAAATTGAACCGATAGCAAGCTACTTTAGAGTTTCCAAGCACATCGCTTATTATTCCCGAAAAAAGAGTAAATCTTTATGCTGTTTCTATTATTATGATCACTGCTGTTGTGGTATGAGAAAGCTCATACATACGCATTGTGCTTATTTTCTTTGCTGCGTACTTTTGCGTTAGTTGGCAACTTTTATTTGTGGTTTTTTTATGTAAATGCGCCCTAGTGATAAGGCAACTTTCGGCTGCTGCCCCTTTGCCCCAAACCCAGCAAAAGTCCAAGAACCGAGAAACCCCACCAAGCCCAACAGACCCAACTGACTGACTGCAATTGTAGTATGGTTAGTTGTGAAAGGATGGGCAGGGTTTTTTGGGAATGTTTGTTGGGGGGGCAGTGTGGTGTGGCATGTATCGGCAGACAACATGAACGAAAATGTTGGCAAGTGGTGCTGCTTTTTGGCCATTGTTACTTGCTGCTTGGAAATTAAATTTCAGTGACTTTGTTGTTTATTTGTTGTCTGTGCTGCTTTTTGTCGCAACAAACTGAGGCATGCCGCTTTGTAGTGAGTGAGTGCGTGTATGTGTGTGTGTGTATGTATCTCTTTGAGTGTCGCTCTGTGTGTGTGTAAATTAGAGAAATTTACGTTTATTATTATTTTTAGTGGCAGTCTCTCGTCATACGCACTGTGCACCCAAGCGAGCCAGGACTAACTCCCTGCCGCCCCCGCTTCAACTGTCTATTGTTTAGAAAATTTTGCAGTATCTGGTGTTATATTTATGTTTTTCAACATCTACTCATGTGTAGTCACAGATAACATGAAAATGTTGACAACTTTGGAACAACCCTCAAAGCGGCTTCCCTGGGGTTTGTTGCAAGGCTTCACCCCATCCACACATCCCATACATATATATAATTAAATTGCAACTTAAACAGTGATAATTATGGCGCTGGCAATGAAAAACTAAAATCGTTCAAAGGACTCGCCCCAGCAGCAGTCGCTGTGATAATTGCCCACTAAACGCAGCATAATCTTGCGTGTAGGGCAAGCCGGAAAACCAAGCCGCAGCCATAAAAATTTCAACACATTTTCACAAAACTTTTCACAAAAGGCAACGTACGAGCCAAATGTTCGGATGGTACTGCTCCCAACTAGCCCCTACAGACAACCCCACAACCCTAAAAAGCAGTTGTGGTAAATGCGGGTTGCTTTTTCTGCCAGCCTGGGTTCCAGTGACTGCGGTTGTTATGAACCTGTTCTGGGGAAAGAGACTAAGGTAGCATTACATGTATGCTTAGTGTTGCCTGAGTTTTAGTTTTGGGTCTTTTGGCCAGGACTGAGAAACTTCAGAATTATGTATTCATTGAAGCTCGCTTGTTGCACTTGTAGCCAAGTTGCAATTTGTGCTTTGTTGGACGACATTTGATGCTTGCCTTGTTTAATTGTTGCCAACATGCAGCACAATGACAACAACAACAGCAACAACAACGAGTACTAAGTAAGCAACAAGGACAACTCTGGCTACAACAATATAAAAGACATTAAACATGACTGCCCCTGACAACAGTTGAGCCAACTTATACGATCACTGCGGAAAAACTTTGGCCATTTTTATTTTTTTGAAGCCTTAAGTTTTTGCGTCTTTTAATGCGCCACAAAGATGGCAAAGCCTTTTCCGAAAGAGGCTACATTTAAATTAGTCTACAGTTTGTAACGCATTTTATAGAAGAAAAAAAAAACTAAGCTGGCAAACTAGGCAAGCTTCAAATTTCATCACTCTCGTGCTTAGTATAATAATACCAAAACTTTGGCTTGTATGGAAATTTTGTTTGCTGTAGTATTTTTTAAACAAGTTTTTATTAGAAAGGGTTTTTAGCGTTGAGTATTCAGTAGATAAGGTATTTGTATTGGCGCAAAATCTTCTTAGGACGGTTGTTGTCCCAAGCTCTATTTTCAATCGAAACAACTTTTGTTTTTAAATTTTTTTTAATTTACAATTTGCTTTATTTGCCGAAATAATATAAAAATATTGCTTAAAGCTAGCTTAACATATTGAAAATGATCCGGAATTCCATCGAAAAATCATCTTGACTGATGACCCATTTCCACCTCGGTGGCTACATCAACAAGCAAAATTGTCGCATCTGGGGCTCGGAAAACCCAAGAGTTACTGTTGAGAAGCCTCTCCATCCTCAACGTGTGACTATTTGGTGCGGTTTATGGTCCGGTGGGGTCATTGGACCTATCGAGGACATAGAGCAGCCACTTTGCGATTTGGTTATGGAAATTTTCATGAAAAGGATATGGTCCTGTAAGCGTGGTCGTGGTGGCCATTTGGCTGATGTTGCTTTTCATTATTAACGGCATACCTTCCTCTTTATTATGAAATAAACATCCGATCATTTATTAAAAAATATCCCATTTTTCTTTGAATACCAAAAAAACACCTCTTATTGGAAAACCCTTTAATATATCTTTACAACTGAGAAATTAAAAGAATACATTTTTAAATATAAAGGAGTTTTACTCGAATATTTATGATTCGGTATAGTTTATTATGATTTGGTATAGTTGAAATTTTGCTTACTTCTATTTTTTATAATTTTCTTTGAAATTAGAAAATAGTTAATTAATTTCTGACAGAAGTCCTATTACCATTTCCTTATTTTATTAATAGATCTTGAAACATTGTTTTTTTATTATGTAACTATAGATACAAAGGGTATACAAGATTTGTGCAATGTTTGAAACGGACAGAAGGAGGCGTGGCAGACCAAG
This sequence comes from Chymomyza costata, assembly GCA_018150985.1. Taxonomy (NCBI): domain Eukaryota; kingdom Metazoa; phylum Arthropoda; class Insecta; order Diptera; family Drosophilidae; genus Chymomyza; species Chymomyza costata. Next base: position 585,105 of record JAECWU010000555.1, on the reverse strand, counting down.
TCCTTTTTACCCAAATGCCTGTCATAACCTCGTGTAGCGATTGAGCCATGTCCGTCTGTCCGTCCGTCCGTTCTTCCCACCGTCCTTCTGTATGAACAACTAGATTTCGGGCTATAAGACCTAGAGACACGAAACTGTACCATAGTTCCTTAGAAGATGAAGTTTGTTGAATTATGTCAATATCTTGACCCGTTTCCCCTTCTGCCTATAAACTGTATCAATCGATGACTATACGTTATTATGGTGACCTAGAATAATTAACTTTGGTAAGTATAGTATATTCACAATGAACAAACCCACTTCAAAATATTATCGATGCTATTTCCCCGCTCTTCGCAATCGGTATATGTACTGTGGTTTCTCCCAAACTCCTTAACATATCCATTTGAAACTTAATACTTTCGATTATCATAGGTTAGGTTAGGTTGTAGTGGTTGCCTGTGCTGAAACAGCCCAGATGCACTTGGGCTCAAGGAGGCCCTTTGTGATGCCACAGGTAACGCTGGTCGAGAGCTGATCAGAGATTCCTTTATATCTGCGTATATAGATATCAGTGGTCAGCACATAGTCAGCTCTGAAAAAGACAGGCACGACTATCCAATTGTAACCGTATTTTTGCTGAACCAACCTGAGAGTTACATGTACCTAGCAATTTTTTTGGGACAGAGGTTGGAAAGGTCTGTAAGGCTGGTCAGAAATGGGGACCCAAGTGTCCTAAGTCTCCTTCTGGATAGGGAGGGACATTGACACATAAAGTGGAAAACGGTTTCCTCCTCCTCTTCAGATCCGCAGCCGCGGCAGAAATCGTTAAAAGGGGCGCGCATTCTTTCCGCATGCCTACCCATAAGACAATGTCTCGTAAGAATAGACACAGTGGTCGATAGGGATTTGCGTTTCAGTTTGAGCAGCTTCCGACTCTTGTTGCCGTAAAAATTTGGCCAGGTAAGTCTTGAAATGCGACAAGAATCCCCATTGGCCCAGGAATTGCGAGCGATAGCCAGATATTTTTGTTTAATGGCCATAATGGTTTGATTGTGGCCAGGGGGTACCGATGTCTATACAGTTGTTGACGACGAACAGAAGGGTGCCCTGTTTGGCCAGTTCGTCCGCCGGTATGTTCCTATGTCCGGGTACCCAAACGAGGTGTACCCTAGAGAGCAGGGATAGCTGGTTAAGGACGAGTTGGCAAGCATGCACAAGCTTAGAGTTGGCGTTGAAACCAGTGAGGGATTTTATTGCAGCTTTACTATCCGATAAGATGGTATTGTCGGTTGCAAGACTTCCACCCTCCTGTTGTGATTTCGCCGCGTAAAAGATGGCGAGAACTTCTGCCAGAAAGACACTGCAGTGGTCTTCGATTATCATCAAAATCGGTTAAAGTTTACGGAACGGTATAAATATCGTTCTGCACCAAAAAAAAAAAAAAACAAAATTCAATTGGGAAGTGCTAAGAAGGAATACGCAGAGATGAAATTTTTTTCGAGAAAAAAGGTACAGAATATCACACTGTAGGACTTCACCTCGATTTTATTCCTTTTTTTATTTATTAGATATTTTTTTATTTATTTGTACTATAATTATTTTTAATATCAATTATTTTAAAAATGTTTATCTTTTTTATTTTGTTTCAGGTAAGTCATCCATTTCGTTTCACTTTGAAGCTCGGTGCTAAGCCAAGTGCACACCACCTGCTAACATTAGTAATAGCAGTTATCCCTTGCAATTTTTCAAATTATTTGGAACTTCGGTTTGAGCTTGAACCGATTTAACAGGTGATGCAATTTTTTTGCCCAAAGCTACAAAAAGGAATATCTATTTTTTAAGATTTAAAAAGATATAACTTTCAAAGTGACGAGTTGACCGTCTCAGTCTTCTAAGCAACGCGCATCTGAAGTTCCCTATAACGAACTTGATCGTCTAGTCAAAAACAGAGATTTTGAAGGGTAAGTAAAGTAGAGCATATTTATCTTGAATTATCTGACGATTAGTTTATAATAAGAGGCCCTATTCTTCTCAAGGAGTTAAAGGAATAAAAGAAGAAGCTTTTAATATTCTATAACTTTTTCGAAACGACACATTCAATTTTGGGTTTTTTTTTTTGTGCTTTTGACTGGTTTTCTGGACAAAGTTTGAAAATAAAATTGGATCCGATCAGGTTTCGGGAAAAATTAATAGCAAATGTCTCTTAGTGTATAAAGAAAAATATAAAAAAAAAAAAATTTGAAAAATTGTTTAAAAAATTTTTAAGAAAGTTTGTAAAATTCTTAATCTTTTTTTCTTTATCAAGACGGTTTTCTTAAAAATACTACAAGGTTAATAAAAATACAGACATTCAAAATATATATATTTCTGCATATACTTATCGAAAATTCGAATACGAATATCGAATATCTGCAACGTGCGTCATTTGCTATTTATTTCGTAAAATACGTAATTTGTTTAATGCCTATAAAAGACTTATTTTTTTTAACGTACCGAAAGGGTATTTAAAGTTCAAATTTACACAAAATATGTTTTTTTTTGTTTAATTTAGTGATCGAAAAATAGTTTAACGAACACGCTTATCTACAAGGTGTTTTATTTTCTATATTTTAAACTCTACTTTTAAGTTGCTTTTTACATACCTTAAGAGTATTTAAAGTTCGCCTATCTAAAATGTTTCCCCTTTTTTTTTATCGTTATCGTTGTCTTTAGCTTTTGTATTCGTTGTCTCTTGTTGTTACTTTTTATGCTGGCTCTTCGTCATTTTAAAGTAAAATTATTGGCTCAAAGATAAGCCGGCTGTAAACTATTTTTCCTACATTTACGTGCCAGTCAAGTGGGCGTGGCATTTGCTCGCAACTGTACTTTCCAAACAAGTCTGAGTGAAACGCACAAATGCGAAAAATATTATGCCTTATCCTTTTTAATAGTCAATCGTTTTGCAATTTAGTCAACAATGGCATAACGAGTTAGTGGAAGAGCAGCAGAAAAAAACTAGAGTTTGTTTCGAACAAAAAAAAAAAAAAAGAAAAAAAAAAATTAATTTTATTTTAATGGCCTTTGTTGAGGGATTTACGAAGGGTTGCTGCCATTGGTCTCTTATCTGGCAACGAAGATCGCTGCAGACATGTCCTGGTAGCCAGAAAACTCTAACGACAACATGTCGTAGGTGTTTGTTATACCGTTAGCTATACCTGTGTTACCGTTATTTATTGCAGTTTAAGTGAGTTGTCAGTTACCCCGACTAAGCCACTTGACATTGGTATCTAACCGAGACCACATGGTACAGTCGGCATAAAAAATATTCGAACAGCATTAAATTTGAAGTTAAAGCAGGGTTTTGCATCAGAAAGTAAAGATTTTTTGACATAAACGTAAATAAAGTTTCAGAATTTAAAGAAAATTGGCATATACGCAGTTCGAAAAATTTCGCACGGAATGACAAAACTTCATATACGAAAAAACAAAACGCGAAAAAATCTTACCCCAGTTTAGGGCTTTGAATCCTTGTGGTATTCCAGTAAAAAATACTAGCGGGACCCAGGATATGCTAAAGTTCTGTGTTGCTCTGGCTATAAACTAAATTAATGAACAAATAATAATCAAGAAATTTTGAATGGCAATAGCTAGAGAGTGGTATATATGAGAGTCCCTTTATTGTAGGTAAAGGTAAAAAAAGACGCTAGGAAGCCATTACTCGAACATTAAAAGTCTTTGGGAAACACTTACTAGAAGGAAAAGAGTGTGACCCCACAATCTTTAAACCCAAAAAAATAATATGCATATGATTTGAACAAAAAGAAATGAGTAAAGTCAGTCTGTTTGTGCGTATAGAATGTTTTTCTAAGACCTTAAGAATTATTAGCGTTGACATTTTTAGAATCTTCTGATCTTTTTACTAATCCGCATTCAGCTTTTTTTATATAGACACTTTTTTGCCCTTAAAAGAGTTGCTTTTTAGTAAATTTTTCCAATGTACAATACTTAAACGATGCAGTACCATCCGTGAGGCCTTCGAAGGCAAAAAATATCCAGGTGGCGACTTTTAAGAAGCCCTAATCGGTGTCTTTTTTATCCAAACAAAAATAAATAAGTACTTAACTACAGCGTGCTTTTTTTAGAGGTTCACAACTTTTAGTTAGCAACACTGCTTTATCTGACAACCCCTTTAACAGCTGATAGTTGCTTTTTGTTGAGTTTGGTTTGACATTTCATTATGGATAAACTTACACTAGAGCAAGGCTTGCGAATTATTGAAATTTTTTATCAAAATAATGGTTCTGTTCGTCAAACTTTTTCCAAATTAAAAATTTTGTTCTCCGATGAAGCCCATTTTTGGTTGAATGGGTACGTAAATAAGCAGAATTCTCGCATTTGGATTGAGGATAACCTACAAGCTTTTGTCAAACTCAGAAAATTACTGTCACTTGTCTACGTCGATAAAACAGAGACAATTGAACATCAGGAAATCAAAATGCGAAGAGTTATTGGCGAAAAACGGCTGCAAATGCTGCGGAAAGTTTGTGAAAATTGGTGCTCCAGATTGCCAGAAGGCCACATGGCCGAAATCATCTGAAACATTAATGTCATAAAATGTTCTATCCAATAAAGCCTGTTTCATTGATATTAAAATTTTATTTTTTTGTTTTATTATGATTTAAACTTGTTAAACTCTAAAAAAACACCCTTTAAAATCTAAATTGAACAACCGCTTAAAATATAAGAGGACCAGGATTGTGCAGGAGTTTAAACGGGGTACTACATCATGACTGAGAGTATGCATGTTTCCCAGGTCGTAGCTGCAGAGATGAGAAGGAGATAGAAGGAATCTAACACCTGCCCGGTGACGTCTCTGCACTTCTTAGAAAACAAAATCAGTATCCGTGAAAACCGTTTCTTTGGAGATCTGGACCATCGCTGTTTTCGATGCTTTTAACTTTGAAACATTGATGTATCGATATATCGAAGCTTAAATTAAGATAAGAACTGATCTGGACTACCAGCGCCGTAGCGGTACTGGCTCTTAAAATAGTTTAGCTATCACCGGCTATGCCGCCCAACTCATGTAGCTCCCTTGACTTACTCCCCCGCCCGCACTAATCGTTTAACTTTCCTTTCTCTGCTTAAGTAGGCATCATTACAGGCATGGATGATACGATTTTTAGTTGTTTTCGTTTTGAGCCTAGCAAAAAAGAGCAAATAACTCACAATTTTAGGCCAGAGATTTAACTTATTTCCAACCAATCGTGCCATTTCTGATATTGAATGACTTGCTTTTGAGAGTTCAATCTGATTCAGCCGAGTAGATTCCAGCAGGAATAGGAGTGCTGACATGAAACCGAATGAAAATGACGGTTCAAGAGATAGAATATAGATTACCCCTCAAAGAGCATTACTGGCTTCTTTCGATTCTGCGAATAATAAGAAAGTTGACATTAGACATTATTATGATTTAAATTTGTGTTACTCTAAAAAAACACCCTTTATCTTTGTTCAGTGCAAAATGTCTTATTTTAATTCCTTATGCTCACTAAAAGTTCTGAGGCCTTCTGATTGTTTTATAATTTCGAAAAATAAGAGTAAGTTTAAATAATCTTCGGGCACCTTCAGAGAATTTTTCACTCAGCGTTATACCTCTCCCCCTTCTCTCCTTTCGTCACGCATCGGCGGGTGCAAATGATTTTAAATTTTTCGAGGATCTGCGGGAATTATAGCTAAACTTTACCAAATTTATGCCCCTTGCGCCTAAAGATCATTTTTAGAATCATCCTATACGTAAAACTGGTTGTGAGCTACTACAGTCATTAAAATTAGTATGTACACATGTACACTTAAATATACAAATTCTTTTAAGCTCTCAGAGCTACCAACACCCAATCTATTCACAGGGTGCCTATATTTTTTCGTCTGACTTAGGTTAGGTTAGATTGTGTAGGCTGCTCGGCACAAGGCCGAGATCACCCGGAGGACTTGCGGCCCATTGTGATGCCTAATTAAGAAGAGGAGAGGTTATAAATAAGGGTGATAGTGGGGGGGGAGAGTTTCTGTTTCTGTATCCTGTTTAATTGAACCATTTCGAGGATTCGATAAAACGAGCCAGGTCCGCTATGGGCAAGTTTGCCAGACTGCCCAGGTCTTCAAAGAAGGGTTTGCCCAGGCACTGGGTGCGTTTCCTAAGAAGTGCAGGGCAGTCACACAGCAGGTGTTGGATGCTTTCAATCTCCTCCTCATCTCCGCAGCTCCGACAGAAGTCGTTGTGGGGGACATGCATCCTCTCAGCCAGAAAGCCTATGGCGCAGTGCTCCGTTACAACTCCTGTCACCCTCCTAGTCCTGCTCTTGTGGAATCGCAGGAGTTCGGAAGTTCGCTTTGGGTTGTATCTTGGCCAGAGTGCTCGGGAGATGTGACAGCCGGAAACAGTGTCCCATTGTCGTTCCGCCTCTGATCTGACTATCCTTGTGATCTCTGAGACCACATCCTGTAGAGGTCTTGCTATATCCGTAACAGATGAGACAATAGGTAGCGCCGAACCTTTTCTGGCACACTCGTCCGCTCCCTTATTTCCAGGTATCCCAGAGTGACCAGGTACCCAGCAGAGGGTGATCGAGTGACTTAATTCATTTAAAATCTCCTCAACGAATAAATTTTTAGGTTTTCCCATTTTTACCACCAAAAATATTCTAGTAAAATTAAAAAAAAAGTTTTACACTAAAATACTCCTTATTTATCTTCGAAATCTGTCACAGCAGACTACAAACAGGTGTCCATATAGTTTTTGGACCTACATTTTTTTTAAACTTTTTTTCTGTACCATAGTTGAAATGAATTTTTTTTATTTTGTTTTTTAAACTAAAATTTTTTGTTTAATTTTATTTTTTTGTAATATAAAGGCCCATACGCAGACTAAAAAATTTCGCACGGAAAATCCCAAATGGGATTTTTTTTTTATATGAAGTTTTCTATTCCGTTCGTAAATTTTTCATGCTGCATACAAGCCTTAAATCAAAAAACTTTTTTTGAAACCTATAATTCAAAGCTGTCCAAATAATTTCTGCACTGACTGTATATACATGGTTAATACTATATACTACGAGTATGTTTGTTCAACTGCCAGGTCTCTGCAATGGACAGTGTTACATAATGTGTTTTTAATTAAAATAGAAGACAGGGAGAGAGCGAGAGTAAGTGAGCTAGGTACAGTCTCTTATAACAGCTTGTTAAGGCAAATGTAATTGATAATTGTTAATTAAAGTAATTTTGCTGATCAGCTAATTAACCAACACACATAAATCATAATTAAGCGACAAAGTTTTGGTCAAATTCTTAAAGATTCGCTACAGCGCCAAGCTCAGATTTTGTTGGCCATATATTTGGTGGCAATTTTTGGAGATGAGTATCGTGTCTAGTTGTGGCTTGGGGCAAGTTTTGGGGCATGTTTTTTTATTTTGTTGTCTGGCTTTTGTGTCAGGTACTTGGCAGCATCTTCGGCAACACTTTTCACGTTGCGCTCAAGCGAAATTTATCATGATTCCATTACATAATTAAATCCGTTTTAATAGAAACTTTCCACTTCTTTGTTGTTGTGCTCTGTGCTGCGCTGCTTTTGAGATATTTGGTAAAGTTGCCTTGCTGTGTATCACAGTTAGAGGCAGAGTGGTGGGAGTGAGTGATTGGGGGGCTATACAGCAAAGTAAAATTGAAAAACAAAACAGTAAAAAGGAAGTAGCAAAGTTACTGACTGACTGTTGCTATGTTGTTGTTGCTGCTACTGTAGCTGTTGTTTTTGTAGCTGCTGCTGCGCAAATGAAATTAAGAAAGTAACCAAAGACGCGAGCCCAGAGTTCTTGAAACCAAGCGCCCAACCATCTCTACTGTGCCTCTGTTTCAGGCTTTTATCTGCTGCTGTCTACTTTAGCTGCACTGAAAAAAATTGTAAACGTAGAAAAAGTGATAAAAAAGAAGTAGCAAGAAAAATGTATTTCAAGACCAATACCAGTCGGTCTGCTTTTGTGAAGAGTTTTTAACATCCGAAATCAAAATGGTTGCAAATCTGCAGAGCTTCTTGTTAGTTTGCAGAACGCATTTCAGCTTTTAAGCTGCTGTGGATTATTTGGGTACACTTCTCTATGGTTGGTTGCAGAGCCAAAATGGGTGCAGACCTCGATTTTTTGTAGGATTTTTTTGGGTTCACTAATTTGAATCCGATCGGTCCTATGGGTGCTATATGAAAAAGTCAACCGATTTTGGTCAAATTAAGTGCAGAACTTAAGAACTCTAAAAAACTTTCGAATACCAAATTTGGTTACGATATATTTATAAGCAAACGAATTTATCCATCTAAAGCTTAAGGTTTCCAGAAAAATTTAGTTTTTGTATTTTTTACACAAATTCGTGTAAATTCCATAATTTTACTCCGATTTTGATAAACACCCGCTCATTTTCTTCATAATTGATCAAATTTCACGAGCCATGAAAAAAACTGTATGAACATTTTTTTTTAAATTTCCGTTCGAAATAGATTTTTTTCAAAAATTTGCTAAAAATGAGGAAAAATTTCATATGAATGGATTAATAACGACCAAACCGTAAATTTGAGAAAAATTATAATCGATAAATAATTCAATTATCTACACTTTGGTAGAAAAATATTCAAAATCAGTTGAGTACAACCAGAGATATTTGCTTTTAAGTAGACACACTTTTTTTTTAGTTTCGAAAGGTTTTTTTTTCGAAATATCTCGAAATCCGTTCCATGAAAATATTTTTGGACTTCATTTTCGGATTTAGCTGGCCATTTTTCTACGGAAACGAGTAAAACATGTTGAGGATACATTTTGCTGTAAACTAGTGTAATTGTTGCTGTGGTGGACGATCCTTACGGCGGAGCCGAGATCTGTCGCATAGCCGTCTTAGACCTTTAGCAAGGTGGTTTGGGTGTGAAGACAGAAGTTCATAATTGAAGTACAAAAATTCCGTAAATAAAAGTAAAATGATGACAATCCTGAAATTTTGATAAGCTTGAAAGCTCTAATCAGCAATCAGCTGTTTGCTTAGCAAAGAGAACCAGAAACTTAACTTAAGGGATAACACCATCATCTTCAGAAAATCAATTTTTTTTAGATGAATTGGTACACAATTATGTTAGAAATTATGTCCCGAAGTGATTAAAAAAAAATTTGTTTTTTCTTCCACTTATAACCGAATGGCTTCACGAATAAATCAGTTTATTTTTATCCGACTGATTTGAAATTTTAATACAATCTTTATAACATCATTTTCTAGTAAACCACGTAGGATTTTATCAAAATCATAAAAAACTTTTTATTTTACAACCCATGGTATATTTTTTGTCAAAAAAATTTTTTTTCTAAAACATACCCTATTTTTTAAAATTTATATTTTTAAAAACCCTTACGCCGTTCACTTGCTTTTGGTCAATGCATTAAGAGGAACAATATTTCTTTATGTTTCAGATCAATGGCGTCATCAAAAAGCTGCAGGCGTGTAGACCACTCCGAAACATAGTCATGTTCTCGTAGCTCTCTACAGGCGCCATTTTGTTTTTATTACTTTGGAAAAATTAATTTTTGTTGCTCAAAATTGGAATAATATTGTCATTTATTTGAATTTTGATATAAAATAAAGTTTCTTTAAAAAAAAATTGAAAAATTACCTTAAAAAACCATGTTCCATACTGGTGGTACCATTTGAACTTTGAAGTAGAAAAATGTGACTGAAAAATTTACGGAAATATATAAAAAAATGTGAAATTATTGATTAGGTAAATAATATATGGCAATTGCTTAGTATTTGTAAAATTCGTTAATTGTAAATGAAAAACTTAACCAAAATACGTGTGGGTTTTTATTTTTATTTAGCGGGTAACAAGTAGAGCTTTATAATTATTCAAATCAAATTGCTTCGTGCGTACTTCATTACAAATTCACTTAAAAAACGACTTCACTGTGCCGTTCTCCGTGATCGACTGACTCTTGTTTCGTGCGCGTCAGCGATGCCTACTTCTTGTGCTTTTTATTCTACTCGCTCTCTATGCCTCGCTCTCTATTCCTCGCTCTCACTCTCAGTGCAACTCCGGTGGCCTCATTCTCCTTTCCATCTACATCCCACATACGTAATAAGTAACTTTTGACCTATTGCTCGTTTTATTGTTTCATTAATTTTATATAATTTACTGATTGTTTTTAGTACAGATTGTAGATAATATTGAAACAAAAAAGAAAATAGTGTGTATGTACATTTAATTAACACTGTGCCCAAATTTGCTCATTCTTCTTGTATTTGTTGTTTTTGGCATAAGTTTGCGTTCACTTAGGCAACTCAGTTTAATTTTAGACTGCTTTGAGATATCTTATTAACATTACGTATACGCAATGTAACCTTATATGTACGCTACTAATAAAAAATTACGTATACGCAATGTACCCACATATGGAAGGTAAAAATAGGCTTGGACAGATAGGTTAAATATTTTTCGCTATTGTTACGTGTGCTATAATTTTCGAAGGCTTAGGGTTTCAGGCTCACAGCGAAATTCTGCATTGGTTTGGATCGTACCAAGATTTAGTAAGACCAATAAACAAAATAATTCTCTAGGAATAAAAATTTGTTTAAAACCATTTTTTAAAAACTCGTAGCACTTATTTTTTTTTTTTTTTAAAATATTGGCAACTTTTTTTTTTTAAATTAAAATTTAAAGAGAGATTAATTAGAGATTAATTAATTAGATACAATATTTTTTGTTACTTACAAATTTCTTGCATTAGGCTTTACTTTCGCTTTCTACAAAATTATGTAGACCTTGCGCATTAATAGATATATTTTGTTGATTTTTAGTTTATATTGCTACAAAAATTCTTTTTTTTTTTATTAATATATATTTTTCTTAATTTTTTATTATTTCACAAAAACTCAAGTTATGCAGTGATAGCAAATATACGAAAAACAAAACTGTTTTTTGCGGCTAAAAATTCAGTATACAGTATCATATTAATTCTTCTTTCTTCAAGAAATCGAATTTTTATTTAAATATTTTGTTTTTAGCTCATATTTTTTTTTTATCAGCGAGACTAATTTAATTTATTTATTATAATATGTATAAGTTAAACATTGAAAATTTCGAAATTGTTTTGTTGAATATTTTGATTTCAATTAAATTAAGATATCTTTTTATTATACAGGAATTATATTTGTTATCGCCGTGCTCATCGCCATCATTTATTTTTCTGTTTATATTTTACGACATATTAGCCTTAGCACAGTAACTAAAGATGTGCCCCTATACATACAACATAAAAAAGATTGGGGGCATGGATGTAGTCTTGCTTGTGAAAATAAAGTAAAGTAAGAAAAATGTATTTCTTTTTTAAATTCTGAATTTCTTTTTGACAAAAATACATTTTTGCAACGACACACAAAAAAAGACAAAAGTTATATTTTGTACACAAGTCAAAAAGATGATTTAAACATCGAACTTTTTTCTTCTGATCATATCTACAAGCCAGAGGTTCGGTTCGGTTCGCGGGCACCAATAGTTGCTTAGGTTTAGCTTCAAGAAACCGCTTGAGAAGACTGGTGCCAACATAGGATGAGCTAAACACAATATAAATTAACAAATATTTTTATCTTGTAATCTTTTAGAGAACTTTTTCTTTTTTATATCCTGTACCGTATGGAACAAAGGGTATATTGTGCTTGTGCAAGCCGAAAATGTATGTAACATACAGATGAGGGAGACGTCGGAGACCCCCCAAAGTATGATCAGGGTGACAAGAGAAGTCGATATACCCATGTCCGTCTGACCGTCTGTCTGTATGAACGCCTAGATCTCAGAGATGGTTAGAGCTAGAGCAACCAAATTATCAGATTAGATGCGTAATTATGTCAGGGGAGACAAGTTTATTTTACTTTTTCGATATCGGGGTTGTATTATATAGCTCCCATAGGGGTGTTTCAGAGGACCTCGAAAAAAAAAACAAAAGTTTTAGATGGATAATTCGTTTGTTTATTGAGATATCATAACCAAATTTGGCACTCGGAAGTTTTTTAAAGTTCCCAAGTACTGCACCAAACCAATTTTATCAAAATCGGTTGACTATATCATATAGCTCCCATAGGAACAATCGGTCAAAAAACAATTTGGTTCAAAATTCGTCTGTTTTTGGTTGTTTATAAAGGTATCGTAACCTAATTTGGCAATCAAATGTCTTTTGGTGTTCTTAAGCAATATACCGGATTTTATGCAAGCAGTGGTACAGGGTATCCCAAAGTCGTCCGCACCCAACTTTAACGTACGCCATTTTTTTTTATATACATATGTGGTGAAGTTTCTAGCCAATATTAGGCATATATATTTTTTCTTGCGATATTCCTATTATTAAGTTATCGATAACAGAATATATCGATTTTATTCAGATCATTCTTTGACAAGTCATTTATCTTAAGCGAATCTTAATTCTATTTGAACATTTCTTTAAAATAAAAGGTAACATTTTTAATCAACTTTTTTTTTAATTTTTTAACAATTTTTTTTAAATACATATTAAAATTTATGGTGATCTTAATTTCTCTCAAAAATATTGGCTAGAGCCGATAGTATCCATGTTAGTATCCATCGATAACAGAATATATCGATTTTATTCAGACCTTTCTTTGACAAGTCATATACCTTAAGCGAATCTTAATTCTATTTGAATATTTCTTTAAAATAAAAGGTAACATTTTTAATCAACTTTTTTTTTAATTTTTTAACAATTTTTTTAAATACATATTAAAATTTATGGTGATCTTAATTTCTCTCAAAAATATTGGCTAGAGCCGATAGTATCCATGTTCATTTTTTTTTTGCAAAAATCCGATTACTTATGGAGTTATCGATGACTGAATCGATTTTTTCTTAGACGTATCCTTTACAAGCCATATCTCCTTAGCCAATATTTTTTTCCTCGCATGCGTTCCTCAGAAGATATTTTGTACCGTTCCTTAGCCGATAAATATATTTAGTTTTTTTTTAAATTGAAAAACTTTAAAAGGAAAGAATGTTAAAAAATCAAAGAAAAAATTGTTAAAAAATTGTTAAATTTAAAAAAAAAATATTTTTTTTTCATAAAATTGTTTAACAATTTTCCTTTTTAATATTAAAATTGAAATGAGATCTTAATTTCTCTCAAAAATATAAATGTTCTAGCAAATACTAGCCAAGAAGCTTTTATTATCTTTTATTTTATTAATATTATTTAGGAAATTTACTTATTGTCTGAAGACAGATTGTAAATAAGAAAGAAAAAAAAATATCCTTGTTTATATATATATATTTTCCAAGAAAAAAAATAATTAAAATATGTTGGAAAAATGTTAACATTAAAAATTTTTTTTTTGTAAATTTTTTTTTATTTTTTCTTAAATAATTTTTTTTTTTTCAATTTTAAAAATCAAAATTGTTCAATTTTTTAAACGAGATTTATCAATCAAACATGCAATGAAATACGTTCCATTACGTCAATTAAAAAAAATTGCTTCACTTCATTCAAGTTCACCCAATTTCTTGCAGTGTACCTAGATGGCCTCGACATGCCTTGACTGTCGTTACTTTGCTTGCTTGCTGCTTTTTGTCTTGATAAATTACCCCGTCCTTGGCAGAGTCTGAAGTTGGGCGACATCGTAAAGTGATATTTTTATTTGGAGCATTCTATGCTCCACTCTGCTCAGCTCAGCTTGGCTCAGTTCAGCCATGTTCTGCACTGTTCCGTGTGGAACTGCTCACTCACAGCTCCATTTTTAAATCTTGCCAAATTGTTAACGATGCAAAAGTTGAGCTAAGAGAAAGTAAGACGAGAGACGGAGAGAGGGGGAGAGTCCCCCCAGAACTCCCTCACACAAAAAACTTTAGTAAATGAAAATAATTTTCAAATGAAAATTATTTAAAGTAGTTCATTAAGTGGTAGCATTTTTTTGGGCTAAAAAAAGCAGTTTAACTATTTGTTAAACTATTTCATTTTGTGCTCTGCTTGCATGTGTGCGTGTATGTGTGCGTATCTATGTGCCAGTATCTGTGTGAGTTTAGGAATGTCTGCCATTTTGTTATGGCTGCTGTTTCGTTGCCCTGTCAATGACAACATTGTACATAATATGTGAAAATTTTGCTAATAAATATTTTGTTGCATACTTTCGAGGGTTTTTCATAGAAAATTCAGTCATTGGCATTGACTTTGATTGAACAATAAATCTGGCTATAAATAAACTTTAAAATTTTAATGCTAATCAAAAATATAAGTAATTTAATATAAGCTTAGACAGTGATTTCTTTGCCTAGCCGCAAGTCACAATATCAAATGATATCAAATAATAAATTGCTAGAATTTTTTAAGCTGCTATAAATAGACTTTTACGATAAGCATATGTACTACATGTACATACACATATATGTGAGTATGTATATGATATATGATAGAAATAAATGTATATAGGATTTGACTTAATGGAATTTAAAATGTCTTTTTGCCTGTGCTTAAATTTCTATGTATTTGAATAGCATAACTTTGTCTGTTTTTTATCTCTGGTACTTGCTCATTTCCATTTCCATTTCCATTCATTATTCACTCTGGGAAGTTTTGGTTATGCCCTCAGAACATGAAATGACTAAAAGGGGTTTATTGGGCTGGTGAGTGGGTCTATGTTGTTAGCCGGGTTGAAGTGGCAGAAATTACGGACCATTTGGCATTAATACACATATTTTTAATCTGTTTAAAGAGTTTGTTGATTTATTTTGTTTTTTTTGTTTGGTAAGGCAGATATAGCTTTGTCTATAAAAAGTTGTATATATTAGATTATGTATTACTGAGAGAAAGAGATTTTACTATAAAGGGGAAATATTCTGCTCTATAGCATTTTATTAAATCTTTTAGGAGTTATCTAAAACAAAAGAGATTTCTTTCGTTTATACACATACACATGTGCTGCGTGCTTTAGCTGACCAACCGCGGCCACTTTACTCTCCTCTCCATACCATGACCACGGCACGCTCTACTTCGTGTCTGTTGGTTTGCAACGTCTGCGTCGCAATTCGTCAATGCGAAAGAGAAAATCAAAACAAACGCACCGAAACTAACAATTTGACTAACAAAATTTCAAAGTTACTCCCTACGAAAAGTCACAATGCCGCCTAAAAAGTTTTACTTCTATAATAATAAAACCACATATAAATTTTTTACGATGTCGAATGTACGAGAATGTTTACTGCACGTATTTGGGTTCACTGAATCCGAATCAAATGTATATATATATATATATATATTCCTTTATTCATACAATATAAAAACTTGATTATGCTATATGAAAGCTCAACAAGAGCATAGAGCGTCAACAAATTCTCTCCATCTACTTGTGTCTTTTGCCAATAGTTTGAGCTAGTTCCATGTCATATGTTGACCAGCTCCTTCATTTCGGACCAATATTGTCCAGGTGATTTGTGGTCTTCCGCGGCGTCGATGGCCCTGCGGATTCCACTCGAGTGCTGCTCTTGCAATGTCTTGGGCTGGCCGTTTTAGAGTGTGGCCAATCCATGACCATTTCCTTTTTCGGATTTCAAGCTCGACCGGGTGGATTTCAGCTAGATCAAATAGCTGCTCGTTTGTAAACCAAGTGGGCCTAAAAATTCGCAAGATTCACTTGAGGCAGCTATTGATGAACGCTCGTAGTTTTCTGCGTGTTGTTTGTGTTGTGCTCCATGTGGTGCAGCCGTAGAAGAGCACCGAACAGTACGCTGCATTTAAAAATGCGCAGCTTTGTTTTAGTTTTGATATTGTGCGCTCGCCAGATTCTGGTCATCGATGAGAAGGCAGTTCGCGCTTTGTTGATGCGTTCGGTTATATCTAAAGTGGATCCACCATCCTTACAGACTATGCTGCAAAGATACGTAAAGGAGTCAACGTCTTCTATGGGTTGGTTGTACAATAGAAGTGGTGTTGTGTTGTTGGAGATGATGCGCATTAGCCTCGTCTTCTTTACGTTGACTCTTAAACCAACTTTACAGGCGTTTTCAGCTAGGCAGTGAAGTTTCCTTTGTATGTCGTCAAATCGTTGCGCTAGCAGACAGATATCATCTGCATAGTCCAAGTCTGTTAATACCTCATCGAGTTTCCACCTTAAGCCGCTGGGAAGGTCTCGGTTTGTCTGATCTATTCACCGTCCAGCAGGATGAAAAACAGCGAAAGGGCACACCCTTGTTTCACCCCAGTACCAGGCTCGAATTCGTCGCTTAACATGCCTTTAAAGCGGACCTTGCAATGGGCACCATTGTAAAGCTCGCGGATCATTGACACAATTTTGTCGGGGATGCCTTTACTGCTGAGGGTTTCCCATAGAGCTGGACGGTGAAC
The DNA here is from genome assembly GCA_018150985.1 of Chymomyza costata. Taxonomy (NCBI): domain Eukaryota; kingdom Metazoa; phylum Arthropoda; class Insecta; order Diptera; family Drosophilidae; genus Chymomyza; species Chymomyza costata. The sequence continues at coordinate 568,729 of JAECWU010000555.1, read as the reverse complement.
TGTGTCGAAAGCACGCTCAAAGTCAACAAAAAGCAGGTATAATGAGCTGTAATATTCAATTGACTGTTCAATTAAGATCCGAAGCGTATTAGTGTGATCTGCACATGATTTACTGGGTTGAAAGCCTTTTTTTTTTATGAAGTTTTGTCATTCCGCGCGAAATTTTTCAAACTGTGTATAGGCCTTTAATGAAAAACAAATTTTGTAAACTAAAATTATTTCATAAAAAAATTAAATTAAAGTCATAAACTTAAATTAATGCTCTCTCTTCTTCAAGTAAGAAAAAACGTTTTGAATAGTCAAATAATTACCTATAACTCGAATAGGTGAGTTTAAGTATATTAAAAAACAATAAAAATAAAAGACAACTTAATGAAAGCACTAAAAAGTATATTAAAAAGTCATTCTGCTGACCGCAAAATCCATTAACGTTTATACTGAACTCACAGAGCACATTAAACAATAATTATTGTCCATTCATTAAAAAAATATACGAAATGTTGGAAAATTATTGCACAGTGGCATATCTCTTTGTTTAATTAAAGTCTGGATACGAACGTACTTGTCTTGAATCCTTAAAACTCTTGTTTATTGTTTTAATATCGTTATTAAATAAATATTAGTTTTTATTAGAATACAATTTTTTTTTAACTTTGTTGTTAAACTTATATTCTGGGTGACCAGACAAGAACATAAAATCAAGAAATTTAAAAACACATGAGCAGATTTTAACTAGATGCTGGCTATATTTGTATTTGCTTTGCTAAAAGATCTTTTTGTGCGAAAGACGGGTCGTTGAGCAACATCTGTAGCACTACCCCGTGTTATCTCTGAACATTCGGCTAGAATTTTTACGTCAGCTCGATCTTATACAGATGTAGGCTTAAACCTCAAACGTTGTTCAAATCAGCTGATAAGCGCTTAATCGAAATTTCGAAGTCTTCTGGTCGCTAAGGCACTAGTCTCTGTCTTATTGGTACAAAGCGTAAAGTCACCTGTTTGGAGTTTTGGATCCTGGAATCGACGATACCACAAAAATCATTAAAATCGGTAGACAGCTGAAGTGAAAGAAAATTTAGTATAGGTAATTTTAAGATTATGTCAGAACTGCTGCAGTGCTGGCGTTCCCAGGAGCTTGGATTCGAAATTGGCGACTCCAAAAGTGAATGATGATGATTTCATTGACATCTGGTCACCCTACATCACTTTTTGATATCAATTTGCATTTTAGTCTTCTTCTTCTTTTATTTCTTTAACTATTTGGGGAGCATAGGGCCTCCGTAAAACATCTAAATCGTTTCCGGTTTTGTGCCAATTGCTTCACTTCCCTCCAGGAACGTCCTGATTCTTCAGCTTCTTTCAAAGCAGTTCGGCGCCATATTGTTCTGGGTCTCCCTCTTTATTTTAGTAAAGGGTGTTTTTTTAATAGAGTCCGAATTTTCGAAAGGAATATCTCTGAAATTAGTCGTCACTTTTGACAAATGTTAGTGCCACTTTATTCAGTAAGGTCTAAGGTAGGGCATGGCAAGATTTTCATCACAACAACGCCTTAAAATCTTTGAGATTTTTAATCAATGAGAGCACTTCGTACAATTTATGGACCGAGTAATCGTCCAAAAAAAACATGCTATCCGTCTTGTTCTTGATCATGTTCGAACACATTTGACATTCCACGATGCCCGACCACCAACCAGAGTGAGTACAGCACGGTCCGAAGAAAATATCGCTGCTGTAGGGGCCAGTGTAGAGGAAAATTCAAATTTATCGATTCGCAACCTGTTATCGTCAATGGTGATCGATACAGAGCAATGATCAACGAATATTTGTTTCCAAATTTACGTGACATCGATGTCGAAGAGTTCTGGTTTCAACAGAATGGCGCTATGTGCGACCGCAACCATAGATTTACTGAAAACTCAATTCAGTGAGAAGGTTATTTCAAAAAATGGACCCACCAACTGGACGCCGTGGTCGTGTGCTTTGACCTAAATGGGTCTAAAGGGACTATTTTCTTTGGAGACACGTCAAGTCATTGGTTCATGCAGACAAGCTTGCAACAGTTGACGATTTGGAAACCAACATTGAACGAGTGATTACTGAAATACGGCCCCAAATGCTCGAAAGTGTGGTCAAAAATGGGACCCACAGCATGCACTTCGTAGCTCGTAGTCGTGGTGGACACATGCCAGAGATCATTTTCAAATATTAAATGATAAGAAATTGTGTTTCTAATAAATTTATATTTGGGATAATTACATTAATTTTTCAGTGTTTTATTTAAGTTTGAAATCCGGACGCGCTTAAAAAAACACCCTTTACATTACTTTTTCTACAAAAAAATATTTAGAACCTTCTCCCAAGTTAACTGCTATCTTAAAGCTCACTCGACTCTTATATGCGAACTCTTTGTTTTTGCTTTTATTTCCAGCATTTGAGTCATTCCCAGCTCGTCCACTTGGCCATTATGTTTATTTTCGACTGCATTTGGCTTATTTTTTTTGCCAGCACATTTTTTTTGGGGGTTTTAAACGTTTGTGTTGTTTTTAGCCAGCTGCACATAGCTATTGCATAATTTTGGCCGCTTAATAACATTTTAATTGTTGTTGTGGGCTTTGACCGTGCCACAAAAACTATGAGAGAGAAAGAGCTCTATATAGGATTGGAGCCATTGCCACCACCCAGCGTTATTATCATAATGAGCATGCGGTTGCTCTTTGTGTCTATGTATGGCTCTGTTGGTTCTCCTCCCTCTCTCTCTCACTTTGTGGCAGTATTTCGCTCATTTGCTGCGGAATGTTGCATAATGTGGCAGGACTCTGGAAAAGCATACGAAATTATGCATGCCACAGTTTTTACCCCATATACAAAAATAATTCAAGTCAACGAGCGTCGAGTCTATTTAGATTTAAAACAGTGAACGCTTCAGCGACTTTATTACCGTAAGCGAGTTTAAAGCCAGCTTTCCAGTTGGTCCTGACAACGGGACGGCGCAGCTAGCCGTAGCCATAGTCTCCGCTTTTGCTTATCAACTTGCTATTAAATCTCATGGTTACCTACACTCTTGGAGGCTCGGTCTCGGTCTCTGTGGCTGTGACTGTGGCAACCGTCAGCCGGCAGCTACGTACGCCCAACACGTAGTCAGTCCGTACTCCGTTGCCGGCCCCCATACCTACGTCCATTGCTGATGGCAGAGCATTGCTGATAAGCGAAATTTCAGCGTAAATTTATTTTATGTATTTTATTGTGTTGTTAAATTTCGCTTGGCAGCACGAGCTCGTCGAGAGCAGCACCTTGGCCAATGCCATTGCCAAAAATTGTCTACTAAGCCGTGCGCTTGAAGCTTGGCAGTATAGTGATAGTCTGCCACCCAGCTGGGTAGGCACTGGGCTAACCTCTATCAACAGCGCAGTTTGTCAGCTTGTGTTTGATTTAAAGTTGAGAGCTAAGCTTCTAGACTGGCAGCAGCATTTTGTCTGCTCCTCTGGCAAAGTTCATTAAAATCATTGCAATTCATGAATTTCAAAATGTGCTCGAAAAAGTTTCTTCAAGCTTAATGTGGCGCGAGATTGTTGAAGTCGCAGCTAAACTGGGCTAGACGGCTAAATATGTGGCTAGTAGCGCAAAGCTTTTAAGTCCTCGAACTTTGCCAAATAAAATTGAGACAATTGCAAAAAAAAAACGCTCTACTCCAAAAAAAAAAAAAATAGAAACATTTTCATTTAAATTAAATTTAGCAAAGCTTTATTGTTATCATTACAAATTCATAATAGGTTTGAGTCAGGCTGGGTTGGCTCTGACCCAAGAGCTATTGGTCTAACTTTAGGGTCTGTCGTGTGGCCACACTATCATGTCGCTCAGTGGAGGTTGTTGTCTAGGTGCCCATTAAAAGAAAGCTAAGTTCAAAGTAAATTTTGTTTCAAATTCGATTCCTAGTCGTCTGTTTACCAGTGGCGGATCCACGATCGGGGTTTTCGGGTACGGACCTCACCTCTCCAAAAGTTGCAAAAAATGGGTTGAAAGTCTTTTGCGAGCTCTGATATATATACACTTCGAAGTGAAGATCCCTCCAAGAGCAAATCCTAGATTCGCACCTGCTCTCTACTCAAAAATCGATACACAATGCTAATATAGATCAAAAGTGTTAATTGAACGAGTTTTTTTCGAATAAAAGCGAACTCGAGCAGAAAGTATCTAGACCCACTCACACCTTCAATGGCCACGTTGCGGCATAAACAAGCCATTAGCTAATGTCGGACAAAAGCAAACTGCTATGAAACTAAAAGAGAAAGAGCGAGCGTAAAGCAAACTGCTGGCACTATACGATACGTTAGATATAGCATATGTGGCATGCCCCAATGTTCCCTGCTAGGGATTATCGTTTATTGCATTATTTTTATGCGATGAACGCGCGTCGATTAGAAACTAAAAATGTATTTTTCCGCGTACTGAGTGGCAACGAAAATGCAATAAAAATTGCAAATGGTAAAATGGCAAAAGCGAAATGCTCTCAAAACTACACAAAAGCGCAAAAGAGTAAGCTATATAGAGGAGCTACAGCGGGTGAGAGAGACAGCGCGAGAGATGCCACTTAAATGGCATTTGGCGCATTGGCAAAACATGAGGATGCCAACTAACAAGGAGCAACTATCATGGCACTTGCAGTTAACAACAATATTGGCACCTTCAAGTTGTTGCCACCACATCGAGAAATAGCCCGGACGGAGTCAGTGTAAAATTGTGGCCATAAAACGTGCGCACTGTAAAATATGCAACAAAAGCAGAGAAGTTGGCGATGGCAAGGGTGCACCATAAAATCCAATACATTTGTTGCGCCACTTAGATACAACGGTTACAAGGGTAGTTTAATAAGTCACTGACTTTTGTCGAAAAATGGTTTTTGACGTCGTTGACGTTCACGTCATAATTTTGTTTAGGGAGCAACCTTTCATCTTTGGTACTTGTGGGAAATTTTTAAACTGGCTGTGGTCTCTTCGATGAAGATGGCGAGTTATTTGTTTCTAATCAAGCAAGAAAGAAGAGAGATAAAAAATTTGTGGAAAAATTTCGTATGGGTAATTTAAAGGTTATGTCAGAACTGCTGCAGTGCTGGCGCTCCTAGGAGCTTGGATTCGAAATTAGCGACTCCAAAAGTGAATGATGATGATTTCATTGACATCTGATCACCCTACATCACTTTTTAATATCAATTTGCATTTTAGTCTTCTTCTTCTTTTATTAATTAAATCCTTGAGGAGCGTAGGGCCTCTGTAAAACATCTTAATCGTATCCGGTTTTGTGCTCATTGCTTAACTTCCCTTTAGGAACGTCCTGATTCTTCAGCTTCTTTCAAAACAGTTCGGCGCCATGTTGTTCTGGATCTCCCTCTTTATTTTAGTAAAGGGTGTTTTTTTAATAGAGTCCGGATTTCGAAAAATGAAAAGTAGAAAATTTACCCTTAGATAAAATACAAAAGGAGAAGGTAAGGCGAAATAATATACGGAATAAAAACCTAACATCAATTTATCTTTTAAAATTTTTCGCTTAAATTAATGCATCCGTCAATATTTGTTGTCAATTAAAATTTAACATTGCACTTTTGAAATAAAGGGTGATTTTTTACGAGCTTTCGGATTTTATTAAAAAAAAAAACATAAAATTCAGAAAAATTTATGAAACCTTTAGAACGATCTATATAATTTAATGTTTAAAGATGATTTCATGTAAATGTTAACCGCGGCTGCGCCTCAAATGCTTCATACACTGGGTGCAATTTTGGCATACTCTCTACAACATATTGGCTGGTATAGTCTAAAAGCGTTAAATCGCACGATCTAGGCGCCCAATTGACCGGCCCCAATCGTGAAATAAAGTGTTCACCGAACTCGCCTTTCAATTGCGCCGTTGTTTCGCGTGCGGCATTTTCAACGGCAATTCCAGCTCTTCCATTTTGGGCAAAAAAAAGTTTGTAATCACCGTATGGTAGCGCTTGCCATTCACAGTAAAGTTCCTGCCTTCCTCGTCTTTGAAAAAGTACGGTCCAATGATGCCACCGGCCCATAATCCACACCTAACAGTGACTTTTTGGGGATGCATTGGCAGTTCTCGCAATGCTTCTGGCTGCTCTTTACACCAAATACGGCAATTTTGCTTATTCACGTATACATTTAACCAAAAATGAGCTTCGTCGCTGAACACAATTTTCCGATAAAAAAGAGGATCATCCCACTTTGCCAGCGCCCATTCACCAAAAGTTAGCCGTTGTGGTAGGTCGTGTGGCTTCAATTGCTGCGAACAGTGCAGAATCGGTAATTCAAGGTCATCAACAACACTGGCGGATACAGCTACGATATTTTCCTCTGTCTGCACTCTACGTATGCGTGTTGATGGTTTAATGTCCATTAATGTAAATTTGGTGCGAAATTTAGTCAAAACATTCCATATAGCTGCCTCAGAGATCGCCCAAACTGACCATAAAATGGAAGGAGTGCACGATGCACTTTCTTTACCGAGCATGAATTTTGATAATAAATTTTCAATAATCTGCAAGCGTGGTTCGTTCGTAAGTCGACTCAAGGTTAAATTATAGACCAAACTGAACATGTTTAACAGTAACACAAGACACAAAAACAGGTGAGCCGACAAAAACAGTGTTGCCAAAAAGAAAGTTTCTTAAAAGTCACTTTTTATATAATTTGACAGTAACAGTGTTGCATTTTACGTTACTACAGACTTTTCAAACTGCCCTCGCTGACATAGAGATACATTGCACATAAAAAGTCAGCTGGTTGGCAATTGCTCACAGGCAGACAAAAATCTTGTGCCCGGCCATATGGCGTATACGTGTTAATTTAGCACAGCGATTAGACAAGACCTACCCAATTTCCCCCCTGCTAGGAAATACTTCAATCTAAATCGTAGCAAAGTTTACGCCGAAATTCTTAGCCCAACGTTTTGTAAATTGTTCGTTTGCTTTTTTGGCGCGCGCAATAAATTTTCGTGCCTGGACTCCACTCCTGGTATATCTCCGTGGCTTAGACTTTGTCTGACGGATAGTGTTGTTGGCCTGGCCAGCGGCAGAGCTTTTAAGTGCATTTTTCGGCTGTTAGCTGTTTTCAATTTGGCCTTAGACAATTTTATATGCCGTACTTGCAGCAGACGAACACTATATTTGAGCGTATAAATAATGATGTGATGATTTGCCAGCTACTAGCTGGACTAGAGAACAGGCCAACAACCGTCTTATGCCGTCAGTTTGTCTGACATTTGGTAAGTGTATTGCCTGTGTCTGCTGTTGGTCAGCTGTTGGTTTTTTTTTTTGTGGGCGTTTAGCAAAGTTCAATAGACTCTAGTTCAAGGCTCGCTTTGTTTGTTTGTACAACATTTCGCTGTTCCATGCACTTTGCGTGGTGTTAAGTGGCATGAGGCTTTGCTTTTTTTTTGTGGGTTGCGTTTACGTTCCAGGCCTGATAAATTGTTTCCTTTGGTGTGCTGCACGTAATTGCAGTTGGATCGATAAAACAAAGTATCTTAAAGTTGCTAAAACTATTTGCTGCAAGTATTGTCGGTGTTGTGACAAGGCCAACTAATTTGTACACTTCATTTTGGTGCAGCTAAAACCAACAGCAGACAAAGGCCAACAGAGAGAGAGCGACAACGAAAGTGGGACAATCTTAAAGGTGTTGGAGATGGGAGCGTGAGAAAAGAGATATGTCTAGGCGACATTTTTGGAGTGTTGAGGCAAGACTGTTTTATCGTGGCTAAATTTGTGTTTAAAGATGTTGAAAATAATACTCTGACCAAATACAAAGGTGACATTGCATTTATTTTGAAAAATCTTTATTTATTCGTCCAAACCAATTTCATCGCCTTCAAAGTAATCCCCTTCCTGATACAATACACTTATGCCAACGGATTTTCCAATCTTAAAAACATTTGTTAAAATTGATTTCCGGAATGGCCTTCAGCTGTCTCTTCGACGCGGCTTAAATCTCCTCTATCGACTCTATCGACCGGTGTCCCCGGAGCGGTCTTTTGAGTTTGTTGAATAGCCAGAAATCGCACTGTGCTGTATCAGGTGAACACGGTGGCTGTGAAACGATGTGGGTTGAGTTTCTGGCGCAATGGTCACGAAGAATCAATGCAGTGTGAGGCGTTGCATTGTCATAGTGCAAAAACCATGAGTTGTCTTGCCACAATTCCGTCCTCTATTAGAATAATATTCCTTGTTGACGGTTTGACCCGGCGGAAGGAACTCATAATGCACAATACCACGATAATCGAAGAAGTCAAGTCACGGTTTTTTTGGGCTTGCCTCACCTTTGGCACGATATTCGCTCGATTGATCGGTTGTTTCGGGGTCGTAAGCATAGATCCAAGTCTGCTCTTCAGTTATTATGCATTTCGTCTTGTCAATGTAGTCAGAAAGCATTGTTTCACACACGCCTTTTTACCAAAAAATTCTCTCTGGACATTGTGAACATCGAAAAATTCACTTTTAGCAGCTCACAAAAACGAAGCGTACTCAAACACTGATGAATATTTTGGCATGGATGACAAAGCCTGAAAAAAAATGTTCTCCAAGTCCAATTTTGGCGCGCGCAGTTAATTACTACTAACTTTTTGATCTTTTATCAGTAATTTAATCATCGGCATCTTAAGCTTTACCTGTAGTTAGTTACATTACTTGTCACGCTCCCATCGCTAGACGCTATGTTGACAGTGCAGTTTTACTCATGGACGACAGCTTCTCAGTTAACATCGAATTTGAAGTCTCGTAGTCGCCCTTTGCCGCTTTTTGCTGTTTTGCTATTTGGCTCCTGGCAATGTGAAATGTAATGCAATTTCATGTCAAAACTAACACAGTGACAGCAACGGCGTTGGCAATGACGTTGGCGTGCCAAAGGGTGTGAGTCATATTGGGTGTTGGCAATGCTACACAAAACTTAAACGTGATTTTTTTTGTGTCGGTTTAGTGCTATATAGTACAGCTGCCAAGCCAGGCCAGGCGCGTCATCCAAGCAGACACCTTTGCAACTCTGACAGTCTGGCTGTCAGAGTTGGTCACACTGTCTAGCCTGTCGTCCTGCTTGTTGTCTTAGTTTTTGCCGTCATTCTAGAGAACGGGGCAGAGTATGCCAGTCATGCACATGCATTGCTGCCGCAAGAAAACAAACTTTTGCAACACCTTTTTAGCCCTTAAACCTCTCTGCTTCTTTGTCTTCTTCTTCGTCTTTTATTCTCTACAACATTTTCGTCATCCGACTAGAGCTTACTTCCGCTTTTGAGTGTTAAGCAAAAGCAAAACAACCATGTCCTTTGACATGCATGTTGTCTTGGTCTTATTCTCGGTCTTTAGCTGCTCGTTGTGCTGTGTATCGTCCAACTTCCTGAGTATGCAGTAAGTTTACCAACACTAGACCAACCACCCATTTTACTAGTAGGTACTATTACTACCTGGACTCCATGACTCTGTGTTGCTGTCTGTGCAGTTTTGTCACTAGCTGCCAGCAGACGCCACAATGTCTGAAGTTATGACAGGGCATGCGTCTTACTTCTTTTTGGTTCTACGTCTCTTAGGCCCTGACGCACTATTTTTCTATGGTATGGCTTATAAACTGCCTTGCCTGGGCTGGTACTTGCTTAGGTTTGTTTATGGTTTGGCTGATTCTTTGTCTTCTTGCTGTGGGGTATATGACATCTGTCAGAGAACTTGCGATAGAGGCTGTATAGTTTTAGAAAAAAGGTAAAACTTTTTATTATAAAATCTTTTTACTTATCATTAGCAGAGATGCGGGCTTCCCATTAAGTGCAAGAATAATAAAATTCTGCATGGTTGGTGGGTTCAAGGCATTCGCGGGTAGCCTCTAAACCAGGTCCGTCTCTTAAAAATCATACCAAATTCTTTCAAAAGAACACAATTGTACGCCTTGCTAATAAGACTAGCTGGATGAGATACTATTTTGATGCAATTTAAAGGGTATACCTTTGTTTTAACAAACCAGAGTCTAGATAAGAGAAACTTCTTAATTAAAAGTCGCTTTCGGAGTCTCATATTTTGAGCTGTCTCAAAATCTTGACATTTTTTAAAACTTTTGGTTTACAAGTGTATATAAACTTTCGGCGCTTTGTTGTCAGCTTTTCTTGACGGCTTTTCTTTGTTGTTATTTTTTTGTTTTTTTGCTTTTTTATGATCATGTTTTCCGAACTAAAAGTGCCAAAGGAAGCGTTAAAGGTGATTCACTTGTTTGTTTGCAATTTGTTGTCATAATTTGTTGTTTGTCGTTGTCACTTGTCGCACATTGTTGTCTGCTGACGTAGTTATAGCTTGTTGCATGGTTATGGTGACGCATGATTTTTCAAACAATGTATGCATGTACGTGTGTGTATGTGTGTGAGAGAGCGTCTGTCTATAAGTTTGAGCGTGTATTGGTGCGCTTATTGTGTTGACGCTGCGTATACGTGATATGCTGTTTTGTGCATTCAAAGACATTAGCTTTGCTCACTCACTTTATACACCCTTTGGCTCATATCAATTTGGTAACACACACACACGCACACACATACACTGCTACAAAATCACATCGTTCGTCTGGCTCGCATTATCGTTAGAATTGTATTGGATTTGGCCAACATGACCAACATGGCCAGATGGCCGGCACATGCAATGCCAACAACTATGCGGCCAACTAGCGACCAGCATGCGGCTGTCCATTGTAGTCTGTATGTGTGTGTGTGTGTGTTCGTGTGTGTTTTTTATAGATTTTCCGTTATAGCAACACGAACTTCTTCTTAAAATGCAATTTTCAAGATATTTTTTTTTTAAACTTGTTTTTTATACCCTGTAGCGGAGGTATGTATTAAGGTGTATTTAAATTGGTGCAAACTTTTGTACGGAAGGAATCTCTATAAGGTAAATATTCTGGATCTGCATGAACAGCGGACTTAATATAGGCGTGACTGTCTGTCCTTATGAACAAAAGGATCTTGCAGACTATACTAGCTAGTGAGCCTGAATTTTATCAGCTAGATTAATTTTAATTGGCTTATGTCGATATCTTTTGCGTTCCCACGTAGAAGACTTTTGCTACTTAAACAAACACTGGCACAATTCTAAGATTTTTAATTTTAAAATATAATATGTATTACTAACCTATATATGTAATTTTGCAGTTGTTAAGATTATATAAAATCTAATCTCTGTTTTTATAAATGCTAGCTTTAAACAAATCTTATAATTTCTTTGGCAATAAACAAAAACTTTGAAATTTGAATTTGAAAATGTTACAAAAATATTTCAAAAATATAAAAAAATATTTTTAAAAAATATTAACAAAACTATTTAAAAAATATTAACAAAACTATTTAAAAAATATTTAAAAAAATATTAAAAAAATTTTTGTTAAGAATCTGTTGATTTTTTTTTACATTTTTGTTAAAAAAATTTTAATTTTTGGGACAAAAAAAAATTTGAAACATTAAAAAAAAATTTTCATAATTTTTTTTCTTGTATAAATAATTTTATTTTTTGGTATTAAAAAAATAATTTGAAAAAACTAAAAAAATATTTTATATATTTTTTTCTTACAAAAATTTTAATTATATTTTATTTATAAATTTAAAAAAAATATTGGTTTTTACAATACTTTATTAAATATATATTTTCTATACTTTAAAAATTAAAAAGTTAACTGCCGTTTACCCTTCTTATGGAAAGATAATAAGATAAAACTTGCTGTTAATTCTCGATTTGACATTTTATTGGATACCAGGGATACAAAAAATATCACTAATTTTGTCTACAAAAATATTTGAAAAGTAATCTCTTAGACAGAGGGACGAAAACCCTCCTGTACCGCACACTAATTGTATCAGTTACGCAAGCGAAACTTGGGTGTTAAGCAGCGCAAATGAAAACAAACGTAAAATATTTGAACGTAAGATCCTGCGAAAAATCTTTGGAGGAATACAAGAAAACGAAATATGGCGACAACCATATAACCATGAGTTATATAGTCTATACGGTCACCCCGACATAATAACATTCATTAAAACCGACCGATAACGATGGGCTGGCCACATAATTAGAACGATACCTATCCTCCTAAACGAATAATGCTTGGGCAGTGTGTAGGTAACCGAAGAAGAGGTCGACTAAAGTTGAGATGGTTGGATGGGGTTGATCGCTTGATCAGCATCTTTGCTGAGGATTTAGGACTGAGATGTTGGAGAACAGATCGCGACGAATGGAGGCTGATGAAAACAATTAATGAAGTTAACAAAAATAGTTTTTTTTAGATTTATATAAATTTTCCCTGTGCCGTTTGAACATTCGACAGAATTTTAAAACGCAAAATTTTTTAACGAAAATTTTAAAAAATTCAATATCTAAGCCTTCACTAAAAAAAAAGATTCATATATCTTTTTTTGTTCAAATAATATGTCTTGTCAAAGAAAAGTCTACCATAACAAGCGCTTATCGATAACTCTATAAAAATTCGGAACGGACAAGGCAAAACTCACCACAAACGCTCAGTATGACATTTTATACAAAATTTCGAAAGATACAATGAATATCATCACCGTGTAATGAAAATAGTTTTTTTGCAGAAATATTTTTTTTCCTGCGTTCGATAAATAATCGGGACTATGCAACAATAGTGTATGTCGCTGGTATTGGCAATTAAGTCTTTGAAATGATCATTATTAAAGATATCGACCCCTATTTTGATCACTTATCGATACCTCGATAAATTATCGGAATTTTTATAAATTTAATGTAGTTTTTAGTTCGTGGTTAATAATACAGGAATAAGAATATAATAAAAAAATTTATTTATTTCAAACTCTACTAAAAAAACTTTGGTGAAAAATCTATGGTCATCAAAATCGGTACATGAGTCTTGAGAACAAAAATTTTTAAATACTTTTACAGTTTGGATAATACTACTTCCCAGTCCCCGTCAATAATTCTCTCAAATTGCTGGCCCTTTCTATAAGCAAGTTAAAAATACACAAAGATCGTCCTTTTAATGTTCATTCGTGAGTTTAAATTTTCTTTGGAACTTCGTGAGTTGTATCCTAATATAACAAAATTTAAATCCCTTTTCTGAGATCTCCATAAATAGCATCCGTGAGTTTAAATTTTATTCAAATCAGTTCGAAACTTCGTGAGTTATATCCTAAAATGACGAAATTTGAATCCCTTTGCTGAGATCTCCATTAATAACATCCGTAAGTTTAAATTTTATTCAAAACGGTTCGGAACTTCGTGATCTGTATCCTAAAGCAACAAAATTTAAATCCCTTTGCTTAGATTTCCATAAATAACATTCGTGACTTTAAATTTTATTCAAATCGGTTCGGAACTTCGTGAGTTGTCTCCTAAAATGACAAAATCTAAGTCCCTTTTCTGAGATCTCCATAAATAACATTTGTGAAGTTTAAATTTACATTCAACATCAGTTCTGGAGAAAACTTCGTGAGTTATGAATCCTAAAATGACGAAATTTGAATCCCTTTGCTGAGATCTCCATTAATAACATCCGTAAGTTTAAATTTTATTCAAAACGGTTCGGAACTTCGTGATCTGTATCCTAAAGCAACAAAATTTAAATCCCTTTGCTTAGATTTCCGTAAATAACATCCGTGAGTTTAAATTTTCTTCAAATCGGTTCGGAACTTCGTGAGTTATATCCTAAAACTACAAAATGTTAATCCCTTTGCTGAGATCTCCATAAATAACATCCGTGAGTTTAAATTTTGTTCAAATCGGTTCGGAACTTCGTGAGTTGTGTCCTTAAATGACACAATTTAAATCCCATAAATAGCAACTTTTTTGGAAGAAGCTACAGTCACCATATCTGGTATGTAGACTCATGTAGTATAAGTTTTTAAAATTCTTTTTAGGTATACCGACCGCCAGCATAAGGAAACTGTAGAAATTGGGGACTGTACAGTGTTTCCTATAGTCGGTATATTCCAACTCTAATCGTTGCACTAACTTTTTTTTTTTGTTACCATACTTTCCGTTTGTTCTCTAGTACGCCATTTTAGGTACTACTGCCGGCTGGCCTGGCCATTGACGCTGATTTTAAGCTGCTTCGCAACTGGGTGTATGTGTTTGGGTTTGTGTATATAAGTCTGGCCACTCTGGCAACATTGCTAAACGGTATGGTAGCCCCTGGACCCTAGACTGCTTTAGAGCGTCTTCTTCTTGTATGGCTTGCATGTGTCAAAAGGTATTTTTATGTTCAGTTTCGTGTTTTTCCACATTTTCTTGAGCTTTTTATTTTCGTTGTTGGGTTTTTTTTTTTTGCTTTTCCTTTTTGTAGTTCGACTCGATTTTGGTCGGAGACTTCAGCTTGAGTTTGTGTGCAGGTAATGTGGCACTTGGCTAAAATGGTGTGTGAAATTTTATGCGAAATGGCTTAAGACGTTGTTGTTGTCGTTGGAGTTGTTGTGCTTGTTGTGCTGATATTTCTGGAACGGAACACAATCATTCTGCTATGTTGCACATAAAAAGTTACGTTGAGTGGCACTGTGTGTGTATGTGTGTGTGTGTGCATGTGGCAAGCGAGCCGTTAGCAGTAGTTGTATATATGGCGGAGTTAGGGTTGCTTTGGGTTGCTTCCTTGGAAGTGGTAAAGGCAACGCACAACCTGCTGATGATGACATTTTCCTTGGGTAAACAGGCAACAAGACGTTGAAGGCATGAGGCAACGAAATGCGAAAAAAGGATTAGTTAGTTTTGCTTATGTATGAGTGTGTGTGAATGTGTGTGTGTGTGGGTGACTCAATATTGTCGTTAGTTGGATTTTATTCTGCTGATGCGTTGCCTTGAATTGGTTTTTGGGCTTGCAATTGTGTTGTATGCTCAAACTAAGTTAAGTTGAAAATTCGATTCGATTTGCTTTTTTCGAGTGAACTTACACTGCCGGTAAAAAGTTTCCGTACACTTAATTATCAGCACTTTTATGGGTGTCGTCTGCAACGCTAAAGGGACGGCTGCTGGTATTTGTAACGATGAGAACTTGTAGACGACAAACTTAGAGAATTGGGTAGTTATGGAAAAATATCTAAAGGGAACATCCGTACTCTAAGAAAGTTTGGTATTCTTTTAGAGCTAACGCAATTTTTTTATAGCGAGAACATTTTCCTACGAATTTTTTGTTGTGTTCTTCTCGCGTAAATAAATTTACGCCAAAAGGTGTAAACAGGGCCGTAGAGAGAAAATCCGGGCCCGGGGAAAAAATGTACCGGCTCCTCTATTAGACCTTTACCTTGAATTAAGTTGGTACGACAGTAATTACACCGGGCCCCTGAGAAAATTCGGGTCACGGGGGAATCCCCCCTTCCCCCACCCCTTTCTACAGGCCTGGGTGTAAACAAATATTTATTCTAAAAATGTTGCCACCAAAATACTACATCATTATCATTGTTGGCTGTACAACCCTTGCTGGGTCTTCGCCTGCTTAAGTGTTTGCCTCCATTCGTCCTTTCTTTTCGCCACCGTCCTCCAATTTCTCACGTTTAGCTCTTCTGCATCACTGTCTACACAATCAATCCACCTAAGCCTAGGCCTTCCTCTTGCGCGGCTCTGATAGCATCTAGCGAATAGTATGTTTTGTGCTGGGTGACCGCTGTCCGCTATTATGATGTGGCCCGCAAGTCTTAATCTTTCGATTTGTATTTTGGTTACAATATCTGAGTTTTTATACAACGCCATTAACTCGTCATTGTACCTATTTCGCCAACTCCCCATTTCGTTGACTGCTCCATATATTCTGCGAGGCACTTTCCTTTCAAATATTCTCAGTTTTTCCATGTTATTTTTGTTCAAAGCCCAGGTTTCACTGCCGTATGTTAACACTAGCGCGATAAGGGTTTTTTTTTTTTTCCCCCTATGGGTTTCTCACAAAGAGGTGGGGCACTGCGACCAGAAGATCTTTTGTACCATACCCATAAATTAAAGCAAAAGACTTTCCGCTTTCCGCATGAATAGCAGTACGTTTTTTTGTTGGTATTGACCTAAGATGGAAGGGACTAATCCGTTCCTTTCCCAAGTGACAGGCTCTGTCCCATACCAGCGCTGGGCAGTCACAGAGAATATGTCTGGTGGTTTCATCGTCCTCGAGACAGATTCTGCACTCTGAATCTGAAGAGTCCGATAGGCCAATTTTCTGAAGATGGTATCTAACAGTGTGGTGGCCAGATAGGTAAGCTACCAGGAGTTTTAAGTCCTCTCTGCCAAGACCTTTTGTCTTGATCATATCCAGGGGTTTGATGAGCGCTTTGGCTTGACGCAACCCCGGTAAGGAGAACCAGTATCTCCTATGTTCTCCTGCAGCCCATTTGTTTACCATAGTTTTGATTGTGGACCAACCAATACCACAGAAGGGCGCAGGGGCAGTGGTCAGGGTGGAGGCACCCTGTTGTGCTAGATCGTCAGCGATCGTGTTACCATCCACTCCTGAGTGTCCAGGTACCCAACATAGCACGACTTTGTTCCGGAAGGACAGGGCTTGGAGGTAATTATGGCATTCTTTGACCATCCTGGAGGAGGTGCTCCATGATGATAGTGCCCTCATAGCAGCTTGGCTATCTGAGTAGATACAGATGTTTGCTCCCCTAGTTCCCTTACTAAGGATACTATGAGCGCAGATCTCTATGGATTAGGGTTTGGTATATTCTAATGTCTGAGAGTTAAGTACTTGCTTTCAAGGTGCTTGAAAAGGCTATAGTAGCATTTGTTTGCAAGTAGCAATCTATTGTCAACTTCCTTCGTTATATTATTCTCGCTATCAACCTTTGCGCCCAGATATGTGAATTCTTTAACCACATCAAAAATGTACGGGCCAATTTGAAAAGTTGATCCAAATCGGTCTCCTCCTCTTTGCATTCTTGTGACCATCATCAGCTTTGTCTTTGTCTCATTGACTCTCAGGCCGACCTTTTTAGCAGCTTCATCGAATTTCAGAAAACTTTCCTGTAAATCTGTCACTGATCTGCCATCGGCTTATGCAAGTAATTGAACCGACTTGTTGAGGATGTTACCTCTGGTGGTTATACCTGATTCCCGGACAGCGCTTTCGAGTGCTAAGTTGAATAGGGCGCAAGACAGCCCATCGCCTTGTCGTAGGCCCTTTCGAGCTACAAAATCGTCGGAGTGAGCACGGCGTATGCGTACTTTATTTCTTATTCGCTTCATGCTGCATTTCACAAGATTTATTAGTTTAATGCATTCCTATCAGCTGTCATATGCCGCCTTGAAGTCGATAAATAGATGGAATGTTGTGATGTTATGTTCCCATGCTTTCTCTAGAATCTGTCGCACTGCAAAAATTTGGTCAAGTGTTGATTTTCCTTGTTGAAAACCCGCCTGATAGTTGCCTATGCTAGCTTCTACATACGGAGTTAGTTTTTTTGTTAGGATGCTGGATAATTCCTCGTACACTACATTGAGCAGTGATATTCCCCGATAGTTGTTGCAGTTGAGGCGGTCTCCCTTCTTGTGAATGGGGATGATTATTCCCGTTTCCCATTGTTCAGGAATGGTCTCTTCCTCCCAAATTTCGCATATTAGATTATGCAACCGGTCTATAGTCCCATTTGACAGATTTTTTATCATTTCTGCGGGTATCTCATCGATGCCAGCCAGATTTATTGTTTTTTAATTTCCCAATTGCCTTATTTACATCGTCTTATGTGGGTAAGTCAATGTATCCTTCCGCTGATTCGTCTGTTTCAATTTGGGGCGTGCCATTACCATCCCCCAAGCTTTCATTCAGCATTGCATCAAAATAATCGTTCCATCGTTTTAGTATGCCTTTGTTTTCAATGCTAAGTCTGTCCTCTGCTAAAAAACTACATATATTACGATTATCTCCGATATTTGTAATTCGATTATAATCAAGTTAGGGCTTAATAGAAAGTTTATATTTTCCACAACTTAAGTTTCTTACACGTCAGAGCTGTACTGGTCTTCCATCAGGGTCACAACTAAAATTCTAACTTTAAAATTGTACATCTTAAACCAGAACTAGGCCACTTATCTTCTATGCTCAAACGTTCGCCAACTTTTAAGCGGCAGTGTAGATATTCATATGTGTGTCTGAATGGAATTTTATATTTTCCATTTTAAATTGTTATAAATATGTGCCTTAAATTTTCAAAGATGGCTGCTGCCAGATTATATCCAGCTAACAGAGTTTTGGCGTTAAAAATTGTTAACAAAAAAATGTTATTTTTTGGCAACTCAATAAAGAACACAACAAAAGCAGCGCCATATTGGTGCCCAGCACTTAGCCAAATTACATGCCTTACATGGTCAAAGTGTTGTACAACGTGTATTAGTGTTGGTAAATATTCAATTAGCAGCAAAACAACAAACAGCTGTAACAACAACTAACCAAACGTGCCAAACTACAAGATACAAACAGCAACAACAACAACAACAGCAGCAACAATTTACGCTTTGACGAGCATTTGCTTTGTGCACACTCACTCACTAACTCTCATACATAACACTCATTCACTGACACAAACACACATTCATACATTCAGACACACACATTCATTTGTAAAGAGTATAAATATAAAGTGAGATACTCACTACACTCATACGAATATGTATGTATGCGTATAAAAAGTGCGCTGAAAATAATTTTTATTTAATTTTCACACCTGTTTTCAGGGCAAATAAGTTTTCCATTTTAATTCTCATTTGAATTTTACATGCATTTCAATTTGTTGGAAATTTTTTTTTATCTTTTGGTTTTTGGAAAAATTGTGCTTTTTTTTTTTGGTAGTCTACTCTTTGGCGGTGTGTTTTGTATTTAGCATCTTTTTTTTGGGGTGGAACTTACTGGCAGTGTATATTACAGTTGTCGAAAAGTTTGTAAACTATAAAACTTTAAGATTTTTCTTTTTATGCTCTAAAAATGATATGGTTAATTTTTAGAAGAATTAAATTTGTATAGTATATTTCTTCTTTTAACACTTAAACAAACTAAATCAGAATACGGATTCATTAAAGAGGTTAATTTTTTAAATTTATTTTTGTTGGAATCAAAATATTTTAGAAAGAACGCAGAATATTTAAAACAGAAAGATAAATATATATAATACTTCTGGCGTGAAAAGTCCTTTCCTTTTAAACTTGATTTATGCATCCTGATTGTTTCCTTTGATACTGGGCCAACCGAGCGCTTAATTTCGGTACCACTTGTTGATCAGTTCAATGCCACTTGTTGGTGTGTTACAATCGCCCTAGTTGGCTTCCAAATTGCGGGTAGAGTCTCCTTGGGTTGGCGTGATATGGTTTTTCGACTAAGTAAGATACACCTCTAAGACAGAGGGACAAAAACCCTTCTACGCGAGTGAAACATGGGTGTTAAGCAGTGCAAATGAAAATAAACTTGAAATATTTCAACGTAAGATCCTGTGAAAAATCTTCGGAGGAATATAAGAAAACGGATAATGCTTGGACAGTGTGCAGGTAAACGAAGAAGAGGTCGACCGAAGTTGAGATTGCTGGATGGGGTCGATCAAGATGCAGAGGACTTAGGACTGAGATGTTGGAGAAGACAAGCCCGAGATCGCGAAGAATGTAGGCGAAAACTACAACAGGCAGAGACCGACCAGGGTTGTCTTACTAAGGGAGAATTGCATGCCCGACAGTATGCTCTTTTACTAATCCTGCGTTCAGAATATGCCACGCTAAATGAATGTCGGAAAGATCTGCTTCATCTGTTTCCGTTCGTATTATTATATGAGCTTTGCTTTTTTAAATTTAACATTGTAACTTATAATTAATTCTAGGGAACAAAGTAGTTAAAAAGCCTGAGCAACATAGGCCTTCAGGCTGATTATATGAGTTTTGTTAAAGAAGTAAGGGAAATTTTTCTTTTATTTTTGAAAACAATTTTTCGATACATTTACAGAAAAATTATACTTTTTAAAGTAATCTCCATTAGATACACAAATATGCTTCGAAAATTTTAAGATGACTTTTAGCTTGGTAATGCGCTTCTATAATAATTTTTGCAACAAAGGATCGGAAAAAATTTCTAGTCCATAATATTTTAATTAACATTCAATCTGCATTAACCACTATACTTAGATTTGTTCATGGTATCTTTTACTTTCTCTACATTTTCATCTGAAACTCATCGTCTTTAATGTTTTCACGGCCTTCCTGCAATCATGATATAGAAGAATATATATATAACGGAGATCGATGCAGCGTTACGAACTTTCGAATTTGAGACAGTTTTTTTTTTTTTGCTGTGGCTGATAGATCCATAAAAATATTTGTAAATGTCAGGATCATATGCAGCATCTCTTACTGAAGCATAGGGCCTCAATAAAGCATTTCCAACTGATTTATTCCTGTATCTTTAAACGATGTTTTGCAATCATCAATTTCATTTTGTAGTCTTTTGCTCCACATGGTCTTAGGGTGACCCATCTTGCGGCTTTTTTTGGTGTTCCCATTAAGAACTCGTCGGCAAACTTCCATAGCATCTTTTTTTGTTAGCTGTAGTACAGCTTAGTTCTTAAGCCCAACTCTTGATGAGTCTAATAGAATATTATGGGGGCTCTATCGATCGTAGATCGATAAACATTCGGTACACGTTCGAGCATAAGAAGAGTTTTTTATATTATGGACGATAATCGAAAAAGAGATGTAAGGTGACATCATCATTTTCTGTATCTCCCACTGGAAAAAAGGGCCTAAATATGGTATTTCCAGTTTCGAACATTCAAGCATGATAAGGTTTTTCTATATAATGGATGATACATCTCTAAAGAGAAATAAGGTAGCTAAATTCTGAGGCCCAACTCTAGATGAGTCCAAAATAATGTTATTGGATGCTCTATTATCATCATCATTATTGGCTCTGCGGTCCGTATCGAATCTTGGCCTCCTGTAGAACATGCTTTCATCTGGGTCTATCTCTTGATATCGTCCTTCAATTTCTGATTGATATTTCGTTTGCTGTTTTTTCGACGTTTCCAATCCATTTAGTATCTGGTCTTCCAATTTTCCTTTCGGGTGCCGGTTCACCCATGTACACTTTCTTTATGGGATTTTCTTTAGGCATTCTTATTATATGACCAGCATACTCTAACTGTCTTAATTTCACCAGTTTGCTGATCACCGGTCCTCATAGCTCACTTGCACACCCCTCATTGTACCTTAAACATTTCTTTGTGTGAGTAAGCAGCGTAGTAAGTAAAAGCGCACGAGAGAGCAGAGCAACAGAAGCAACGCACCATCAACTTCGTGTTTGTTGCTTAGCAACGTCGAGCAACGTTAGCGTCGCAATACGTCACTGCGGCAGAGAAAATTTCAGTACAAAAAGCACGCACACGTTATGTGTATAACCAAAGAATATAGAACTACTGTAGTTCTATATTCTTTGGTATAACACATGACGTGTGTCGACGTCGCTTATCCCCATACACGCCAGATAGGGCCGTGCCGACCACTGCTCTATAGTTAAGTTTAAAACATAGATCGTTAGAGAGCTCCGAACGATCGGAAATAGCAGAGCTATTTTTTATTGTTATGGGTTATGGGAATAAAGGTAATCCAATACGTTTAAAAGCCTACACGATATACAAGTTTACTAAAAATCAGAAGAAGCTATGAGTGAGATGAAATTTAACAGAGGGGTTTTCGTGTTCGGACCCCTCCTCCCCAAAGTGGGAAATATGGGTTGAGTGTTTTTTGCGACCTCTGATATAGATACACTTCAAAGTAAAAAACCCTCCTAAGACCAAATGCCGGTTAGTACTGTCGTGGACAAATAGGTACATAAGAGGGAGCCTTTAGTTTTTTACAAAAATGCTTACTACATAAGAGCAACTTTTAGATTTTCTCCTAATCCTTTCTCCGCTTCAAACAGTAACCTATTAAAAAATCATAGCTTCAAGGGTATCTCCAATTTGCCTCTCTAAAGTTAGTTTTCCAAATAGGTTTCAAAGTAATTTTTTATTTCTACCAAAATTTATACATTTCAACGCGTTTTACATGTCAAAAGAACGCCGGCGGTTGTCTGTACTGCAAGAGTTCGCTCGGTTTCATTTGTTGTTTGCAGCTGAAAGTGGTTTGAGGATATAGACATTGTGGTTGGGTCGCATAGGGGTAGTTTCAGTTCAGTTCAGTTCCAGTGTCTGGCATGTCTGATTGTCTGTCTGTTTGTCTAACGTTGACGCCATTGATGCTTTTTGATGTTTCAGTCTCTGGATGCGTGCTTTAAGCACGATTATGACAAGCTACATAATAAACATGTTCATCATCTGCAACATAATGATGAACAACGTCATTAACAAGCTAGTCATTGTCATGGCCATCATATTTTGCAAATTGCTCGTAAAAATGACTTTTAATTGAACGTGTAAAAAGGGTTAAAATCTGAAAGCTTTTCCTTTCTACAAAATTTAAACGTTCTCAAGATGAATTCAATTATAAAATTGAGAGACGGGGGTGTTTCATTCTGTACAAAATGGCAAGCAGTTTCTACCCAGAGGCCAGAGAGAGCAGCAACGCCCACAAAACATTTAAGATTCAGTTGAACTGTCGTTGATTGTTGCCGCCGTTTCATGGCAGCGGATGCGGATGTTGCTGTTGCTGATGCTGCCAACGCTTCTGCTGCTATCTGGCTGCTTCAGAGGATGGCTGTGCCTCTGTTTCTGACACTTTTAATTGTTAGGCGCAGCAAATCATTAATTATATTTCTGGGTATATGCATATCACTCAACGGCGCCAGATTTTAACCTGTCAAATTTGTTAACAATTGGCTTTAAGTTTGGCAGCTTAGTCAGCGAGATTAATGCCAGTTATATGGAAATTGGCTGCTCTTAAAAGTGACTTACAATTAGTTAAGGGTTGAGCCTGCCCAAAAATGAACGCAACTGCAGCAGCATGACAGCAAAGTTATTGATTTAAGATACATTTAAGCGTGAATTTCATTTTAATTAAGAAATCCTTAATAACTTGAAAAATTAAGGCATTGCGTTTTTGTTTGAAAACTCTGATTTTCAACGTAGTGCTCAGTATGTATTGTACGTGACGCAAAAGTAATGGAACCACTTAGTCTATGTAGCATGTGTGGCAGTGTACGCTGAGCGAACATCAAATTGAGATGATTATAATTGATACTGAAACCAAGTGCTTAGAAGCATTACTAAGAGCTAAGATTGCCTCGTCTGGAAATCCAAGCTTGTTTCCTGTTGCTTACCCAGCTATCGTATCCCTAAACATGAACTCAAAATTTCTATCAACCACAACAGCATTTGATTCAAAAAAATTTCAGTTTATTTTTGATTTTTAGCAAATTTTGTAGATTTAAAATGTCAATTAATTCTTTTGCCTAACTACAGTCATATGTCACTTTAGCTGCCATTTGCAATTGAACCGGCTCAAAGCGGTTGACTGGCACGCAAAAACTGACCGACAAACGTCAGCGTTAACGTCGACATTTCAGCTCTGTAATCGGAAAATCTACAAAAAAAACTGAATTTCAAAATTCTCGTATTTAGACCAACCGCAGCGATTTGCAGTCGGACCTAGCATCCTTAACCAGCTCATTCCATACGATTTCAATCTGTTCCATTTCAGCGCCTGTTCTGTGTACCGCAAAGCAAATGGACGGCATAAAACAATAATGAAAACAAGCAGACAGTGCCAAAAGTGCAATAACCGCAAAAGCAGCTCCCAATGCACACACACACACATATACAAAACCCCTACACAGTTACTCCCACATAGATACAGTTATGCCAGATGGCGCTCAAGTGAAAGTAGGGAAAGTTGTAGGTATAAAAAGAGCGCCGGGAGTAAGGGTTAGCGCACATCCAGTGCATCTAATCTGTAAGCATAAATTCCAATCATTTTCCAAATGGAATGTGCAAACACAAACCAATAAAACCGCAGAACACAACACAGCAGAGAATAGAAAATAGCAGAGCAAAAACAGTGTTGAACAGCAGCAAATGGCAGGATATTCGTTCTGACTTTGAAAATCAACTCAAACTACAAGTATCAGCGCTTACTGCAAGGCCAAATCGTAAGGCATCCTTAAAGATGAATGTTTTATACTTGAGGTTAACAAAATGCATTCCTAGCCTTCCTAGCGCTATTAAGTCAGCATATATAATCAAATATTTATGATGCTCCTAGAATTTAGGTCACAAAAAAAAAAAAAAAATGAAAGTGAATTTGCGGCAGTTGTTTGTGTTTCAAGGTTTTTGGTGCCGTATTTTTGAGCTGAAATATTTTTATTTATTTTAATTTTTAAAGTAAAATTGCAAAGTTTCAGCACGAACATACTTTCAGTTAAAATTTTAAAGATAATCACGCAAGACATCGTTTTGTTATTTGTGGCATGGAAAAACTATTCGTTCATTTTCACTATTTCATGAAATTTGTTAATTATTATATTTATGTGCATGTAGTTAAGGTTGTCCAACCACTTGACATTTACTCATATATTTTTTTAAATAAAAATTTGATAAAATAGGATTCTAGAAAGCTTTTGGTAATTCAACAAATCGTTAATCGAAGCACGATAATCACGCAAGTCTTCACTTATTTTCTTCGATATTAATTGTGAAGGGAGTATTATAACACTAATTCTATCACGAGGTGTCAAAAGACACCTTTCATTTTTTAGCTTAACATTATTTTCCAGTTTAATCTACTACTATTTTGGCCATTACAACCGGTTGTCGGTCTTGGCCGCAGAAATTATCCTGCCGCCAATTGGCAATCCCAAGGCTACGAGGATCCAACATTGCCTGATCTTTCCATCCTAGAGGCGGGCGTCCCTGTCGTCGTCGACATTCCAGTGATTTCCACTCGAATACCTTCTTGGCTGGAGCATTATCATACATTCGTGCAACATGTCCTTACCAGCACTGACGTTGTAGTTGTTGCGCCGAACTAGATCAGTGTCGCCGTATAGCTCATACAGCTCGTCTTTCATTCGAATACAAAAATCACCATTCACATTTATCGGTCCAAAGATACATCGCAGGATTTTTCTCTCGAAAGCACCTAAAATCGCCGTATCGGATGAAGACAATGTCCATGCTTTAGCGCCGAAGAGATGCACGGGTATGATGAGGGATTTGTAGAGAGTTATTTTCGTGTGTCGAGAGAGGGCTTTACTCTTGAGTTCCTTACTTAGCCCAAAGTAACACCGGTTAGCAAGCTTAATCCGTCGACGTTTTTCCATGCTGACGTCATTTTTTGTATCGTTAATACTGGTGCCCAAGTACACGAAATCCTTTACAACTTCGAAACGCTATCTATCTCACGTTTCTTACTTGTAGATAGCAGGTATTTCGTCTTGTCCAGATTTACAGCCAGACCCATGTTTTTCGACTCTTTTTCAATTTTTGAGAAGGCTTCGTTTACTGCACCTATGTTAGTGCCAATAATGTCAATGTCGTCGGCATACGCCAGCAGCATGACACTCTTATAAAAGATAGTGCCTGACCTGTTCACATCGGCACGTCGCAGGATAGCTTCCAGTAGTAAATTGAAAAAGTCGCATGATAGTGTATCACCCTGCCTGAAACCTCGTTTGGTATCAAATGGTTCGGAGAGGTCTTTTCCTATCAAGACGGAACTGCAGGTGTTACTCAACGTCATCATGCAAAGCCGAACTAGCTTTGCAGGGATACCAAACTCAGACATGGCTACGAAAAACCTGTCTCTATCAGGTGTGTCAAAAGTAGCTTTGAAGTCGACGAATAGGTGGTGTGTGTCGATTTGGTTTTCACGAGTCTTCTCCAGAATTTGTCACAATGTAAATATCTGGTCTATCGTAGACTTTCCAGGCCTGAAACAACACTGTTAAGGTCCAATCAGTTCTTTCATATAGGGCTTCAGTTTTTTCCACAATACATTTGCCAGGACCTTTTATGTAACAGTTGCAGTTTAATCATTTATCCAAAAAAATTGTTTTTCACTTTTCGTATAACGAAATCTTTGCTAGAATACGAAAAACCAAACCAAAAATTTCTTCTATAAATGATTAAGCTAAGAAAATAATGTTAAGCTAAAATATGAAAGATGCCTCTTGGTAGAAATAGTGTTAAGGATGGACGTGTCGGACTTCAACTTTTGTCGTTTTGTCATCTAAATTTTGACACAGTATTTACTGCTTCCTTTTAAGAAATTCCTGTCAAAATTCTGACATAGCTTTTCAAATACCTCCTATTTTTTGTGTTTCCTCACGAACTAGGTACCTCTGACCAACCAACCTCCATTTGAACTTCTTTATATAGTACATGCACTTTCTAAAATTTCTAAGAATTCGAGAATGCTATGATGGTGCCCAGGACCGTAGGAAGAAAATCCATGTCCATGAGTAAAAATGTATCGGCCCCTTTATTATACCTGTAGCTTGAATCATTGTTTTCTGTAGGTAGGTAGGTAGAAGTGGTTGCCTTACGACACACCTAGGCCTGTAAAAGGCCCGTTGTGATGCCACTTTGAGCTAGTCCCTACTCTCCCGTATCCTCTCTGAACCAACCTGTCGATTTAATAAACGAATTAATCTTATTTATTCAGATTCCTGCGAATTCAGTAACGTTCCCAATAAGTTCGGAACCCAGTGTGTTCGGTCTTCTCCTGCATAGTGCCATGCATCCACACAGGAGATGATTCACCGTTTCCTCCTCTTCTACTTCCTGACAACTTCTGCAGTAGTCAAAATGAAGCACCCCCAATCTATTGGCGTGCCTACCAATAAGACAGTGTTCAGTAAGAACCCTTATCGTTGCTCTTATGTCTTGTCTGCTGAGTTTTAAAAGCTGCTTAGTTCTATTTAAGCTCCATTGTGGCTAAGTTTTCCTGCTAGTTAGACAGGTACAAGTTTGTACCCATCGATGATTTGCATTATTAGTGATATTTCTATCAATAAATAGTTTGCACGTTGCTAGCTTGTACCTCGCCTAGCTAACTCATCTGCCCTGCAATTGCTCACTATATCTCGGTGCCCAGTAGTGCTGGAGAAAACATCGATGATCGAAGTTTAAAATATCTATATATCGATGTTTCCCAACAGAGATGTTTCTCCAGCACTACTAAACACCCGTTTGATGAGTGCAGAAGTGCTGGAGAAACAACTTTGTTGCTCAACATCGATATATAGAGAGCTTAAACTTCGATCATCGATGTTTTCTCTAGCACTTGTGCCCAGGTACCCAGAGCAGATTAATAGTAAAGAATTTTGCAACATCTAGTAGAAGCTCGTTACATTCCATCACTGTTTTGGATGGGAGCCTTACCGATTGTAATGATTTTAAAGCGGCCTGACTGTCAGAACATATTTGAATCTCTCTGTCGGATAAATGCAAGGAGTATGGTATGTGGCGAGTTTTGACTTGCTTTATGGAAAACTTTCAGAGTAAATAGTAAGAATTTGCCGGGGACTGAAGACTGTCATCTCCATAAAATAAAAAGAACCTTCATATAAACTGAATTAAATTTTGACCGGGTAGCTATAATAGTGTGGGTGTAATTCGCAAGATTCACCTACGGGGCAAGATATCGACAAGAATTAGTAAACGAGCTAAATGTATATTATGCATTTCAAGATTTTTAATTTGTGAAAATCCTGAAAGATTTCTCAAATATCTACATTAACTATTACATATGTGAACTTTTAAATAACTCTTTACTTTGTAGATTCTTTCAAGTTTCCATTTACTTGTAACACACAAAGTTCATTTTGCACCAACTCAATTCCTTTACCCTTTGGATGCAGTTTACAAGAAGCGGAAACCATTTGCCATAAGTGCGCACATCATGGATCTCATAATAAAAAGTGACTTTTGAAAACTCGGCAACTTATGAAGAGAAATTGTTCTTGGCATAAACTGTTTTGTCGACATATGTATAGTATGTGTTTGTATATATGTAGTACATATATAATTCATATACTGCATTTATGTGGGCTTGCATGTCACCGCGTTTAAAGTCGCAAAGTTAAAGCTAAACACCTACACGAACACATAGCTGCGTGTATATATTTAAACACTCACACACACAGACGAAAGCATACAATTGCACAAATTAAATAATGGCAGGCAGCGCAGCAACAAAAGAAATAAAAGTAACTTTATTTCACTTAAAGCCAGAGCACAACAATAACAAATACACGTATACTATACAATAGTCGCCATTGTAGTCGCTCTCTCACACTCACACACACACACACGTAGTAAATAAGCTCACTTATATACTCACAATGGCGACTCGCATATAAGGTTACATATTTTTTAAGCCAATTTTACAGGCCAGTGCCTAACAAGGACATTAATTGGTAGCTGCAACTACGCGCGGCGTCGCGCTGCAAGTTGCCACCCCCTCTCACGCCCTCCTCAACACCAACACCAACACATAGCGACACCCAACAAAGTGTAGTTAACTGTAAGCGTTGCGTTTCGTTTTTTTTTGGCGTTTTTTTTTTGTTTTTTACCATATTTATACCCTGTAGCCAAAGGGTTAGGGGTACTCTGGATTTGGGAACCAAAATGATAAGTATTACATCTTTTCATGCATCCATAAAAGTTAGAGACACCAACATTTACCCAACTACGGAATATATTGGTATACCTCACGCTTGTCCCCAATCCATAATTTTTGGCAGAAATTTTAAAAATTAAGTCACGGACCTGAAGATGGCACAGACTCTTCTTATAATTGCATGAGAACATTCGACAATACATATCATTCAGATCGAGAAATAAGGATTAGGACTGAGTTAATGTAAATTTTTTTATTGAACTATTCGGTACGTATACTTAGTAATCCTCGAACTATCAACCATGTCACACAGCGCGTATAAAGCGAGTCCCACTGCGCGTACGCCTTCTGGAACTCCTTTTCCGGGATTCCTTCAGAGACGTCGTCACGGCTCCTTTGACGTCTTATATGGAGCTATAGCGGTTTCTCTTGAGGTTCCATTTTAGCCAAAGAAAGACCAAGGAGTTGGGGTAGCTCGAGATCTGGACTGTAGGAAAGGTGGGGTGATGAGGCAACCCTGTGCTTGACAAGAAATTACTTACTAACCAGAAAACTTGACGCACACCCTTCGTAAGGCCAAATCTTCGGTTATATTTATTTTGATGCTTCCAAACGAAATCCAGACCTCATCAACAATAAGATAAATCTTTTTGCGACGGTCAGAGTCCAAGAGCGCTTTTACTTTGGCTATATTTTCATCTCTACTTGAAGATAGGCAACCGATGCGCTGGGCGTCTTCGACGATTTTCCGGTACAGCTTATGCATCCCATAGGCGTCCTTAATTATTCCTGGGGTCTCTGTCGAGGTTTTCCCTATGACACTCTTTAACAGTGTTTCACGGAAATCGACTTGACTTAACTCCGTTCACCTTTTCAGAGAGCCACGATTGAGATTTGTATGAAAAACAACATAAAGATCGCGGATGTATTCCAAATGTTGACTGTTGCATACGGAAAAGCTGCTTTGGACTAAAACAACGCTTATCGAAGATGTGAGCGACGAAGAGCGTTCCGGACGCCCGAGCCCAACAACAACAGACGAAAACATTGATGAAGTAAAGAAACTAAGTATTGGCCAATCATCGAATCACTGCCAGAGAAGTTGCTAAGGACCTAAATATATCGATTGGCTCTTGTCACTGGATTAACACCAAAAGTTTGTGCATGAGGCGGGTCGCCGCAAAATTCGTACCAAGATTACTCAATTTCGACCAAAAACAGCATCGCATTAACATTGCTCAGGAGCTGTTGGATTCTGTCCGTGACGACGAAAATTCTAAATTCGCGATACTTTTTGAACAAACCTCGTGAACCCAATCGTGAGCCAAATCGACCACCATACGTTAACTTTTTCAAAAAACAACCCTATCCCGTCTATTCCCCGAAAACCATATTCCTCTAGATATCAAATCGCAAATAGTACTGTGCAGGGTATCCCTCTGTCTGGCACTGCACCACTTACACTTTTTTGTTGCTTTTGTTGCTAAACAAAACTTGCTCCTTTTTCATGGTTTTTATTCACTTCAATATTTACTTAACCCTTTTTTTTATGACCGTTGCCAACACTGCCTTTGCCTCAGTTTCAGCATCAGCTTCTGTTTTTGCTACCAAGAGTTAGCCAAAGTCGAGGCATACCAATAGTATATATAGTAGTAGCTTTTAGCCATAGTACCTGGAGTACTCGGAGTAGTCAACGGACGGACCTGGGGCAGCATGCCAGAGCAAACCGTTTTTGTTATTTTTGCTCTTATGATTAAACATGCCTTTCTCCTTTTCACCTGCTTTGTTTAAGCCGGCTGGCAGTTGTTTAAATATTGCATGAGTATTTGTATCCTGCCAGGTATGAGTGTACATATAGTATATGTTTGTGTGTGTTTTTGGTCACATATAGCCGTATTTGCTTGTACGTACAGTCAGAACCTTAATAAGGCGATCGATGTAAAAATTTTATACTTAAACTTTAATATCTTGAGCTAAGTTTTTATACGCATATTTTTATGTTGGGTATGCTGTTTTTTTGGGAACACTAACATTTTTTTATATACCTTCCTTATCGGCAAAAATAAGTGAAGCGAGCCAGTTTTTTCCTCGACCTCTTCGACTTTGATGTTTTTTACATGTGTGGTAGAGTTACTTTATCGAGTTATCGATAACTGAAAATTGGATTTTTCATTTTTAGAATTTTCTTCGACTAGCCACATCTCCTTATTGAATCAAAATCGAAGAGGTCGAGGGAAAAGGTCTCCCACTTCACGTTTTTTCGCCGATATGAATCAATTATGTTAAAAAATAAACCTCCAAAAATAAATCTCCAAAAATTTTATGATAGTCCCGGCTATGCTATGATTTTTGCATAACCTATAATCTCTGGACGTAGCGCATATGTAAAAGCTCATCATCATATGCATTTTATTCTTCTTCTCGCAAACACTTGCTTACCCCTTTTCGGACTCGCTTATGCTCTTCCTGAGGTGTGGGTATGCGATCTCAGCAATCGTCTGCAGGCATTCCGATCCTGGATCATGTCATCGCTGAGACCCATTCGTTGCTGATGTTTTTGCATTTGACCGATCCACGTATTTTTCGGTCTGCCTGCCCTACGGCCGTTACCTGGAACTACGGTAAGTATTGCCTTCTCCAGCTTCCGACCCTCAATTTTTCCCAAATTGGTTTCTTTGGACTGTCCAAAATAAAATGTAAAAAAAAACAGAAGTGGTTTAGTCAAATATATTATATTATACTATAGATTCGCATTCATGGAACTCTTCCTCACCGCAAGGCCTTACTTTGTGTTTTACCGTGAATCCACAACGATACCTTGGCTCTTCCAGCTGTTTAAACACTAAACCTTTAGCTACAATCGCATTTTATGATGCTCTACTGTATTAATGTATTGTATGTATATACAATTGTAACTGGCCTTGTTAATTAGTTGGACTGCTGACTTTTGCCGCTTGGCGACATATTTTGGCTTCCAAGGTTCAAGTGTTTGGCCAGTTCAAAGAGTCTGTGCTTATGTTTACCATACGCTCCAAGTGCCTTTAGTTAGTGGCAAATAAGTTCAGAAGAGTCGAGTTGGGTTGAGTCGGGTTGAGTTGAGTGGAGAAAGCGAGAGTCTGTTTGGAGTTTGTGGCTGGCGTCTCTCTCTCTCGTTCTCTGTGTTTGGAGACTGTTCGAGTTGAGGCTGTCCAATTGCTAGTCCTGGCATGTAAAAGTGCGATTATAGTCGCATAATTATCACGCTGACATGCCCGTACATACATATATACACACACACAGACTTAGACTAGCACACACAAATACTCACTCACACACACACACACACACAGACATTTAAACGCATGCAAGGCAAAGAGAAAATGCTGAAATGTAATTACCCAGCAAACAAACCGCAATTTCTCGGTACACATACACACACACACACGTATATAAACACCTGCACACAAACACACACACGCAAGCCAACACTCACTCACACAGTGCCTAAGTGAAAGTGGACACGCAACAAGCAACTCACAACACTGGCAACCCCGCACCGTTGCTTTTAACCAACTCTTATATCAGGTGGGCAGCGCCATGTGTTAGTTTTGCTGTTAAAGTTGGCCAAGTTGGGTTTTAAGCGGGGGTACTTTTGGCAGCCGAGCGGATCTGGGTTCTACTTGCTGTCATTGAAGGGGTTTTTTTTTTTGTTGTTTGCGTGTTTTGTATAGAGTCTCTGGCACGGCCATTTGGACAACAGTTTGAAGGCAGTTTGAAGGCGATATCGTTAATGTTGCTGTTGATTGTGGCCAAATGGGGCAACACCAATACTACCAACTCGTACAGAGTACATACTAACACACATTGACAGACTGTTGGGGCTCACTTAGTGTTCGCCAGCTGTAAATTTCGTAATTTATTTGCCAATTGGCAGCACTTTTAGCCACGAGTTGGCTTTAAATATGCTTTAGTTAATAAAATATTTATAAATAGAAAATGCTTATTGTGTGTTAAGTGTAGTTTATGTTTTTTTATGAATTAAGTTTTTTATTTCTATATTTTATGGTTAAACGTTTAAACTTTGAAAAAAATTGCATTAAAAATGCAGTTGCTTAATAGCTTGCAGCCTTTAACTATGAAATTTACTAATAGCCATATTTAACTTTATGTGCATACCCATTAAGAGCCATTTTTTTTTTTTTGCTTTATTTATTTTTTAACTTTTTTTATAACTTTTATTTTCAATTCATAGTATAAAAACTGCAGAATAACTTTCATTTTCATTTTGTTAAATAAATTGAGCAATAAATTTTATTTTATAAGAGTTATTTCACGATTTAAAGACCAATTATGTTTAAATTAAAATGAATAAAACTAAACGAACAATTTTAATCGGATTCGTTTTTGCGTGCTCCCAAATCCGAATTTTTTGCTGCCGCTATCTACGCATATTTCCCTTGCTCATGCTTAGCACAGCTTGAAACCTTTCAAGGAAAATTATCCACGACTATGCTATTAATACTGCAAGGGAAATATTTTCTATTTAAGACATGGAGCATAAAAAAATCGGTTTGAGTTAAGCATGATATTTTTTGGGGTTTATGCCGAAAAAATAAAATTAAAAATATTTATCAATACTTTTTTAACTTTAGATTGGCATAAATAGAATCTGAGAATATCAAAGAATATTTCAAAAATTATTTCAATTTAAAACGCGTACATTTTTCAATCTTTTTTGCCAATTCGTTTTAATTCCTTCTTGCAACGAAAAACTCGTTTTGGTGAATTTGGAAGCACTAAACATTCGGTTTTAAAACGAAGCCCAATAAAATGTTTGGAGAAAATTTTGTACAAGAAACTTAAATAAATAGTATTATTAAATTCCATTTAAATTTAAAAATTAATTTAAAAAATATATATAGGGTTTTCCAATAAGAGGTCCATTTAAATTTAAAATATTTTAAATTATTTTTAAAGTATCTAATAAAGAAAAAAATAAAAAATATATTTAGGGTTTTCCAATAAGAGGTGTTATTTTGGTCTTGAAAATTGCATTTTTTGAGATAAATGATCGGATGTTTATTTCATAATAAAGAGGAAGGTATGCCGTTAATAATTAAAAACAACATCAGCCAAATGGCCACCACGCCCACGCTTACAGGGCCATATCCTTTTCATTAAATTTTCCATAACCAAATCGCAAAGTAGCTGCCCTATGTCCTCGATAGCCTCACGAATTCTATCTTTGAGGTCTTGAATCGACGCTGGGCTGTTGGCGTAGACCTTATCTTTCACGTGGCCCTAAAGGAAGAAGTCGCAAGGTGTTAAATCACAAGATCTCGGTGGCCAATTGTGATAACCTCTTCGAGAGATAACATGGTCCGGAAACTTTTCCCGTAAAAGAGCAATGGTTTCGTTGCTTGTGCGGCACGTAGCGCCGTCTTGTTGAAAGTAAACGTTGTCCAGATCAATACCATCCAACTCCGACCATAAAAAATCATTAATCATCTCTCGATAGCGCAATCCACTCACCGTAACTGTTGATCCAACCTCATTTTCGAAAAAGTTAGACCCCGCCAGACCATAAACCGCACCAAAAAGTCACACGTTGAGGATGGAGAGGCTTCTCAACAATATCTCTTGGGTTTTCCGAGCCCCAGATGCGACAATTTTGCTTGTTGACGTA
This sequence comes from Chymomyza costata, assembly GCA_018150985.1. NCBI lineage: Eukaryota > Metazoa > Arthropoda > Insecta > Diptera > Drosophilidae > Chymomyza > Chymomyza costata. The sequence goes on along the minus strand of JAECWU010000555.1, from coordinate 534,518 downwards.
GCCACCGAGGTGGAAATGGGCCTCATCAGTCAAGATGATTTTTCGATGGAATTCCGCATCATTTTCATGCATTTCAAGGACCCAATCAGCAAAGACGCGACGTTGTTGATGATCGGCCGGTTTGAGTTCTTGTTTTAACTGAGCTTTATAAGCCTTAAGACCCAAGTCTTTTTGCAAGATATGGTGTAATGACGTTTGTGGAATGCCCAATTTGGGCTACAGCAGCAATATTCTCAGTTGTTCTTGAGCGACGTGCACGGGTTTTATTCTTCACATCACTAACTTGTCCAAGCAGCTCGAATTTTTCCACCAATTTCTGTATTGCGGTCCGACAAGGTGCTTCATGACGACCCAAAAATGCTTTAGTTTTGCGAACTGCGACTGCAAGATTTTCACCATTTTTGTAGTGAATTTTAATAATTTCAATGCGTTGTTGAAGCGTGTATCGTTCCATTTTTAGTAATGGCGTAGTTTCTACTTGTCAAATGTCAAAGAATAAAAGCTTCAAAAGTGACACCTACCGAAATACCGGGTGATTCAATTTAACAACTCTTGTTGGAAAACCCTATATTATAACAATATTAAATTTCATTCTTGTAAATTTTAAAATATATTAATCGAACTACACAGCAATAACTATTTAGGCTTGTCTATTTATCTCTTTTCTTCTTGTATTCCTTTAACTCCTTGAGGAGCATAGGGGGCCTCTGTAAAACATGTAAATCGTATCCGGTTTTGTGTCAATTGCTTCACTTCCCTCCAGGAACGTCAGCTTCAGCTTTTTTCAAAACAGTTCGGCGCCATGTTGTTCTGGGTCTCCCTCTTCTTCGGTTGCCCTGCGGGTTCCAATCAAGGGTCTGACGATAAACTTCATGTGGTGGCTTTCGCAAGGTATGCCCAATCCATCCCCATTTGCGACTGGTTATTATGTAGGATATCGGCTTCATATTGCATCGGTGCATCAGCTTAGAGTTGCTGATCGTGTTTGGCCACCAGATTTTCAGAATGCGTCGTAGACCTCTTCCAGCAAAGGCTTGTAGTTTGCTAAGAATAGCTTCTGTTGTTAGCCAAGACTCACTCCCATAAAGTAAAATGGATAGCACATTCGATTTGTATATCTGGATTTTCGTGTTTGTCGACAGAAAATTGGAATTCCGGATCTTACGGAGTTGCGCGAAAGCAGCTGTGGCTTTAGCCACTCTGGCTTCTATGTTTGCCTTTGCGTGCGGCTATGACGCTGCCAAGGTAGGAGAAAGCGTCCACTAGTTCGATGCGCTCATTATGTATTAAGAAGTCGTCATGGCTGTTGGCTCTTTTTCCACATTTACCTCGAGACCGTGCTTACCAGCTTCTTCGACTAGATCGTCTAGTTTACCATATATTATATATTATTATTATTTCGAACAGAAAGGAAACAGACGTCATCGGCGTACTCTCAAGCTTCAAGCTGCTCTGTAAACGTCCAGAGAATGCCACTGTGTTTTCCATCTAGTATATTGCGCAGGATTTCGTCGATGACGGTTAGAAATAGAACCTGTGACAGAAGCCAGCCCTGACAGAACTCCAGAGTTCGTTGAAAAAGGTGCAGTCAAGCTTCCGCTGTGTAGAACCCTGCATTTGAAACCCTCCCCTAATGGGTCTTTATTAAATTGATTAGACTCAGGGGGATTCTAACTTTATGCAACGCATTCCAGATGGATGAGCGATGCACACTGTCGAAGGCTGTGCGGTTATCGATGAATTTCAGTTGGAGCGCAATACTAATATTCGGAGCTGATCTGGTCCATTCAAGAGCGGTTTGTTCTGAAATTGCCTATTGTTTTCGGATGGCATTGTCTAGTGTGGCATATATACGCTTTAGCAGAATGGTAGTGAGAGCTTTGGAAGGTATGGACAGCAGCATAATGCCTCTGTAGTTCCTGCACAGTGATACGTCCCTTTTTCGGGATTTTCACTATGGTGCCTTCGAGCCAATACGCAGGAAGACGATTCTCGCGCCAAATTGCATTAAGAACTGGCTGAAGGAGTTTTGCAGGCATATTTGGACATGCTTTTAAGACCTCTGCTGGAATGCCGTCACTCCCAGGAGCCTTCCCTGATTTAAGACTCTTGATAGCTTCGGTTATTTCTCTGGTAGAAGGGGCTTGCGCTGACTCCGCCTGTTGCAGGTTGTTCTGCAGAAATGGATTGGTGATCTCTGTTCAACAGCTCCGAAAAATGCTCACGCCAGCGGTTGACTTGTTCATCCGTTGTGTGCAAAGGGAGGCCTTGTTTAGATTTTATCGCGTGTTACCTTCTAAAATTTTTGTTCCCAGATTGCTGGCGACTTATTTTAAACAGGGTCTTGAAGTCGCAGCGTTGGGCCGCTGCTTCTGCTGAAGTTGAAAGATCATTTATTCAATTTCTTTCGCCTAATTAATAGTATAACATTTTGCGTCGAATGAAGCTAAGTAAGAATTTCCAAAAAGTTTTTACCCGAAATCAGGCATTCCAAACAAAAAAAATTAATACTTTCATTACGCATTTCCTTAAATAATCTATATATATATTTAAAAACAGCCATGAACTTTAATAATAGCATAAAAAATCCAATTTATTTCATGCCACACTCTGTCAATAAAATTAAATTTATATTTATTCATTTAAATTGCTTTGGAAATTGTTGAAATATTTTCAAAAATTGCGCCATGAAAATAGCCATGCAGCGTTATTTTCTCATCTACTTACATATATATACATATATATATATTTACCTATAAACATGCCTAACAATTTAATGCAGGCACAAACAACAACAATAATAAAAAAATATCAACAACATCATCAACTACAACATTAATAGGAGGCAATGTGACAATGTCAGGCGATGCCTCTGTTGCACCCTGATGAGCTTGGCTTTGTTGGGTAGTTTTATACCCTAAGACCAAAGGGTTCAAGGGTTCTATCGATTTGTGCCAGGTACTATGTAACCAGCGTGAAAGATCAAAAGTTGGGGACTCCAAAAATAACAGCATGGCCTTAGTTAACGTCGATATGTTCGTCAGAAGGAACTGAAATTAGAGATAGTTGGTCGCGTTTTCCGAAAAAAAAATGTTTCGGCCGTATCTTAACAAAGATCCCTTGTTCCCAAATACCGTTTGCAGGTCTCTGGTAGGTATACTCTTATAAAAAAGGTCTCAAATTTAGATTTTTGCATTCTTGATTCTAGTTCTCAAAAAATCCAAAAATTCGTTAAACAAGACCATACATTTTTTAAATTGGACCGAATATTTTTAAAATAATATTACAATTTTTGATTTAAAAAAAAATATCAACCTTTAATAAATAAAGAATAAAAATTCGAATAGCATGAATGAAAATTATGAAATTACACCAAAAATTCTTAATATACGCGGACAATTTTTTCCCCGACCTTCTTCGATTTTGAAAATTTGTACATATTTGGTAGAGCTACTAGCCAGTAGTATATATATATGGTCCTATGGCTCCGCGGGGGAGCAAAGGGCCGCAACGAGGTTGCTCCATTTCCCTCTGTCATGCGCCAACCTCTTGACTTCACTCCAGGTTTTGTTGGATCTGAGCACGTCAGCTTCCAGATTCCTCCTCCAGGTCAGGGCTGGTCTGCCTCTGCGACGGCTGCCTTGAGGGTTCCAGTCGATGGCGCTGCGGGTGCTGTCAATTGGGTCTCTTCTTAACACGTGCCCAAGCCAGCCCCATTTCCTTTTCAGGATTTCAAGGCGCATAGGTTACTGGTTGCAGCGAGTCCACAGGTCAGCATTCGAGAAAGTATTAGGCCAATAGTAACCACGTCAAATTTTTTAAAAAAATTCCGATTATTTATCGAACAATCGATAACTGAAAATTGGATATTTCACTTTTAGACAATTCTTTGACTAGCCATATCTTGTAAAAAAATAAAGATATCGACGCGATTTTTTTGTTCCGAGAGATAAAATATTAAATTAAAAAAAAAAAAATTTATATATTTTTAAGATTTAAAAAATTAAAAAATGTATATATTTTTAAGATTTTTTTTTAAATTTTTTATCATTGGCTAGTAGCTCTACCAAATATTCAAAAATCATCAAAATCGGAGAACTTCGCGGGAAAAGTGGCTCGCTTCACTTATTTACGCCGATATATAATTAAAATAAGACGAAAATTTCTTAAAAAAAAACAATCCAAAGATTCTTAAATTCAAATTAAACAAATTTAGTAAAAAATTCTAAAATTGCAATACATATTTTGAAGCAAGACCAAAAATTCTTATAATTTTTTTTTAAGTTATTAAATAAGCTTACAAAATTCTTCAATTCAGATATTTTGCATAGAAAATTTTTGATCTTAAAACAAAGCCAAAACATATAAAAATGTAACCAAAAAATCTCAAATTATGATTTTCCCAATTTATAAAAAAATATTTTAAGTTTTTTATGGGGACCAAAACCTTGATTTCCAATTTTAAAAATCGAAAATTTCAAAGTTTCTTAAAATAAGATTCAAAATCTTCAGAAAAATTAAAAAGCTAGAATTTTTGCTTAACCCTCCGTCGGACACATATTTTTAAACCTTCGGACGCTTATACTTGCTTTTTATGTGTTCCTAAGAGTCCTTAAATAAGCTAGCTTTGTATTTCACGATAAAATGCATTGAAAACCTTTTACTTTCGTTCGAAAATATTGAATTTAATCTGAGTAAACAAAAACAAAAAAAAGTGTTTTTTTCCAAATCAAATTTTTTTTCCTAGTATTGATTTTCTCAGGCAAGTAGCTCAACATATGCCAAATCGATTTAGAACGATTAGTAATTGAGAAAATATACCTGATTGGTATATAATTGAGCCGAAACATAAGGTAAATTCCCATATAAATGTATGTAAATACATAGGCGTCCAGCCAGGCACCATGTGTCCGTCCGAGGGTAAACTCTTTTAAATCCTTTTTTCGTCCGTTTTATGGACTTTTGGATATTTCTACTATACACGGATCGATAGCCAATAAACTTTTAGGAAGCTACCTGGAAGCGCAAGTCGATATCTAAATTAGAAATGCTTTGAAACGAAATAGGTCTGGCCAGACCCAGGTGTCCGACGGAGGGTTAAGAGAATATTATAAATCTCAACGAAATTTCAATTTATATATTATATTATGTTCGATGATTTTAGGAGTTTTTTGGACTTTTGCGAATTTTATGGATTTTATGAATATACATTAAGCCCAAAACCCTAAATTCCAATTTTAAAATTAAAAAATTTCAAAAATTTATAAAGTCTCAAAATAAGACTCAAAATCTTCAGAAAAATTTAAAAAAAGAAAAAAATTAAAAAATGCTTTATAGAATTTTTGCGTAATAGAATATTATACATTTAAAAAAAATTTCAATTTCTATATATATGTTTGATAATTTTGAGAAGTTTTAGGACTTTTGGGAATTTTATGGATTTTATGAATATACATATTTGATGTATACCCTGGGGGCTTATACGCATTTTCTGTGTTCTCTTAAAATTTTTTTTTTATTTGTCTTTAATCTTAATCTTATACGCCTCAGGTCATCTATCATTTAAGCTTAGATACAATTTCTACCAGCCATTTTTTGGCTTTTCCTTGAAGCTGACCCACCATTTCTCTATATAAACAAATGTGAGCCTAATAAACGTAACAATTTTAATATTTTCATTTTCCTATCGATATAGTTCTTGTTCTACATACCAAATTCCTTTTTCTTGAGTAAATAGTTACAGAGTATCGCGTTGTCTGTCACCACCGCAACAGATTCAAATTTTTGTCTTGTTTTCCTTTTTTGTTGTGCCTCTCAACAATTTTGTTGTGGGATTGTGCCCGTGGCATATGAACCGTCACCAGAAACCCAGTACCAGGCTCATATAGCTATTTTCGTTGGCTCGTTGGTTTTATTGGCTGGCTGTTTGGCTGTTTCGTAGCCAGAACTCTGAATCTGGGTCTGGGGCTGGTATTTATGTAGTCGCCGTGTTGCCGCCTGTCAGCAGCAACGTCATTAACAGCAACATCAGCAGCCTACACCATGCCCCCCTCTGTATTTTTGTTGCCCCTTTTGGGGGGCACTCATTGGCAACCGCTGCACTTGGGTTAACACAATTGCGGTGCATGGACGTTGCTGTTGACGTTTATGATGTGTTGGCCATGTTCTCTCGGTCCTTTGCTCTGTTTGTTGTAATTTTATTGTTGTCGTTATTGTTGCAGGAGCAGCACCAGCACCAGCTGCTATCATTAAGTGTCGAAAATTTCATCAAACACTTCAAAGCGAACGAGGAGTAGCTTGGCAGCATAAAGTTTGCTTTCATATTGAGTTTGAGTTTATGATTCTATTATTTTTGCTCCAAATAATAGAAAAATTGCGTATCATGGTGAGCAGTGCAACAAAGCAGTGGCAGCTAAATGGCCAACTGGTACATTTTGGTAAGAGAGCAGTGAGAATTTTGTGCCACAAATGGTTAAACTCATATATAAAATGAAAAAAATTTGAAATCTGTCCGCAAGCTGCACGAAATTTGAATACACTTTAGGAATAGTTGCTGTTATCGTAACAATTTATAAGACAAATAGATATGGTAAAAATAATGTCAATATTTTCGAAGAAAAATTGTAAGTTGGCTTGAAAAAGGAACGTTAGAATGATTTAAGGAAAAAGTGGACTGAAGATCATATAGCTTTTATCACCACACTCAAAAAAAAAGAGTTAACTAATTTTATAATCAATAAGATGGTAATACTGCGTCTACTATGTGAATGCATAGCACTCGTCCACAAAGGAAGCAAGCTTCTAGGCATGTACGTTATCTCACCATAAATACAAACAAAATACTGGAGCACATACAGGCAATTGGACTTTTGGGAGGGCTCTAAGCCGTGAAGGGGGTACAATAGATCCACTTGGGTCGCAGTACACCCATTACAAATAATAAGATGGTAATATGCTTCCAGTATATCCCGTGGTTTTGTAAATATGTTTTGCCAGTTTCAATTCCTCCGAAAGTTTGAAGGCATAGCTAGAAATCATGTTTGGTCGTTATAAGGTAGAAAATAATTTTCAATATTTAGACGTAAAAAGGGGAGTGTGATTTTCATCTAAGTAGATGGAGAAAGTGGGTCAGCTTCGATTTATGAAATTGGCTCACAAGAGTCTTTGTATCGAATTTGATGACTCTAGCTCAGACGTAATATGGGGGTGAAGAAGTTACAACGTTTTTGACTATATATAAACATATTTCTGATATCTTAACAAATTAAATATATATAATAATAAAATGATAGTACAGCGTGTTTTTTTTAGAGGTTCACAACTTTGAATTGGCAACACTGCATTGGCTGACAACCCATTTAACAGCTGATAGTTGGTTTTTGTTGAGTTTGGTTTGACATTTCATTATGGATAGACTTACACCAGAACAACGCTTGCAAATTGTTGAAATTTTTTATCAAAATAATGTTTCCGTTCGTCAAACTTATTCAAAACTCAAAATGATGAAGCCCATTTTTGGTTGAATGGGTACCTAAATAAGCAGAAATGTCACATTTGGAGTGAGTTTAATCCACAAGCTATTGTCGAAACACCAATACATCCACAGAAAATTACTGTCACTTGTCTACGCCGATAAACCAAAAACAATTGAACACCTGGAAAGCAACATTCGAAGAGTTTGCGAAAATTGTTGTTCCAGATTGCGCCTTGTACGCGACAGCCGTGGCGTCCACAAGGCCGAAATCATATTTAAACATTAATGTCATAAAATGTTTTTTCCAATAAAGCCCGTTTCAATGATATTAAAAATATATTTCTTTTTTTATTATGATTTAAACTTGCGTAACTCTAAAAAAAGCACCCTTTATAAATATGTAATAATAAAAATATTGGTAGTTTAACGAGAACTAGTAAATTGCACCCAAGGCTCGCATATTTTGATTATTTTCATAACATATTTTCAAATCAATGAGCTATGAATAAAAATTGAAATATTTGCTTTTTCCAAAATTTTTGAAAATTTAAAATATGTAGCTACATATATATAAGTTCCTATAAGTCCTACAAGGACTAGAGGGCCATTATGTAGGTACATACATCTGTGAAAAATTAAATAAAACTTAGTTTTTTACTTTTTCGAAAATTTTTACATTTTTTAAGTTTTGTTTTGAAATTTATTATAGAAAATTAGTTTTTACGAGACCAGTGCTTTTTGAATAAATATTTCAATATTAATCTTGATTATTTCTATAACCCATGTACGAACATGTGGAATATGGGAACCAAAAATTGTAACATTCAATTTGTGGAAAATTTATAAAAATTCAAAAATTTTATTTTGAAAAACTGTAAATTTTCACTTAGAAATTTTTATTTTGAAAATTTTAATTGTGCATCGTTAAAAAAAATAAAAATTTTTTCTTTGAGAATTCAAAATGTTTTCTTTCAAAAATTCAGTTTTTTTTTTAAATTTTAAGTTTTTACTTTGAAAAATTTGTGTTTTCTTCTTCTTCTTCTCCCAAAACCTTTTTTACCTCTTTTCGGACTCGCTTATGCTCCTTCTGAGGTGTGGGTAGTTTTTTGGAGAACTTCGCTCGCCTGCATAGCAGGGGCACCCAGCGGGGTAGTGCTATTATATGCATTGACTTCCATTAGACTGTTTTTTCTATTCGTTAACACCTATCTGGAAAAAAGGTGAGGTTTTTGGCACTTGTGTATGGATATTCATTAGTTATGGACTTTCCTTTAAGACCGGCGGTTGTCTCCAGACCCGGTAACCAATCGCATACACTGAGCTTTGGAAGATCTTTAAGATGTTAAGAATGTGCCTCAGGCTCAATGTGATGGTAAATAAGTGTTTTCTTATTTTATAAAAAAAAAAAGTTGTTTTCATGTGAACAGGGCTTCCTGGATGGAAAATTCTTTTTTGTGAGCAATAATATTTAAAATTAAAAATATTGTTGAATATGCTTTAAGCTCATAAATATAATAAGTCCGATTTTACGAAACTTTTTTTTTCATTTATTAATTAAAGATTTTAGTAACTGAAATGTTTCTTTTTAATATTCAGTATAATTTTTGTAAAAAAATGCTTTCTTGAAAGTTTTATTTTAAGTTTGTGTGTCGCTAAAATTTCAACATTTTCTCGAGAAAATTAAATTTAAGTATGTATATCCATAGCATTATTTAGACGCAATACTTCAAAAGTGCTAAAGGATTCGTATCGATTTTTGTAAGCCACCAGAATGACGCTACTTCATTTCGAAAAAGTCGATTTTGGGTGAATCCGGAAGTGTCGAAAAGAGTGAAAGTGTCAAATACTGCTGTTGAATATAATTTCAGCACGAATTTCAACTGTTTTTGTGTCAAAATGCCGAGAACTTACAAAAAAAAACGAAACAAATCCGCGTAAACCGTTTCCAAGCTCTGATGATTTGTTGGAAATGCTGTAGGCAGTGGAAATCGACAGAAGGAGTGCTGTTTCGATTTTCCTCTTTAAGGCCTATACGCAGTTCGAAAAATTTCGCGCGGAATGACAAAACTTCGTATAAAAAAAAAATCCCATTTGGGATATCCCATTTGGGAATTTTTTTTTTATATGAACTTTTGTCATTCCGCGCGAAATTTTTCGAGCTGCGTAGACCCCTTTAAAAAAAAACCATTTTTTCCAGCATTTCTTCACAAGGCAAAAATTATTTTTATTCCACATTCATTCATTTCAATGTATTATTTATTCAACCATTTTTTGTTTTTCAAAAATAAAGAAATAAAATGTTTGCGATGAAATTTTATGGCGGTTTTTTTGGACACTTCCGGATTCACTTCAAAAAAATCGAAAATCAAGAATTTGGCATTTTTTGCTCGGAGATCAATCTATCTGACAAAAAATTTTCGTATCGATTTGAAATTTTGACATAATGTAGCTTATTCAATGCCCTAAACGAGACAACTTTCAATAAAAGGCCCATACGCAGCATGCAAAAATTCCGCACGAAATGTCAAAACTTTATATAATTAAAATATCCCACCATTTTGGATTTTTTTTTTTATATGAAGTTTTAATATTTCGTGCGAAATTTTTGCATGCTGCGTATGGGCCATAAGAAAAAAATTTTTTTTGTCACTCCAAAAAATCTTCGAAAAAATTTTCTGAATTCATTCCATTTGCCCCTATTCAGTTAAAAGCTTAAGAATTAAGGCTGCTAAGTTTGTAACAAAATTTATAATTAAGTGAGTTTTCTTTCAAACTATAAGGGCACTTTGTTTGACTTATAGATGTTTCACTGTAAGAAATCACATAGAATAGAACCGATTTCACGCAAACAAAATGTAATTCCTGCATTTTTAGGTATACCTAGCTTCTTTGGTATACCTAGCTGTTCTGGTCTGTCTACAGACGAACCAATCTAATCGATGAGTTATCATCACCTCATGGTCTACCACGCCTTTAAAATAAGTGTAACACATAATGCACAAATTTATAATACCCTTGACCCTAACACTTTAGTGTATAAAAGAAAAGATTGTTGTACCGGGAACCAAGGCAAAGCCAAGTTTTCGGGCACGTTGTGGGTAACAGCTGTGCGTCTCTGAAAATTTGTGTGTATTGGTGTGTGTTGCTGTAAGGTTAAGGAAAACGAATTTCAAGCGTACAAAAACTTGCGCCATGAATCAAAGTTTAGTGTAGCAGACTTTTAGGTGCGATTTATATATTTCAAAATAAAATAAATGAAGGGCGTCGTCATCGTTGTGCGCTCTAACAGCTTCTACCAACCCCCAGGCCCCATCTTTGACTCCATTGTCTGCATCACTCACTCACTCACTCGGAGGCACTGTTGTTTTCATGACTTTGGCTTGCCAAAAGACAAAGCAACTGCTGCCGCCACCCTTTGGGGGTAGCCCAACACTGGCTGGGGGTTACCACCACGCTCCGACATAAATTTAAATTCTCTGTTTTATATCAACGCAAAAGACGAGAAAGAAAATGCAAAAATGTACACTTGGTTAACTGATTGATGAATGCATAAATGAAGCGTACACATGCGTTTTGCCAATGCTGTAGGAGTTCTTGCTCTATATAGTACATAGTATGTATATAGGTATATGTACATAGTATACAACATATAAACATTCATATGCTTGTGTTCTGGTAGCTGCTGTGGCTTCTTGGAGCTGCTGCTGCTGCTGCAAGTTGAGTAATTCGGCAGAGTCACAAGCCGCTGAATACCAAAACTCACTTACAGAGGTGAAAATTATGCTAGGGTTGCCATATAAATTACTGCTTAAGCATTACATAATTTAATATTCAATACGAGAGAAATTTTGGCTTAGTCTTTTTGTTAAAAAATTTAAGTCTTATAGAGTGGTTTTCCGCCAGCTCAACTGCCAGAGTATTTAAGCCAGTGACAGATCTTCTACACGATGATCCAGAGATGGCTCTCAAGAGCGTTAGTGATGGGAAAACGGGAATGCGGCTGCCTTGTTATGTAGGATGCCTTTTTTTGTTAAAATAAGAAATATCAGTAAGTCCCCAAATACGAGCGAAATAGGATGCGGAAGAATTTTTTCGTAGATTTTTTGGAGTGAGAAAAAAGTTTTTTTTTCAAAGTTGTGTCGTTCAGCGCATTGAATAAGCTACATTGTGTCAAAATTTTAAATCGAAACATCGATTTTTCGTCAGGTAGATTGATCTTCGAGCAAAAATGTCAATTTCGCGATTTTCAATTTTATTTGGGGTGAATCCGAAAGCGTCCAAAATGGATAAAAACCGCCATGAAATTTATTTTTGGTAAAAAAAGGTTAATTAATACATTTAAATGAATGAATATGGAGTTAAAATAATTGTTGCCCAGTGAAATGGCCTGAAAAAATGTTTTTTTAAAAAAAGAGTGAAATCGTCTGAAAGAGCACTCCTTTTGTCGATTTTCACTGCCTTCAGCATTTCCAACAAATCATTAGAACTTGGAACCGGATTATGTGGATTCGTTTCGCTTTAACACAAAAACAGTTGAAATCCGTGCTAAAATTATATTCAAAATAAATATTTGGCTCCTTTCGACACTTCGGAAATCACCCCAAATCGAGCTGCGGGATTCACCCCAAAATCGACTTTTTCGAAATGGAGTAGCGTCGTACTGGTGGCTTGCAAAAATCCAAACGAATCCTGTAGCGTTTTTAAAGCGTAGAGTCTAAATAAAACAATGGATATACTTACATTTGATTTTACTCGAGAAAATGTTGAAATTTTAACGACACAAAAACTAAAAACAAAACGTTCAAGGTAGAAAATTTTTTTGAAAAATTATACTCAACAGAAAAACAGGTGCACTCGAGTCGAAGTATGTATTATCAAAAACTAGCGTCGGTCATGACGTTTATTTGAAAATTGGTATCATAGTCAAATGTCAACTCGGAATTCACCGCACTTGCCTTTATGTCGAGAGCCATAATGGTTTAAGAGATTTGTTCCGCGTTATTTGTTTTTCGAAAGTACAGGGTTTTCCAACAAGAGGTGTTATTTTGAATCACCCGGTATTTTGGTAGCTTTCACTTTTGAAGCTTTTATTCTTTGACATTTGACAAGTAGAAACTACGCCATTACTAAAAATGGAACGATACACGCTTCAACAACGCATTGAAATTATTAAAATTTACTACAAAATTGGTGAAAATCTTGCAGTCACAGTTCGCAAAACTAAAGCATTTTTGGGTCGTCGTGAAGCACCTTGTCGGACCGCAATACAGAAATTGGTGGAAAAATTCGAGCTGTTGGGACAAGTTAGTGATGTGAAGAATAAAACCCGTGCACGTCGCTTAAGAACAACTGAGAATATTGCTGCTGTATCCCAAAGTGTTGAAGAAAACCCAGGTTTGTCGAGGAATGCCTCGTCGTTCTTTGGAATTGGGCATTCCACAAACGTCATTACACCGTATTTTGCATAAAGACTTGGGTCTTAAGGCTTATAAAGTTCAGTTAACACAAGAACTCAAGCCGGCCGATCATCAACAACGTCGTGTCTTTGCTGATTGGGTCCTTGAAATGCATGAAAATGACCCGGAATTCCATCGAAATATCATTTTAACTGATGAGGCCCATTTCCACCTCGGTGGTTACGTCAACAAGCAAAATTGTGGCATCTGCGGCTCGGAAAACCCAAGAGTTATTGTTGAGAAGCCTCTCCATTCTCAACGTGTGACTGTTTGGTGCGGTTTATGGTCCGGCGGGGTCATTGGACCTTACTTTTTGAAAATGAGGTTGGATCAACAGTTACGGTGAATAGATTGCGCTATCGAGAGATGATTAATGATTTTTTATGGTCAGAGTTGGATGATATTGTTCTGGACAACGTTTACTTTCAACAAGACGGCGCTACGTGCCACACAAGCAACGAAACCATTGCTCTTTTACGGGAAAAGTTTCCGGACCGTGTTATCTCTCGAAGAGGTGATCACAATTGGCCACCGAGATCTTGTGATTTAACACCTTGCGACTTCTTCCTTTGGGGCCACGTGAAAGATAAGGTCTACGCCAACAGCCCAGCGTCGATTCAAGACCTAAAAGATAGAATTCGTGAGGCTATCGAGAACATAGGGCAGCCACTTTGCGATTTGGCTATGTAAAATTTCATGAAAAGGATATGGTCCTGTAAGCGTGGTCGTGGTGGCCATTTAGCTGATGTTGTTTTTCATTATTAACGGCATACCTCCCTCTTTATTATGAAATAAACATCCGATCGTTTATCTCAAAAAATGGCATTTTTCTTTGAATACCAAAATAACACCTCTTATTGGAAAACCCTTTTGTAGCCATCTTAGTTTTTGAAGCTCAGATTTCTGCTTAGCTCTGAATATTTCGCTGTGGTACTGGGATGGCTTCCAAAAAAATATCATATAGAAATTATTCCTAGAACTGATGTGTTTAGGCTAACATTTCACTGCTTTATCCACTGCTTAATATTGTTATTTGCTTTTCGAAAAAAGCAGCCCTCTTAGTTTTTAAAGCTTCCAGACAAAACGGAAGTCTAAGGTATTACTGAAAGTCAGTTTTCTGCTTAGCTGTGGAAATTTTGTTGTAGTACTGGGTGGGCTCCCCAACAACTCCAAAGCAATTGTTACTAGAACTGACATGTCACTGTTCAGCTAACATTTCACTGCTTTCTTCACTGCTTGATATTGGCCAGATACACTTGCTGTGTTGCGATTAATATTCGATAATAATTCGATAACATACAACATAGCTGATATCAACTTTCATAGCAACCCTCGTACACATATATGTTGACTGCCAGTTGATTGCTGAGCTATGAGCTACAGCAGCGCTGCCTCTGATTGCGTCACAATCCATTTGGTTTTTATTGTTATGCACGAAATATGCAAATGAGATTTTTAACTTAAAGCAATATATGGTGTGTGTGTGTGTGATTTTTCATTTCTGTTTCTCGATTTAACAAATTAGCGTAATTTATTTGACTATAATTGGCATTACCAATGGCTGCATACATAAAATAAATATCCCAACAAAAAAAAAAAATAGATTAAGCTAAAATATTTTACTGCATTGTGACGGCTAACATGTCGCATGAGTAATGTGCTTAATGCGAATACCCCTGACCTTTGGGTTGCTTTTAATTAAGCACAACTTTGGCGCGTACTATCAGCAAGCAAAACAAAATAGCAAGCAGTGCAAGTGAGAACTGTTGGGGGAAACAGCGTACGGCGAGAGTTGAGAGTGAGAGTGCGGCACATTAAGCCCAGACATCTAGCGCAAAAATGCTCCACTGCATGCCAAGGCAAAACAAACTCGTTTGTAAACATAAAAAATATTATACATAATTTGGTAACCGAAGCATGAACATAAATAAAATTTATTGCGACTGAGATTTCTTTTAATATTGTGTAACGGACAGTCAGACATTGAGCCAGGCCAGTAAGCATTCTAGGAAAAATGGCCAACAATAAGGCCAAAACAAACCAAACCACAGAAAACCAAACCCAAACCAAAGCAAAGCACCATTCAAATGCTGAGTAATCGGCCGACACTGCGTTTCGAATCCTTTTTTGGCTTGGACTGGTCTGGTCTGGTCTGTGCTGGTCAGTCAGAGACGGCCATAGTTGAGTGTCCTGGCAGACAAGGAAATATGCCAAAAATGAGCTGAAATTACTTTTAATATGACTGAGCAGCAGCGGCAGCAAACTGACTGACTTGACTGACATTTAAAGATAAGTGAAATAAATGCATGGGCTTGGTTAGAGAGGCTGAAGCAGTAGATTGCAGGATCATTGCCATGGCAACGCCTATAGTTATGGCTTATATACAAAAGATGGATACATATGTAATAGTAGCTTGTAACTTGCTGTGCTAGATGACAACATAATTTCATAATTAATTTGCCAAAACACGAATGTAATTTAATAAAATTGCGCATACGCCTTGTTGCGCTGCCATAAATACAACTGACTATAGATTGCTAGCAAACTACATAGTAGTACATATAGGCAGTACAGTAGAGTGTTGTTGTTACCCTTTATTCTGGAGCGTATGTATTTTGTTGTGATGTTTGTAAAGGAAATATAGTTTGTATAGATGGACTATCTATCTTTGAGAACTATTTTTCTTGGGAACTGTAAGCATTCGGAAGCATATATGTGTATGTTTTAAAGCAGCCCCAGTAGGTATGCTATGATTTTCTATACAGTTTAAGTTGCTCTCGTGTTAATGCAGCTTATTATAAGTTCGTCGGAAAAGTTTATTGTCGAGAAAACGCAGGAATCGATGCTTCAGAAGAAATTGTTTGTTGATTTTTCAAGTACAAGTGGAAGCCTGTGGTGTAAGTGTGAAATCGATTTCGGATTCAATGATGTTCCATGGTTCTGTTTGAGATTTACTTTTTGATGCTTTTATGAAGCTGTGTAATGCAGCATATCCAAAATCCCAATATCCACGAATTCTGAGTTTTTTCTGTTAATGAATATCGTTTTCCTTCCAATACAGCTTCATTTAGCAGTGCGAATCGAAACTTTTGTGTCATCGCCTTGGCTGTGAGTGGCTTCTGATATGAGTAGGTTGCTGTACAGTCAGATTGAATACTTTGTCAATCAACTTTGAAACGGAAAGCAAATTACCAACCAGGGTTTTAATAACTGAAAGGCTTAACTGTGTACGGAACTAAAATTTCAAGAGCGTATTCTCATCCAGAGATCAAACAACTTCAGGAGTGTCAAACAAAAAGCAAATTTATAATATTTAGTAGGACGTACTTTGGTTAAGGCGGCAATTCCTCAGGTGCATTCCTTTAAAGAAACTCAAGCAGCTCTTTGTGTGCCAAGAGGGCCTATCAAAAAGAGAACTAAGGTAATATTCTTTGGAACGCTCCGTGTACATCTATAACTACTGACGCACACTCCAATTCATAGTCCGGAAAACTTGATGTCGATCGATTGCTGAGTTAGCGTAACTAATTGGAGTACTTACAAACCGTGTTTCGGTCCTTTGAGTATCCCAACTCGTTTGACTAACTTAATTATAATTCTCTGACTGCTAATTATTGTCAGTCGCCCCTGGGCGGGGCATGGGGATCTCTATTAATAACTGTTCAAAGAGAACAGGGACCTACAGTTGATAGCCGAATCCGAACGGCGGTGTCTGGAATTAATAGAGATGTTCTTGGGCAAATAGCGTCTTTGAGCTAGCGATGCCAGTGCTAGGCAAATGTACCAGTGCTACTGCGGCGACTCGAACCACAGACCTTCGGTTTGTAAAGCGAGTACGCTTCCGACGGCCACAGTTACCTAGGGTCCTGTTAAGGTTCCTAGTTGGAGTAAAGGGTTTACTATATGATGATAAAATATGATTATGACGGAGTGTCTGTACTGCATTCAACTGCCGAATAAACAACGGCTGCAAATTGTTGGAAGTGCTCTAAGCGCAAATAGCGCCAGGGTGAAATAGAGTTAATGGCAAGGTTTTTGTTCTTGGCGGAACCTTCTAATATTTTTTTATCGAAATCCCTATCCACTGACTTAGTACTGACTTAGAACTATGAGATCCCGATGTCTGGTAAGCCAGATATCTGAAAAGCTTCTGTTTTTTTTTTTCCTGTATGCCCTCACAAAGAGGTGGGCCACTGCAACCAGAAGCTCTTTTGTCCCGTAAGCTTACTTTTTTTATAAAATATGTCAAATTATATCACTAGAAAGAAAGTCGGTAGCACTGAGTACTCAGATGGCCATACCTGATCATTCCCTTAGGTTGTCACCTCAAAACGGGTCCTTCGAGTTGTGCAGCATATTTCTAAAGATGTCAATAATAAGTTCTTTAGCTCTGATCTGATCTCTTGTCTTTTTGAATACTCAGCAAGCATTTGCCCGAGTTTGGAGATTGCTTTTCAAGGTCAGATCCTAACTCTGAATGGCTGTATTGGCCAAATGACTGGCTAAAACTGACTCAAAATGATGGCTTCAGAGAGTAAGGTATCAGTATTTTTTGAATGTGCAAATAAATGAAAAAAAAATTTATATTTCCCTTTAATTTTAAGTCAATTAATTTCCTTTTTTTTTGGTAAAGTCTAATCTTAAACAATGCCACTAAACTAAAAATCGGTTAAAAACCATATACCAAAAAACTTTCCTTTTAACCAAATTATTCGTTTTCTTAGTTTATCGAAAATTCAAATATCGTAAATTCGAACATCGTAAAACTTTTTCTGACAACAGGCAGAAACTCTAGGGTTTCGAAAAGAGTTTTCCATGTTCGGTTTTTTAGTAGCCCGCTACTCTATCACTTAGTGGTTATTGTTGTGGGACAACAATTCTGTCGCATCTTAATATCCTGGCAAGCATTTAAGTAATTTATGCATTTGAGAGCAGCCGCAGGAGCAGCAGCAGACAATTTGCGGCTGCTTCGAAATGGTTAGACCGCTGTGCAAAATGCGTGGGCACTAGTAAGCGACGATTATTTATGTGCTATTTTTGAAAATGGCACTAATTATGTTGGCATTTGATCGTTCTCTTTGTTGTTTCTGTGGCTCCGGCTCCTATTCTTGTTGTGGCAGCAGCTGAGCTCCAATTACTGTGACAGAAATAAATCAAGTTTTGGACGACGCAGTTAAAGCAACCAAATCAAGTGCAAACGCGCTGCCACGCCGGCAACTTGAGAGTGTGGACAGCGGTATGCGCGCCACCCACTCATACACGTTTTACGCTGATCTGGTCACACTGACGCAGGACTCGTCAACATCACGTAGCCCTCTGGCAGTTAAATCAATTGCCGCAATTTGATAATATTTCACCAGGGAATGATTATAAGGCAACGTCCTGTACCGGTTGCCTTGGCTATTTGGCTGCCATTCGGGCGCCAGTGGGCACCCAATGCTGTTTGTTGACATTTCCGTCGTGGTTTCCGTACGGTCGCCAACGCTTAAAGTTTCACTCAGTTTTTTTCTTTCTTTTTTTTCTTATATATTATTTTGTTTTTTTTTTTATGTTGTTGCCAACATTTACCGTTTTTTGGCCTTTTATTTGGTGTTGTTTTTTTTTTTGATATTTTTTGTTTTGGCCCATATGCCACATGGCAGAGACGCTGTGTGCCTTAAGCTGCTGCAGGCTGAAGTTCCGTGGCTGTCACAGCACGGTCCGTGTGTCCTTGACGTAAAGGATTTTGGGCCAGGCATTTGGCAATGCCTAAGAGCGTCCAAAATGCCAGAAACGAGGCATAAACCTGCCACGCCCATTGCTTACGCCGTAAATGTCTTAGGCAGTCAACACAGCAACAAAAATACCAAAAAAAAAAACCAACTTGAATTTCATTACATGCCTTTGCTTCCAGATACAGTGAGTTGGAAAAGTCTTGGTACAGCTCAGTGTAATTTTATTAGTCTGGGTTTTTTTCAGTTTGGAAGCTATACAGAGCTTATTTTATATAAATTCAAATTATTTAAATAATTTTTATTAAAAGAATATTTTGTATGATAAATTGGGTAGTACTACCTGAACTGAACGATTTATAACTTAAGAAGGCACCGGTTTTTATGATCTTTGATTTGAAGGACTTGTCTTCGCCACGAAGAGATGAATAACTTTTAAAAAAAAATGAATGATGCAGAAAATTATTTTTCTCCTATGAAATGTTTTCAAATGAAAAAAAAGAACTAAATTTGTTAAAAAAAAAATTATCGATTTCTCATATTAAAGCAAGGCATACAATATACGGCGTGTCGTACAACAAGGCTGTTTTTAGAGCGGGTCGTATTTCGATTGCATTGTGTGAGGGCCGTCGTATGAAGTCGCATGATGGTCGTACGAAAAATAAAGTAGATTCGTTTTTATCGGCTTATCGTATGGTATATGTATGGTGTATGATTATATTTTATGAACGAATTATTGTTTGAGTATATCGATCTCGTCAAAGCTGAATTTTCTGACGCAAATGTTTTTGCAACAATGGTGAATACCCGAATAGTGTATGCCTTGCTTAATATTTAGGGTATTCACGCTCGCTGTTGAGTTTTGGATTTGAAAAGTTATGTAGTCTTGCAACAACAAAATGTCTAAGTCTAACTCTCAACAAAACTTTTCCTTAGCCAAGACCTTATTTGACTATATATATATACTTATATATATATTTATTTATTTTTCAGGAAATTACTGGGTATAAATAAATAATAACAATAACTTAAGCAAAAAAATTCAAAATGAACATAGGGCATCGACAATCTCCTTCCATCTTCCTCTGTTTCTGGCTAGGGTTTTTGCTTGGAACCACGAAACGTGGGCCAGAAATATTTCCTGTTTTGTGCACCGAATTCAGGGTTTCTTGGGCGACTCCGGTTTCCAATCTAGAACTGATCGTGCAATGTCACCAACAGGCCGGCGTAAAACATGACCAATCCATATATATTTGCGTCTCCGTATCTCTAACTGGACAGGTATGGTACTTAATTAAGTGAATTAAATATTTTTACTTGTAACCTAAACGGTGATTAGCTAACCAAAAGGGAGTCATGCTTTAGCATGTTGAGTTTTTGTGCAACTTTACAACACCAACAGCAAGCGTGAATACCCTAATTGTGTATACTTAATATACGGAGCTGAAACAGAAGTCAAGCTGCAAAATTATAATAAAGGCAACATTATAATAATAATTCCCTGACTGACTATTTTTATCAGTCGCCCCTGGGCGGGACATGGGGATCTCTATTAATAACTGTTCAAAGAGAGCAGGGACCTACAGCTTATAGCCGAATACGCACGGCGGTGTCTTGAATTAAGAGAGATTTTCTTGGGCAAAAAGCGTCATTGAGCTAGCGATGCCAGTGCTAGGCATATATATTAAATATATTTTTTAACTTATATTTGACACCAATTAATTAATTCCCCAAATTATAAGTTCCGAAATTTATTCAATTGATTCCAAAACTTGGTTGCAACTTCTTAGTTCGTTTGGAATTAGGAAATTTTAAAACTAAAACCAAAATTAAAAAAATAATATTAAAAAAATATTTTTTATGAACCCTTTTTTTTATTGGTGAATATGAACGAATCGAGAAAAATAACAATAGATTCTGAAAATAACCAAAACTGGTGTCTATCTAGAATATATTGGATGTATTTAATAAAAGAAATAACCACCTTATAAAAAAAATAGTTTTTATACACAAATTTTTTTTTTTTTTTGTGAATTTGAACCAATCGAGAAAATTAACAGATTTTGAAAAAATTCAAAAGCGGTGTCTACCTAGGATATATTGGATATATTAAAGAAAAGAAATAACCAGCTTATAAAGAAAAATATTTGTATGAATTCATTTTTTTTATTGGTGAATTCGAACAAATCGAGAAAATAACAATAGATTTTGAAAACAGCCAAAAGAGGTGTCTATCTAGGATATATTAAATAAAAGAAATAACCACCTTATAAAAAAAATAGTTTTTATTTTTTTTTTTTTGTGAATTTGAACCAATCGAGAAAATTAACAGATTTTGAAAAAATTCAAAAGCGGTGTCTACCTAGGATATATTGGATATATTAAAGAAAAGAAATAACCAGCTTATAAAAAAAATATTTGTATGATTTCATTTTTTTATTGGTGAACTCGAACAAATATTTTCTCGATTTGTTGAACAATAGATTTTGAAAACAACCAAAAGGGATGTCTACCTAGTCACCGATAACGGTCATTTGCACGAAATTTGGTGCTAAGTAAATTTCTGTGTCATTGCTGATAAAATAAAATAAGGACGAACTTTCCCATTCTAAAAGCTAAAAGTAATTCCCATACATCAAAAAGTCCTTCGCAATCGTTAAAAGTCAATCCTCTCCCAGCTATATTGCCTGTTCGCATACTTTTTTGATTTACTGTATACAATAAATAAAAAAAAAAAAAAATGATATAAAATAAAAAATTAAAAAAAAAAACGCGCAGCACAGCAAAAAGTGTAGAAAATTTTATGCCTTCTCTTTGCGCTGCTTCCGTTTTTCTTTCTTTCTTTTTCTTACGCTTTGGGGTTGTGTGCGCATTTGGCGGTTTTTATGAAAAATTACCATGTTTTCTTCACACTCATTCGCACTTGAAGCAGCAACCGCGCACCCTACCCTCCAAACATACTGCTTTGCCCAAAACCAAACCCTACCCACCCCCCAAGCTCACATTTTTTCTAGCCTGTTTGGCACTTCGACAATTTTGGCGTTTGACTTTTTTGTGTCGCCACTTGAGACGTCTTGGCTTGAGTAACAGAAAGCTACGCAGGGGGCTGGAGCTGGGGTATGGTGTCCTCTTGCTGTAGGGTAGTAAATGCCACATACTTCTAATGATGCCACTTATGTCGTGACGAAATTATTTTTATATTTCTATATATGTCGCCAGCTCAGCTTATATGTAGCAAGACATAGAGCGTCCTTGTGTTGCAACAACATCAATCTCCAACCCCCAAACGTTTTCCAACACTTATCAACATCCATTGCTCATTTTGTGCGTATTTTCGACCATTTGCTTTGATTTGCGTGTGGAAAATATATATTTTTCCATTTTCCATTTTACTTTTATTTTTCTTTTATGCCTTGGCAAACTGCTAATTGGCAGCAAATAATTTACATGTTTATGCCAATTTTCACTTTTTTTTTTTGCGTTTTATTTTCTGTAACTTTTAGCCCTATTTTTAAAGCACTCGTTTTGGACGGAATTTACGGAACTTGAGTAAATGGCGCCGTTTGTTGTGCTGAATTTAACAAGAAAAATGTAATTATATACTTTTCCGGTGTAACATAAGCCATGAAATTAGTGAGAACTCGCAAGTCCTTTACTGGCAAGGGCTAAAATCAACCACTGGTTAAGGGCTTTAAAAATCTCATAAGCTTCGTTTCGTTTAAAGCATTAAAGTTAAAATTCAAAAAATATTTTGTGGCCAAAAAAGAATGTAATATTTTTGAGAAAAAAACTTCCTCAAACCAGGTGTAGGCAACCACCCTACGCCAAGTAAGAATATATTACACTTGGTTATCCTGCTTAAGCACATAACTCAATTTGTAAGGTTTAAACTCGACAGCTGATAAAATCAGCTCTTAACTATTAAAATGATTCTAAAGCACTATTAATCCTTTAGAAAAAAGAATCCAACTGTTCACACAGTCTTTTGTTAAAGGATTGACTTAATACTAATTCAAGCTTTTTGCTGCGAGTGGTGTTGTATGTCTGATGCAAAATGCAATTAGTATGAGTGTGCAGTCCCGACACTTGAAGATTTGATTAACTGCTTCCGTGCGTCATCAAAAACGTTTTTAGCCAAGTTTTTTATTCTGTTCGCTCGTTTCGGCCATGCAGCAGTTCAACTACTCAATAAAACTCATTAGGGACATTTTGTCACTGGGCACTTCTAGGGCTTGAACTAAGGTCCTTATAGCAGCTTGGCTGGCAATTATCAACGTCACCTTTTGCAGAGAGTGAGAGCGAGCGAGTGACTTTGGCAATTGATTGCAGCTGCGCGAGAGGCGTCGTCCATTTGTGGAGAGTGGCAGTCAATGGCAGAGCATCAAAAGTGCCGATAAAAATTTATAGCAAACTGATTTGAAAGTCAATTATCCTTTGGCACCTAGGGAGCCTGGTGGCCTGGTCTGGCCCTGGCAGGAGCAAACTATTTCGCACAGGCCATGCCATGACTAGAGTGTGCAAATGGCTTTTCTATGCAAAACGATGCCAGCCGGAATAATGCTAGACGTTGGAGCAGTATGTAGTTAGTGGTGAAGCGGGTTGGCAGATTGGTGGGGCAACTAACTCGCTGTAGTTGTCGCGCAGCCTTTCAATAGACGCCTAACGGTGCTTCAAACAGCGAAACTAACTAGTCTATATATATGCGATATATAGTTAGGTATATATAGATATACTTGCAAAATGGAGAGTAGGTTGAAAAGTTGTCGGAGAAGCGAAGAAACCATGTGAGCAACCCTTTTTAGTTGTTCTCTTGTAATAATATTTTATAAGCTAAGTGTGCCAGCCAGTGTTGTTTACGTGGGAGTTAATGAATGACATGATCCAGGAATGCCTGCAGACGAAAGCTGAGATCGCATCTGCGAGTCCGAAGAGGTAAACAAGGGTTTGGGAGAAGAAATTTTGCATCTTTATAAAAATAAGTAAAGTCTAATACGGTGTTGGAAAATGTCCATGGAAGAGCTGGAACTTCCAAATTGACAACAAAATTTTAGTGCCACTAAGGCTGGCCAAAAGAAGTCACGAAACGCGGATAGTTCAGCAAGTTCAAAGTTTGATCATGGACAAGAGAAGATACTCGAGATTGCCGTGACCGTAGATATCTCAAGCGAACGATTGAAATGTACTATGCGCCAATATCAGGGTATGAGGAAGCAGTCTTCCGGGTGGGTGTTCTCATTCCTTTAATAAGAACGCTAAGCTGTTTTAAACTAGGATCACTCATAATACTCCAGACTCTGGAGTCCAGAGGAAAGCCGAATCAGTAAATTTCTTTTAGGGCACTGACACTGAAGAGGGCCAAGGTAAGGTGGAGTTCGATTATTTTTAGCTTATCTGAAATCCAGATCTTTTCGTATATTAAAAAAGAATTGATGAGCTTTAACCAAAGTTGCTTGAAAAATTTACCTCAGGCAACAATTTAAAGGCATTCCAGTTGCTACATGACCTCTTCCTAGTTACAAATCGATGTCTACCTAAAATTTCTGCCGCTCTATGTGTCACTGAATTCGCTTCCAAGCCAAAACTTTACCCGCATTTGGGCCACGAAGTTTATACCCGAAGCAATTAGAGGTCGATACTGTATTCAAAACGGTCAAGGGTGGCCCGTAAAAGTTTAAATCGATTGCATTGGACATTATTGCCTTCGCTTGTTATGGGTTGCTAGACATCGCCAAGGCAGCACAGATTCTTTTTCACCCAGATAAAGCTACGGCTCATTATAGCCGAGCCTCCATGGTAAAAATTAAATTAACTTTAGCACCATGTGCCATTCTAAGATTTAAATAGGTTGCTCGGTTAATACCAAGATGATCTCGAAGTCCTATGGCCAGTTTTGATGCCTAAAAAAGAGTAAAAATAAATGAATGGGAGTTGGATAACCACGTTAACCTCTTGCGTGGGATACTTGGTGGGGTATATCAGAGATGGTTTATTCGATATCCTTGCTAAAACATAGCGGGCCTGGCTTTGGGCACATTTGCCAGAAAAAAGGATTTTTTCAGGGTACCCAATTATTCCTGCTTTTCTAATATTTCCTAATCTACACAAACCCACCTAAGAACCCTGCAACTCCTCCAGCAAGTATCACTACAGCACACAGCTTTCCAAGCAAGAATAAAAAGTGATCCTTTAAAAAGCTCGGAAAGCTCGAAACAAACTTAATTGCGATCAGCGAAGACACGAATCTTGGCTTTCATCTTCGCCAATAGATGGCGTGGCTTCCAAGCACACATGACACCTGCCAGCAAAAAGTGTGTCAATCCAGAAGATGAGCTTCTTCCCCTGGGAGCTTGGTGGACGCCACGCCCAGTTGACGTTAGATTGCAGCCCCACCACTGGGAAAAGTCGCAGATCCAATCACAACATCGAATAAAAATGAAATCGAGTACTGAAGCCGACACAAGAGAAAGAAGGCTCTTGTAGAGGCCCTAAGCTCCCAAGAGGAGTAACTAACGGAAAAAAAATTTAACAATTTTATGGACACATTCGCCAGGGAGCTTAGGTCTTTCCCAGTTACTGGGGGTGTTTTCTAGGAAGTGCAGCGCAATCGCATAGTAAGTGTTAAATCTTTCGATATCCATCTCATCTCCACGGCTACGAAAGAATCCTGGTAGAGGGGACTTTTACCCTCTTGGGACTTTTACCCTTTCGGACGTGCTCTTTTTCCGGTCATCTGTTAAGCGCATCCCTTTTTTGAATAACTGACAATTTCTTCACTATGGATTGCATTAAAAATTTGGAGTAGCTTAAAAGGAAAAATTATTAAGCAATAATAGTTTTTTTTCCCCCATTTCTTTCTTTCTTTACAAATAACTATTCAGCCTGCCCTCGCACTTACATTATACATATATAAATATGTACGATATGCTGCCTACCTTTTTTATGTTTTAGGTTTTTACGTGTGTGCTGCTTTGGTTTCGGTCTACTTCGCCAGCTCTTAGCTCTTAGATCCCGTCTCCCCGACTCTCAATCTCTTGCTGCTTCTCCAGCATCGTCGTCTCTGCTGTTTAGTCGAATTACCTAAGCGGAAGCAGTCAACGGCATTTCCGGTACATGCGCATACAAAAACAGTTGGGTTCCTAATGAAGACAGTTCTTCATTTGTCGTTTGGTTTGGTTTGTTCTACTTTCAGTTGTTGTTGTTGTAGTTGTTGCGGGCATCTTCCCTTCATCTTCTTTGGATACGCCATGAAGTCATTAAAACCCGAGCAGAGTTGCTGCTGCTGCTGCTGGGTCATTTACAGTGTCCTGGCTGGTAGGCTTGTTCTGCCGTTTATTGGCGTCACTTGCAAATGTGCACCCAGAAATGTCTCAGCTAAGTGTGTTTCTGTCTGTGTATCTGGCTTGGTATTTGTGTGCAGTTAATGAGTTTAATGGCTGGGATTGAATTTGAATTGCTAATGCTGATGGACTTTATGAATGTTGTTAAGTTCTCTTAATTTTCTAGCGAAAAAAAAACCCCTTATCCATTCTCATTTGTAGTATTTGAATTTCCCACCTCAGTCTATTGCAATGATTTTGCAATTATGCCCATATGTTGCATGTGTACAATGAGTGACTGTCTGCTAAACAGACACATATATGTACATAAATACACTTGAAAAAATTTGTGGTGGAATAAACTTGAAGTGTGTGGTTTGTGTATGGGTTGCTATCAAATGTATTCATGCTGCGAGTTTTTAGGAAATTATTATTGCCGTAGGAAAAAAAAGTTTGAAGCAGTCAAATATTATTTGGTTGAAATTGACCAAAATAAATTTTGAAGTGCTAACTAATCAAGGGGGCCATGCCCCTGCTTTCTTCGCTCACAACGTAAGAGCGATATACCGCATCACCCCCTGTCATCTCCGCTGTAAGCTAATTTCATGTTTTTTGTACATTCCGAGTCGATTTTGTTCATGTCTATATGTCTCTTTGCCCATCCCTATGGCTACTAGATGTTTTTAAAATTTATTTTGATTTTTTTATTCCTCATGTATTGAAAATTTATATCCTCGGCTTTTTTAACTACGATGAAAGAGTCTTAAAATTCAAAGAATCTGACCGAATCAGTAATCCCTTCAGGTTCTCGACATAATCTTTAAAATTGGCAAATAGAGTGCAAATTATTTTGTCCCGAAGAGGCAAAAGAGCAGTAACTAAATTTGTAAAGACACTTTTTGGCGAAATGCTTACGAAGAACCAGTGCCGTGTGAGATTGAAAATTGAGTGTTTTTGGAACCATTCGAGATTGTACTCTTCTTAAGCACAATTCTTCACTCAAAGTCGTCTGTATCGATCCAAATGATAAACGCAAACTATCAGCGATGTCTTTAATAGTCAATCGACGTTTTCCAAGCACCTTTTCCCTGAATTGCTTGACGTGATGTTCATCAGTCGATGTTTTTGGCCGATTAGATACCACATTCTTCTCAACAATCTCGCGGCCGGCCTTGAAATCGTTATACCACTTGTAAACATTCTTTGAAGACAGAGTTTGATCCCCTAAGGATATCTGCAGCATTCTCCACGTTTCCGCAGCCGAAATGCCATTCCACAAACAAAATTTAGTGCAACTTTTCTGTTCAATAAACTTAGACATAGTAAAAATCCCAGAATTCACTTTAAGCGTATCTCAAACATTAATGAATATTTTGACTTCAAATTTCGCACAGCTGTCACGAATAGAGCTACCAAGTTACAGAAAGAAAAAAGCTATCCATTGGAAAACCCTGGAAGTTTAAATTAAAGATTCACCTTTTAATTTGATCACATTAGTATAACCTCTTTATACCTACTTAGTTACTTAGGTGGCCTTCACAACCCGTTAACGGGTTACAGCCGACCTCAAGAGCTCTCGCCAGAAGCCTCTGCTTCTAGCGCGTCTTCTCCAATTTATAACACCAAATGTAGACAGGTTCTCCTCCACTTGGTCCTTCCATCGGACGACATCGATGTCGCCGTAGAGCTCATACAGTTCGTGGTTCATTCTTATGCGAAAGTCGCTCCCAATACGGACGGGAACGAAGATTTAGCGAAGAATTTTTCTCTCCAACACTCCAAGCGCTGCTGCATCCGTCTGCGACACAACCCAAGCTTCTGCGCCGTAAAGTAGCACGGGTAAGAAGAGTGTCTTGTAGAGTGTAAGTTTTTTCTGTCGAGAGAGGGCTCTGCTACCCATTTGCTTACTGAGCCCAAAGAAACACCTATTGGCAAGTGTGATACTTCGCTTAATCTCCAGGCTGATATCATTTTCGATGTTGATGGCGGTGCCAAAGTATATGAATTCCATGACAACATCAAAAGTATATTGGTCCGCTGCAACATAGCATCCTAGACGCCGCGTATCCCTATGGTAACCAGCATATACTTTGTCTTGCCCTCATTCACCGCCAAACCCACTTTTGCTGACTTCTTTTCGATTGCTGCAAATGCAGCAGTGACATCTCGCTTGCAACGTCCAACAATATAAATATCATCAGCGTATGCAAGGTGCTGGACACTTTTGTAGAAAATAGTGCCATTACGATGTAAACCGGCATTACGCAGCACCTCTTCCATCACAAGATTCAAGAGGTCGCACGATAGAGGGTCGCCTTGTCTGAAACCTCATACGGTATTAAAAGGTGCGGAGAGGTTCGTTCCTACATTGACGGAGCTGATAGTCGACAAACAGATGATGGGTGTCGGTCTGTCTCTCGCGGGTTTTTCGCAGGATCTGGCGTTATGTGAAGATCTGCTCTGTGGTGGATTTACCAGGTCTAAAGCCGCACTAATAAGGTCCGATCAGTGTGTTGGTAAACAGCTTTAATCTTTCACATAGTACGCTCGATAGGACCTTATATGAGATGGCAACAAGACTGATTCCCCGGTAGTTGACGCACATCTTCGGGTCACTCTTCCTAAGTACAGGACAAAGGACATATAAACTCTTAATACCTACCTAAACGAAAAAATTTCTTGAAAATTGTTTTTTTTTTCGGAAGACTCAATTTGTATAGCCCCTTACTACCTTAGCTTGGGTGTCTACATGAGTTAAAACATTAAAACAAAACAAAATACATATTAATATTTGAATTTGGTCACCAATTTTTTTGAGTGTAGCTCATATTAACATATGAGTTCAGCTACAGTTAGCTGATCTTATCTAAAACTGACCGCTGTTGCCGCTTAGGCTTAATGCTCCTGTTGTCTGTGTGTGTGTGTGTGTCTCTCTCACTCATTGTTGTTGCTAAATCTTTTATGAAGCCACAAGCTGTTGTGCCCCATTTGTATCTGTGTGTGTGTGCTAATGCACAGCACTCTCTCTCTCTCTCTCTCTTGTGTGCGTGTGTGTGTGTCAGTACTATTACAGGTAATTTTGTGATAGGCATCAACAATTGTTGTCAAATGCTTTTTGTTATTGTTAGCATTAGCCGCAGCAACAAAAAATAAAAATAAAAGAAAGAGAAAAATAAAAAATGGCGGTACGAGAAATGGACAAGTTGCAGCCGGCAGGGGGCGCTGCTGACTTCAGTAGCCAAAGCAATAATTTAAATTAAATTTGAAGTAATGTTATTGTTGTCGTTATTGTTGTCATTAATGTTATTGTTATCTTTTTGCGGCAACAACTTAAGTTTATTGTTTTTCCATTTTCTCTATTCTCGCGGGAAGTGCTACTCGGTCTCTCTCTTGCGGTTTCTCTCTTTCTAAGTGCTTTCCTTTCTTTTGTGCTCAACTGCAGGTGGCTTCTCTTTCTTTGTCTGTGGCCCAAGGCTGCTGCTGCTGCTTTGTCTTGCCAATTTTTTTTTTTCACTGTGTAATTTATGCACTTGATTTATTATCTGTTGTATAGTTTTAGGCGCAATTGTTGTGATTATTTGATGTAAGACGCAGATATTCATCAAGCGTAAGTACAGCAAGCAAAAAAAAAAAAAAGAAATCGCTTTTTTACTGATAAAAAATTTAAACAGCGCCAATGCCATTCTAGGCCAGCTTCCTTGTTGTTGCTGCTGTTGAATTCTTTTGGGTGCCATAAAATTAAATTAAACACACAAATTATTTTCATTTTAATTTTCATTATTTTTATGGTTGTTTTTGTCTCGCCACAATTACGACAAACAAATAAAAATAAAGCATACAATAACAGCAACAACAATGACATTGGTACAGGTAAATGCCAACAACAATAACAATATTGCACTGTGGGCCACAATTGTTTGCTTTTGAATAAAATGTATCCCATGACTCTTGCATATGACTTAGGACATTTGAAGCTAAAAATCATTGGGTTGTTTATTTTATAGGGCAAAAATGCATAAAGGCAAGAATGCCCGAGTAACAACGTAACGAGGCATAAAGTCAAAAATACCCGACAAACAATGTGAGCAATAACAATCAGCTGTTTACAAGTGTCATATTTTTTGGTTGGCTTTTTTAAAAAAAGTTGTTTTTTTAAGAACAATTTTCGAGAAAGAATGCTTCACTTTTCGTAGCCATGAGTCTGTTGCTGCCCATTTTTATACCCTGTACCTATAGGTACAAAGGGTATACTAGGTTTGTGCAATCTGTGTTACGGACAGAAGGAGGCGTGGCAGACCCCAAGTCCTTTATACCAAAATGCTTTTCATAACCTCGGGTAGCGATTGAGTCATGTCCGTCCGTCTCTCCGTTAGTATGAACACCTAGATTTCGGAGACTATAAGAGCTAGAGATACGAAACTTTAACAGCTGTTGCGCATATTTCCTGAGAATATGAAGTTTGTTGAATCATGTCCATATCTTTCCCCGTTCCCCTGCAGTAGATTTTCGCGGTTTTTGGACACACCGCTTAATATTTTTAACTGAAATTCAACAGAGCCACGCGTTGTGGTTACATGCATCTGTGTGTTAAAAAACAAAACAAAATCGGACAAATAGAATAAAAGTTATAGCCAAAAATGTAAAAATTTCATCACCCCTTGCCTATAAACTGCGTCAACATTTGACTCTACGTAACTATGGTAACAAGTGTTCTAGAATTAAAATTTTTGGTAAGCAAATAACCTTAAAATGACTTCTTTGATGCAAATTTCGATTCTCATCAAAATCGGTACAAATTTATATAGGTATAAATATCGTTTGGTACCAAAAAAAAAATATTGGTAAGTTCTTAGAAGGACTATGCAGGAACAAAATTTTTTTCGAGAAAAAAGGTACAGGGTATTACACTGTCGGGCACCGCCTCGACTGTATTATATTTTTTGTAGTGCATTATGCATTTATGCCCAGCAAAGTGAACACCCCTAATTTCTTGCATTTAATGCAAGTCGTTTAAGTCGTTTTTATAGAAAAAAATAATACATTTTTGAATACTGGTAGCTTTAAAAATTAAAGCGCTTCATTTTAGATAGGTTAGGTTAGGTTATGGCGGCAGCTGGCTTAAAAAGCCAGCACACATAGGCCTAGATTGGCCCGTTGTGATACCGCTTAGGATCTCAATTTAAACCCCCTTCTCCAGGTGAATGTTCTTAAAAGGAATCCCAGCCTTTTGCTGCGATATCGCTTGCAATCCTTCTCGGACAGATGGGACCTAGCTCTTCTAGGTTATTGAGGAAATAATTTCCCAAGTACTTCTTCCTGCGTCTGCATAGAGCTACACAGGAACAGAAGAAGTGCTCTACTGTTTCTACTTCTTCCTCGTCTCTACAGCTTCTGCAGATTAAGATAGCTTCTAAGACAGAAATTCTTAATTTGAAAATGCTGAAAATTATTTTAAGAAGTGTCCCTAAAAAATGAATATATTATGCCCAGATAAAAAATGCATAAAGCATTTTGATTCTTATTTATTTTTTTTATATTGTATTGTTTATTCATCATATTTATAGGTATTTGAGGAAAGGGAAATCTTTCTATTTTTTAAAATAAACTTAAAATATTTTTGCGCTATTTGAGGGCCCAACTGTGAGTAATCAATTACTTTAAATATATTTAATGAGTATCAGTGAACTACAAGATGCCGGGTACTCTTGGAGTGAAATTAATAGCGAAGCGTCAAGCAGAGTTAGATTTCGTAGGATTGTTGAGGCTCTACCCTTCAGTTCGGTTCAGGCCTGTATTAGTCATGAAATCATGCCTGAATTTTCAGTAAGAGCCATCTACGCATTGATTTGTCACTGAATTAAACACATGCAAGTCCTAGGCGTTCAGGCCTGAACCTTAGCCGTAACAATCAGCAATGAGTTCAGTGCTGATTGACTTTGAAATGTCATGCCTGAAATCACAGGTGACATTTTTTTAAAAACCGGGCATGAATTCAGTGCGGAACAAATATTCTTCATATATTTTTAACAAAATTTTATTATCAATTTGAATGTAATACATATTATAAATTACATTGGCTTGGGTGCAGCCCTAAAATTGAAATTTTTGTTTGGTATTGATTCTCGCCGTCACTGTTGGCGCCCAGGACAAAGGCGTCAATTAATTTTTTTGTCTTCCTTAAAAATTCGTCAAAATTTTTCAAAGTTCTATTTCCCAGTTAGACCAAACTTACGCAGTTGTCTTTTGCTCCACATTATCAATACCTTTAAAACAGTGGTCGGCAAGGCCCTACCCCATGGGGTAGGAGTTTACATGTACTGTGTTGTACACAAAACACATGCATGTGTGCGTGATTTTTGTACTGAACTGCTCTCAGCAAATTCTCTGGCGTTGCCATGCTCTTGTTGCAAAGCAACAGACACGAAGTTGTGCTTGTGCATGACTTCGGCCTTGCTTAGAGAGCGTGCTTGCTCTCTCAACGCTAAAGCGCTCCAGCATTAGTATGCCGTGGCTTTGGTGCTGTGTGGCAGAAAACACAAAATCAGTTTATGTTTAATTTGCTACAAGCTAAGATCGCGCTACGCAAATTATTGATTTTAAAAAGGAAAAAATGTTCAAAGAGGAATTGAAAAATGAGCGCCGCGATCTAAGCTTGTAGCCAACTAAACATAAACTGATTTTAAGTTTTCTGCCACACAGCACCAAAGCCAAAAAGCGAGCACGCTCTCTAAGCAAGAGCCGAAGTCATGCACAAGCAACTTCGTGTCTGTTGCTTTGCGACGTCAGCGTCGAAATACGTCACAGCGGCAGAAAATGTTCAATACAAGCGCAAAAAAAAAATGCATATGTATATTTTGCCGACCACTGCTTTAAAATTATTCTATAAAGAAAAAATAATGCTTTAAATAATGATATTTAATAAATACTTACCTAGAAATTAAAATTTTCACAGCTAATTTTCTTTGTGTAATAAAGAAAACGTCAGAAATAACTACGCACACAAACTCAAATACCAATACTAATGTAAAGTCAAGTAACAAAATGCAATTGACTTTTCATATTTCTCTTTGCTTATTCTTTATTGCTTTGCTTGTCTGTCAAAAGAAAAAGATAGAAATAGAAATTTTATACTTGTCCTTGTTTGTCATACAAAGCCGTGAGCATTCTTTTACTTCTCGTGCCTGAATTCAGGACTGAATTTATCAGGCCCGAACGACCGAACTGCAGGGCATGCACAACTAGGAGAGAAGGACGACAGTAGCAGTAGTAATGAGTATAAGTAGTCGGTACGAATAAAAGTACTCTGCTCAGCTCTAGCTAGACATTTGGGCTATAAAGGTACGCTCAACTTAACTCATAAAGTAGTTTATTTTTTGCTTTCTTAGTTTTTACTGAGCCCTTTTACGATACACTTTTGGAGAATAACTTTTAAAAGCATTGCATATTGTACTATTAATATTGGTATTTATGATGTATATATTGAGGGTCCCCTACATAAGTTGGACGGTATAAGAGCAATCAAATCATTTAGAGGTAACTTAAACTTGCATTTTGCTTTGACTGGGAATCGAGGATAAGTTTTGGGGCAGTTTTACCAATTTAAATATACTTGGGCGTGTTGGATTTTGAACTCTTAAATAAAGGGTCATCAATCTTGAGGTTTTTTTTTAAATGCAAAAAAACAAAATTTTCAAATGAGTTGGAAAATCTTTATTATCAATAGAAAGAATCCTTCTTGGCGTTCACTTTTTAAAGATAATTCCTTTCAAATGTTAGCCGCAACTGCGCCGTAGCTCGTTCATGAGGAGGTGCCAATTTTCGACGACGCGTTCGAGCATAGGCGGCGGTATCTCGCGAATAACACGGGTAATGCTTCAAGCCGATCTTCAAATACTCTTCCTAACAAGCCGTATTACAAACAATTTTAATAGAATGCTTAAAAGCAGCAAAGTTCTTCTACGCAGAATCAAGTTCACAAAATCGGAAATGCTCAACTCCTTTACAACTTTCTTCTACGCTTGTGCCTATGGAAACATTCTATATATAAAGGGTCATCTTGAGGTTTTTTTTTAAATGCAAAAAAAACACAAAAATTTCAAATGAATCGTAATGTTGGCCTCTATTGCCTCAATCGTAGCTGGCTTATCCACAAACACTTTAGTCTTCACGTATCCCCAAAGGAAAAAGTCTAAAGATGTGATATCTCACGATCTTGGTGGCCAATTCACCGCTCCGGAGCGTGAAATTAATTGTTCGCCGAATTGGTTCCATAAAATGGCCTAAGCGCGCAAAAAACATTCTTTACAGAACGCGAATTTTCGTAATATAATTGTACGATTTGTAAACGTTGTTCGGGTGTAAGTCTTTCCATGATGAAATGGCAATGAAAACTGAATAAAAACCATATGGTAAATTGACAGTACTCACGCGTGATTTATCAAAAAAACCCTATTTAAAAAAAAAAACCTCAAGATTGATGACCCTTCTTTATATCCAATGTTTACAATCCGATTAAAGTGATTTTATTTCACTCATTTTAGCCAAACAAATTAAGGCTGTCACTTTAAAATTATAGAAAATATAGCGCTTTGAAATTATTTGGGGAAGGCTGTTTTCCTGTAGAAAAAAAGTAGGTGAAGATATCTTAACCAAAATTTGAGTATTTTTCATAGTTGTTAAATTTTCATTTATAGGAACATTCGGTCAAAAAAACTTTTTCAGGGCATAGTTCGTTTTGTTTTTCGTTTATGAAGATAATGAAGTCAAATTTAGCTTGAACAAGTTTTTTTAGAGTTCTCAGGTACTGAATTAAATTTTATGAATTTAATTTTATCCTATGGGTCGAAGAAGTGATTTTGATACATAATTCGATTACACTAGTTTACAAATTTTAAAAATTTTTGGTATCCTCAACAATTTTTAGTCATTTCCGAAGTAAATTGGCACGCTCAATCCGAAAATGAAGTCCAAAAATTTTTTCATGGAACGGATTTCGAGATATTTCGAAAAAAACATTTTTCGAAATTATATTTATTTTCAATTTTTTAGCACATTGAAAAAGCAGTTTTAAAATATGTTTAAAAGCAGATTGATATTGGTTTCTAAACTGATTTTAACAAAACATGTTCCCAAAGGTTGTATTATTTTTCTGGGTACTTAGATGCACATCTAAATCTAGTTACGAGCAAATATTTTTTCCAACTTTTTCTTAAAAAAAAAATTTAGATAATTTCAACATCTTACACATTAAATTCAATACTTCACAAATATGTCTGCAAAATGTAATCTTCCTAAACAAGTTTTTTCAAAATGACAGATTTTTTTTTCCTAATTATATCAATTTGAGCCCATAGTGCTTTGGCAACAAAAATTTATAGCTTTATATGCAATGCGGGCGGTTTTGGCGCATAAAAAAAAAACAGAAAATTACACAAAAAAAAAAAAAAATGAAAAAAATTTCTCTGCAAATATTTAACGATTTTGTGTATATGTTTTTGTAATTTTCTTGTTGCTACAAATGGCTGACATATGTTTGAACCGACAATAATAACAGCAACAAATATAACATTATAATGTTTTCATTTGCCATTTAATGGCCTTTAATGGGTTAAAGGTGTACACCATTGTTGTTGGCCCTGGCTTTATTTGACCTGAAAATCTCAAATTCAATAAGTTAATATGTAGCCAATCGGCAATGGAAACGACTAAAGGCATATATGGTATACAAAAAATTGTTTCTTTCTTGCATAGTAAATATGTATTTTTCTAATAGTAGGTGTTCCATTAAATGCGATAATGCTCGTTATTAACTTCATTCAAATTCCAAATAAAATTCTATTCAAATATATTAACAAATTTTGTTTTAGTATAGTTAAGTATAGGAAGATGTGTAGAAAATAATATATATGGAATGTTTGCATAGGGACAAGCAAAGAAGAAAGTTGTGAAGGAGTTGAGGCTGCTTAATTTTGTGAACTTTATTCCTTGTAGAAGAACTTTGCAGCTCTTAAACATACTATATTAGGAAGAGTATTTGAAGATTGGTTTTGGTAATTGTAAATCAATTGTAGATGGTCTTCCAATCATATTCCCGGTTTAGAGCTAAAATCATCTAATTTGGTATGTAAGTCATGTGTGCCCAATAAACCAAAAAACTTTCTCATTTGGGGTAAAAATGCAAAAAATTATTATTACTATTATTATAATTATTATTATTATTAATTATTATGGGATGCAACATTCTGTTTTGCACGGTCGTTTTTTAACTGGTTTTGAAATAACATTTATATAATATATACAATTTCCCTGACTGACTATTTTGTCAGTCGCCCCCGGGCGGAGCATGGGAATCTCTATTTATAACAGTTCGAAGAGAACAGGGACCTACAGCTAATAGCCCGAGTCCGAGTTAATAAAGATGTGAATTAATAAGGATTCTCTTGGGCAAATAGCGTCTTTTTGCTAACGATGCCAGTGCTAGGCAAATGTACCAGAATTTCTGTGGGGAATCGAAAAAAAAATAGTTAAAGTTATTCCACTTTGGTTCAACATACGGATAATTTTAAAAATCCTTATTTCATCTTCGAATTTTTATTACGAAATTTTTTTTGCATGCATACACTGATAAAAAATAAAATCTTATATTAAGATCTTTGCATATTTATAACTGCGTATTGGCTTTAAATGAAGAATTCGTTAAACTGTAGAAAACTTAATTTTTAGAAATTGCAGCTTGAGAAGAATTGCTGAGCCTTTAGAAATTTTTATTGACTTAATGGAAATATCGTTATCGTATCGAAAACGCAATTCTATGAAGCTGCAGTTTATGGAGAATTACTAAGTAGAAAATTTCGGTTGTAAATACTGCTGAAAGTGATGTAGTTCTTGAAAATGAAAAAATAGCTAAGACTTTGTTTTCAGCTTATAATTCGCAACTTGTTTAAGCATTAGCTGCCTTAAATCATAACTTTGTTTAAACCAACTGAACAAACTTTGAGTTGAGCAACATTTATTATTATTATATTTTGTATTATATAATTTGTATTCCTTAAGTTTAGTCATACAATACTGTAAGGAGTTTATCATAAATTTTTGGTAGAGTAATAATAGGAACTTCTTACTTGGTATAAATCTTTAAAGTTTTGATCCATGGTATAATTACTGATTATATTGAATATGTGACGGTTTCAATAAGTATTATAACCACATATGTGGTATTATGTTTATTCATAAATATTAAAATTCAAAATATGTATATTTTTGCAATTATATTTATTTGCAATCTATCCCTTAGACAATAAGTAAATGATTTGAAAATTATAAATTAACAGTAGAAATAGTAAAACTCCAATGAATAATAACTATTGCTTTTTAAGTGCTGTAAGATTAATTTGAATATGGCAGGCCTAAGACATGATTGCGTTTTAATCTTCGTGCTGTATCGGTATCATCCTAAGAGTCCTATTGCCAAAACATTCGAATGATTATGTAGCCTTTCCACGTAACTAGTGCTTAGTCTTCGTATTTCGTCTTTAACGTACGGAATACGTAGGTCTTTATGAATTTGCTCATTAGACACAAACCAGGGGGCGTCTACAATTAGTCTTAGCGTCTTGGACTGATGCCTTTGAATTATTTCAATGTTTGTTTCAATGTGACTTGCTGTGCCCCATAATTGGATAGCATAAGTCCATACAGGCTTCAAAATGGCTTTGTAAAGCCGGGCTTTGTTCTCTAAACTTAACTGCGACCTTCTACCAAAAAAAAAATATATAATGTATAATTAGTGTGACCATCCAATTTTGTATAAGAGCATGTAACTGC
Organism: Chymomyza costata; assembly: GCA_018150985.1. Taxonomy (NCBI): domain Eukaryota; kingdom Metazoa; phylum Arthropoda; class Insecta; order Diptera; family Drosophilidae; genus Chymomyza; species Chymomyza costata. The sequence continues at coordinate 496,738 of JAECWU010000555.1, read as the reverse complement.
ATTTGAAACTATTGAAATTTTGATCTTTGGTATAATTTCTGAAACCATTAAAACGGGACGGTTTCGAGAACACTTTATTTTAATTAAAAAGACCCGTTTTGCGTTCACATAATATGAAATAAATGGATGTCCTGTTCCAAGAAATGGGTTGAAAAATTTTGTTGCCATATCTTCACGTTTTTTTTGGCCGATTTTGATCAAATTTGGCACAGTTCTTGGGAACTACAGGGTTTTCCAACAAGAGGTGTTATTTTGAATCACCCGGTATTTCGGTAGCTGTCAATTTTGAAGCTTTTATTCTTTGACAATTGACAAGTAGAAACTACGCCATTACTAAAAATGGAAATATACGCTTCAACAACGCATTGAAATCCCTAAAATTCCTACTAAAAATGGTGAAAATCTTGCAGTCACAGTTCGCAAAACTAAAGCATTTTTTGGTCGTCGTGAAGCACCTTGTCGGACCGCAATACAGAAATTGGTGGAGAAATTCGAGCTGTTGGGACAAGTTAGTGATGTGAAGAATAAAACCCGTGCACGTCGCTCAAGAAAAACTGAGAATATTGCTGCTGTAGCCCAAAGTGTTGAAGAAAACCCAGGTTTGTCCATTCCTCGTCGTTCTTTGGAATTGGGCATTCCACAAACGTCATTAAACCGTATTTTGCATAAAGACTTGAGTCTTAAGGCTTACAAAATTCAGTTAACACAAGAACTTAAGCCGGCCGATCATCAACAACGTCGTGTCTTTGCTGATTGGGTCCTTGAAATGCATGAAAATGATCCGGAATTCCATCGAAAAATCATCTTGACTGATGAGGCCCATTAACACCTCGGTGGCTTCGTGAACAAGCAAAATTGACGCATCTAGGGCTCGGAAAACCCAAGAGTTATTGTTGATCTCCATCGTCTCACTGTTTGGTCGGTTTATGGTCCGGCGGGGTCATTCGACCTTACTTTTTCGAAAATGAGGTTTGATCAACACTAACGGTGAATGGATTGCGCTATCGAGAGATGATTAATGATTTTTTATGTTCGAAGTTGGATGGTATTGATCTGGACAACGTTTACTTTCAACAAGACGGCGCTACGTGCCGTACAAGCAACGAAGCCATTGCTCTTTTACGGGAAAAGTTTCCGGACCGTGTTATCTGTCGAAGAAGTGATCAAAATTGGCCACCGAGATCTTGTGATTTAACACCTTGCGACTTCTTCCTTTGGGGCCACGTGAAAGATAAGGTCTACGCCAACAGCCCAACGTCGATTCAAGACCTCAAAGATAGAATTCGTGAGGCTATCGAGGACATACCGTAGCCACTTTGCGATTTGCCTATGAAAAATTGCATGAAATGGCTATGGTCCTGTAAGCGTGGTCGTGGTGGCCATTTGGCTGATGTTGTTTTTCATTATTAGCGGCATACCTTCCTCTTTATTATGAAATAAACATCCGATCATTTATCTCCAAAAATGGCATTTTTCTTTGAATACCAAAATAACACCTCTTATCGAAAAACCCTTTATATAAACACAAAATTTCTTTGGTGTAAAGGATTGTAGAGAAGTTAGACTTATCCAAACTTTGTTAAATTTTCAAGGTTTATTTTTAGAAAACGTGCTCTTGGAGCTTGGGATATATTGACAAAAAGCAGTGTAGCGAATTTTGACTGATTAAAACTTTTGTTAATATAGACCGTTTATTCTAGAGAAGAAGGAGACTGCGTCATTTGATGAAGCCCTACAGCTAGTGCTGGAGAAAGCATCGATGTTATACCGATGCATCGATGTATCGCAGTTTAAAATATCTATATATCGATGGTGGCCAACAGAGATGTTTCTCCAGCACTTCTGCACTCATCTAATGGGTGTTTAGGGTGTTTCTCCAGCACTACTTAGAACCTTTCTCATCGCCGCGCTAACTTCAAGCATATCGTCTGTGTATAGATATATTTTTTGTTCGTTGCATTCAAATCAAACATCGGGGTTTGTTTCATAAATTTATTTCTAGTGTGAGACTCGGCTTACTTTTTCTCTCCATTTAATAAAATAATTCTCTTTTCTTTTATTTTTTTTCCAAATTTTTCATTACTTTTTTTCATATATGGTTTTTCGTTACGGATTTAATCCTCTTTATCCATAAGCTTGAATTTTTTTCTATCTACATTTTTGTGAGCAGTTAGTACGTGTACTATACCATTTCGACAGAGCAGAAAAATAATACAGGAGAGTGGGGTGAATTTGAAAGTGGGATGAATCCGGAAACGCACCCTAAACGTCATGACCGACGGTGGTTTTTTATAATACTTCGACTCGAGTACACGTGTTTTTCTGTTCAGTATAATTTAAAAAAAAAATTGCTACCTTGAAAGTCGATTTGGGGTGAATCCGGAAGTGTCGAAAAGAGCCAAAAAACACAGACCAACATGGTTTAGTTGTTGGAAATCTATGGGTCATTATCGAAGTAATTTGCTGCGTAGAATCCGGGGCTAGAATTTGCCCATCACGTCAGGATCTTGAGATATTTGAGGTTATGTACCCGAAAAACGGAGTTTTTTTAAATATCTGCAAGTCCTGACGTGTTGGGCCAGTTCTGGCCCCGGATTAGGATTCAACGCAGCAAATAACTTCGGAAATGACCTTTAGCTGTCCAAAAACTGACATGACCCCGGTATTTGTAGGCCTGTGTAATTATTTTGAATATAATTACAGCACGGTTCTCAACTGTTTTTTGTGTTAAAATGCCAAGAACTTAAAAAAGAGGCGAAACAAATCCCCTAAACCGTTTCCAAGTTCTGATGATTTGTTGGAAATGCTGAAGGCAGTGAAAATCGACAAAAGGTGTGCTCTTTCAGGCGATTTCCCTGCTTTTTTTTCAACCATTTTTTCATGTCTTTTTACTAGGCAACAATTATTTTTTCTCCACATTCATTCATTTCTATGTATTATACATACCATTCAAACTTTTTTTTACCAAAAATAAAGAAATAAAATGGCTCCGATAAAATTTTACGGGGGTTTGTATCATTTTTGGACATTTTTTTTTGGAATTTGGTTTTTTTTTGATCGGAGATCAATCTACCTGAGAAAATATCTTCGTACCGATCTGAAATTTTGACACAATGTAGCTTATTCAATGCATTGAAGGACACAACTTTAAATTTTAAAAAAAAATAATTTTTTGTCACTCAAAAAAATCTACGGAAAAATTCTTCCGAATTCACTCCACTAGCCCCTATAAAAAAATCCTTGAAAAACTTTCAATCTTATTGGATCAATAGAAAACAAAAAGTCAGTCAAGTAAATTTTTTGGCATCACATAATTGCAAATTTAAAACAAGAAAAAATACAGCTCTGCCAAAAAATAATTAAAAATTTATCGGGCTCTGAAATCTAGTCTACACAAATTACACAAACACCAAAGAACTTTAAAATACTTTTGAGAGTACTCATCAGGCTTAGAGGATAATCATCTATATGAAAATTCCCTCTTTTTATACCAGAGGAGTAAAAAATTAAACTTCTGAACTGAATCGGTTTTTTGCGATAGTGCGCCAAAAATCTCTTTTAACCGAAATGCTTTTCAACCATAATTCTACAGTGGTCTATATATTTTTTATAATTCAAATTCAACTCAATTCAATCTTATAATGTATAATACTTAGACTTTATTATATGCAATAAAAAAAAAAAATTAAATATCGTAGTTTTTCTAATTTTTAATACTCAGGCCTCCTGCTAATAGATGACTCCAGTCACAACTTGGATTAGCGACACCAATAAAGGAAATTGAAAATAAAGGTATTTTTGAATAAAAAAACTGGAGTTTTCTGTACATCACTCCTGTTGCACCAAAAATCTGAGGTTAATGCCGGTCGTACACTAGGCTTTCAACGCACGCACGCAATTCACATTCTCCAATTGAATAAACAAATTTATGGGCTCGTACACTAGTGCGCAATTTGCCAATTTTTGCGTTGATTAACGCGTTCCGATTTAAAGTTGAACATAAATGCGTTGAACGCGTTGCGAGCATCGTCCACCTAGTTGATCAACTCATTCAATTGTTGAGAGACCTCGTCCACCTAGTTAACCAACTCGTTCAATTGTTGAGAGACCTCGTCCACCTAGTTGACCAACTCATTCAATTGTTGAGAAACCTCGTCCACCTAGTTGGTCAACTTTAGTTCGTCAACGCAAATTTGGACAAAAAATCTTTCATCAACACGAGTTGAACACGGCTGCAGCATCCAGTTGATGCAAGCGTTGATAGCCTCGTACACTAGACGAAGCATCAAGCGCTGATCAACGCGTTGAATGATGGGCTCGCAACGAATTCAACGCGTTAATTGAATGAGATTGAATGCCTCGTACATTAGCGTTGAATGAGTTGAAAGTCGAATGCGTGCGTTGAAAGCCTAGTGTACGACCGGCATAAGACGTATACATAACGTGGTTTTTTCCACATGAGAGAAAATCATAATCGCAAATAGAGACAAGCATATTGTGCATAATGCTGGTTCCAAAATGAACCATAGATCTAGTGATGACTAGTATTTTGATAACAACAGTCTTTCAAGGGGTGTAAAGCGGGTTTTAGAGAAGCTGAGGTAGCTGTTATCAGCAAGCTTATTCCTCAATTCCTACTCTCACCTCCCAGTGGTATACCCTGGTAACCTGAGCAACCGTACTGAAGATGAGGTAAACAACCCGCATGGAAGGTATGGTCAGGGCAAACGAGAGAGGGTGCTTCGGGAGGGACTTCTTCGTCATATATGATTTAAAGGTCCCCCGAAGTTCTGCAGCGTCTGTCTCGGAGCGAGCGGCTGCAAAAGGCGTCTGTTCCTCAGGTTAGAGGCGGCCTCTTACTATCGATTATCTGGTTATATATTAGGTGGAGCTTACCAGATATTCTTTAGGCTTGTAGCCTATAGAAGTTCTCCACTTTACTCGAAATATTTGCAAACTGAAATTTTAAACATGAGTGTAAACCCGTACGGAAATGATTCTTCAAGTGGTACCCACATTTATGTGGAAAATTCACCTGCTTCGGCATCATGCACATCGGGTTTGGAGGTGCAAAATTCATGTTCAAATGGAAATGGAAATGGTTCCACAATTAAAACCTCTTGAGGCCCTATGTCCCACTGGGCATAATAGGAATTGAGAGAGAGAAAAAGAGAGTCTTACAGACGGAGTTCTTCTCAATCTTTAATGCTCCATGTTCGCTCTCTGCGAGTGGCTTTTGTGTAAGGGATAGAAACTTGAATAGCTCTTGCTAAGCAATTATACTCATGGTCAGTGAGTGCAAGACTAGACTCAAAGAGAACTCAAGGTCACCGCTTCCAAGCCTTAGGCGCCTCAGCCAATTATTCCTGCCAGCACGCTAGAATTATTTTATTGAAAAGTGAATCTTAAAGATACAAAACTTTTTGTAAGAACTAAAAAGTAGATTTTTTAATCTGTAAAGCCGGGCTTCGCAAGCTCTGGTTGGATTGATCATGGGTTTTAATTAATTTAGACATGAAGGGTAACACTGACTACCTAACGTGTCGTTTCTGGAATATTCGATGGAACACTTTCTGCGTCCGTCTGTGAATCCGAATGCGTATTTTGACAAGTGAATGTCTTAAGAAGCTGTTGCTGAAGCTTTGGCTGAGCCTATTTTCTTAACCCTTTTCCTCTGTCAGGTCTAACAACTATAGGGCATGGGATAATTCAGGCATCACCGCTGAGCCACGCCCAGGCCATACATTTTATCTCAACTTAAAAACCTGCTTAGCTTCAGATAATTCTATCTACCATAAACGTGCAAAAAAGAAATATAAAAAAAACGTTATCTTTTATTGAAGTGTTTCAAGAGCGTATAGATTTTGTGAAAACTCCTCCACTTTCCAACTTAATCTACAACTAAATCGATTGCTCATTATACAACAAATACACTAGTCCATCTCAATTACACTTTGTACTGCCATAGTCTGTCTCTCTCTCGATAGCTTGCTCATAATTTATTTCAATCTTTCCTTTGCTTCTCATTCTGATTAACCACTTAACCTCGTCTGTCCATTTGTTCACTCTTTCGTGGCAAATGCGAAATGCGGTTGTAGTTTTATATTTATGCTCAATTATTGCTGCTTAATTAAGCCAATATCGATGTTGATGTCCGTGCATATGTTGACCATAATCGTTGCTCATCGAGTACGCCCCTTGACCACGCTCTCTACCACTTGGCACTCTCTCTCTGGCAAGTTGACCACCCGCTGGCTCTTGGTCTGCCAACAGACGGCTATCATGTTAAGCATTATTGCATTTTGTTTATAGTTCTTGTACTTGTTTTTGCTGCTGCAGTTGTATTTGTATTTGTTGTTGGTAGTATACAAAGTATAGAGTACTATACTTATAGAGTATCTTGGTTATAGTATGTAGTAGGCGAAAGGAGGCACTACCATGCGTTCATTTCAGATTTTCCTAACCAATTTTATATCAGTTAAGGCTATCAGCTTCAAATTTTAACCAAGGTATATGTATATATATATTTTTTCCCGTGGTTCCTAGATGGAACAAAGGGCCTCAATAAACAAGTTAAAATTTGATTGATTTAAACCTAGGAATTTGATTTGTCGCCAAGTGCGACCTGCTTGTAGCGCTTTTGCTTCGACTAGTCGCCTCCACATCTACGGCTGCCTTGCGGGTTCCAGTCTAGGGGCTGCTTTCGTAATATCTCCATGCGGTTTTCACAGTGTGTGACCGATCCACTTCAGTCGACTTCCACTTTCGCCGTCGGATTTCAAAGATGAAAGGATATCTGCTTCGTTAATGCCCAGAGGTCGGTGTTAGTGATGGTGTCAGGCCAAAAAAACGCGCACAATTTTGCGTACATACTAGGCAACGGACTTTACATTGGATTCAAAGATCCTCAATTTCGTGCGCCTGGATATATGTGAGGATTTCCACACTTTGTCCAAAAGAGCAAACACGGCGCGGCCCTTCGATATTCGACTGCGAATGACGGCTTCCGAGCCGCCAGTTTTGTTGATGACGCTTCCGAGATAGCAGAACTCATCTACTACTTCGAGCTTAACGCCGTTTATCTGGAAGCAGTCTTGACGCACATCATCTTTGTCTTCGCAATGTTGATTTTCAAGCCTGCTTTCGCGGCACATTCGCTTACCGCCACGATCTTTGACTGTATATGTGAGCATTTGTGCGCCAGCTGACATACTTATTGCGTAGTCTCTATTTGCCATAACTAGGTCTAAAACCAGGTTGAATAAGAGCGGGGATAGTACACACCCCTGTGTTACTCCTGTCTGTAGTTGAACGCTACCGCTCAGGATGTTCTCACTCTGCAAGTGGCATCTGTGTACAATTCTTTTATGAGATTAATGATTTTTTCAGGAACTTCTTTACAGACAATGGCTCTCTAAATCGCATCGTGGTTCGATGTCGATGAAACACATATATAGTGATGTGCGCCATTCCGCTGACTGCTCTACGATCACTCTTAATGTGTTAATGTCGTCGACGCAAGAGCGCCGTGGCCGAAATCCGACTTGTTCTTCCCTAAGGCTACACAGCAGAGCGTCGGATAGTCTTTTGTTGATTATATGAGCTATGATCTTATTTTCCATACTCAACAACGTTATGCCTCTGCAGTTTTTACACTCAGAAAGATTGCCCTTTTTCGGTAGGAGCGTAAAAAAGCCTTCCTGTAGCTCATCAGATTATCTTTTCTGAGTTCCAAATATCCACTTGTAGGGGAAATAGACATTGTGCACTCACCTCCGGATCAGCCTTAAGAAGTTCTGGATTAATATTATCTGGCCCCGGCGCCTTGTTAGCTTTTAGTGCGCCAATAGCTTTTAAAATTTCGCTTAGATCTGGGCAGGTGATCGGGATATCGCGTTTAACTAAGTGGCGTGGGCATTCACATGACTGTATGGGCTGCGATGAATTTCAAGAAAGCAGTTTATCGTAATTGCTCTCCCAATTCTGCATAGTTTTGTCTTTGGACGTCGTTGTTTAAGGGTTTTGTGGTTTTGAGCGAAGTATTGGTCAAACTGCGTACTGTTTGATACCAAGGTATAAGCCTTTAAAAAAAAATATCTTGCAGCTAAGTCCTAAACACGCGGGAACTTACAACTTGCCACTGAAAAAAGTGCCCAAAAACATGTTTTTCGAAAAAATCCGTTTTCGTTAAGAAAAAAAAAAAAACCATTTTATTACGAACATAAAATTTGAATATTTTAAGTTTTGAGTGAAATGGCGCTAACTTAAAACAAAATACATATATATCAAAAATTAATTTTTTAAAATAAAAAAAAAAAACTTTGTTGATCTTTGAAAAAAATACTTTTTTTTTGTATTTCATTAAATATATAAAATTCAGAACTTTATCACGTATAAAAAAATGTCACATTAAAAAGTTTAGAAAATTAAATAAAATGGACAAGATCACTAAAAAATATAAAAAAAAATTGTTTTTGTTTTATATTATTTTAATTTTTAAAATGTAAAACCTTTTGTTCATTGCAATATAAAAATATTTCAATATCTTTAGGTTTAGTCATATTTTGAATAATAAAAGTTGAATTTTTAGTTATCGATAGCTCGATAAATAATCGAAAGTGAGCACTAGATAGTATTTAAGAAATCAGAGACAGTTATCAATCGTTGCCTCTTGACGTTTTTTGAGCTATGTATAAGTATGCAGCCACCTCTTGTATAGTTTGCAATTAACTATAGTATAGGGTATCTCAATGTCGCATATCAGCTGTGATAGTAATATATATTTGTTGCTGCACTTAACTGGCGCTGGCAAATTGAGCGACCTGCCGCCGCCTGCTGATTGTGTGTGAAGTAATTAATGATTTTTGAACTGCATTCGGTTGAGTTCTGCTGCTTCCTGCACATTTAAAATATAATTTATTTTCTAGCTATAATTGGCCAGCCAATGCACTGCCAAGTGAGTCAAGTAGGCAGTAACTTATATATTTTATATAAAGTATTTCGGCTACATACATACTGTATCATATATATACTTATATATAGTCAACTAAAGCTGCGCCAAATTGCAAATGCCTTTTCACAAAGGCGCGCCATAAAATGACTTTTCTATGCAAGTGGCAACAAAAACGTAACGAAAACCGACACAATCGGATATGTTCTCAATTTCGATTTCATGATTATATTTTGAAGCGGAAATTGGTAAATAGCTATTTGGAAAACGAATCAAATGAGAACGAAATGTTTTAGCGAAAATTAAAAGCATTATTCGAAACTGCGTGGCGTGTATTTTGAAAGAGTTAATTTATAAGATAAATAGAATTTGTGTTGTTGTTAGGTATTTGAAGCGAGTACCGATAGCAAATAAATTCAGCAAAAACGTATGACTAGAAAAATGACAGCCGAAATGCAATATGAAAGATAAATACCAAAATAAAGCAATGCAAACATATATCAATTCACTTTTAAGAGATAATCAGTTTTAATTACTGAAATGGAAACCGAAGTGAAACGTATGTAGCCAAACTTTGATATACCTTTAAAAAATACAGTGCTATAAATAGAGGAACTTTATATATTTTTGAAAAGATTTCTATAACTGATAAAGCAAACAGAGTTTTGTAATAGTTTAAAAGTTGGAAAATCAGTTGAAATGTAGAAAAAATACTTTTTTTGAAATAAACTTCTGAGGTTGTGAATTATAATTACTGAAAAGGAAAACTAACTTACCAAGACTTTCATTTAGTAAAATTTTACTCAAGTCTTCACTTTTTGGAAGTTATCAGACAGAAAGTTTGGACTACCAATAGAAACACCTTAAAGTTGTTATAAAATTTATCTTAAAAGATAATAAAGAAACAAAAGGCAATTAGAGTTTCAATGTTTCAAAAATTAGGTGGACCAAAATTTGTGGCTGAAAATTTTAGTTTTAAGGCCCACACGCAGAATCAAAAATTTCGCACGGAATGACAAAACTTTATATAACAAAAAAATCGCATTTGGTATATCCCGTTTGGGATTTTTTTGTCATTCCGTGCGAAATTTTTCATTCTTAAGGCCCATACGCAGCATGCAAAAATTCCGCACGAAATGTCAAAACTTCATATAAAAAAAATTTCCCTCCATTGGGTTTTTTTTTTACATGAAGTTTTGACATTTCATATAAATTTCCCTCCATTTGATACTTTTTTTTATATGAAGTTTTAACATTTCGTGCGGAATTTTTGCATGCTGCGTATGGCCTTTAAGTAACAATACAAATATCAGCGCACTGCTTCCCTTTTTTTATATTCATCTATCGAAAATATATTGAAATTAATGTAAAACTCTGGGAGCTATATGCAGAAAATATCCTAATTGAATTCCATTTCGCATTACCTTCCCCGGAACAGTTTTTCACTCTTTACATTAGCGGTGGTTAATACAAACCAACATTTCCTTGTGTGAGTAAGCAGCGCAGTAAGTAAAACAGCACGAGAGAGCAAGAACCGCAATCAAGCAAAAACGAGAGAGAGATTTCACATACTTGGACCATGCATGTGCCGACTGCGCTGCGGCAGATTTTGGTTCACTATCCTCGCGAGTTATGTATATTCAGAGACTGCCCACCACTGGTTTACACTTAAGCCTTAATCTCGTAGTAAGTTAGAACTTGACGCAATTAAGAAAATAATCGTTTCCAAACTATTATGTTTTAAAGCGATTTATAACGCGCAACTGTGAAGTTTGAAGAAGTCGGAATGTTCGAAATGTTACGGACAGTTTTTGTTTTTTCAAATAATGCGATAACACAAAAAAAAAATCGATAAAATATTCACTAATCGCATATATTGTCGATCTTACTTAATAAGACAGGTACACACTAGTGCTGGAGAAAACATCGATGATCGAAGCTTAAAATCTCTATATATCGATGTTGGCCAACAAAGATGTTTCTCCAGCACTACTAAACATCCATTTGATAAGTGCAGAAGAGATTTTAAACTTCATTCATCGATGTTTTCTCCAGCACTACTACACACCCTACAAACACGAATTTTTCCCGCTGCAACTTTAAGTAAGGATAGTACGAGGATCTGGAGATGTTGCCTGGGACTCTTTTAGGGAGCGCCATATTTGCGTTATGGAGTTCCGCTTGAAAGAGACTACAGTAGTCTGGAAGACCACGAGCTTGTTCAATGTTTTGAGCCAGCTAAGAAAAAGCAGATGGCGTCAGAAGGTCCTTTCCACACTTAAGAGCCCCTAATATAGATGCGTTAGCTTTCAAGCAGGTTCAGTTTTTATTGGATGAAGACGCGGGACAAGATAAATCATATAATTGATATTGATCCTTCAAGAAGGAAAGGTATTAAAAAATAGACAACATAAAAGGGATAACTATTGTAATACTGAACTTGGTTGAAGTTATATTTAAATTCAATTTTTATTTTCAATTTTAAAAATAAAAAATTTAGAAACAACTTTCCTTGATAATTTTAAAATAAAAAAAAAATATTTTACTCTCGGGCGGCCATCTTGGGTTCGCCATTTTGAAATTCTAACTCCAGATTCGTGATACATGACCCCGAAAACCCATATTGGCATTCCCAAAACGTATTAAAATCACAAAAATCATTTTTCTGCTTTCGGCGGCCATCTTGGATACGCCGTTTTGAACAACTAGTAAGGTGCTTCTACTAAGCATCCTTGAAAGTATTTGAAAAGCATATAACAGAGGTTGCAATAATGTGCTTCTGGGAATTAGATTAAAAATAGAGATTAAACTATGCAGTTACTCTGCTCGGCGGCTATTTTAAATATCAAAAATTATCATAGGGCTTGAAAAAATAAACGAGATAAAGAAAATTTTAAGCCCAAAAACGTGCAAATATCTTACAAATTGTGTGCATGGGGGTGTGGCTGATTTGACAGGGAATGGTTCCATAACATCTACAGTTCCTATCCGATTACACAGGTCAACATGGTTTAGTTGTTGGAAAGCTAAGGGTCATTTCCGAATCCGGGATCAGAATTGGCCCATCACGTCAGGTTTTTGAGATATTTTAGGTTATGTAAACGAAAAACGGCGTTTTTTTTTTGGCTACTTTTGAGGTTATGTACAGGGTGCAATAAGTTTTTGTGGTCTGTTCCTCCAGTCACATCATTTAGTAGCACTCTTACCCTTTAATTTAAGAGTTCAAAAGAGGCTTTTTTTCGCAAAGTTATGGCTATTCGAAGTTACGAAATATATCCCCGCGACGTCATTAGCATTTGCATTAGGCCTTTAAGACAATCATTTTTTAGTGTGTAATTTCTCTTCCAAATTTTCACTAGGTGGTTTATTTATCTGACTTCATATTCGTTTTCAACGAGCTCAAATAATTTTAATATTTTTATTTTATTAAATTAATATATTGTCTTATGTATGACTACTCAGAAATTAAAATAAGAATGTTTCAAGTAATCTGATGCTGCCATTTTTTTTAAAACATCTTTTTAGTAAAAAGTAATCATTTTTGATTTCAGGAATTTCAGTTTTTCCAAGAATATGTCAGATATGCGAAGCTGTGACGGACGGGTTGGCATGAACTGATCTAGTTCCAAGAAAAATTTTGACATTGTAGTGTGCACATAATTACATGTATCGAAACGCCGAAGATGTTTCTCGGACGCTCGAGAGGGTATTTAGGGACGGTGCACCTCTAGCTTTGCTCTGACTCAGCTCGCCGGACTGGGGGGGGTTTTTCCTAAACACTATCTCCCGATACACACTGAACATAAATTTTAGGTGCACTTTGGACAAATAAAATATAAATTAAATGGAAAATCAAATAAATAATTACAAAGTAACGCAAAACATTTACACGGACTGCTGCCAATAATTATATACATGGAACTGCGCTGGTAGTAAGTCCCGTCTATACCCTACCCAACCTATGTCGAATGATAAACGGCTTGGCCGTCTATTTGACCCTAAAACCACCTATTGGGTTTTCATGTTACAATAAGTCTAATCATATCCTACTTCGAGTGAACATAAAAGACTCCTTTAGCAATTCATATTGACGACGTTATAATTTCAAAAAAATAATTGGGGGTATATATATACGAAACTTAACATTAATTCTTATAAAACTATACAATTCATTAATTCTTAACTTCTAATTTACAAACAATTTATACATATATATATCTTTTTTTTTTTTTTTTTGACAATTAGAGATTTTTGGGGACCATCAAATATAAATGTATATAGTATATATATTTAGAAAAGAGAGCAATGATAAAAAAAAAACGAAAGAAAACAATATTACTGGTCTTATTGGACCAATTCCAACTCACTCATACTTCCTCACGTCGAATCCTTGAGCTCAATGATCGTTGTGCGGTTGTACCTTTGTAGGGAATTTCAATTTCATTAGAAAATATATTCATAAGGGAAATTTATCTTTAAATGTAAATATACATATACACATATATAAACGGCACCAAGTACGTTAAAGCTATAAACTATTGCTTACTATTAATTGTGAGTGGCAGATACATTTAAAACTTATACATACGCGCTTCAGACATGAATCACGTTTTTGTTGGTTTCAATTCAAGATAGTATTATAGATAAAAAGCGTAATGTAAGTGAAGCTTCACATGGCTATATAAGCTTGCGCACAAGAAAAGAGAACATTAAGCTCATAGCTTGCGCGCAAGAGAAATGCAATGTACGTGCTTTACTTAATCTACATTATACGCCTTTGCTAGGCTATTCTTTCACAGACTCTTAAATAAACAAAAAAATCTACTACAGCTGATCTAGTGCTCCGTTTATATTTGTTTATTTCGTTTTGTTCTACTTGCTGTTTTGTTGTTTTCTTTATAATTGGTTTAGAAGCATATGCTCGTAAACAACCACTGCATGTTTTATTGTTGTTGCAGTTGGCGAAGTCGCGCAGCCGCTCTGAGCACGGTCGCTGTTGTTGTGGGCGTAGGGAGCACAACTCTCAGAACTGCGTCTTCGTTGTGGGAGTTGCTGTGCGCAGCCGCTGTGATCGCAGCTCTCAAAGCTGCTGCTGCAGTTGTTGTTGTTGCTGCTGGTAGATATTGCTGCCGTCACTGAGACAATTGTTGTTGTAGGCGCAACTCTTTCAGCTGCTATTCCAGTATATCTGTTAGTAGTTGTTGTTGTTGTTTGCTGGGGTATTTGGTGCAGTCACTGCCACTGCCTGGGAGCACTACCCTTAGCGACGATTAAACTGACACCTAGTTCGTGCTACACGGAACTGGCCTAGAAACAAAAATTCCTTAAGTTTTGGGAAAATTTTAACAGCGGTATATTACCTCTAATCACGGCAACCACCACACTGAATAAATTTAAGGAGGTTTTCATAAACCGCACTTTCACACAAATATCTTTCTTCGCATATATATATAATTATAAAGACAAGATTATGAAATAATTACATATATGTGCGCGAAATCATATGACAAAACTGCGAAATATAGACTGCACTTGTGCACTGCCAAACTAACACTGACCTTCGCTAACATTAAGCATGACTGCCTAAGCTAAGCTTTCAAAACATCTTACCAACACCTATGCGCATGAAGAGCGCGCATTAGGCGACAGCCCTTTCATCTCGCTCTTTCCCTCGGCTAAACCAACTAATGCTGCTCGCGCCAAATTTGCTAACAGCATTATCGCCTGACTAAGAGAGGTCGTTGACCCATCAGAGCGCACTGAGTGAGGGCGTAAGCTTTAACGGTGCTGTAAGCTCGATTTAAAGCTTAACTTTTATACCTATTTCAAAAAAATGCACGATTGTAACGACATTTTGGATAGAATATTTTAATTGGCACCATATGGCCACTACAGCACAGTTAATGGAACGATTGTCATACTTTCGAGGCATTAACTGAAACAAGGCAGTTTATTTCTTGACTTGGATGTCTTTCAAATGGTATATCCCTAAACTTTTGCCTTGGTCGTTTTCCAATTGGTAAAACACGGTTCCAACTTTACGAGCTACTTTAGCTGGTATAAAAACAGGTGCAAGTTTAGAGCTAAATTTCTTAGACGCATCACTCTGACAAAAATTACGGGCGAAAACTTGGTCCCCGACCTTTAGTGTGACGGATCGGCTACGTAAATTGTAGGTCCTTGCATTACTCTCATGAGACTCGCTAATTTTAGTTTTGGCTGCCTGTCTAATGACTTGAATAGCGTCTGGATGCTGGATTAAGGTATCATCTGACAGCAGTTTTAAACTACGGAGTAATTCGTAATCTTTTCCGTTAAGTATCATGTTTTGGCCAAACGCAAGAAAATAGGGAGAATATCCTGTACTACGGTGAATGTTCGCTCTAAGCGCAGCACTGATCTCGGACAGTTTTTGGTCCCAACTAGTATGATCCTTTTCAATATAAGCTCTTATAGCAGCCAACACGGACCTATTCAACCGCTCACTTGCATTTGCTTGTGGCGAATATATAGCTGTACACATATGTTTAACTCCAAACCGCGTAAGAAATGCTTTAAACTTATATGAACTAAATTGGGAACCATTATCCGTTAAAATTGTCTCTGGGACCCCAAAAGTACAAAATAAGACCTTTTCCAAGTACTGACAAATCCTATCAGAAGTAAACTTCTTTAGCGGCGATAAAAAATGGAACTTGGTGTGGTGATCCACAATAATCAACAGACCTATATTACCACTTTTCGATCTAGGATATGGACCTAATAAATCCATGTACAGTTTTTGAAATGGGCGCTCTGAGATCATTGGCTTTCCCATAGGTGGCCTCATTACCATATTTGAGCTTTTTGTCTGACGACAAACATCACATTTTGAGACATAATCACGGATTTGGGTAACCATTTTTGGCCAAAATAAATACCTTTTTAATCTCTCTACAGTTTTGCTCATACCACAATGTGAAGCGTTAGGGGGATCATGAGCTCTGGAGATTATATCCTGTGTAAGTCCTGCCGGAACCCATAACTTCCAATTTAGATTATCTTGTAACACATCTCCTATTGCATGTTCTGTCCTTTTGTATGCATAGCCATTATTTACTTTCAAATCAGGTAGTTTAGCCTGATTTAAGCGAATCCCATCTATTATAGACAAATATTCTGCAGACTTAAATTCTGGTGATGTCAAATCTACAATGGGGCCTTGCTCTTCTATCTCCTCGATATCATTTTGGCGTGAAAGAGCATCAGCTACCACATTTTGAGACCCACTTCTGTGAATTATTTTAAAATCGAAACCCTGCAATTTTATTGCCCACCGAGCCAATCTGCCAGACAAGTCTTTTTGCCTCATGAGCCATTGCAAAGATGCATGGTCGGTTACGACTTGAAAGTCCTGACCTTCCACATAAGCTCTAAACTTCTTAATACCTTTTAGCACAGCCAAACATTCTAGTTCGGTTACAGAATAATTTCTCTGTGCCTTGGACAATTTCTCCGACATGAATGCTATGGGCAACTCTACTCCATCTTCGTTCTGTTGGGCCAAAACACAACCCAGACCAAACGTGCTAGCGTCACACAGTAGAGTAAAAGGCTTGGCAAAATCTGGTACCGATAACACTGGTGCTGAAGTTAACCGTAATTTGAGTTCTTTGAATGCTTCGTCAGCATCAGGATTCCACTTAAGGGACTTGTTTTTCTTTAACAATTCAGTTAAAGGAAAACTTATTGTGGCGTAATTGTCTACAAATCGGCGGTACCACCCTGCCATTCCAAGAAAACGTCTGAGCTGCTTCACTGATTTGGGTATTGGAAAATCAATAATTGCTTTTATTTTGTCAGGATCCGTTTTCAATTGGCCATAACCAATAATAAACCCTAAATACTTGATTTCCCGCATGCAAAAGTTAGATTTAGCAATATTTATTGTCAGATTTGCTTTTCGTAAATGAACAGCCACCTCCTGCAATAGAAGCATATGTGATTCAAAATCATCCGATAAAACTAACAAATCGTCTAAGTATACGAATACACAGGTACGCAGTTTGACCGGTATCACGTTGTCCATGAGCCTGCAAAGCGTTTGGGCTGCATTAGTGAGACCAAACGGCATTACTTTATATTGGTATAACCCACGATTTGGCACAGTGAAGGCTGTGTACGGACGAGAAGCTTCGTCTAAGGGTATTTGCCAATATGCGTGTTTCATATCAATGCCTGAAATGAATTTAGCTGGTGGTAGTCTACTCAAAATGCCGTCTATCTGTGGTAATGGATATGCATCTTTACGAGTATATTGATTAATTACTCTAGAATCTAAGCAAAGGCGTTGTTTATTGACTTTCTCAACCAGGACACTATTACTACTCCATGGACTAGTAGACCCTTCAATCACATCAAGTTTTAACATGTTTTCTACTTCTCCAAACATTAACTTTTCTTTAGCTGGGGACACAGGCCAATGGCGCTGTTTAACTGGAGTGTCTGTATCCAACTTAATGGAATGCGTAATGAGATGAGTCCGGCCTAAGCCTTCTTTCTCATATGAAGGGAATGTATTTATTACTGCTTGCAGTCTGAGTTTTTGCTCGGGACTAAGATTATGCATTTTTGGTGAGTTGTTATTCTCATTTCCCACATCTAACTCGTTGACCACTAAGCTTTCCGTCATTAAGTCTTTTAGAAGACCAAACTTTTTCCAAAAGTCTATACCTAAATATACATCTTGTGATAAACCCGGGACTATATACAATTTCATATCTATACTCTGATTTCGAAATTTAATTGGTACAACCAGAAAAGCCTTTACTGCGCATCGTTCATCGCTAGCTGTTCTGACACGACCTGAACACTTCCGCGATTTTGGATGCTTAATTAAAATATTAGCAGCTGTTCCGCCTATACAACTCAGTGTGGCCCCTGAATCTAATAAGGCTTTAAAAGTGTGCCCTTCCACGTCAATATCAGTGTATATCCTGTCATCGGAATCCATGAAAATAGCTGAAATTAACTTTTTCCGAACACCGCGAACTTCCTTCCAAAATAATTTTAAGCGTCTGGTGGAGCGCTTTGGCCGACTCCTTACACAGACACTTTTGAGTTCCTTCTCTATATCTGGCATAATACATTCTAATATCTGGGTTTGTTTTGGGATATTATAGTCTGAAATCGTTTTGTTGACTTGACTGTCTGTGAGTTGCTCGAGTTTTTGCACTAAGCAGTCGAGTCTCGAGTTTTCTTTTCGTTCGGGTTCTAATTCTGATGCGGCTCCGGATGCGTCAAACTTGTGTTCGTTTGCGCATCCCTTTTCGGGTTTTCCGATGCGTTACATTTATTACAACGGGGCTTATACGTATTTTTAGCACCACATCCGTAGCAAAAAACTCTTCTTTCACCCATGCACTCATCGAAACGGTGTCCTGGCTTATCGCAGTTCCAACACACTAGTCTGTTTCGACGTATTTCTGAAATACTGGCCTCTTCTGATTCCTCTTCTTCTGACAAAATCTCGGACACATTAGGCCTAACAAATTTTGGACGGGAAAAAATGGTGTTCGTTTCCCTACAGAAATTCTCATGCTTCCTAACCTCTTCTCTTAGCTCTCGAACACTATTGATCTTAAGATGCAAAAGTTCGTATCTAAGCGTGGTTTTAGCGTTTCTCTTTAGAATGTCAATCAGTTTCTGTTCGCCTATTTCCTCAGGAAGCCTTGATACAAGTTCCTCAATTCCAGACTGGAAATCATCAAAAGACTCGTTATCCCTCTGTTTCCGTTTTCTAATAAGCTCCCATAAATCAAAGTCGTCTTTAGCGTCATCAAACCTTTCCCTAAATGCGGTACAGAAGGACTGCCAAGAAAAATTAAAATTTCTCCTATGGAAATTCCAGAACCAGTCATTTGCTTTTCCCACGAATAATAAATGCAAATTATCGCATAGCAGATTATAATCGTGGTTTAAGGTTTGTGCCGTAAGAGAACGTATTCGGTAAAGAAACTCTTCTACATACATTGAGTCCTTTGAGCCATCGTACTTAAGACGCCAACTGGCTAGAATTCCTGCGGCTTTTTCTGGGTGTATACTTGGTGTAGAAGGCATATTTCTCTCATACTCTACTCTGTCGAATTCAAATGGCTGTGGCGCCTCCGACAAACGTGATGGTGCACGAGATCTTTCTTTAATGTTCGCTAGGTTAGACCGTTCAACATTTAAGTTTCTCATCTGGGACTCCAAAGCCTGCTCTATCGAATTCTTAATAAAAGAGCCTAGCTCGTCCATCATAGTTTTCTGTTTAGCTTGAATAAGCGTCTGTATGTAAGTTGTAACATTCTCTTGGATTTCGGCTTCGCTAACCCTGCTGACTGACGGATCCCTCGGTTCCGGGTTGTTTCTATTTTCGCCCTGAGACCTAGTCTGCATTCCTCTTCTCGGTGTAGCCCCACGCCCATTTCTGGTTTTATACTGTGCCCTTCCTCTTAAATTGGGACCTGCATCAGTACTTGGAACGCTCGGTATATTTATTGTAGTTTCGCCTGCATTAACTCGAAGTTGTTCTGGGTGGCACTCAACCTTACAGATCGGGCATAGTTTAGAATTTTCAAGAAATTGTCTAATGCACTCATCATGAAAAAGATGCCTACATACAGTCGAAGTCATCAAATGATTTCTTTTTATATCTTCGCGACAAACTCCACATGGAATACCATTGGCATTACTTCCAGAAGCTACATCCTCGCTACTGTGACGGACGGACATTTTCAAATCGATTTTGGTTTTACTAAATAAATAATTAATTAATAATATCTATCAATTATTAATAATAATTTAATAGATATATAGTTATATCCAAAAAAAATTACTACCAAGAATCCAATATGGTTAATTAATTATTATTTTATATAATCGAAATAAACGAAAATTGTTTTTAATATCAATTTCAAAATAAACCTCTCAAATAAAAAAAATTATGAATCTTGACCAGTTCAATATCAAGATCAATTAATACCAGTTCAATTAACGCAAAAAAAAATTATCAAAATTTTCAAACAAAATATTATTCACTCTTTTCGAACATGAATAGACAAAAAGGTACATGAAAACACAAAAGGTTGGTATAATTATTTAGCAGCATACAAACTATGAAATTTATATCTATTCTATTACTGTTTATGGTATGGTCTAAGTCTAAGTAATTGGTCTACCTCTAAATCTCATTGTCTAGCAGGTAGCAATTCCAAAAAACTGATCATAGTCAACTATAAACAAATTTTGTAACTTTTCAAATTTGGCTAAACTTACTGAATATAGTCTGGTCGTCCTATCAAAATATACTCAATAGTGATCGCTAATTCCAAAACTAACATCAGTGGTCTAGGTCAAGAGATGATTTGTTATTTTTGATCCTGGCTAAACTTCAATATCATCCCCTTAACATTCGCACACAAACCATCCGATTAAACTTGAGTCGACTTACGTGTATGATGTTTTTAAATGAATAAAAACCATAAGTTGTCGCTTATTCTCCAAGCAGCCTCAGAATTGGTGGCGGATAAGGAACGGATTTGTTCTAGTAAAGTTATTTATAAAAATTCTATTGTCTTGGATGGATTTATTTTGAGCTATTGTTTTTGGGGCCTGGCAAATTTGCCTAAAAGGTGTTCTGTTTTATAGGCTTTGGAAAAGCCTATCGAGCCCCACACGTTGGGCGCCAATTATGTAGTGTGCACATAATTACATGTATCGAAACGCCGAAGATGTTTCTCGGACGCTCGAGAGGGTATTTAGGGACGGTGCACCTCTAGCTTTGCTCTGACTCAGCTCGCCGGACTGGGGGGGGTTTTTCCTAAACACTATCTCCCGATACACACTGAACATAAATTGTAGGTGCACATTGGACAAATAAAATATAAATTAAATGGAAAATCAAATAAATAATTACAAAGTAACGCAAAACATTTACACGGACTGCTGCCAATAATTATATACATGGAACTACGCTGGTAGTAAGTCCCGTCTATACCCTACCCAACCTATGTCGAATGATAAACGGCTTGGCCGTCTATTTGACCCTAAAACCACCTATTGGGTTTTCATGTTACAATAAGTCTAATCATATCCTACTTCGAGTGAACATAAAAGACTCCTTTAGCAATTCATATTGACGACGTTATAATTTCAGAAAATAATTGGGGGTATATATATATATACGAAACTTAACATTAATTCTTATAAAACTATACAATTCATTAATTCTTAACTTCTAATTTACAAACAGTTTATACATATATATATCTTTTTTTTTTTTTTACAATTAGAGATTTTTGGGGACCATCAAATAAATGCATATAGTATATATATTTAGAAAAGAGAGCAATGATAAAAAAAAGGAAAGAAAACAATATTACTGGTCTTATTGGACCAATTCCAACTCACTCATACTTCCTCACGTCGAATCCTTGAGCTCAATGATTGTTGTGCGGTTGTACCTTTGTAGGGAATTTCAATTTCATTAGAAAATATATTCATAAGGGAAATTTATCTTTAAATGTAAATATACATATATACATATATAAACGGCACCAAGTACGTTAAAGCTATAAACTATTGCTTACTATTAATTGTGAGTGGCAGATACATTTAAAACTTATACATACGCGCTTCAGACATGAATCACGTTTTTGTTAGTTTCAATTCAAGATATTATAGATAAAAAGCGTAATGTAAGTGAAGCTTCACATGGCTATATAAGCTTGCGCACAAGAGAAGAGAACATTAAGCTCATAGCTTGCGCGCAAGAGAAATGCAATGTACGTGCTTTACTTAATCTACATTATACGCCTTTGCTAGGCTATTCTTTCACAGACTCTTAAATAAACAAAAAAATCTACTACAGCTGATCTAGTGCTCCGTTTATATTTGTTTATTTCGTTTTGTTCTACTTGCTGTTTTGTTGTTTTCTTTATAATTGGTTTAGAAGCATATGCTCGTAAACAACCACTGCATGTTTTATTGTTGTTGCAGTTGGCGAAGTCGCGCAGCCGCTCTGAGCACGGTCGCTGTTGTTGTGGGCGTAGGGAGCACAACTCTCAGAACTGCGTCTTCGTTGTGGGAGTTGCTGTGCGCAGCCGCTGTGATCGCAGCTCTCAAAGCTGCTGCTGCAGTTGTTGTTGTTGCTGCTGGTAGATATTGCTGCCGTCACTGAGACAATTGTTGTTGTAGGCGCAACTCTTTCAGCTGCTATTCCAGTATATCTGTTAGTAGTTGTTGTTGTTGTTTGCTGGGGTATTTGGTGCAGTCACTGCCACTGCGTGGGAGCACTACCCTTAGCGACGATTAAACTGACACCTAGTTCGTGCTACACGGAACTGGCCTAGAAACAAAAATTCCTTAAGTTTTGGGAAAATTTTAACAGCGGTATATTACCTCTAATCACGGCAACCACCACACTGAATAAATTTAAGGAAGTTTTCATAAACCGCACTTTCACACAAATATCTTTCTTCGCATATATATATAATTATAAAGACAAGATTATGAAATAATTACATATATGTGCGCGAAATCATATGACAAAACTGCGAAATATAGACTGCACTTGTGCACTGCCAAACTAACACTGACCTTCGCTAACATTAAGCATGACTGCCTAAGCTAAGCTTTCAAAACATCTTACCAACACCTATGCGCATGAAGAGCGCGCATTAGGCGACAGCCCTTTCATCTCGCTCTTTCCCTCGGCTAAACCAACTAATGCTGCTCGCGCCAAATTTGCTAACAGCATTATCGCCTGACTAAGAGAGGTCGTTGACCCATCAGAGCGCACTGAGTGAGGGCGTAAGCTTTAACGGTGCTGTAAGCTCGATTTAAAGCTTAACTTTTATACCTATTTCAAAAAAATGCACGATTGTAACGACATTTTGGATAGAATATTTTAATTGGCCCCATATGGCCACTACAACATGAAAAATTTACTTTTTTTTGCCATATCTGCTCAGATTTTGTAATTTAAGACAGGAATCTAATCAGAAATTTTGCACTTTTCTTGGGATGATTGTATTTCAAAAATTTCCATTGACAATACATATGCGGAATATATAAAGCAAAGACGCCGCCCTTAGTAAGATCATAGGGCGGACAGATTATTATACAGCTGAAATAAAAAAAAAAAATTTGCAATTAACCTGATGCTGCCATTATTATTTTTAGTAAAAAGTAATCATTTTTGATTTCAGGAATCTCACTGTTCCCAAAAATATGTCAGATATGCGAAGTTGAGACGGGTTGAACTGGGATGAACTGATCTGGTTCCAAAAATTTTTGACAAGAAAAAGTTATTGGAACAGCTTTTGAATTATAAGACAGGAATCTAATCAGAAATTTTGTATTTTTTTCGGGAAGATTGTATTTGAAAAATTTCGAATATAATAAAAATCATTGAAGTTCAGAAACTTTATAGTTTTGTTGCCCAAAAATAAGCGGATAATGCGAAATTGAGACGTTCTAGCTTGAATCGCTTTACTGCAAATAAGTTTGACAAGTTAAAAAATTCTTATGTTGATTTTTGAATTACAATCCGGAATCAAAACAAGAATTCTGATGATTTCTTCTGAAGATTTTGATGCAAAATTTTTATAATTTTTTGAAAAAACTTAAATTTTTAGATCGTTACATATGATAAAAAAAATAATTTTTATTACTTAGGAAGATGTGTTTTTTTTTACACCAAATATGCGAAATTGAACTGCTTTAGTTTCCAACTGAAAATACAAATTTTTTAGCCGTTGTAGCTCCATCTTTTCTATGTTCCAACAGGTTTGAAATTTTTATTTTTTTTTTAAATGCAAATAGAAAAATAACATTTTAATAGAAATCTGAAAGAGCCAAAGTAAATAAGTGCAATATGGCCAGGGCTAAACTTTTAAAAACCACTCGGTATTGAGAACATGCCCTATAGACACAGACCAACGCAAACATAGTCTCTTCCAAACACACACACACACACACGGAGACATAGAGACACTCATGGAAACTCACATGGCAATGCCATCGTTTGGAGAAGTGGCAGAAAATTTGCACTGCACTTAAGTTATACAACATTCAAAGATGTTCTTTGTCCGCGACAGACAACGGCCATAAATTTTACACCAGCACCAGTTAGTAACGGTATATGAGGGCGTAGAGAGGAGGGGGCGTTGTGGAGGGATGGTAAGTGGTAGCCAATGGCAACGCCTGCTAATGCTGTGTAACGGTACGGTTCAGTTACTTGCCATTTGGCTTTCGACTTGCAGAATATTTTTGGCACACGCTCAACTAATAATTTGCCGAGAGTTTTCTTTTTATTTTGTATTGCATACTTTTTTGGGTGCATGCAATGCTCATAAAATGGCGGCATATGGGTAAGTCTTTTTCAAATCGAACAGCTATGTGGACTGGAGTATTTTGATTCAGATACACTTATTTGAAAAGATCTATTGTAGATTTAGATTTTGCAAGAAAATATTTGTGCTATAAGTAAGGCTAAACATTCAATTAGATGCAGTTCGACTCCAAAAGAAATTTCATGTTAATTTGAGAAAATTTGAATAATTTTTCAAAGTCCAATGCTCCATTTCGTCATAAATTATCATGGAAACCGCTGATGGCAGGTAACCCATAGTTCGAAAAGAAAGCGATCTGCCACAAGCGTTAGTCATATAAAAAAAACTTTGCTACATAGATTTAAAGAAGCAAAAAATATTCCTTCTACCTCGAAACAAGACAATTTTCTTTATTAACAAATCCTTTGGATTTGTTAAGTTATTGCCCATATGTATTTGTATGAATATATTGCTTTGCTGGCGGGTTTCGTTTTCGGGTTTTTGGGGTTTTCGGTTTCCAGTTTTTGACGCTGCTTTCATTAGGCATTTGGCTTGACAAGCCACAAAACATTTCACTTGCAAATTTTTGGACCAGTGTCTGAGAGCGTGAAGTGGAAGCAGGTGGAGTTGGGGCAACAGCAGCCGGTTGCATGTTGCCAGTTGCCAAACAGTACGTTGTTTTGCATGTTGCTTGCCCCACGCGCATTGGACTCAAATTCAATGAAAATGCCAAGGAAAAAGCGCAGAAAAACGTCCAAGATTTATGAGCACTTTTGCACGTTCTTCATGTGTGAAAATCATTTGGCTGACTAACGCAGCCGCAGTCTGGAGTTTATTTGAAAATAATGCACCATTATTTATGGCCAAGCTGGAGGCAGTAGCAGCAGCTAGGCATTGTGGCATAAACAGAATAACAAAAAAAACAACATAGCCAAGCTCATATAAATCTGTGTGTGGCCACAAAAGTGCCAAGGGGCATACATACACATGCTGCATATTGTGGCAGGCGTTTTCAATTTTTGTTTCATGAATTTTCTCACATTTCTCTCAC
The DNA here is from genome assembly GCA_018150985.1 of Chymomyza costata. Taxonomy (NCBI): domain Eukaryota; kingdom Metazoa; phylum Arthropoda; class Insecta; order Diptera; family Drosophilidae; genus Chymomyza; species Chymomyza costata. Next base: position 471,381 of record JAECWU010000555.1, on the reverse strand, counting down.
AGAAAACAATCTACTGCAATGAAACATAGACATGCAACATAGACAAAGCAGCAAAGCGACAAAGCCAAAGCTGCAGTACCAATTAATGGCTCCGTGACTGTTGCAGCTGCAACTTGGCCAGCGGGTGCAAGCGGATTGGGGTCTAACGAGAGCATACAAAAGTTTTGCCTATATACTGTTGCATGCAAAATGCGGCACGTGGCAGCCGCTGCACACTTAACGGCAACCAACAAACTGTTTGCTGCAACATTTGTGGCAACAAGTCCGCAATAAGTGCGGTAGAGTAGCAGGAGGCGCCACCAACGACGTGACTGGCAAACAAAAGTGCTAGCTCAGTCAAGCATCAGGATATTTGCATTGAAATTGAATGTATTGGCCTAATGAGAAAGGCGCCTCAGTTTGCTGGCTAATTGTGAAACTTTCCAAAGCCTAAAATGCTGCTACTACCAAATACAATGGCAGACCACAGTGCGTATGAGTAACGTTGGCAACAACTAGCAACAGCTGTTGATCCGCTTGAGTGTGTGCGTGTGTGTGGATGTGTGGCTGTGCGTCTGAGTGTGTGGGTTGGCGATTTATAAACGCAACGTGCCGTCGCCATATTTTCTCACAAACATACACACACAAACACTCGTTCACTCACGCTCACACATGCGACCTTTGGACGTGGTTTCTACCAAGTTCTATACGCTCTGGGTTATTAATACGCCAACAATAGCGTTTATTGTCTATGTATGTGCAAGGGCGTAGTCAAGCGAGGATGCAAGGGGAATGTGATGATAAACGTTTTACATTAATTGAAAATAAAATAAGGTTCGGGAAAATAAATTCGTTTCGGTTCCATTTGGTCCGAAACATATATAAAGTAGTATCGAGGGGCTTCCAAGTTTTTTTGAACCGATGTCTACGCCGTCTGCTCAGAATACCTTTCTTTGACTATTGGTAAAGAAATCCCCGACGCAAAAGGAATTGGATTGGTCACACGCTGAGAAAACCTCCTTCCGACATCACCAGAAAAGCAATGGATAGGAACCCACAAGGATCTCGTAGAAGAGGACGACCGGCGCATACGTGGAAAAGACAACTCATTAAAGATATCGAACCTACACGAATGAGTTGGAATGAAGTCAAAGGACTAGCGTCAGACAAACAGAGATGGAAACAATTTGTTGTGGCCCTATGCTCCTCATAGGAGTGACAGGATCAAATATATAGAGGGACTCTAAAATTTATCTCGCTAGAAGTTTTTTTAATGCTTAACTTTTTTGTATCACAGCTTACATAAAATTAAATCAAATTGAATTTGAAATTTTTTCAATTACTTACATCTATTGCTCCAGCTTCCCTCCCAGATTGGCGCTCCATATTTCGATTTTCTGCAAAAATTATAAAAATATTTGATTTCGATTTTCTGCAAAAATTATAAAAATATTTGTATTTTTATTTGTTTGCATAATAAATATTTAAAAAAAATGACTTAAAAAAACTAAGTTTCAGATAATTAATCTAATATAGATTGCTCTTTTTACATTTTAAATTATTCCAAATGTAAATTCCATTCCATTTCGCCCTCCGTTTGCTTCGCAGCCTAACCCAAGTTCTTTTTTTTTACGTTATACCTTCGGGACACGAAGTTGTGAACCTTGGGAATTTGGAGATTATCAAAAATAATTTGGTGAGGTTATGTTGGTTCCATAGGTAGTTTCAAAGGTTTCTTAGGTCCTTTTTTTCAAAGTTTAATTCTTCTTTCATGCTTCAAAATTGATCTACTACGATTTATTTAGGGTTCTTGAATATTTTATACTGAAAACACAAAAAGTATCTTTTTACAATCCCAAATCGAGAAAGAGTAGAATTGTTTTTTACTGAAGCTTAATGAACAGACTGGATGAATTAAAATATCACAGTTGAGGCTAAGAGGCTCGTCTTGATTGTAGACGGCTATTATCATACTGTTTCCTGTCTTCCCTAAACATTGTCGTGCTATGTTGGATACCTCAGTAGTGAATGTAAATGCGATCGCTGATGATCTATCAAGGCAGGGTGCCTCCACTACGACAACAACTCCTGCGCCGCAAGAGAACATAGGGGATACTGGCTCTCCTTACCGGAGCTGCGACAGGCAAAAGAGCTTGTTAAACTTCTGGATATGAACAATACAAAGGTCTTGGCAGAGCGGACTTAAAACTCCTGGTAGCATACCTATCCGGGCACCTCACTGTAAGATACCATCTACAGAAAATGGGCCTATCGGATTCTTCGAGACAGACGAAGACGATGAAAACATCAGACATATTCTCTGGGACTGCCCAGCGCTGGTGTGGGGCAGAGCCTGTCAAATGTGAAAGGAACGGATCAGTCTTTTCCATCTTAGGTCAATACCAAAAGACCTACTGCTAATCATGCGGAAAGTCTTTTGCATTATCTTATGGGTACGGTACAAAAGATCTTCTGGTCACAGTGCCCCACCTCTTTGTGATTAGTGCTATGTGTTAGTTATCCCCAGATGAATATGCGTGCGCTTCGGCTACACTCGGCCAACAAACGTCAAACTAGGATACCTAACCCAACAAATCCCCTTCATCTGAGTCTCAGGCTACACCCTTGTGTGCTTGTGAGTCGGAAGCAGTGGCAACCAATAGACAGCAACAGACAAAACCCATAGACAAAGGACACAAACAGCTGGCACCTCCAACGCTTCATTGTGGCGCCTTTAGCTTTAGATGGAGCTGTTTTCTACTCTACTCTGGAACTGGAACTGTTGTAGTCATGTCGTGCTCGGCCTGGCTTAGCTGCGATTTCATTTCCGTTTTTGTTTTATGTGTATAGTAAAGAGCTACCACGAGCTAGGAGCTTGTTGCAGCTTGCCACCTCGTCTGTTGCTTATATTTTTTTTGTTTCCCTGTGCGTGCGGCATAGGAGTGTGGCATGGTTTTGGAATGTATGTGTGTGTACAGCAGGTGTTTATGTTTGTGCTTTTAATTAAAAGCAATTTACAATTTTCTTCTGCTGCTTCTTCTCTACCATTTGGCTGCCCTCTGGCCCAAGTGTGTAATAAAAATCAGAGGCACACACCAACACACACGAATACACAGACTAACACACGCACACATATGGCAATTTGACATGCTACGCTCTTAATACCCTGTTCCAATCGAGGTATTATAGATTTGTGCAATGTATGCAGTCATAAGTTGTTTATAGTAATATATCCTAGATCAACATGAACTTAAAAGCTAGAGATACAAAATTTCACCAAAAGATACATTTCTTGATTCTTCTTGACATCTGACCTTATGACCCGGATGCTTCTGCACTTGTATCTGTTTGAACACTTGCATCTTGGCTTTGAACAGAGCTAGGGGTACAAAGCTTTAACAAAAGATTCTCACGTTTTTTGGATTTATCGATCCACCTTAATCTCTAACGTCCTTTACTCTACATTACCCACAACTTCAAAGCATCCGCAATTATTGACTTTTCCTAGCTTGCAGTGTATACCACTGTCGTTCACTGCCTCGATGGATAGCTTCTGGGCTCTTCGTTTTGATAGAGCAGCTGTTCTGGCCTACACGCAGTTACAGCAGCTTATCACTTGTTTATCTGATGGATGCATTGCAATTAGTTTGCAGCATTGAGGTTGCACATATGTAACATGCTTTTTGCCCTGCCAGCTAAATTAAGCCAATCAGGCCTTGAGTTATGGATCTATGGCAGGTCTTCTACAAATCAATATGGAACACGGGTCTAGCTGGGCTAAGTTAGTATGTTACCTAAGAGGGTTTGTTTATTTAAGGGCACTTTTGAAGTAGCTTAGCTGCAACTCCCAGTTGCGTGGCTTTGCCAGTTCAACTTCAATTTAGGAGATTAGACTTAATGTGTCTCTACTTATGCTTTCCCCAAAAGCAGTTTAGCAGCTTAGAAATTTTGGATCTCTGCTAGGTAATATAAGTTTCAATATAGACAAAGAGAGCAGCATTATCTGGCAGTGGTTCATGGAGCAAGTTGGTCTAGTCAGAAAATTTAAATCTCAACCGGCAATTATGAGAGTAGCCAATTTGGATTACCATTTTGGTGAAGGGAGTGTGCGGGACTTACATTGACAAAGTGAACAGACAGCACTTAGTGTTTTTTTTTCGAAATGCTGTCTAAGGTAATTTTGGCCATTGAAGAAATTAAGACCTACGCTATGCTCAAGGTGTGCAAGGGCCAAGGACACGTTCGAAGCGATTCAATGGGATCTGCAACTCCATTCATCGTGTTCACCAGATAGATGAATGTTGGCCTAATCGAGCAGTGTTTCCATTTCTGTGATGATGGTGCTCTGCACCCTACTCACGGTGGACAAGGCCTAGGACAACTTGAAGGAGGTACAATGGGATGTCCAACCCCATCCGTCGTGTTCACCAGACATTGCTTCTTCCAAGTATTACTTTTATCGGTCGATCAAGGCCTTATCGAGTAGTGCAGGTGCGGATGTAGGATTTAGTCTTGGGAGTTCATCACTTTAACCCATCTTCACAACTTTGGGGGGGGGAGGTCTAGTCCGAACCCGAAACGGTCAAGTTTGTTAAATTATGTGGATATCTTGCTCCCTTCGCCCATATGAGAATTTGGCGCTTTTTAGTCAAGCTGTTAAATATTTTGACTTAAAACAAGAAAACATGAGATATTCATCGCCTTATGATACATCTTTCATCTATCAAGAATTACCAACATCGTAAAAAGCACACCTTAAGGTTTAGCCAAAATTGCCCGGTTTTACTCCTCTTTGACTATATGTAAGCTTTGTTGCGCATAATCTACAGTCAAATACCACAATCCGCAATCGTTTTTCAATACTCCTTAACTCCTCTTAAAACGTACCACTTCAGATACTAATGAGTTTAAATATTATATAAACTTTGTTTAACACCTAACTACATCCTTATCCTTGCATTTCGGCTTCACGTAATCCTTCACACAAATTTAAACGAACACAGTCCGTTTTTAAAATAAAGTATCTTTTGGGTTAACTATTGGTTAAAAGTGTTTTGTAAAAATCACTTCTAGTGATTTTTATTTGCTATTTACTTTTGGTTCGGAAATTTATTTGCCTGCAGTGCGTCGGCAGATTGTAAGGTAAACTGCCAGTACCACATAATTTGCAATACCATTGCCAATGTATATAGGAGTGTGTGTGTCTGTGTTTGTGTGTGTGTCTGTATATGTGCTTGTGGAGGCATGTGTGGCCTTAGCTCGGTTTTTACCACAGCATTTTTGCGACGTGCAACAAATTTTAATGCGTTTGCCTAAAAAAGAAAAACGCTAAAAAATGGCACAAGTTGAATGCCAAACAAAGCAGCTACACTAAAAAAAAAAAGTGAATCAGTCCAAATGGTATGCGACAGTGGGATACTCTGCAGCCTGCGTGGTCTTAAAAAGAAGCGTTTAAAGTCACCAACGGTCCCTTATTCTCTCTATTATTCTGACAGCTAGATGGCGCCAGCAATTTACGCTAGATGGCGCCAGCAGTAGCAGCACAAATTTACATTTTGGAATTGATCAAGTTTGCGCGAAGAATTGAGATAAAATGACACAAGATATAAAGAGGGATATAAGTTAGAAGAGAATGTTTGGAAGAGCGCAAATTAAGCAAACTGGTGTTCTTAAGATATAAGACACTGAAAGTTTGATCTACAGAAGAGCTAAGAGAGCTAAGAGGCGAAAATTACAAGTTGCTTTGGAAGAAAAGAAAAAGTAACTTGATGAAGAAGTTTCCCAGCTCTAAAGTAAATTGAACATAGTTGAGCGATTTTCTTAAACCTATATTATAATGAATAACGAATAATTAATTAATTAATTTATTAAACCCATTTAAATTATAAGAACGCAGGAGTTGCTAGGCGTGCCTTAGAATAAACTGAATCTCATCTCATATCGTAGTAGTTATTTGGTGGTGTGTCTGCCGAGGCGAAAGTAGGATTCATGTGTTTCTAAAGTTTTCCCATAAAATCTACTCGGACAGCCGGGCGGCTAGTAAGTACCTCGCTTCGTTGACATCGTGCATGAGGACAGTGAGAGGAGATCGCTAAACAGTTTTCAATTCACCTCATATGGGTCCTAGTTCATAGGGATATCATGGGCAACTGTATTGCGGATGAACAGGCTTGGAAAGGAACTTCCAGCAACCTCTTTCAGGACAAGGAGGGCCTGGGTATACCTATGGCCAGCTGTAAACTGAGACTACGAAACCATCTCGCTCTCATTGCAAACCAAATGTAAAATCGGATATCGAACACATGCAGGATCTCATCTCAAACTTGGCCGATATACAGTAGGAAAAGAACTAGGGAACTTTGCTGTCGAAATAGAGCCCAATGCTCGACCGTAATCTGCGGTATCACCGAACTGGCTGGTGGGAATCCATGCATCCAGGCTTAACGCTCCCCACCATTACCTCTGTAGAAGCTGTGGTGATGAGGAGAAGCTGGAGACATTGGAGCACCTTTTCTATTACTTCCCTGGACTGTATTCGCATTTTTAAGTCACACTTTCTTGATGATTTATCTCAGCCCTCAAAACAGAGTCCAAAATGCCTCTTAAGGTTCATTCAGGCCGCTGGAGTGGGAAAGAGTGGTGAATGGTCTACCGTAGCAGTATCACAACGGGCCTATTCCTTGACCTAAGTAAGTTGGCACGCTAACTGCCAACTGCCGCCCTAACCTATCCTAACGTTTTCCCAGCATTGTTTGTCACTAACTTATTAGCTATTTATTAGGAATTTATTCAATTATTCTAGATGATTAAATGTGGCTCTGGTTTTCAAAACACATTTGCAGTTTAATTAAATCCAGCCACCACGTCCTGGCAGTATATCCATATCTAAGATTCTGATACTGTTCCTAGTGAAATGGAGTTCAATTTTGAACTGTTGGATGTACACCGCAAAATTTTTTATGGGCGAACAGGGTAAGATAACGCCTTGGTTCGACAAACTTCAACTGCATAGGGATTTTTGCTATCCAAATTTCTATGGATCCATTTTTATGGGCTAAAATTCCTAGCTTTGTTGGAATTCAGAGATATGGTTAACCTTCCACTTAGTTCACTCCTTATCTTAACGTAATCTATATTGCTATTACCCTCTCTTACCTTTCTGAACTGAGCAAATCTCAATAACACTAAAAACAGCAGGGAATTTCGTGAAATATCCTCTAGATTCTTCCAGTAGAACCCTATAAACGGGTGGCTTAGAGCTTGATAATTTCGCTTAGTAGGACTAGGACAGTTGACGATTAGATAGATTTTCTGATTTTGATAAAGATATAATGGAAGACATTTAGAAGAAAGATCACTTCCAGTTGATAGGGATGATAAAGGCACGCTTGTGACCTAGAGAGAACTTATGGTCTGCCACGCCTCATTTTGCTTGCACAACTCTATAATACCCCCGAATTCATTTTTATAGAGTATCAAAACTAGCATACAGTACCGGTGTGTGCAGTTTGTTAGTGTGTGCGTGTTTTTCATTCGGTTGGGTTATAACACCATTGTTGTTTTTGTTGCAGCTTTTTTTGAAAACTTTAGCCAACACCAACAAAGCATCACGTAGCTGGCAAATCGCACATTTTGTGTGGTATGTAGTTTCAACGTGGCATATACTTACTGGCTTCTTCTATAGTATAATATATACTTGTATGCATGTACATATAAACATGCCCAATTGTATTTGTATTTGAAAATATTGCTCATACGCCACATATGCGCAAGCTGTTGCCAATATCGAAGCTATAACTGCGCTGCCGCTTGTCAGCCTATATTCTTGATGGCAACTAGCAACAACAACTAACAACAAAATGTTGGCTAAAATTTTTATTACAAATGTCAACAATTCAAATATTAGCGACAAACAAAAGCAGCGCTGCCAGCGTCATGACTGCAGTATGAAATCTGCGTCAAGGGGCCCATAGTAAAATATATATTCTGTACTCATTGAGTCCAGTGTATTAAATTTGAGTGAAATGTTATAGGCAAAAGAAGGCGCTGGAAGATCTTTACACCATATTTATTAGAGTAGACTAGGGTATCGATTGAGGTATGACCGTTTCTCCGTCTAGCTTCAATATGCTCATTGGGAATAAGATAAGTTCCCAAGTCTCCTAATTTGATTATAAGGCTTGACGAAATGCAGCCATATTTTTGGCAACGATTGGAGTAATTTTAAATCCAAGACAACAAAGTTCCTTTGTGCTTTTCCAGCAAAAAGTCGAACAAGTTTGCCGCGATATCCTGCATGTGTTCGATGACCGATTCCACATCAGGTTTGCAGTGTGGGCGAAGTGATTTCGTAAGCTCAGTCTACAGCTGGCCAAAGGCCAAGGGTCTCCTTGTCTTGAAGGAGGCTGCTGATAGTACCTTGTCTAGCCGGTTCATCCGCAATACAATTTCCATCGATATCCCTATGTTCTGGGACCCAGATGAGGTGTATTCAAAATTGCTGAGCCATCTCCTTAGAGACGAGTGACAGTTTTTCACTGACTTCTTGTGTGATGTCAACGATACGAGGAACTTTATAGCCGCCTGGTTGTCCGTGTGCAGATGTCCTTGTTGCCTACTTGTAGTTTTTTTATTGTTGATAAAGAAATAGAAGAAGGTTAGTGGCGGGAGTGTTTGGAGTAGGAGTAGAGTAGAGTACTAAAGAAAAGCGAAGAGTTTTTTTCACAAAGTTATTCATCGACCAAAATCTAGTTCCGTTTAAGATTGACGTCAGTTAAAGATTGTCTCATAATAATGTTTTTCAGTCTCAAGCGATTTCAATCTGTTTTTTGTCGCTATTCTAAAGTGCCAAATGGCGACCTAGTTGACTTTTTGGTTGCTACTCTCAGCACACAAAACAACTTGGCCAGTATGTTTGTGGGCCTTGTCTGTGTGGTTTTTTGATGCTCTTCTAGTTGCTGTTGCTGTTGTTTTAGCTGCATTTTCAATTCGTTACGCAAGACGCGCGCAGTTAGTTTATGTAATATGAATAAGCTGCCGTTGCCTTGAAATCCCTACCAACCCGTCCCTGCATTGCCACAATGCGCTGCTTCTAACTTGATGTCGACGATGTTGGTAAACAAACACGCAAACAAACAAACAGAAAAAAAGACACACACATATAGTTACACTCACAGATACACACACACACACTAGTGACTAAAACTCCCGACTACAATTGCATAACAAACAGTTGGCTGTTGTAACGACAAATATGCGACGCATGCAAATGACTGACTTACGGAAAAGAGCGCGCGCCATTGCTTATGTGTGTGTGTGTGTAGCTGTATGAGTGAGTATCTGTGTGTGTGTGTGAGTGACTTTGTGTGTGTGTGTGACTTGTCTCCAGTGGCAGCAATAGATGTAGTTGGAGTAACAGAAGCAGCAGCAGCAGCAGCAGCATCAGTATAGCCACATTCCGATAAAATGCAAATCCCGGATTACTTTGTCGTTTTGCTTCGAGTGAGCTGCGTCCGCCTGAACGTACGTCCCTAGCAATGTTACTTCCTCATAGAGTCCTTTAGCAACTGGGCGTCAGTGTACTATGGACAATTTGATAACATTTTCGAAACGTAATAGTAAAGTAATATAAAGTGTTAAATAACTAGCAAAAACCCATTTTATTGAGTTATTTTAAGTTTATTTTATGTGAAACTAAAGAGGTGCTGGGGTTTTTAGGACTTGGATTAGGATGCATCGACGCTAAAAACGAATAACAACCATCGTGAAACTCACGAACTCGAAACTTCATGTCATGGGTTTTTTAAAGGTTACGTCAGAACACTAGCGTGCTGAGAGTTTTCGAATCTCGGATTCGAAACAGTAAACATGAGCTTGATTTTTGAGCCTTACCTTTGGCACGATATTCGTTCGATTGATCTGTTGTTTCGGGGTCGTAAGCATAGATCCAAGTCCCATCTCCAGTTATTATGCAGTTTGTCTTGTCAATGTAGGCAGAAAGTATTGTTTCATACACGTCTTTTTCAAAAAAATGCAATTTAGACATTGTGAAATCGAAAAATACACTTTTAGCAGCTCACAAAAACGAAGCGTACTCAAACACTAATGAATGTTTTGTCGTGTAACTTGGCATGGATGACATAGACAGTCTTTCCAGTTAAATTTGGTTTTACTTCTCCTAGATTTAGGCATTCGTACATATATACATACGTCTACGTACTTTCGCCCTCCTGACTATATGGGTGTTCACTTTTTGCGGGTTGACGGGTTTTCTTCCTGAATATCACGAATATCGAATAGCGAATATCACTTTCTTGTATATAATTATGATGTTCCCAAGCATTTTGAGGACAGCCTCTAACAGTATGCTATTATTTTTGCGTTCTGTACAATTCTAGTTGCTGCTAAGTGTATGAAACCCTGTTTCTGACCCTCAAAAAGGTCTTCGTTTAAGTAGAGTTGGGATACAATCTATAGTGCCACTACTCGATAGTTTAGATTTCTATAGTTGACACTATCGATACTATCGATAGTATTATTGAAAAAAGTGAAATATGGCAAACAAAACGGGGCACATTCTTTAAATAAATACCATAGAGCAAGTGGGGAAAATTCTAATACTTAGAAAAAGAGTATTTCAAAATGTTTAACAGAGACGTTTTATGCATTACATTGTAAAAAGAGATACTTTTAAAATAACATCTTAAAAAACCAAAAACAGTATCCATTTAACAATTAACAATCAATAAAAATTATCTTTCAAGTAGCTTGTTTTGTGGCGGAAGACCAACATGTTCACATTTCTAGGTTTCAGTCGAGTCCTTCTATCCAAAACAATAAAGCCACTTCTACTGAACAACCATCCCTTCACTTTCAGTCCTTCCAAAAACTCAATGGATGTGCATCTTCGCTTAAATTTTGACTAGCCAAATAATGTGGTATTTCAAATGTTGCTGCTACCTTATTTTTAGAGATATTTTTTTCCGTTTTTTGCAAAACGAATTTTATGAAATTCGAAATTTCGGATGCCAAAGTCGTCTACTATCCGGAAAGGCTTGACATCTGTGACAATCATTAAGGCAAATGCGGAATCGATTTTTGGTTTTTTATGCGAATAATTTTCATAAAAATTTACCTACATATGAAAAAAAATCCCATTTGGGATATCCCATTTGGGATTTAGTTTTTTATATGAAGTTTTGTCATTCCGCGCGAAATTTTTCGAACTGTGTATAGGCCCTTACTCAAATAATTTTTTATGGTCCCCATCGGATTTGGTGACTCGAATGGTCAAAAAGGTTCGTGCCTGGTTTTGTGTTGTTTTTGACATGTTCGGCACTTTGACAATTTTTTGTCCGTTGATTTGTCAAAAATGTTTTTTACATACAAAGTATACTATCGGCATAGTGAACAAAACCATCGATAGTATGCGGAAAAGGAAACTATCAACACTATCCCACCTCTAGATTTAAGTGAATAAAGTTTTTTAGTGGAAATCCGAAATATCTTCAGGACCAATCTAAGTCTATTGTTAGATTTTTTTGAGGTTATATCGAAAATCCATAGCACGAAACAGTTTTTAAGCAGTTTTGAATTTATTAGAATGACGATATTTTTGATCTCCACCAATATCAAAATGTCTAGATAAATATGGTCTAGTTATATATAGGAAGTCCTTTCGCAAATTTTGTTAATACAGCTGTACCATTGTTTTCCAGCGCTGAATAATACAAATTTTTACTAATGGAATGTTTGCTCCAAATCGATTTGATTCAATTTCGCACTGATTCGTACTCAGTTCTCGATCGACCAATTTTATATAGTTACTCTTAAAGTGTGAGCATACAAAGCAGTCCGTAACTTAGCCTTTGGTTTTAAAAATCTTTTATTAAGCTGCAAATAAATAGGTTTTTTTTTTTTGCATTTAATGGTGGGCTCAAAAAACTTTCAAGACCCTTTGCTTAGTTGCAAAAATTTTGCCAAATTAAGTTTCAATGTTTTCCATAGTGCATGGCCTCAGCTCAGCGCTTCACATTCGTATGCAATTCGTTTTGCCACAATTGATCCTTTTCATGTCGCTGGGATATAAGTACATATGCGAAATTGCATATCTTTGCTGCTATCCAACACTGGTTACCCCGCAGCAGCCCTGCGTGCTTAGCTTTAGGCGCCCGCTCGCTTTCTTTCCTGCTGCTGCTCTGTTAGTATAATAAAAACACGCGCTCCTTTCTTGCATGACTCTAGCTCGACTCGCGTGCTCTTCAGTATGTTAGCATGTGTGAGTCTGTTGGTGTATCTGTGAGACTGTGCTTGTGTGAGTGTGTGTGTGTGCATGTGCTGCACAGTAGGTTCGTTTGGCATTGTTTGCCCCAAATATTAAAATGCTTGACTTACAAATTTAATGGCGCAATAATGGCGCACGCCGCATATCCGCTCAGCTGGCACGTGTGTCATTGTATCTGTGTATCTGTATGTGTGTTTTTGTATCTGCGTATGTGTCTGTTTGTATGACAGCATGCACATGCAGAAATATGAACATGAAATGCGCAAAACAGAAGTTGATTTTAAATTTAATAAAGTGCAAGTGCCAGCTGCGCCCACCAGCTGACTTACTCCCAGCTGACCTTGAGCATGTAAAAGACAGTGTTGGAAAGGAATACATGCAGCAGCAACAGCAGCAGGGCTTTAAGTTTATCCTAAAGCCTTGTTAATGGCCAAATGGTTGACGCATTTGCTTTATGGCACATTAATTTAACATATTTTTCATATAAGCACAATGCTCGGCTCATTTATAAATCGAATGTCCCGCTGAGCTGAGCCTCAATCGAGCTGTTTGTTGGACAAACTCATTGTTGTTGTAGTTTTTGTTGTTGTTGTCGCTGCCATTGCCCTTGGCCATAAATTTTCCAACTGCTTATAAAGCTTTATGTGTGTATGAATGTCAGCGGCGGATGCGAAAGAAAATTTTGAGGGGGTCCTTAAATACCATATGAGGCTCTAGAATAACAGGGGAATAAGGTGAAGCAAATTGGAAAAGATTCTATACGTCTGAAGATGAATTGACTTAACAAGAGAGAGAATCTACAAACATAAAAACCATTTAGTTGAATTACTCAAAAAAAGTTACCCATTGTCTTGGGTTAAAACTGCAGCTGATAAATAACGGAGAGATATGGTGACTGATGCGAGGAGCGACGACGACAGATTGTGTTTCAAACTAAGTATGAACTGGTTTCTCCCTAGCCAGAAGGGAAAACCATAAAAAGGGTTTAGAGTAGCAGTCTGTCATAAGCAGGTAACAGGTCATCAAAGATCACTCGAAAAAAGTAATCCATCGTCTGGACTTTGGTTAAAGCTGAAGCTTGGGTGGAATATGGTGACTCGTGCGAAGTGTGACGAAGACTAAATAAGCTTAAAACCCAGAATGAACCGGTTTCTCCCTAGCCAGTAAGGAATACCATAGATGGGGTTCAGAGTTGAGTCTGTCTTAAACGGTAACAGGTCAACAAAGGTAGTTTCATACTACAGCGCGAAGTCAGGACACTTTATTTCTCTTGGCGTTGGCATTGATAAGACTCTTTGCCAATCTGTGCTGGTGACGTAGATGGTATTCATTGTAACAACTGATGGAAGAGTACCAGTCACAGCAAGCACTACGTTGTATCGTACGTCCTTATTTTCAAGGACTTTTATACGACTTGACCGTTCTGCCACAGCACAGTTGGCGTATCTCCAACAATAACGTCCTTTTTAACCTTTTTATTTATATTTTCGTCGTTGACATTCTTCGGCAATCTGTTCTGGCGATGTAGAAGACTCTTATTCTTATGTCAATTTGATGTTAAACGTTTTCCAGCCTCAGGTCATGATACAAGGCGTATCAATCACATCCACTAATACATCACAAACGTACGTAATCAACTGGAGAGAGTAGGCACACTCCAGATCTGTATGGCATGTCTCCAAGTATGATTTCTGGTCTGTAAAGAACCTGCTCTTTAACTTTCTAGTTGGGATGGATGTACATAGGACCCATCGTCAATCTGTTCTGCAGACGAAGAATGCAACGACTAGTACGCCTGTTAATTTGTACTAGTTCAATGGTCTTCAGTCTTAGATCGTGACGCAAGCTGGAGTTCCTTAAGTAACAGTCGCATACAGTAATATATCGCAAGCACACATAGATGATCAACAGATTAACCACACCCCAGGTCTGCATGCCGTATCTCCAAGTTTGGTTTTTGGTCCCTAAAGAGCCTTCTTATTAGGAGTGCCGTCGATGACGGCCTTTGCCTATATGTTCTGATGACGTAAAATATATTCTTTATATCGACTTATTTACTTGTTAATTTTTACTTCAACAATCTTCAGCCTCAGATCATGATAAACGGTAGAGTTCCTCACATCCAGTAACGCGTTACATGGACCTCTTTTACAGGATTTGCAAACGCTTACGACTAGATTGCGCAGCCACCCCCCAGATATATAATGCGTATCTCCAGGTTCAATTTGTGGAGTTTCTGATGTTAAGGATCTCCCCAGAACTCTCCCTCTGCACCCGCCACTGCTGTGTGTGTGTGTGTGTGTGTCTATGAGCTTGTATGTGTATGCTATGCGCTAGGCAAAAAGTGAGGCGATTATTGTCATTAGTCTGCCATTATGTGCTGGCCATCAACTTCAGATGCGATTGACATTTTGTTGGCCAAAGACTTTTCCAAAAAGCGACAACTGGCAAGATGGATAAGGCAGCAGCAGGCAGCATCAGGCAGTAGACTGAGCCCTCTACACAGCACTCTCGTCGGCACTGCAGGCTATTGATTGTCCTCCTATCCTGTCCTGCTTCGAAAAATTTTGTGTGACAAACCTTGTTATAGCTTGAGCCAGAATCTTGTGGTACGCACAATGCAATAACAAAAGTTTTTCTGGTGAACTAAGCAAGTCCAGCCAGCGCACACATTTTGGCAACTACATAAAATTTGATGACATATGAACCTAGTCCACAAATACTAATACCCAAAAGATTGTTAGATGAAACAGTCTCGCATAAGTTTGACATTACATTGAATGAAACATGAAATATTTACGTAAATATGTGTTTAAATTGGGTTTTTGATAAGTTGCTTTGGTGTTGTAGACATGTTTGAACTCTTGAACTCTCTTAGGCGTGTTTGCTTTTCTGCAAAAAAAAGGAAAACTTTTTTATACAATTTCAATCAATAATTTGCGGTATTAGTAAGCTACTGTATGAGAACTTAATACAATTTTTGGTTGTTTGTTAATAACCCTGTCTGGCAGACGGTTTCTATAGATTTTCAGTTAAAGTTATTTCATAGAAATGGCTTTAAGCTCATTTATTTACAACTTATATCTTTAAATTTGGTAATATTACTTTGTAAACTGGAGAAGTCAATAATTAAAAAAATGATATAGGTGATTTAAATATTAATTACTTAATACAATTTTTTCACTCAGGTGTTGAAAAGTATTTTTTTTTTATTGTGCAACTATGCAAAATACAATTAACGAATTCCTATCCCAATCGCCAATCCAGCCCAAGTGGATGGAACATCCATGGGTTACTTTCTTCTTCTTCTTAGATTCCGTTTCTTCTAGTTGGGCATAGGGCCGCATGCCCTCGTGGAAGCTTGAAATCCCTAGAGGGCGCGTCCCAGATGGTGGATAGGGGAAAGCCTCCCAGATACGGGTGGTAGGAGGAAAATTAAATGCCTCCCGCGACCACACAGGCTAGGAAACTTCGTTAACAAACCCCCCGGCATAGGCTGTCCAAACCATATTAATTGGACTCAGGTTATGTTTGATGCTGCCTGCCTTTTTGGACAGGAGTATGTAGAAGAAAAGGTGGCGCAGAAACCCAAATGGTAAACGGCAGCTCTTTGGCTTTAAAAGTAAGTCACTGCCCTAGACAGGAAATCAATCTTTGAGCTCATCACTCATCGAAATAACTGCTTTCCAATCGTATGAGATGTTAAATGACATGGATTCAAACAACGAGTGAATATCTACCCCAAGGGGTACCCATCAACAGATGCAAAGTCCTCCTGCTTTGGCAGTAAGCACATTGCTTTTGGAGGTTCAAACGATTCAAAGACCCGGTTTCTTTAACCTGTCTTAAGTCTAGGTATGTCTTCTTTGATTAATGTTAGAGTAAGTTTTTGTGCAATCAGCTTTTCAGCCTCTTAATTTTGTGCTCATCGAGGAGTCCTTTTTAAAGCCGCTATTATATCGGTTGACATGTTTGTTGATCTGGAGATCTACGGTCTTCAGCCTGAGGTCGTGGCGCAAGCTCGAATTATTTTGGAAATTCTAGATACATAAACGATTCCTGCGAGCCGCCACATTCCAGATCTAGATGGCGTGCCTTCTTCAGGTAACTGCAACAATAGCGTTCTGCAATATTTTTTTGCAATGTAGTGGAAGTGTATCTTGTATATTTATAAGCCAGTATATTTTGGCCATTTTTATCCGGCAGTTTTTTAGCTTGCTTATTGTATGCCAAAAAGTGGCCAAAAAACACATAGTGTGCTGCAGAAAGGAAGATTGCTAGATCGTCAGCGTATGTGGCTATAAGCATCTTTTTATGCTCTTATCAAGAGTAAGCTTCTAAGGGAAGTTCCGAATGAAGATTGGAGACAAAAGCTCGAAAACTGTGGACTCTGCGTGAGGAGTGACCAAAATTTCGAGTTACACTTGTAATGCGTGGACATACCAAATTTTATTTCGCTAACTTTAGTATCAGAGATCCTTCTGTTCTTACCGACTATGAGACAGATATTTAGTATGAAAAGATGAATAATGAACTCGAATATATAAACAGGGTCTGTCGTGATTTTTTTCCGAGTGGATAGACGGACTGCCAACGGTTGCGGTCTAAATAGATGGATTTTTGAGTATTTGCATATAAAGAATAATAATAAAAAAAATGTCGGTCTAAGAAAAAACTCAAAAAAAAAATTGGCATTTCTCACAACCTCAGTGATCACATTGTCAAAAAAGTCTTCATTTTCACGCATTGCTTTAAAAATATTTTCAGAGAATCGCACGCGCTGTTCCAAAAGTTCGGGGTAGCTAAGATGGAGCAGATATTTTGGAAGATAGGTTGTTACGATTAAAGAAAACCTTATTTTTCGAAACTAAAGGGCTGGAGTAGTAAGTTTCGAATACTCTTTCCACTCGCTTCATGCATCGGCATCAAATTGCTAAGCAGACGTCTTGAAAGCAAGGGTCAATAAGTTCGAAAGCAAGGATGAATAAGTTTTGTTATGAAAACATTGCGAAAAAGAAAAGATTCCTTGTTTGTTTTTTTTCAAATATCGGCGGTAGCCTCTATGATAGATAGCACATTATCTTGAAAATAATAATTTTTTACCGTTTTGTTTGCTTAATTAATTTTTATATATATTTTTTTTTTCAAAAATATGCATACATTTTTTTAATCAATAATAAATAATACTACTAAAATTTGATTTACCTTTTATATATAAGGTTAGGTTAGGTTGAACCGGTTGACCTCTGGGGGGAGTCACATAGACTAAATAGTCCTTAATGGTACCGGAAGGTGCGGCTGGTGTGCAATGCAGGTAAGTCGTCAAGTATGCGCGTGTGCATGGCGAACGCCAGGAGCTTTTGAGGTGCCCTTTCGGCTGCCTCTTCCAGTGAGGTAAGCCAGGGTTTCCCTAGATATTTGAGTCTCGATGTACAGAGGGCAGGGCAGCGGCAAATGAGGTGCTCCAGAGTCTCTTGGACATCTGTCTCCCTACATTTCCATGCATAGCTTCCTCGCGTGAGTTGCTGTCAGGCAAGGACCAGTGAATATGCCCACCATAAGTCTGCAATCTCTTCTTGGGAGTTCCAGAATATACTGGGCTAGTTTGCTGTTCATTTTCTTGCACATTGTGCGAGCCGTCCTGCAGTTCGTTGTGGTATACCACCTTCTGTCAGATCTAACTGCAGCGTTTTCTTCTGATCTGTGTTAATCGTCCTTAGAGGAATCTTCAGATCCTCAAGTGACGGTTGACTCGATCCGGCTCCTTCCTTTGCAAGCCTGTCAGCTATTTCTTTTCCATCGATCAATTTATAGGTAAATTTGAACTTGCTTAAAATTTTGTATAATTATTTTCAAAAGCTAGTTCTTAGCAAATTAGTTGATAAACATGACTACTAGTCAATGTAGTAATAAACGTTTAGCAAATGTTAAGCTGGTTATTTAATTAAAAATAAATAATATTTAATAGTAATTCAAAATGACTCGAGTCTGCAATATTTCAAAATAGCTTTAAATGTAAACACATTATTTTCGATAAGTTAAATTGTCTACAAAAATAAATTCAATATCTAGCATCATGAAATATGTGCAAGCAAAAATGTTTATTTTATTTAATTTAATTTAAAAATGCATAATTTTTTAAGCTATTCCAAATTTGACTTAATTTTTTTTACCACTCAGCCTTTCCATATAAAATCGTATCTGAAAATTTGTGTTTTGACTCATGTATCTCCATATAGACAAAATTTTTTTGTTGAGTGTACATGGCATAAAATATATTCGGAACTTGTTGACCTTAGCTATAACACAGGTCAACGAGTATTATAATTATTGGCTTTGTGACCAACTTTCATTAAATGTAATTATAAATTTATCAACATTTTTTATGATTTTCAGTCATATTTGTTTTTATTGCTTTTGCGTGACTTGCCAGGTTATTCAATATTGTTTTTTAATGCTATTTTATTAATGTGTATTTGTTTTATTCTTTTTTTTTTTAAGCAAAGTTGTTTTCACGCTAAAATCCAATCAAAGCAAATGCAATAAAACGAAGCTATTCAAATGCATTATTTCGACCATGTTGGTGTTTTTCTTTGGCTTTAATATTCTTTATTAATATTTCAATATGTCAGCCAGTTGCTGTATTTTCAAATATAGCCAAATATTTCCAACTAACTATATTTTATATGGCAGCCAACAATTAGAAACCATAAAAGCAAAGCCAATTTTGGTTAGACAGAACATATTAGTATATTCGATTTTTGGCTGCAGTACCACCAACTAGCACGAAAGTGGCGAATGGTCAGTCCCTTTCTTAAAAGAACTGGACAAGATGCTGTGCTCCGCCAATGTTTATATATAAAATTTAATTTTTTCAAAATTTTTGCAAATTTTTATAAATTTTCTTACGAAGAACGCTGCCATGCGGGTCTTCAGCTTTCATTCGGCCAAGATAAGGTCTCCCGTATCTAGACCTTGAATACTCGCACTTCCCAGGTACGACCTAAAGATACAGAAATAAGGATATGGAAGCAGCCTCTTAACCTTGAAAAAGGAGACCGTCGTGCCAGAAATGATCGTATGCTTGTTGCATGTTCATAAAGATCGAATTGCAGTATTCAAAGTCATCGAAAGCTTTGTGTATAACGATTTATGTCTTGCAAACTAGTTCGTTTTAATATATTGTAGGTCTAGTTTTGATAGATTGAATGACAGCCCTCATACACACGCAGTCAATCACAGGGGTACAAGTTTTGATATAGTGTTGTTAGAGTGTAGGTATGAGCGGTGGCGGACCCACCACAAAAGTTGGGGAAATGGGTTGAAAGTCTTTTGCGAGCTTTGGTATATATGGACTTCGAAGTGAATAACCCCCTCAAGATCAAATTCCAGATTCGCACCTGGGTATGAGACTAATCCCATAGAAAAACGACGTTAAGATTCTCAAGCCGTATGTAATTGAAGGAATATTTCGATTACTTGAAAAAGCATTAAATCCATTATCGATACAGTATCGATAGGTATAGGTCAGTGGCAGATCCACGGGGGTTTCGATTCTGGACAAAAAGCTGGAAAAATGAGTTGAAAGTCTTTTGCGAGCTCTTATATAGAATTCGAAGTGAAGAACCCCGCCCAAGACTAAATCCGCACCTGATATAGGTACAGTACTAGTCGCGTAGAAAAGCGAACTTGATGTACCTCTGTCGCGGACCAGTTTGCCGTCATGAAAAGTATTGTAGGTAGAAGAATATATATAGAGGTACATGTCAAATATATGGTATTGCATACATATATATGGCAGTTATCGTTTTACCAATTGTAATATGCTTTATGGTAATGCCAAAATGCTTTACTAACTGACATGGCTTAATGGCTGCTGCAAATAATTGCGTTTTAATTCAACTCATTGCCATTTTTACAATCAATTATCACTGACGCCATTGCCGCAAATGTCGTGCCCCTCCCAACCAAGCTTGTATCAGTTTTTCACGCCACTCCAATCTTTTTCCTTGTCATACCAAGGAAGAAGCGGGCTCAACAAACATTTATATGAATTAGCATATGTCAATATTTGTTAAATTGAATTAACGACACATTTGTGTGAGAGAATGAATGAGTGAGTGAGTGAATGAATGAGTGTGTGTGTGTTGCTATCGACTCACACTCTTCATCAATGAATGTAATTGAAACGGCATAATATAGGCCGTAGACATTCATTTCGAAAGGGGGTCTTGAAGGCGTCTGCTTACGCATCTATAGCTCCACCCCATTTGTTATCATTAATTAAACGACAAGGCATTGAAATTTATTACACGCATAGTTGACTGTGGCTTGCCACACACTCACACACTCACGCACGCACTCGCACACAGACACTCACTCACACACACCCACACACACACACTCAAAAGACAATGCTTGAAAAGTTTTGCGACATAAATTGAGGCAATTGTTAAACTAAAAACCCACAACGCAAACGAATTTCTCTGTATCTTCAAGTGCACGAGTTGAACTTTTTGGTTTTCTTGTGTCTGTATGTGTGTGTGTGTATCTGAACAAAGTAACCAGATAGTATTCAGAGTATCCTTGTAGACCATGTGTGGTGTGCTCATGCGTGATTCCCACAATCAAAAACTTAACTATCTTACCATAATTGCGTGCACTTGCGTGTCGGGGTGTTGGTGTATTTAATGAAATTTTATTTGAACATTTTAACTATGCCATATGCCTTTTACCATTTGCCCCTTTTGCTGGTTACAATGTCTTCCAAATACACCTCTGCCAGCCGAGTTACCCTTGCCATGACTTTGACTCAATCCCAGGCAACCAATGCTTTCATTTGCTGTGGTTTTTGCATCGAGTATATGGGCTCAAGTTTTCACTGCACGCCAAACATATTTCCATAAACAGTCAAGCTTCTTTTAAAGCGCAAAAGGCAAGGAATTTATGTTTATAACTTGTTAAAGATTTTCTTATATAGGACAACATAAAAATCAGGCAAGTTCTTTAAACGAAGTTATTGAAAAAATGCTTTGAAATGTACTTAGATACATATTTGTATATCAATCAGGTATATTATATATATAATAAAGGGTGCCTTTTTTAGAGTTGCACATGTTTAAATCATAATAAAACAAAGAAATATATTTATAATATCAAAGAAACGGGCTTTATTGGATAGAAAATTTTATGAAATTAATGTTTAATGGAACACCAATTTTTATAAACTTTCCGCAGCATTTGCTGCCGTATTTCGCCAATAACTCTTCAAATGTTGATTTCCAGGTGTTCAATTGTCTCTGGTTATCGACGTAGACAAGTGACAGTAGTATTCTGTGGATGCAATGGTGTTTCGGCAAAAATGGGCTTCATCGGAGAACAAAATTTTGAATTTTGAATAAGTTTGACCAACGGAACCATTATTTTGATAAAAAAAGCAAACATTTTGCAAGCGTCTCTCCGTAATGAAATGATAAACCAAACTCAATAAAAAGCAACTATCAGCTGTTAAATGGGTTGTCAGATAAAGCAGTGTTGCCAACTCAAAGTTGTGAACCTCTAAAAAAAACACGCATTATAAAAATTCTACAGAAAAGCAAATTATGTTAACTTAATTTGTGACTTGCCTGAAATACTTTTTAATCCTAATGCAACTCTGAGATCGAATTTCGTTTTCAGATCTCGATAGCAGCACATTTCCATACGACATGGCGAGCGAAAAGAAGATTGCCTTAGGAGCTATTTGCATTAATTGCAATTAACTTAATTTTGCGAAATACTTCATATAAAAAATAGTCGCGAAAATCTTCTGTCAAAACGCATATGGCAAGATGTATAAAAAAAAAAAAAAACAGTGTTGTCCTTGGATTTTACTAATGCTTTGTATAAGATGGCCCCATCAAAGTTCACTAGATGGCGCCACCAAAGTTCACTAGATGGCCCCATCAAAGTTCACTAGATGGCGCCACCAAAGTTCACTAGATGGCGCCAGCTGCAACAACAGCTGTTCTGATCGTTACGGCAATAGTTAATTTGCATTTCTTGTACGATTGTGAATTTTGGAACAGCATACTGGCCTGAGTATAATAATTGCATAATTGCAAATTAACGTTCTCAGCACCAATGCATCACGAGCCGGCTTGCATATCAATATCGAGAAGACAAAAGTGTTAAGCAGTGGATATACCGCGTCTAATAATCCGCACATCCTGGTGGGCAATCAAAAAATTTAACACCTTAAGACTTTCATATACCTCGGAAGTGTTATTACTGAGAATAGCGGTGTAGAAGAAGATCTTGGCTAAACAAGGCCAAGCCAACTTGTGGAAAACTAGTCGAATAAGTACCAACACCAAGTTACGGCTATTTAATTCCAATGTAAAATCAACCCTGTGCTATCGATGCGAAACGTGGAAAAGCACTGCAAGCATACAATCACGCATCCAAGTTTTTATCAACAAATGTCTACGTCTTATATTGAAGATTTGATGACCACAGTGTATCTCGAACGAAATCTTCTGGGAGCGTACTCAACACACACAAGCAGTGGTAAGATTAGGCGAAGAGAGTGGAAAAGGATTGGCCACACTTTGCGAAAAGCTTCGACCAGCATCCCAAAGCAAGCATTGCAATGGAACCCCCAAGGCAGTCGCCGTCTCGGGTGCTCCAGCACGTACCTGGCGCCGAACCATCGACCGGATACTCCTGGAGTGATATTAATAGCGAAGCATCAAACAGAATCCGTAAGATCGTTGAGGCCCCATGCTCCACTAGGGGAGAAGGACGACAGTAGTATACCGGCCTTAATATAATAATTGCATATACTTGAAATAAATCTTCAAAAAAACTACAAAAAAATTCGACTCGAAAGGAGATCGAATCTGTGTCTCGAACGGTCTTAAAAATTTTGAGCCCATTATTCTGCCAACTTTTTTATTAAATTTTTTGTATTATTATTTTATTTTATTTTTTAATTTCCGTATTTTATCAGTGCAAGCTGCAGAAGTAACTTTTAAATACTCAAATGTATATATTAAATCCTGTCCCTCTAATGAGGAGCATTGGGCCACAAATTATAATATCCGCTTTAAGGGCATTGTAAAAATTTTTCTTGATGGTGAGATCGGCTATCTCTGTTGTATGCAAGGAGATTTCTGGCTTTGGTGCGAAAACTTGCTTCAATTATTCGCTCAGAGTGCGGCTTCCAGTCTAAGAAAGCATTCTTTGCAGATTTAAATAGCCGAAGACAGCACTGTGGCTTCTTGGTTGCCCAGTCTGTTTGCCGGATTATATAAAGGCGTTTCTATCAGTTTTTCGTAATACAAGATAATAGTTTCTTTTAGAGTTATTTCACTGTATTAGCTTGTCCCATTGCCCAGTTATGCACCCATCCACACATAGTACTTCAAATTGTGGTGCCATTAAGTTAGGCTACAATTTTTCGCAGCTTCCGCGCAACTTTTAGCAGCTCAATTAATAAACCAAGTCGAGGGGAAGCTGCTAATTGTGTGCACAGTGCCAACTTCAAAAAACTTGCCAAGAATCTTGGGGCTGTCAACAAGCCAGCTAGCTATTCCTACAGTTACCACTTGCAGTAACCATCTAATGGAAACCAACTACCATGTTCCTTTCATTCACGATGGGCTGCAATCCACTAAAGCTAGCTGGCAGCTGTGTTTACTTAGCCATTCGTTCACCCACGCGACTTGGAGGGATTATTGTTGGTGTTGTCATTGTTGTTGTTGTTGTCGGTCACGTTGGCTCGATTTTGGTACAGTTTATCGCGTTTACTGTCAAATAATGAAATTGTCTGCTGATTTATTTGTTGACAGCGCAGATGTTGCTTTTATTTTCAATTTTGATGACACGCCATGTGCCTTGGCTTAAGCGGTGAGGACTACGAATCCGATGACGACGACGCCGTCGACAGAAACGACAGCCATTCATCTATCTGCCCACTTAGCTGTCTGTCCAATAGCAACAACAACAACCAGGACAACAAACAGAACAACTACAGCAACAACTACCACAGCAAACAGCACAATAACAACAAATCAATTCGACACAAGCTGCCTCAACTAATAAAAAACCCTAGGAAGAGGCCAAGCCCAAAATACTAGCAATTACACTGAGAGAAAAAGCTGATCAGAAATTAAGTTGAAGTTAAATGAAAAACAAATTTTTTGGGAGAATAAATTGATTGCTAGAAAACTCTGAAGGAGGACTCGCAAATTTTGAAAGTTTTATGTTGTAAGACGACCCAAAAAATTTCCATTGACCCCTTGGAAATTACGATCTATGACGATTACAAAAAAACATTGATTTTCGGTTTCGATATAGGTAGCCTCAAAAATAACCCATAGAACGAGGTATTTTGAAGAATATGTTAGGGTAGTTTTTTGGACCTTGGATTCGGACTCGGCGATCCCAAAAAATATAGAAAAGATAGTTGCCCATTCACATTCAAAAGTCGAGTTTTTTCAGTAGTTGTGTAATTTGACGGTTTTCATTACTAATATATAGGAAGGCGTCTTAAAAAATATAAACTCTCTAATGGCTTAAATGTAAGCTCATTAATATGTTTTAAAACCTTTGGATTTTTAAGATTTTAATGCTCTGTATCAAAAACTCAAGAAACCCTTAAAAGAAATATTGGAACGAATTAAATAAGGAAGAGTGAACATTTTTATACTCTAAGTGTATTTTGAAAAAAGTCAAAATTTCTTTGCTTATGAATCTAATAACAAATTTGGTGGGTCTAGGCTATTTATGAAGGAAACAATGTGGATAATTGTAGCAGTCTATGGGATAGTGGATCAAAACTTATCATATATTTTTTTATATGAAAGGATTTTTAAGAACAATTATTTTGAACATAGCACTGAGCATATATTCTATAAAATATTGAAAAACATTGAACATGTTGAAATTCTAGATAAACAAACAAGCTTTGTTTTGTAAATAATGATAATTTAGTGTAGAGTAATAATGTTTTATTTTAATAAAAATCGGCTCATAATGTGAATAAATCGCTTAAGCTGGGTTTGAGTTGTTCTTAAAATAGGTAGGCCGAGGTGGGGCAAACCCGACCTTGTAATTGGTTTTAGCTAAAAAAGGGTTATTTAACAATTTTCCAAAAAAAAGTTAAATTTTTCTCATTTTCAAAAATGGTGGGGTAAACCCGACCGCCTATTTTTTTGGATGATTTAGCACAGATGCGATCAAAATTTAATGGTTTTTCGATTATAAATTAAAAGAGCATGTTATTGTTTTAAAAAACTGAATGTATTTATTTAAAAAAATCGTAATAATGAATGTAAATAAAGAATGATTGGGTTGAATAACTAAGTTATTTGGTTTGCTCTCCAAATAGCTTGCTGGCGTATTTTTGACTCGAGTTGGACGTCTGGTTGGCCCCAGAGCCTAGAGGTCGGATTTGGCCCACTTTGTTATTTTTCATGACAACGTGAATTAAAAAAATTATACGAAATTTCAAACCAATAGTATACATGTACTATATACATAGATCTATGTGTATAGTATATAAGCCAATTACCGTTTTTTTGATCACTTTATTTAACAAGAAAAAATGAAAATCGTAAAAATATACTTCTGGTCGTTAGAGCAGCTCAATGTAGACTGACAGACAACTGTCATGTTACCATTTGGTTTTTTGTAATGATCTACACGAAAAAGACTAATATAAGCTCGCTCAGTATTGCCGTTATTGAGAAATAGTTGGAGGTCGGGTTTGCCCCACCTTAGAAACCTTTGTAACCTTTTTCTCACATGCATCACAAACAATACATAAAAACGTTCCAAACAATTTTAATTGAGTTTTAAATAACTTGACAAATTTTACTATTAAATCTCTAAACTATACCAAAAAATATGCCCAATTTAAGTAAAATTTTCTTATCTACTTTTTCTCACTGTGTAGTAACTTTCTAGTCCAACCACACAAACACACACTTGCATCTCCCACACACATGGACACTTGTAGTATCTGCAAGTTACAATGGCGTAAAAAAAGTTGCAAAAATATTGCGATTGAAAACAAATAAAGTTGTTGACGATTTCATAAAAACGACGCCCATGGACAAAGTGGACTTTGATAAAAATTCCTTTTCGTTTTATTTTATTCTTTTTCTTGTTTTTTACCAAAGTGTAGAGAGTCCTTGCCTCCTCCTACACTGAATGATTGTGACAAAAGTTTGTCAAGTGTTTTATTTGGTCGCCCAAATTTGATTTGATTTGATATGATTTGAGTTTATTGGTACATAGTGTATGTACACACTTGTATATATAGAATGTAGTAAGTATATGGGAATGTTGCTTGCTTTTGTTTTTATTATACTACTTGCAATAAAGTAGAATTAAATTTTTTTTTACTATTTACTTAATAATTTGTAATTATGCGTATACTTGTTAATCAATTTCATGGCATGTCACCGAGAACATCAGTTCACTATTTTTATATAATTGGTAAAACCAATAAGCAGTTTATCGTTTACAAGCATTCAAATTAATGGTTTTTTATTTAGTGTGGTTTTGTTATTGACATTTTTTGAAATTTTTTTAACGT
Organism: Chymomyza costata; assembly: GCA_018150985.1. Classification (NCBI taxonomy): domain Eukaryota; kingdom Metazoa; phylum Arthropoda; class Insecta; order Diptera; family Drosophilidae; genus Chymomyza; species Chymomyza costata. Next base: position 444,535 of record JAECWU010000555.1, on the reverse strand, counting down.
TTTTAATTTAAATCAGCTGAAGCTGTTTATCTACATGACGGAGTCTTTTAAATGAATTTTAATTATATTCCCATTTGTTTGAGAGACCGTTGAGAATATTATGCTTATTCTTATAACTTTGACTGACTTTTCTGTAAGTGAAGCACGACAAACACTCTTTTATTTAATCTATTTTGAAAACCCATTAACCCATAAAAATGGGTTTTGAGTGTGGAGACCAGTGGCGAGTACAGTATTTTTGAAAAATCCGTCAATGTTGAGAAATATCACAAAAGAATAGAACTATAGATCAATTAATAATAAATTTAAAGAACAATTAATTTAAAAAAATTTAGAAAATACCTTAGTTTTAAAAATATAGGGTGGGGCCATCTGTTGCTGTGGTTCTTAAACACTCAGAATTCGGAACATTTGAATGGGTTAGTGGACGTTCTTCGGCATATGTCAGGTTCAAAACTACTTTATTTTAGTCATGGCATCGAACAATTTTTGGAATGTATCTACCGTGTAAAAACAGAATTCGGTATATTCTAACTCGGCTTTACGTTCGTCACTGTGAGGAGGCAATTTGTCGCCTTACAACATTGTTCCTATTTTGCCAACAGGGCACTAAGCAGTTGCTTGGTGAGAGTAGCTGTGAAAGCGCGCTCATTCTCACCAATACTAGTTAAAGTATAGCGGCCCTTAGATTGGCGCGCTAATTATTATTTAGTATTAGTGAGTAGGGAAATGTATTAGTGCATAGGTGTAAGTGGAGAGTAGGTGATAGGGATAGTGTTAGGTAAGGCGGACTCTTTCTTTTCTATTCGGATAGATAGATAGATAAGCAGAGTGCCGTGTAGGATTTATTAGTATACGTTTAGGTGGGTGTTCCAGGATTAGGCGGCGATCGAGGCCAATATAAGGCGGCACAGTACGATGAAGACAGTAACAAGAGTGACAGTAAACAGAGTGGGACAATCTAGTGAAATAAGTGATGAGTCTAAGTGAGTCAATGCCGAATTCTTTAAGGCGTTTTCGTGTAATTAAATATAATTAATAATTAATAGCGCCCCAGGTGCGACTTCGTAGATGTTGATACGTTTTCGTGAACGAGCCACGCCAAGTTTTGCTACCAGGATTTAACATCTGGGTCAGCGTATCGCCGCGAAAGAGGCAGTATATATATTCATTTAAATTGGTATATTGCTAGATATAAGCAGCGTTTAAAAACTACGCTACATTTTTGAAGCAGCTGCCGCCGCTGCTGTTTGGGCTCTGTTAATGTTCAATATGTGCTGCAGCAGTCGCAGCCGAAAAGACAAAAACGAATAGAGCCGATCGTTCGCGACGCTCGCAGCTGCGACAAAATTCAGAGCCTAAGCAGCAGCGAACTTTGTGCACACGGATCGAAAGAATATTTGCACTTGGGATTTTACACACAAAATATTTCGACTGCGGCCGCTGCTGCCGAAGCTGCGAGCTCGGCTGCCGTGCCTGTCGAATAGACCATGGTAGAATAAACAAGGTATGCTATTCACTGCACTGAAACCTTATTTTTAGTTTGAGCGAAAAAGTGAGAGAGCGAAACCACCCCCATGGCTGCTGTTGTGCGTAGGCAAGCATATTTAAAATTTTTTTTTTTGTGCTGACGGTTGCACTAGAGTGGCTTATTTTTTACCGCTGCACAAAATTACGGTAAATGCTAAAAAACTATGCGCGGAAACAACCTTTCTCGTGTAAAATATCAACGAAAGTAAAATAAGGTTTGAGTTGCGAAAAATTTTCGGGAATAGCATACCTTGTTTATTCTACCATGGAATAGACACGCAATTCAATTTGACTGCGGTACCCGAACGCTGCTGGGCGATTTCATCGTACACAAAAACTGCCTTGCTCTGTTTAGTGCGGCTCGCAAAGCAGCCTTTTCATAATGTTGAGACATGTGTACAGCAGTCGAGAGCTGCTGCTTCAATGTTGATAATAATGTTGAAAGCAGCCGATCCATGTTGCTAAAAATGTGTACAGCACTTGCGACCTGCTGCTGCAAATGTTGATAATAATGTTTAGAGCAGCCGATCCATGTTGCTAAAAATGTGTACAGCACTTGCGACCTGCTGCTGCAAATGTTGATAATAATGTTTAGAGCAGTGCTCAAATGTTGATTGGAGCTGAACCAAATGTTGATTTGTATTTGCAGGAAGAACTTTTAGCGGCTGTTTAATTTTGTTGATAGATAGACTTTTAGTTTTATTTAAAAACATTTATTTTCTATTATTACTACTACTAATTAACAATTTAAGGCATATAACAATTAACATTTTTAGCAATAAAAAAAAAAATTGGAAAGTAATTGAAGAGTTTTAAAGTAACTATATTTAACTATATTTGCAATAAAAAAAATTGAAAAGTAATTTTAAATATAGTTACTTTAACACTCTTCAATTACTTTTCTTTTTTTTTTTATTGCAAATATAGTTAAATATAGTTACTTTAACACTCTTCAATTACTTTTCATTTTTTTTTTATTGCAAATATAGTTAAATATATTTACTTTAACACTCTTCAATTACTTTTCTTTTTTTTTTTTTATTGCAAATATAGTTAAATATAGTTACTTTAAAACTCTTCAATTACTTTCCAATTTTTTTTTTTATTGCTAAAAATGTTAATTGTTATATGCCTTAAATTGTTAATTAGTAGTAGTAATAATAGAAAATAAATGTTTTTAAATAAAACTAAAAGTCTATCTATCAACAAATTAAACAGCCGCTAAAAGTTCTTCCTGCAAATACAAATCAACATTTGGTTCAGCTCCAATCAACATTTGAGCACTGCTCTAAACATTATTATCAACATTTGCAGCAGCAGGTCGCAAGTGCTGTACACATTTTTAGCAACATGGATCGGCTGCTCTAAAAATTATTATCAACATTTGCAGCAGCAGGTCGCAAGTGCTGTACACATTTTTAGCAACATGGATCGGCTGCTTTCAACATTATTATCAACATTGAAGCAGCAGCTCTCGACTGCTGTACACATGTCTCAACATTATGAAAAGGCTGCTTTGCGAGCCGCACTAAACAGAGCAAGGCCATGGTAGAATAAACAAGGTATGCTATTCACTGCACTGAAACCTTATTTTTAGTCTGAGCGAAAAAGTGAGAGCGAAACCACCCCCATTGCTGTTGTTGTGCGTAGGCAAGCATATTAAAAATTTTTTTTTTTGTGCTGCTGGTTGCAACTAGAAGGGCTTATTTTTTACCGCTGCACAAAATTACGGTAAATGCTGAAAAACTATGCGCGGAAACAACCTTTCTCGTGAAAAATATCAACGAAACTAAAATAAGGTTTGAGTTGCGAAAATTTTTCGGGAATAGCATACCTTGTTTATTCTACCATGGAGCAAGGCAGTTTTTGTGTACGATGAAATCGCCCTGCAGCGTTCGGGTACCGCAGTCAAATTGAATTGCGTGTCTATTCGACAGGCACGGCAGCCGAGCTCGCAGCTTCGGCAGCAGCAGCCGAGCTCGCAGCTTTGGCAGCAGCGGCCGCAGTCGAAATATTTTGTGTGTAAAATCCCAAGTGCAAATATTCTTTCGATCCGTGTGCACAAAGTTCGCTGCTGCTTAGGCTCTGAATTTGGCGCAGCTGCGAGCGTCGGGCACGATCGGCTCTATTCGTTTTTGTCTTTTCGGCTGCGACTGCTGCAGCACATATTGAACATTAACAGAGCCCAAGCAGCAGCGGCAGCTAAAATTGCGTGATATTTGCTATGTTGGTAGCAGCATTTTAAACGCTGGATATAAGTATAACTTTGTTTTTGTAAAAATATTGTTTTGCTCAAGATATTATTTTGTACAACATAGGAAGCGTGTGGGCTCGGTATAAGCGTATTGTGATACTACACCGCAAAAAGGTGGATAACATATATATGTATGTGTCGGGTCAGGATTATTTTCAAGCGAGTTTTCCATTGCTTTTATATAAACTGTGCGTAACAACGAATTCCCCGTGCTGTAGGCTGTCGTGGTCAAACTCAAACTGACACACAGCTTCTTTGTTCTTTTTCAAAAGACCATACACGTAGCGAGCTCATACTACCTTCTCGCTCCCTCTACAGCAGCTACCAAGGGACTACGTTCAGCAGCAGTTTACATTTGTCCTGCTCTAATAACTTTTCACTTAAATCTGCATGTGGTTTGAAACATTAACATAAGTGCAACAACATAACTCAAAAAGTAACTCTTAGTAGACTCCTCAGGCGACTTTAATTTGTAACATCGGCGACTTACGCAAATGAAACGATACGATATTTAAAACTTAAAGCAAATTATGTTTTGTTTGAAATAGCGAAAGTCTCAGCAAATTAAAAATTTTTTGTGACGTTTACCCTGGGCATAGCTGAGCTATCCCAGCCCTTGTTCCGGACAAAAGCGGAGATCGTTACATAGTTTTAGCATTTTGTTCAGCTTTTAGTAAGATTTTTAGAAGAAGTTGCAGGTAGTTAAACTTTTCAAACATAAATTACGGAAGACCCTACGATTTTTTGATTATAATCTGTAAATGAGTTTAAAGCCGCAAAGTATTAAGGTATTTTTTTTGCATATGAAAATTAATTTGTGGTTTCTTTTCTCAATGAAAGCTATACATTGCTCCTCTTCGTCTTGTTGCTTTCAAATGCTCAGAACGGTATGCAGCTTTCAAAAGGATGATATTTCACACCTTCGGTAACTAAGATATATAAAAAGTTCACGTATTTAATTAGTTACTAACTCCATGGAGAAGAAAAAGTATTAGAGCGCACTGCAAATAAGGTTGATCCATTGTTTCTGTAGGGGCCTTCGATTGCAAATGCAGCTTTATATACTTTACAATGAATACATTGGCCCTGGGCAGCAAAAATTCGTTAATTTAACTAAAGTTGCACTAAGTTTCAAAGAACACATTATTATTTAAAATTTTTTTTTTTTTGCTCTAAAACCAGTTGCTTGCAGGCTGTTGAAATTTAAAATTAAAAAAAAATTTTTTTGTTAATATTCTAAATTTATAAAAATTTTTTTTGTTGCAAAATTTTTTTCAATTTTATTGCATAGAACATTGTTTCAAATATGAGTGAGTTCAACTGTTGACCTAGATTTTAGTAAATCAAATAAAAGTGATGAAAATGTAAATTAAATAAAGGCATAATTTTTAATAAAATTAATTATGTGGGTGTATAGTGAATTATGTTTGTACACTGAGCGAAAAAATATTACTAATAAATGCGTTTTATATGCAATGAATATGTAGGCAAATGCTGGAGCTTGTGATTATTTATTTGCATAAGACCAAATAAAATTGCTGCAGCTCAGTCGTTCAGGCCAGAAGAATTCAGCCTTGATTCAGGCGTGAAAAGGAAGCGAACGCTCATGACCTTGTCAGAGAAACAAGGACACATACAAAAATTTATCTTTTTATCTCTTTCTTTTGACAGACATGCAAGGCAAATAAGAAAAGTCAATTGTATTTTATTATTTGACTTTACATTAGTATTGGCGTTTGCGAAAATTGAAAATTTTAATTTCTAGGTAAGTATTTACTAACTATTATTATTTAAAGCATTAGTTTTTCTTTATAAAATAGCACAGGCCTACAAATACCGGTGTCATGTCAGTTGTTGGAAAGCTACGGGTCATTTCCGAAGAAATTTGCTGCGTAGAATCCGAAACCGGGGCCAGAATAGGCCCATCAGCAAATTACTTTCAAAATGACACATAGCTTTCCAACAACTAAACCATGTTGGTATGTGTAATTTTAAAGGTATAAGCAATGTAGAGCAAAAGACAACCGCGTAAGTTTCGGCTAACTGAAAAAAGGAACTAATACAAAAAAAGTAATTCATGCCTTTGTCGTGGGCGCCAACAGGAAAGCGTGCCAAAAAAAGGACTGCCTTGAAAGGCTTGAAGCAATTTTCTAACTCTTTACTTGGTAGGCCAAAAAATACGGATATTGTAATATTTAAAAAATATTTTTTGATTTTAGAACCAATATCGGTTACAGCGGACTCTGGCCCAGAAGAATAGCAGATGCATAATGCAATGAAGTTGCAAAAAAATCGCAATTTGAAAAAACCCAATTCAAAATTGCTAAACTTTTTTTTAAAAATGTATGAAGGATATTTGTTCAAGTGTATTATTTACTGACTTTTGATTTCATAGCGGACTTTTAAAAATAAATCAGAACTGAATTCATGAGCGATTTTTTAAAAAATTCATCGGTGATTTCGGACACGACTTTTCAAAGTCAATCAGCACTGAATTCATAGCTGATTTTAAGTTAAGCTTCCGGCCTGAACGCCTTTGCGTGTTGCGAAAGAATGCAAAGATGCATGGCTGATACTGAAAATTCAGGCATGATTTCATGACTAATTCAGGCCTGAGCCGAACTGAAGAGATAATACTGATATGTTTTTATGAACAACAAGGCCGTAGCTTTGAAAAGCAAACCTATTAAATCTAACTTTATTTCTTTAAAGAATCTCTTTTGGTTGTGGCGGCAAAACAGAACAGCTGTTGTTACTGCCGGCGCCATCTGGCGAACTTTAATGGCGCCATCTTTTGTTTTGTTCGTTTATCTGCGTCGGCATTCTTGCCGGCAAAAATCTACAGATATGTTGGCATGAAGCTGGTAGACACTTTCAAACTTAATAAATTAAATTAGTTATTCGCGCTTGTTCCAAAGCCATTTTATGAAAATCATTCGTAGCTGCAAATTGTACCGAGCTGTTTTTATCTAGCAAATTAAATTTATTTGAGTTCCATTTTGATTTGAAGTCTATTGTTGTTGTAGTTTAGAAGTTAAGCACGCTTAAAGTTTTTGAAAATCTAACTGCGCGATAAATAGTTTTTGCATTGAGAGCTCACAACGACTTTAAGCAGAAAGTTTGCAAAACACAAAAAAAAAGGTCAATCTTAGCTGACTGCTCGTATAACACAAAAACAGTATTTAACTTTAAAGCTTTTTCTTTGAAAAGGATTTCATTGAAGCTTAACCTACTTTAAAATATGAGAAAAAAAATCACTCAATCGAATAAATTGCAGATTTCACTTTATTTTCCAAGCCTGTAAACACTGTGGCAACAAAAAAGGCATAAGTTTCATTGGTCAACGAACGCTGTGTGTGTGCAAATATTATTAAAAACCTGAAGATTCCTTCACGTAGATAATTTTTAATGCATTAAAACAAAATAAAGGCAAAAAATTTGCATACAAATGCGTATTAAATCGAACAGAAAATGCATAAAGCACAGACATGCTCAATAACCCAGACGCACACAGATACTCTCTCTCAAAACACACACAGACACTCTTATGAGCGTGTGTTGTGTTGTAAAAAGATTAAACGCATGCTTTGCTTCGCATAATTGTTGCATAATGAAGTGAGCAATATGCTGGCTATGCCACATGCCACAGAGTGGATATGTATTTAAATGCTTTTTGGGAGCTACAGCACGAAGCCGGAACTCTTACGTTGGGTCGGAAGTCTACGCTGAGCTGTGCTGAAACCATAAGTCCTGCTGCAAAAGGGTGGTGGGGTGCCATGTAGCATATGACGTTAATTAAATTGCATTGCATATACAAGTCGGTTGCATTTTAATTGGATCGGATTTAAGAATAAAAGCCAAGTCAGCAGTAGCAGGAGCAGTCGGAGCAGCCGTAACAGCTCAAAGCCAAAAGCTGGCCATAAGGTAAAAGCAGTCAACAACAAGCTGCTGCTGCTGCTGCTGCTGTTGTTGTGCGTGCGTGCGTCCTTTATTGGCCAAGGCCAGGGCTAACAAGCTGCCGCCGCCAACGCCGCTGCCAACTCAGCTCAATGTTTGTGCCTTTGGGGAACTGGAATGCCAGGTCGCTAGGCAGCACAGCGCATAATGCAGTTCATGAGCAAAACTTTTGTGCCACGGCAGAGACAATGCCAATGGTTATGGCTGTGGCAACAACCAAAACAACATCAAAAGCAAAAGTTAGCTCTGAGCTAGAAAGTTTTGCAGCTTCATCATTGCCTCGCTGAGTTTACCGCTGGGATCGAGCTGTAGCTGGAGCAGAGCATCGCCCAAAAACCAATAATAATTTCCGTCTTTTGTGGCAGCAGCAGTAGCTGCAGCAGCTGCTCAGCCAACTGCAGCTTGGGAATATTTCTTTGCAAAAGATTTTTGCTTCAATGGAGATTGTACAGTGGTGCAGAAAAGTCTATGTACGACTACAAAATGACTGAAAAGGCTATGGACAAGGAGCAGCGGGGCAGAGATTGTTTTGGATGTTCAATAGTTCTGATCACAGAGTTGAGAGTGACACAGAGTTGATTGTTATGGGCCAGGAAGAACTCAACGCTACTGAATCTTCAAAACTACTTCAAAGGCTTCTAAGGATTTCTCCTAGGTCGCTTTCAATGGAGCAGTTTTTGGTATGGAAAAATTTTTATAAATGACACCAAAACTTGAAATTTTTTTGATGTTGTCACTGACGACAGTTCCGTAGACCCGAGTGCTCTGTAATGCTATTGAAGAGTGTTAACTAGTTGCATGTTGTTAGACTAACATGCTCTTGACTCAGGTATAACCCCAATTGCTTGAGATGGACTGCCCAGCTGGCTTGAGGTTCCTAAGTTCTTAGCGATCGCATGTTGTTTGGTAATTTTCTTACATAGTGCACTGCAATTAAGCGAGGACGCTACCTGGAGCCACTACAGCAGAGTTTAGGGCTATTTAAGAACCATTAAGTGCAGGCCCCGGGGATCCTCGGTGGTGCTGTGGTTGGCGTGCCACACTCCCATCCCAGAGGTTCCTGGTTCGAACCCATGAAACGTCCAGCGCCAGAGCTCCCAAAAACCCAATTATTCCTGCTTTTCTAAAAACCCGCAACTCCTCCAGCAAGTATCACTACAGCACACAGCTTTCCAAGGAAGAATAAAAAGTGATACTGTAAAAAGCTCCGAAAGCTCGATAAAAAACTAACTGCGATCAGCGAAGACACAAACAGCTGTCATCTTGGTTTTCATCTTTGCCAATAGATGGCGGGGCTTCCAAGCATATGTAAGACCTGCGAGCAAAAAGTGTGTTAGTCCAGAAGATGAGCTTCTTCTCCTGAGACCTCATCACCAAGGGACGCTACGCCCAGTTGACGTTACATGGCAGCCCCCAAACTGGGATAAGTCGCATCTTCCAATCACCGGATCGATAGAAAACAAAATCGATTCCTGGAAGCGACAAAAGAGAAAGAAGGACCTTGTAGAGCCCATTAGCTCCCAAGTAGGAGTAAAAAAGGGAAATTAAAAAAAAAAATGTTTTGGACACAGATTAAGAAAAAATGTAACCAAAATGTTTATAGAGGGAGAACATTACCCATAGCGGACGTTCATAAGGGATAAAGACAGCGACTAAGCGCCCATCAGCTATCCCATCCCTCCCCTCACATTCTTTTTACTTTCTTTCACTTTCACAATGTACCTTACGATCACCTGCAGCGTAACTTATCTAACCTATTCTGCTCAAGAAGTTGCGCTATTTTGATTGGATTGGTCCAAAGAAAGATTTTACGTGCCGTTTATTGAAGTCTCTGAAAGAAGAGAGATGTGAGGATCTTGGTTATATGGCGGGAAAGTAGTGACGATAGCGAACGACTGACATCATAAGATGGACAAAGATTAGGATTTCCAGTTTGAGTTGCAGTTTTTTTAGCCCCAAAAAATACTTTTTTTCCAAATTAAAATGCCTTTGTTAAGACCTGGAATTACCACGTGACAATCCCAAACGTATAAAAAGAAACTTCATTTAAAAAATAAGGTACAAGGTGCTAAAATAATCGCGAATGTTCATATCCAAACGCGTACGGCAAGATGACGCAGTTAAATAAACAAAACAGTCTTGTCATATGATTTAACCGATGCTTTAAGTAAGATGGCGCCACCAAAGTTTACTAGATGGCGCCAGCAGTAGCGACAGCTGTTCTGTTTTGCCGCCATAACGAGAAGGCTGCTAAAAATATCATTGCAAAAAATTTTTTACAAAGCCATTAACTATTTCTTATTTGTTGTGAGCTGTTTATGAAGCACGTAGCGCCCTAACAATCTAAACAAAGTATTAGGAACTCTTACAGGCCTTTAAGGAACAAGGTTTTGAGATTAAGAAGTATACTTCAAAAAATTAGGTTGATAAATGCTGTGGTTACTTTTTTATGCAATTTTTTTCTCTCAAGAGAGATGTTCTCGAGGAAAATGTGCAGACACATAACATATGTTTTGAAACCCCTTAATTTGTATAAATATAAATTTGTTAGTCCATACAGTTGAAAAACATAAAACGCAAAATTTAAAACTTTCAAAATGTCAAAAATTGTATCCTAAACTAAATTTTAGAAGTAGAATTTTCAAGTTTGCGAGGAATACAATAAATTTTCCTTGGGAAACTTGTATAAGGTCAAAACATGCTGAAGATCGACAATATGGAATTAAAACTAATTCAATTTATATTTATAGTAAATTATGTTACGCCATTGCCAAGCAACTACTGCCATAGGTAGACATTTTGAACGTACGTAAACTTTTGCTCGCCACTGTACAAAGGGCAAGAGAGCATTGATTTAGAAAGAGCTGGCAACAAATTGAATTGGCTACGCTGCTTTGCTAAGATAATGTTGTTATGTAAGTTGCCATTGGCATCAGTTCAATTTGATTGGGGAAATTGGAAATGTAAATATTGTTGAGTGATAGAGCTAGAGAAAAGTTAGAGATACAGAGAGAGCGAGAGAAACTCACAAAGATCTTGATAAGTGCTTAGACAATAGGCAGAACTTTTGTTTATTGTCAGAGAGTTAGGCGGCTGCACTCAACACTCAACTCTGCCATTAAATTGCAATTCCAAATATAATGCCATATATGAATAAATATACATATGTATATGTGTCTATAAATAAAGCATGCATTATTGCTATATGCAAGCGGCTTTAAAGGCCAACAAGTCAGTGCAAGAGAGGCAAAGCGTATGAGAGTCAGTCTGTTGCAGAAAAGTATGCTACAATATTATTTATTTATTTATATGCAGTTGTTAATTTTATTACGCCGCACACACTCGCTCACGTTCAATGTGTGCGTAAGGCAAACAGCGACTCACAGAAACACACACACACACACAGCAACTACACATATACAACATAACGTATACGCAACAACAACAGCACATAACGTATACGTAGGCAGCATAATGGTCATTTGTGCCGCAAGGATTACCGGTTTAAATCGCAGTAAATTTACTGCCCTCCGGCCGTAATGAAAAATTTGCATTTCAACTTGTAAACAAATCGAAAAGCAATTAAATTATTTAAATAAAAACAACAGCGCGCGAAACAATGGCTGCCGTTTTCCACATTGACGCATAATGAAAATTGTAAATTAATAATTATGTCGAAGCTTTTGCAACAATGTATGTGAGTGTGACGCGCGTGTATGATTGTGTGTTTAAGTGAGAGTCTAAGAGTGCGAGAGTGTGAGTATTTTTATTTGTGTGGGTGTGCGATATATTTATATATACATAAATAGCTTTTCAAAAGTTAAATACACTGTGCACAAAACTTGGTTAGTTTTTGTGTTGAAACATATTTTTAATGATAAGTAGTTAGCTCGAGATTTTCAAAGAAAAAAATATGTGAAAAAAATTTCATAGATTTAAAATTATTAAATATTATTTTTTTACTAAAAATATCTAGATTTATGTACTCAAATTGATTTATTTATTTTTTTTTAATTTTAAAATGACGCTCTCTCGGCCCCTTGACGAATCATTGTTGTGGAAAAAAAGTGTTGTAAAATTACTGGGCTAGTTTTTTTTTTTTAAATAATACCAGTTTGAGTAAATATCAAAATACTGCTCAGAATTTTAGGCATACCAATCTGTATTGCATTTAATTCATTTGGAAAAAAATTTATGAGTAAAAGATAAAAGATATCAAGTTACAAGATTTCTTTATACAAGAAAGGCAAAACAAAGATGTAATTCTTTTAATAAAGGGTTTTCCAATAAGAGGTGTTATTTTGGTATTCAAAGCAAAATGCTATTTTTTGAGATAAATCATCGGGTGTTTATTTTATAATAAAGAGGAAGGTATGCCGTTAATAATGAAAAACAACATCAGCCAAATGGGCACCACGACCACGCTTACAGGACCATATCCTTTTCATGAAATTTTCCATAACCAAATCGCAAAGGGGCTGCCCTATGTCCTCGATAGCCTCACGAATTCTATCTTTGAGGTCTTGAATCAACGCTGGGCTATTGGCGTAGACCTTATCTTTCACGTGGCCCCAAAGGAAGAAGTCGCAAGGTGTTAAGTCACAAGATCTTGGTGGCCAATTGTGATCACCTCTTCGAGAGATAACACGGTCCGGAAACTTTTCCCGTAAAAGAGCAATGGTTTCGTTGCTTGTGTGGCACGTAGCGCCGTCTTGTTGAAAGAAAACGTTGTCCAGATCAATACCATACAACTCCGACCATAAAAAATCATTAATCATCTCTTGATAGCGCAATCTATTCACCGTAACTGTTGATCCAACCTCATTTTCGAAAAAGTAACGTCCAATGACCCTGCCGGACTATAAACAGCACCCAACAGTCACACGTTGAGGATGGAGAGGCTTCTCAACAATAACTCTTGGGTTTTCCGAGCCCCAGATGCGACAATTTTGCTTGTTGGCGTAGCCATCGAGGTGGAAATGGGCCTCATCAGTCAAGATGATTTTTCGATGGAATTCCGGATAATTTTTATGCATTTCAAGGACCCAATCAGCAAAGACACGACGTTGTTGATGAGTTCTTATGTTCTTGAGTTCTTATGTTAACTGAACTTTATAAGCCTTAAGACCCAAGTCTTTATGCAAAATACGGTGTAATGACGTTTGTGGAATGCCCAATTCAAAAGAACGACGAGGAATGGACAAACCTGGGTTTTCTTCAACACTTTGGGCTACAGCAGCAATATTCTCAGTTGTTCTTGAGCGACTTGCACGGGTTTTATTCTTCACATCACTAACTTGTCCCAACAGATCGAATTTTTCCACCAATTTCCGAATTGCGGTCCGACAAGGTGCTTCATGACGACCCAAAACTGCTTTAGTTTTGCGAACTGTGACTGCAAGATTTTTACCATTTTTGTAGTGAATTTTAATAATTTTAATGCGTTGTTGAAGCGTGTATCGTTCCGTTTTTAGTAATGGCGTAGTTTCTATTTGTCAAATGCCAAAGAATAAAAGCTTCAAAAGTGACAGCTGCCGAAATACCGGGTGATTCAAAATAACACCTCTTGTTGGAAAACCCATATAAGAAAACTCAAAAGTAGATTAAGATTATTAAAATCTTATTTCAAAATGTTTTTCATTTTTACAATCTGAAAATAAGATTTAAATCTTTAACATACATTTGTACTCCTTCCAAAAATCTTATTTCCAGATTATTCAGAATACGAAATTATTTCTTTACCCGTTCTGTTAAAAGTTTGAACATTTTTGAAGTGTGGCATTGTTTCTTTCGAAGGGAGTAACTTTGCGATCTTGTTAAGGTGAGCAAAAAGTGTTGGAAAGGAACGAGAACGGGAAAGGTGAAGGCGCCGGGCAGGAGGAAAGTCGTTAAGGAACCAGGACGGCGTAGAAAAATTAGTCTATTTCAAAAGCGTGCTTGTACAGTCTTGCGTCTTTAATATTAATCTCAAATCTTTTTTGGTCTGGAAAATATTAATATTATTCTAGATATTAAACCAATATGGCCCTTCAATAAACCACATTTTAGATTTGATTCCCGTTTAATTTAAATTGGAAGATTTTAATTTTTAGAATTTATTTCGAAGGAACTACGTATAATTAATTCTAAGGTCAAGAATTTAATTTAAAAAAAAATCTAAATACTACAACGGCACTCTGGGACTGACAAAAAAAAATCCTTCACTCTCACCAATAAAGATTTAATAAAGTTATTTTTATTGCTTAACAATCAGGTATTTGACCAAAAAATACTTCACTTTGAGATTCTTTCTTTGGCAGTCGACTATTTTGTATCGATATTCATGTTCGACGATATATCTGAAATCGATATTTTCCTACAATACTGACGATATTTACGAATTCGGCGCCAAAACTTAGCGTGCAAGGTGGAATATCTATTTGTGTGTTTATGTTGAGTTACTTATACTCGAATATATCAATATTTTTGGTCGATATATCGATCCACATCGGTTTCATTCGTTACAGAATATCGATATTCGAGTACCGATGCCCATCCCTAGTAGGTTCGACAGCGATCAGTTGAACTTAGCCAAAAAATCAATTTGGACTTACATTCGTATAAGGTTGTGTGCTACGTACAATGCCGCAAGTTCATAAATTGAACGCTGGAACATAATGATGCAGCATTTGGCAATAAAACCTTACCAGTTAGGCCTGTTAAATACATAATGGAATACAAGTACTTTTCAAATAAATCCAAAATCAATTTGCTGTCTTGTCTAGACACCCTATATGTAACATAGGGCTGCCAATTCAACTATTTTTTTTTGATTGCGCTAGTCAAAGTATTAGTAACAAAAAAATTATCCATTTGTTTATCAAATAAAAAAATTAAACAAACATTTTAGAACAGTTGCCCTCTTTTTTTTTAAGTATAAGATTAATGTTAAATATTATATTATTAAAAATAGCAAATGTTCCGTTGAAATATGCTCCATCCAAATCACTAAAACACATGAATTTCGATTTTCATCAAAGAACATTTTTGCATTCATCCAAAATCCATTTTAAGACTACTAGAAAATGGATATTCAAACTTAAGATTTTGACTTCTTGCATGTCTTCTCTATATTGTTCTTACAAAACATCATACGTCACATGAACACACCAGCGAATTTGAAGTGAAAAAAAAAGGTACTACTACTTTAGAAACAAAACAGTATAAAAAGGTTTCTGCAAGAAAATTTAAACAACAGCAACTTATTAACAAATAATAGGAACAAAAATAGTAAGAATTGTAAATTTAACATAAAAATAAATAGTTGCGTCTTAGCGCAATTACTGCTTTAATGAGTTGTGAATTGTAAGTACCAATATATGAAATTTACCATTTTAACTACTCTAAACAGTTGTAAATTATAAGCATTAAAAAATGAAATACTTACTTTTGGTTTAATCCACACGCATGTAAAAAACTATAATACAAAAATCGGATACATTTCGTGAGGACGAGCTGACAGCAAAAAACTGTGCTTCGAATTGAATGCAGCCTCCAAAGATCAACTTTGTACAACATACTTGTAAACCAGTGTCGAAATGAAAAGTCTATTAAATGCTTATATTTGATAGTATTGAAATTTTGGACCAGCTTATCTTTTTTGCCTTGGTTTGCTTTCACGCTCAGAAACAAAACATTTCCAAGAGATATTAAGAGCTACCAAAAACTTGCCACCACATTCTAAAATAGACACAAATAATTTTTTTCAGTGCACATGCATGTTGTTAAGTGTGTTTGTCAGGGCAATCGACTACACATACACACAACTACGTATATATTTATGTATAAATAACTTGCATATATGTACAAGATGGCCACTGCAATCGTCAATAACACTCATACGCCCATTTGCACAATCACAACAAAGAGTAATGATGGTGGCCATTTTGTGTAACCTGTGCACGCACAAGTCAACTAACGCAGACATACAAACACACAGCAGCTAACTCATACTATTGTACATACAATACATAATCCTTATCAATTGTATTACTTCCGGTCAATACTAACACTGACACATCCTATTAATTTCATAAGCAATTGACTGCAAAACTCTGTAAAGCGCCGCAGCACAAGACGTTTCAAACTGTACGTGACTCTTTTTGATACGTTTGAGCGCACTTAAGGCCTCAGCAAGCAGAACGTTGTTGAACACTGCTGCTATGAGCGAATGCCAAACTGTACAATAATAAGAAAAATAAAATAAAAATGGGGCAAAAAAAATATAAAAATAAAAGCAGCAAAAGCATAAAAAGTAAACTAAAATTCAACAAAATCGAATGCTTGCCACATTGTCCACGTGCCATACAGTAACAGAGAGAGAGAGAGGGGAGGAGCGAGCACAGGACGTCTCTTTGATTGTACATTTCGCGAGATTACTGCAAACTCTCATTATTACAAACGGAAGCCGGAAATGAAGTGGCGCGCAAGCGAACAAACAGAGCACCACCAGGAGTCATCCTTTTCGCCTGCAGACCAAGTCATTCGTGTGTGGCGCAAAGAAAGGGCGGTCATTTGGTCTTGTGGATACTTTTCTGCCACTGCTGCTGCTCATATCAATAACTAAGCAAATTGTTTGCCAAAGCGAGTTGCACGGGCGTGGCACGCTACTGTGATATCCTTTTGCCAACCCTCCCACTTCAGCAAAAAATAGAAGCGCACATACTTTAAATTCCTGGCACTGGCACTACAATGTTGCCAACAACGGCATGGTCGTCGTGGCCGTCGCACCCGCAACCGGAGAGCATTGCGCTCTCTGCTAATGTTATTTTAGCACAACTTTTTTAATCTGTTGACGCTGGCAGCGACGCCGACGTTGTCCTGACTGCCGCTGACAGAACCAATTAAGCGCAACCGAATACACCAGAAACAAGGTTAAAATTCCAACAATTTCGTTGTGCTACTCGTTTCAGCTCTTTCTGTCTATTTTTTTTTCGCTCCTTTTTTCGTTGTTGATTTTATTTTTTGGCAGTACTCTGCAATCAGCAGCAACCATGTGTATGTGTGTGTGTAGCCGTGTTGTAAAACGTCAAAAGCGTTAAACGTAATTGAGCTGCGCGCACAAATACAAACAAATAAATGCCGTTGCGGCGCATTGTCTGCTTGGTCTGCTCTTACCCATACATATGTACATCCTTGTACATCCAAAAGTTCAAATGATATTTGAAATGTTGCAACAGCAGCAACAACTCTACAACAACCAGTACAGAGCAAGCACCGCCAACTGGCCCAAAATTCGTATTTAATTTTCAACACAACTTGCAGTCCATGGGGAATCGAACTCCTACGGACTCGTTCGAAAATCTATAGCGCGTTTACACTACCGGCATGTTGCTCACAATTCGCAAACGTGACTCAACTGCTGGTCATCCGTCTTTTTTTCCAAAAAAAAAAAAAGCATCCCTGTATCTCAACTTTGACAGCTGTTAACACTGATTATGTAAAGTGGCAACGCTGTCATTTTTTGACATTTGTATTCTGCAATACTCAACGTGGAGCAGAATGAATGATGCTCGCTGAGTTAACATTTTATAATAGGAAGGAACTCAACATTCAACAATGTGTCGAAATTTGTCAAAATGAAGCATGTGGAGGAGGGAACTGTCAAATACTATACCCTACCATTATGGGAGTTGTGTAATATGCAATAACTACAATTTAGAAAAAAAAGTAAACTTGTTACCCGTGAAATAATTTGGGGCTTAGAGGCAAAGTTTGGTTATCATCTTTGCAGTCCAGGCATTTATACGTACGGAATGACAGGCGGACATATCTTATCGGCTATTCTAATCAAGGTGGTCTCTTTAGGGTATAGGTAAAATTTCGTATATACGAGTGCAGCCCAAGTTTCCTTTAGTTCAATACACTTTTCCCAGCGATATCCACCCAAGCATTTTTTAAAGTATGGAAAAAGAAAAAAATCAGAGCGGGCTAAGTCTTGCGAAGGCTGTTCGAAGTTCAGTTTCGTGAATTTTAGCCATCGATAGCGATGAAACAACGCTTTGGAAATGAATATTATGCCATGTCTCAAAAAACGGAAGCCATGACCTTGCCAGCATTGTTTACACCTAAAACAGAGGAGCAGTCAAGATATTGAACTAAACAAGGAGTAGCGGCAGCACGGTCAAAGACAGTTGTACATTTACAACTCCTTGTTTAGTTCATTATCTTGACTGCTCCTCTGTCTCAGGTGTAAAAAGATGCGGTTCCAGGATTTGGTCTTAGGGGGATTCTTCACTTCGAAGTGTATATCATAGCTCGCAAAAGACTCTCAACCCATTTTTTCAACTTTTGGGGGAGGTCCGAATCCGAAAACCTTCCCATGGATCCTCTACTGGTTGTAAAGCGATGTACCCATGTTTTTAGCATTGTTATAAATCGACGATTAAGCTAAGCCTTATTTTTATGAAACATCGCTAAACACATGACGAAAACATGCCCATAAAGCTGTTTTTGTTCGATTTTACGCAAAACTTTATCATCTCCAAATTTTACGTCTATAGGCGAAGTAATTTTTGAAATACACATTCAACTAGAACACGGACTTTTGCTCAACGGTCATTCAATATAATTGGGGATCTCTATTAATAAATGTTCGAAGAGAACGGGGACCTACAGTTTATAGTCGAATTCAAACGGCGGTGTCTTGAATTAATAGAGATTTTTCGTCTTTGAACTAGCGTTGCCAGTGCTAGGCAAATGCACTAGTGCTACTGCTGGAAATCGAACCACCGACTAAAGGTGGGATACTATCGATAGTGCCAACACTCGGTAGTTTAGACTTCGATAGTTGAAACTATCGATAGTACTATCGAACAAAGCAAAAAGGGCACATTCTTTAAATAATTACCATAGAGCAAGTGGGGAAAATTCTAATACTTACAAAAAGAGAAGTTTTAAATTTTTAACATTAATGTTTTATTCATGAAATTGTAAAAAGTGATCCTTTGAAAACAACATCTTCAAAACCCAAAAACTGTCCATTCAACTATTAACAATCATAAAAAAATTATATTTCAAGTAGCTTGTTTTTGTGGTAAGGACACTTCTACTGAACATCTACTCTCTCACTTTCAGTAGAAGTGGCAGGAGTGCATAAATATTTGTTGATTAAGTTTTGTAGTCCAACATAGTCGGATGCCTGAAAATATAATAATTTTAGTTACATTTTTTATTTGTTTATACTCAGCTTCCAAAAGCTCAATGGATTTGCATTTTGGCATAAATTTTGACTGTCCAAATAATGTGAAATGTCAAATATCGCTGCTACTTAATTTTTAGAGATATATTTTTTCTGTTTTTCGCAACATGAATTTTATGTAATTCGAAATTTCGGATGCCAAAGTTGTCCACTATCCGGAACTGCTGGACGTCTGTGGCAATGATTAAGGCTAATGCGGCATCGATTTTTGGTTTTTTTTTTGCGAAAGATTTTTATAAAAATTTGTCTTACTTAATAATTTTTTAGGGTACCCAACGGATTTGATGACTCTAAAAACGTCGGCTGGTCAAAATGGTTCGTCGTGTTACCACAGGTTTTGCATTCTTTTTGACATGTTGCCAATTTTTTGTCCGTTGATTTGCCAAAAAAGTTTTTTACAAACAAAAGTATACTATCGATATATCGAACAAAACTATAAATGAAAGTATCGATACTATCGATACCACTATCCTCACCTTTACCACCGATCATCGGGTTGCAAAGCGAGTACATAACGAGTTCCAATTTTTTGCTTATCTTGGCAACTCTCCAAAAACAATCTGCACAATATAATAACTCCAAACTTCGAACTTAACATTTCACTAGTTTGTTTCTCCGGCTAATTCTGGAACAGCTCTATAATAGTTTTTGAGTTCTCTTAAATAAGTCGAGAACTCAAATTCACATTCGGTTTCCAAGCGAATCCGAATAAAATTTTCAAATTCGTTTTCCGGAGCACGTCCGTATATCTTGCTTTATTAATATATCCTTCATATTACTAAACTCAGCTCAATATTTTACTTAATTTAAACTAGGCAAGTATTTGATTTATGGACTACTACATTAAGGCACATACTCGTCTTATAAACAAACATTTCTTAATTAACTTTTACTTCATTTTCCATTTGACAAGTTCTCAATTTTTTGGTCAATATTTGTATGCAAACCTATTAAAAACACAAGACAATGACAATTCACTTTGGTTTTGAAACACGAAAGCAACTGTGCTCACTTTTCTGGCTAATATACGAATTTCCCGAGAAAAGCTGTTATTCATAGACGTCAGAATCAATCGGTAACATACATAGCATCAGAGCAGAGCTATGAAAATTCCAATGAAAACCGGTTATTAAGAGTTTTCTTCATAAATGTGCCACATACCGCAGTGCAATGGCGGTAGCAGGCCAACATCAAAGTCTGTTCCAAAAAGTCGGAAAGCAGCAGTTGGATTCTGTTCCTGCTCATTTATTTGGCATCTGAAAGCTGCTAGTCATTCAATGATTTTTCTTGAATTTTCCTTAAGTTTTGCAACATGTGGAAATGTGTGTGTGTGTGTGTGCGAGTATTTCATTTAGAAATTTTGCTTGTTGACAGCTGCTGTTTGCAACTCGACTCCAATTTCAACTCAATTTCGCTCCAAAAGCGTCTGATTAAAAGTTTTGCTGGTCAGCTGCTGGCATGAATTGTTTGTCTGCGTTCTGGCTCTAATCATTTATTCAAATAACTAATAAATTTTCAATCAAAAACATTTAATCAGCAATCTGTAGATACGTTGCAATTGAACGCCTGGGAGCACTTTTGATTAAGCATTCAAAACTACAATACAAGAGCAACAGTGAAAATAATATGAAATGCTGCATATTGATCTAACCAGTGACGTAGATAGTATAGGGGTTAAGCTTAATTGAAATATTTTGCCTCTGTTAGAATAAAAATGGCATTGTGCATTTTTTTTTTTAATTTTTTGTTAATGTTTAAAGCTTGCGCTTGTTAACAAAAAACTTATTACATAAGGGAAATATTTTTATAACCTGTACCGTATGGTACAAAGGGTATATTAAGTGTGTGCAAGCCGAAAATGTATGTACCATACAGAAGGAAACGTCGGTGATCCCCCAAAGTTACCTAAAGTATGATCAGGGTGACTAGAGAAGTCGATATACCCATGTCCGTCTGTCCATCTGTCTGTCTGTCCGTCCGTATGAACGCCTAGATCTCAAAGATGGTAAGAGCTAGAGCAACCAAACTTTAAGATTAGCTGCGTAATTATGTCAGGGGAGACAAGTTTATTTTACTTCTTTTTTTATATCGGGGTTATATGTATTATATAGCTCGCATAGGGGTGTTTCAGAGGACCTCGAAAAAAACCAAAAGTTTTAGATGGATAATTCGTTTGTTTATGAAGATATCATAACCAAATTTGGCACTCGGAAGTGCCCAAGAGTTAGAGTTCCCAAGCAGTGTACCAAATTTGATCAAAATCGGTATACTAAATCATATAACTCCATAGGACCAATCGGTCAAAAAAACGTTTTTTGTACAAAATTCGTTGTGTTTCGTTTGTTTGTGAAAATATGGTAACCCAATTTGGCAATCAAATGTCTTTTGGTGTTCTTAAGCAATATTTTTTTTTTTTTTCTTCATAGTACTACTCCAGGGACCTTAGGGCTTCTACAAGAACTTTCCACCGGACTCTGTTAGGCGTAGTTTGCTTTATTGTACGTCGCCAGGTTGCCTTTGGTCTTCCCACTCGTCTGCTTCCTTGAGGGTTCCATTCCAGGGACATCCTGACAATGCTGCTTCGATGTTTCCTGAGAGCATGGCCAATCCAACGCCACTTGCGTGTTCTTATCTCGGTGCCGATAGGAACTTCACTTGTACAGTGCCATAGTTCTGCGTTTGATATTCGATTGGGCCAGAAAATCCCGCATATAATCCTTAGGCACTTGTTGACAAATGACTGCAGTTTCGACATCGCTCTTGGTGGGGTCAGCCACGTTTTGCTGCCGTATAATAGGATGGATTTGACGCGCGCATTGGAGATTCGCAGCTTAGTTCTTCTGCTTATTTGCTGGTTTCTCCATATGCGGAACAAGCGTCCAAATGCTGATCGCGCTTTGTTGAGACGATTCTCTATATCCTCATCCACCCCACCACTGGTGGATATTTTGGCACCAAGTATGAGAAGCTATCGACAAAGTCGACAGTGTTCCCGCAGTAGCTATGCAACCTTGGGTGGTGTGGTTAAGGCACATCGCTGTGGTTTTGGCTGCGTTTATTGAGAGTCCAACTTTGCTGGCAAGGATCTCGAGGTCATTCGCTTTGGCTTTGATATCACTTAGTTTATGAGAGATGAGGCATATTTCATTCGCGTAGTCCAGGTCTTCCAAGTGACGGGTGAGACTCCACGTAATCCCACGCCTAGACCTGCATACATCTCTCATAACCCCGACAACTACTATAGTGAATAGTAGTGGTGATAGGAGGCAATCTTGCCTAACACCAGTGTTTGTTTGAAAAGGTGCACTTATTTTCTCATTGTGTAGTACCGCCAAGTCAGCATCATCATACATCGCTTTTATTATCGATACGATGTTGACTGACACTCCTTTCCTCGCCAATGCCCGCCATATGGCCTTCTTGAAGTCGATGAACAGGAGGTACAGCGGTGAGCGCCACTCCACAGATTGTTCGGTTATTATGCGTAGTGTCTTAGCCTGGTATACGCAGCTCCTGTGTGGTCATCGCGTATTGTTGGCTCGATTTTCTAAAGCAATATACCGGATTTTATTGCAAGCAGTGGTACAGGGTATCCCAAAGTCGTCTGCGTCCGACTTTAACATACGCAATCTTTCACTTAATCTTTATAAATCTCAAATACTACTCAAAAATAGAAAAAATAAATAAACAATACTTTTAATATTTTTTATTTGATCATTTGAGGCCAACAAATTTTATTCATGTGAATTACTTGTATTTGTAGATTCGTTTACAAAAATTTAAACCCCAAATTTGAAGCAATCACTCAGTATACCAGAATTGAGTTGGGTTGGTTTGAAAACCGTGGTATTTCTCAAAAACACTCAATTAATGTATGCAAAACCGTCCAAGATCTTTCAGGAATACCTCTGAGAATCGCTCTTATCGACTGTACATTCATTGCTCGCTCTTTACGAATTTTGCTTAACTTTTTCAAAAATTGAACTTTGACCATTTTCACGGGCAAAATAAACTGTCGATGTTACAGAGAGCCTGCCGTTGAACAAAGAGGGTTATTGCCCTGCGACGGAAGTTCCCAAAAGTCTGCTTTAGATTAAAAATCGAAAAATGTGGAGGATGGTACAAAGAATGAAATTTCAATTCGAATTCAGAAACTGTCTACGCCGCTTAATGGCAAAAACTATTTATTTTTAAGTTTTGTAATCCATCAGCTTAACTAAGTTTTTTGTAGTTTTTTACACGCGTGTGGATTAAACCAAAAGTAAGTATTTCATTTGTTAATGCTTATAATGTACAACTATTTAGAGTAGTTAAAATGGTAAATTTCATATAATGGTACTTACAATTCACAACTCATTAAAGCAGTAATTGCGCTAAGACGCAACTATTTTTTATGTAAAATTAACAATTCTTACTATTTTTGTACCTATTTTTTGTTAATATGTTGCTGTTTTTTAAATTTTCTTGCAGAAAACTTTTTGTACTTTTTTGTTTCTAAAGTAGTAGTACCTTTTTTTTTCTCTTCAAATTTGCTGGTGTGTTCATGTGACGTATTATGTTTTGAAAGAACAATATAGAGAAGACATGCAAGAAGTTAAAATCTTAAGTTTGAATATCCATTTTCTAATAGTCTTAAAATAGATTTTAGATGAATGCAAAAATGTTCTTCGATGAAAATCGAAATTCATGTGTTTTAGTGATTTGGATGGAGATTATTTGAACGGAACATCTTTTTATTTTAATATGTATATAATATTTTACATTAATCTTTTACTTAAAAAAAAAGAGGGCAACTGTTCTAAAATGTTTGTTTAATTTTTTTATTTGATAAACAAATGGATAATTTTTTTGTAACTAATACTTTGACTAACGCAATGCAAAAAAAAATAGTTGAATTGGCAGCTCTATGTTACATATAGGGTGTCTAGACAAGACAGCAAATTGATTTTGGATTTATTTGAAAAGTACTTCTATTCCATTATGTATTTAACAGGCCTAACTGGTAAGGTTTTATTGCCAAATGCCTGCATCTTTATGTTCCAGCGTTCAATTTATGAACTTGCGGCATTGTACGTAGCACAACCTTATACGAATGTAAGTCCAAATTGAATTTTTGGCTAAGTTCAACTGATCGCTGTCGAACCTACTAGGGATGAGCATCGCGTGCTCGAATATAGATATTCTGTATCGAAGTGTATCGAATGAAACTGATGTGGAACATCGATATATCGTCGCGTATAAGTAATTCAACATAAACACACAAGTGGATGTTCCACCTTGATCGTCGAACATGAATATCGATACAAAATAGTCGACTGCCAAAGAAATAATATCGATATTCCGATATATCGATACAGAATCGCCCATACCTAGAACCTACAATCCTGTATCTTCTTTAATTATGGACCCTGTGGTTGCTATATTTCCCTTACATCGTACTAACCTCTGTCTGATGAGTGACGTCATGCTCGAAAATTTCAAGTTGCGATGACATTGTCAGCTTTGACTGGTTTTGCAACAACTAAAAAAACTATCGCCAGCAAATACTTGTTTCATAAAGGGGTCTACGCAGTTCGAAAATGAATACATATATTAAATAAAAAATCCCAAATGAGATTTTTTTATATTATGAGCAGTTTTGTTATTCCGCTCGAAATTTTTCGAACTGCGTATAGGTCTTAACTAACGAAAAAAAAGAGTCCTCATGAAGCCGAAAAAATGCGAATTATTTTTTTCTTCATAGAATTTTTTCAAACATTTTATGCGACTAAAGAGTTAAGAAGTCACAATTCGTAAATAAGAATAACTTTAAAAATTATGGGGTTTAAGACTACCTAATTTTGACCCCTTCACGAACCCCTTCTCACCGCCACTGACTCCAATAAACGGCTTGAAACGGCGCTCAACCACTCAATCACTTGAGCTCAAAGCTCAAGCCATTGCTGAGAGAATCTTGGCGTATAAGCGCTCTCCCGCTGCTGGCCGCGCGCTCTCTTGCATTTAGCTAGCAGGCGTATTTAAGTGGAAAATAATGCATAATTTATGCTTGAAGACATTTCCCATTTCCCGCTCACTTGGTACACACAGCATAACTTATCGCATTTCCCATTTAGACGACAAATAAGTGCGAGCGGGGTAGCACTACTTATATTTAATTATATAAATCGTTGAGACGGCAGACATAAATTTAAACTAAACAAAAGACGGCGCGTCGCAACAATTCTCATTCATTTTAGTCTAAATAAATAAGAGCAATGAATATAATGCGCGCTCCCGCTCACACAGTCGGCTTATGTATTAAATATATGGGCGGAAATATATGAAGCAGAACACTTTAAAAATTTAATCCTTTGAGAAGCGCATGTTTATGTCGTACTTTTTTTTTTTTTTTTTGATACATTTCGATTATTTTGCGAATTATCGATACTTGATAAATTGGGTATAAGTTTCTTTAATAAGTCTTGTCTCAAAAACTCAAATTGTTTTTAGTTAAAATTCCGAGGTTTATGCAATCTGGGAAGCGACAAGACTTATTGACACCCTGGATGAAAGTCAAAGGAACATTTTAATTCTTCTCGACAGCCAGGCTTCAATTAAGGCGCTCACTTCAAGTAAACTTGTCCGTAACACGGTAACAGCGCTAAATCAAATCCGCCACCACTCAATCACCCTCTCTTGGGTACCGGCGTCCCTGGTAACGAGGAGGCAGATGAGTGTGCCAGCACTGCCAGGCAACCTTGCGGTCACGGATATAGGAAGACCTTTACAGGATGTCGTATTGCAAATTAAGGGGACGGTCAGAGCTCAGGCGGAAAGAAAATGGAACTCTGTGTCCGGTTGTCGCATCTGCCGAACACTCTGGCCACGGTATAATCAAAAGCGAACATCCGAACTCCTAGATTTTCACAAAAACAGGACAGGGATGGTGGTAGGAGTGGTTACGGGACTAGGCCCAATGCATAGGTTACTCCCATCAAAATCGACAGAGACAAGGAGGTGGTAGGAGAGCCCGTTACGGGGAACACTACGAAGACCATAGGCCCAAATGTGTCTGATAGCGGATCTAGCACGTTTATTGAATCCCCGAAATTTTTCACAAACTTCTGATAGAAACCATTTTGCTGCTTACAGGACGAAGGACGAGAGAGGAGGAATGAAAAAAGTATCCCGAACACTCTGCTATAATCCAAAGCGAACTGCATCCGGCTTAAAAAACGCTTCTATAAGAAGACGAACCCCAGTTTCTGGGAAAACCATTCTTCGAAGACCTGGGCAGTCCGGCAAATGTGTCTATAGCGGATCTGGCTACGTTTATTGAATCCTCGAAATGGTTTTGTTACAAAAGAGACTTAGGCGATTAGAAGTAACCATTATTTTTTGATCCTCTTTTACCCATTGTCCCTTTATATAATTCTTTCCCCAATTAGGCTTCACAATGGGCCTTAATGGTCTGGTCTAACCTTCCGTTAAAATTAAAGCTATAAGTCTAAATTTTATTTACGTAAAACTTTCTGTCATCGTGTAAGGAGGCATTTTTTTGTAAAGGGTCATAAATCTTGAGGTTTTTTTTTCAATAGGGTTTTTTTGATAAATCATGCGTGAGTACTGTCAAGTTGCCATGTGTTTTTTATTCAGTTTTCATTGCCATTTCATCATGGAAAGACTTACACCCGAACAACGTTTACAAATCGTACAATTATATTACGAAAATTTGCCGAAACAAACTTTTGTTTATTTGAATTTTCCCTTTATCGTGCACGTTTGTATTTTTAAGTTACTTGGACTAAACTTCAAAATTTTAATTATTACTTTTTTCTTCCAAGTTACGATCTTAAAAGTCACGTCCGCATCCTTAATTTAAGCTTGGGATGGAGAGATAATGAGCTTCAATATTTCATAAGAAATTTTAAGAATATCATAGCTGCTCGTTGGGATATTCAAGTTTTTTAAAAGTCACTAAAATCAATGTTTTGCATATACATAATATACATTTATCGAAAAATCGAATCATTCATAAGATCCTTAAATTCAAGACGATCGCTTTAAAAAGTGTTTCGCTTCACTTATTTTCACCCATTTATATGTTACGTACAGAATACACACAATAATTAATCATTTTGTTACGGCATACATGTATCTGTCTATCTGTATGTGTATGTGCGTACGTGGCGTATGCGTAATGTCAAATAAATTACCATTTAGAGGCATTTCCGCTTGACTGCCAGCAGTACCACTCGCACTCGTCCTCTAATCCGGCTTAGTAGTTGGCTTAGCTAGCGGCTTTGGAGTCACCTGTGTGGCGCCTCAAACTGAGCAGCTCATAAATTTTTTCCTTTTACAACACATTGCAGGCGCCGCCTAAGCCTTGCTGCATATTTTTGGAGCTTTATTCATTATTTATGTTCCATAATCAATCAATATGGCTGCTTGATTTTATTATGTATTTCTTTATTTCCATGATTGTTGATGTCCTTTGTGCTTCGCCTGTGCCTTTGGCTGAGGGAGCGGTTTGGTAAGTGAGTGACTTGGGACAGCCTCTTCTTTCGAGCTAAGTTCCTTGCCAAATGTTTGCAAATTGGTGGCAGCTGGCTAAAAGTGGAGTTTATCTGGCTTGAAAGCAGTCTGAATAATTTTATTCCAAATGGCTAGAAGGACTATCTGGTATTTTGAGACTAGCAATATCACCTCGCCACAAAAAGGCAAGTCGAAACAGAAAAGCATACTGATCTACTTTTTCGATTGGAAGAAGTGATTCACAAAAAATTTCTACCAGAGGGACGAACGTGCAAAGGTCCTTTAATTTCTGAGAAAACCGCTAGCGACTCGATTACTTTCTGGAAAAACTCAGTGGGCTTGATGCTTTAACAGTTAAATTTATAAGTACATAGTCAAAAAATCGTTTTATTTCTCAAGATAACCTCCATGTTATGCAAAGTCCATTGTTTTTAAAATATTTTTATCGCTTAAATAAATGATTTTCTTATAGTCCTCACAATAGGCATTTATTTCAGTGATAGTCTTCTTACTTGACCAGATGCGGAGGCATTTCTGTAGTGCTTAATAATGGAAAACAGTCAGAAAATCTGGAGAGTCCATCCAGATGTAACAGTTCTATACCTTACGTTCACCTTATTTTGACTCTTGCTTGGTCTCTGGACTGTTGTCCTTTTGGGCAGAAGTGCCCTATTTTTCGTAATCAAGGGTCTGTGTGGGGCAGAAATGCATGTGCAAGTGGCTGTTGGGCACTTTTGCATTTCTGCCCAACAAAGTCAAGACCAAAAATGTTTGATGAGCACAAGAAATCACTTTGTTCCAATTTTCTTGCGGTTTGCTGCTTTCGAAGGCATTAGCTCGCGAACAGATAATAGTTCACAGGCTCAGGCTGGCACTTAAAGCCACTTTGTGGAAAATTGCAGAAGTAACCAATTTATCAAGCTACCCTCTTAGCAGCGCTGCCACTGCGCTGTCGCTGCCGCCATGCCGTAATTCGTGTTAGTCGCTCCAGCAATTTATATCAATACAGTTCCAATCGTCCTTCATTTCTGCGCGAAATGTCTCTCCCATTCCTTGTCTATGCATGTTTTAGCATCTATCTGTGTGTGTGTGTTGATTTGATGTTTTTCTTTTTGTCTTTGATTGAGCTTGTTATGTGCCTGCACTCACTTCCCCCCTCAAGGAGTCACACCTCTAACTTCCCCTGTGACGCTGCCCAGGCGCATTGTATTTGTCTATCTAGCTGCAGCAGCGCTTGTCATGCCATTAGTCATGGCCTCGAACTCTCCCACATCCACCCACTCATTCACTAGTCCCAACGCCCATCATCTTCATTGAAGCCTCAGCTGCCGCTGCCACTGCCACTGCGACCGCTTCCATTGCTAGCAGCTCCTGGTCCAATGATTATATATATAGTAGCTCTTGGAGTGCTTCGAGCTGCACGTTCTTTGATTTGTTTCGTCGCACATGACTAGCAGCGAAATTTAAATGTCACGTTGCGTCAGGGCTCTCTGTCTCTCTGTCGACTTCTCTGCGCTATGGCCTTAAGTTTTGCCTTCTGACCAACCTACCACTAGATGGCGCCACACAATTGCCATGTCATTTGTTTTAATCGACTACGGCTAAGGTTTCCGCCCCTTTCATTGAAACTCTCTAAAGCTTTAAATTTCACTTTTTGACTAGTTGGAAATCAATGAAAATTTTAGCTAGAAGAAGCCATTGAATGAGTTTTAAACTGTGTCAGTAAGTACATGGTCTGCCAAAGGGTTTTTTTGCTCAAAGGTCAAAGCTAAAATTGCGTAACGCTTACTCAAAGTGCAGAAACTTCAGGTTCAAGTAGCATTTCGTGCCAAATATTTTAATAGCTCTTGGCCAAAGGGCAAAATTAAAGCTGAGGCACTTTCTTTCTTTTCTTAAGTTTTTAGTTTAAAAATCTGTTGGGAGAACTTGATGGAAAATTTAGCGTAGCTCTCTGCAGATTTATTTGTTATGAAGCTCATCAAACTATTTCGCTTTAGCAAAGAAGTTTATATACATTGTTTACCACAACCCACCAGGGTTGTCCGTAGCATTTTTGATTAAGTTTATGATTTTTCGATTGCCAGATGTTATTTTTTAAGGAATTAAAAAAAAAATCTGCTTAGTTTTGCCACCTGGCATATAAAAAACTTAGAAAAATCCAACTTTAAAATCTGATGACGTGGTTGAGACTTTTTTTAAACCTTAATCTTATTCACAAGAGGCTTCATCCGAATTCACAAGTAATACAAATTAAATAATTGTTATGTTAGGATAGATTCAAAAGGGTCTAGCTGGGTAAAGTACTGTAAAACTGCCCCCAGCCAACTAATGATGCATATGGCAAAATACAAATTTTTCGCAAAAGGGTCTAGCTGGATAAGGTACTGGAAACTGCCCCCAGCGCTTTTTGAAAAGTAATGATGCAGTTCGATGCATAATCCAAAAAAAATATTTTTCGCAAAATTTCAGATCTTAAACTTAACGCGTTGCGGCTTAATTTAAAAAAACGTGTTTTTCGTTTTTATTTAATGGTGACTAATTTACTGAATATTTTTGAACAAATTTTTTTTTAAATCTAAGTTGGCAACAGGGCTTTTTAAAAAAAATAATTAAATTTTTTTAAGCAAACATATTTTCTTAAAAAAAAATATGAAATTTTCTTATTTTTTTTTTAAAGTATGTTCCTTAAATATCTCAATCACAATTTTTTGAAAGCACATGTTTTTATACGATCTTTATTTTCTGTGGATATGAATCAAATCGATTTGGTGGAACAATGTTAAATAAAAACAAAACAAATTTTTTTGTTTTTTTAAAAAAATCTATGAAAAAAAATTTTTTTTTTGTCTAAAGATGTTCAAAACTATAATAAATTTTTGAAATATTTTATAGAGTACATACTTCATTTAGAATTTATTATATTGAAAGTAGTTTATTTGGTATATTTTTTTAATTTTAACAAGAAGTATGTACTCTTAAAAATATTACAAAAATTTATTATAATTTTGAACATCTTTTGACACAAAAAAAAAATTTGTTTTCATACATTTTTTTAAAAAAACATTAAAAAATTCCTTTTTTTTTCAATGTCCCACCAAACCGATTTGATTCATATTCACACAAAATAAAGAACGTATAAAAACACATGTTTAAAAAAAAATGATGATTGACATATTTAAGGAACATCTTTTTCTTCTTCTACGGCACGACGAAACCGACGTGGGTTTAGGCCTGTATCGCCCATCTCCATTATTCCCTGTTCTCCGCTTTATTTTTCCAATTTTTTCCAAAGAGCACGCCCTGTGGGGCAGTTCTCCTGCATTCGATGCACATGCCCCGGCCATCTAAATCTCTGCTGCTTGATTTGTGCGACAATTTTGATGTTATTGTATAGACCGTATATTTTGTGGTTAAATTGTAACCTCCATTGGCCATTCTCGTAGATTGCGCCGAAAATCCTACGCAGAATTTTTCATTCGAATGCACTTAATAGCTCCTCATCAGAAGCTGTCATAGCCCAGGGTTCGTTGCCGTAGATAGCAATAGGCACTACCAGCTTCTTGTACAGTTCTATCTTCATGCTTCGAGAAATTGTTTTCGATCTGAACAAATTGCTCAGGCCAAACGCGCTACGGTTGGCGAAAAGTATTCTGCGTGTTTAATTTCGAGGGTTCTGTTGTTGTTAGAGGTGACAAGTGAGCACTGCTCAACCATTTCGATTTTGTAGGGTTCGATGGTGATGTTTTGCTCCATCCTGTGCTGGCTAGAGGCAGTCCGTGTTGCCACCATGTACTTGGTCTTGCCTTCGTTTACCTTTAGACCCATTTCACCGGCGTGCCTTTCTATGGCCCAGAAAGCAGGCCTTAAACGGACCTGGTTGCACGCCGCTATGTCTATATCGTCCGCGTAGCCAAGCAAGGAAGATACTTAAAAAAAGATATGAAAAAAAGTGGGTTCAAAAATTTTCGGTAGTTAAGTTACAAAATACGATTTTTTAAATTAAGCCGAAAAATTTGTATTTTGCAATATGCATCGAACTGCATCATTTGTTTTCAAAAATCGCTGGGGGCGGTTTTCAATACCTTATCCAGCTAGACCCTTAAAACAAAAATTATTTTTTTTATGATAAAAAAAAAATTATTTTTTTATGTAAAGAATTTTTTTAATACCATGAACTGACTCACATTGATATTAGTACCGCTTTTCGTTTTATTTTTCTAACAAATATGGGCTAAAAATATAGAATATAAAATTTAAGTATTGCGCAATCAAAAATGTTTTTATTGCAAATTAGTTATTTTTTATTTTTTTTTTATATTTGCATTTATATTTAGCTCAATGGAAACTAGTTGTTTTTTTTTTTGTTGTTATTTTGTTATTTTTGATATTTTGGCTTGCATTATTATTATTGTATTACTATTATTTTCATTTTGATTTTGTCATTTTTGTAGCTATGGCAAATAAGCACCATGGCCGCGACATACTAACTACAATTCCTGTTTTTTTTTTGTTTTTTTTTTTTTGGTGTGTACATACATTAAACTATACATAAAAATCTCAAACAAGTAAATTTTTCCTTTGGGTGTTTTTATGTGTGTGTCTGTCTGTCTGTCTAACTGTCTGTCCATTCAATTCGAGGCCTGTCTGTCAATATTTGTTATTGATTTTACCATAATACATTCCCAGCGCGGCGATAAATTTGAAATAACGCATTTTACCTTCCGGCAGCTCCTCCGAGAGACAACGCCAACGACACCGACAACACATTGGCGGCCCCGACGATAAATCTCAACAAATGACAGCAAACAAAAAAAAAAAAAAAAAAAAATAACGTCGCTTTTGATGGGAGCCGCGAGGGCTAATGGGAGGAATTCGGGATACTTGAAGGTGTAGTAGATGGAGCTGCAGCTGTGTAGGTAAAAACCACAAGCCAGGGGCGTGGCACGTGACGTAAAAGGCGTCAGCTACAATAGTAAGTAAGTACGCATTACCGTTATAATTATTACAGTTACAGTTATTCTAACGGCACAAGCGAAATCATTACACAACACACATAAGCCCCGGCTGTATGTGTGTGTGTGTGTGCAACAGCCATTTTTAAGGCATTAGTGGTGAAACATATGTGTGTGTGTGTGCTTGTGTTGAGTGTGTAGTGTGTGTTTAAGTGTGTGAGTGTGCGTGTTAAACATCAGCCACATGACACACCATCAGTGTAGACGTCGTCTTTGTCGTTGTCCTTGTCGTCATCGTCATCGTTGCTGTAGAAACTTTTAATCGGCTCTGCGTCTCTCAGTGACGCATCATCCGCCCTCGGCACGTCTCCACAGTCAAAGCTCTCTGAAGCTGCCACTGGTTTTTCTTGTCAGCGCTCAGTGCTCATCAAGAGCCAACGTCGAACTCAAATGTACATTTGCATACATTCATCAGAAACAGGAACAGCCAAAGACTAGAGATGCACAAGGATCTGTTGCTTAAGAGGCGGACATGGCTTGAATGGGAGAAAAAAAACACAATTCACGAAGTGGTACGTGAAGCGTTCTTCAAAACACAAAGCCGTTTGGATCGTGACGGACACCAAGTTTGCAAAATCTAATCGTATCTAGGATACAATTCGAACTTCATTCAGAACCACATTTTCTACGGGAGAATGCTTTAAAAAAATAGTAAGATACGAAATTTCCAAAAGGGGTTGCAAGGGGTCGTCTACAGAAACAGCAATTTGCCAGCATTTTTATATAACTAGTCTAGGGGGCTCCGCCACCTGCTCATTTCGTCACCAACTCTCGCCGCGTCTTAGACGTCGATGAGCTAAGTATTACATACAGTCCGCCATACAAAGTTCGTTCTACTTTAGCCCCAAAGAAGCCTTAATTGGGGGTCTAAATATGGGGTTGAATAAAATAAGATAAATTAGCAAATATTATCGGACATGGCTCGAATGGGAGAAAAAAAAAACAATTTACGAGCTGGCACGATAAGCGTTCTTCAAAACACAAAGTGGCTGGGATCATGACGGAAATCAAGTTTCCAGTATGTAATCTAATCTAGGTTACAAATCGAGCTTTATTAAAAACAACATTTTCTTTGGGAGAATGCTTTAAAAAATAGAGTAACTAGTAAAAGAGAAAATTGAATTGAATGGTGAGCACTAAAAGGGATTGCAAGGTTTTGTCTACTAAAGCAGCATTTTGCAAGCACTTTTGTATAAATACTGCAGGGGGCTCCGCCACCTGCTAGCCGCGTCTGCACAGTATGTATTACAATCGGACCACCAAACAAATTTCAATTCCCTTTTCCCTTAATGGAGCCTAAATTTAGGCTCTAAATATGGGATAGAAGAAAATTTTATAAATAAGCAGATTCAATATTACCCGATTGGGTGCCGAAAGTTTTTTGTATTCGTTACGTTAATTCGAATAAAAACGTATAAAAAAATTGCTATGAAGATGTCCGATTTTATATGTATTCTTGAAACTTATAATATTTCGCAAAAATAAAAAGTCGAAAACTTATTATTATCATGCTCTTAAATTTTTTAATCTATAAGAAAAAGTCACAAATTTCATAAAAGTTCTAAAATATTGAATCTATATAGTACAGTAAACGAAAGCTCCAAAACGACGTCTGTTGGAAAAAAATACTTAGTTGATGAAACTTTCAGATATGGTTTGGGACCCAGTTCTAAGTCTTAAGACGAGTTTTCATAATTATGGGAGAGGGCGTGGTACTTCCCCCTGGCAATATAAGTTGGTACCACTTTTGCATGATATCTTTTTTCTATCAAACTCTACAAAATCGATAAAGAACATCTCTCCGTCTGATAGTAAAAACTCATAGAACTAGAAAACCTATAAGCACGAAGCACACCACCTTTGTAAAGGGTCATCGATCTTGAGGTTTCTTTTTTCAATAGGGTTTTTTTGATAAATCACGCGTGAGTACTGTCAAGTTGCCATTTGTTTTTTATTCAGTTTTCATTGCCATTTCATCATGGAAAGACTTACACCCGAACAACGTTTACAAATCGTAAAATTATATTACGAAAATTTGCCAAAACAAACTTTTGTTTATTTGAACTTCCCTATATCGTGTACGTTTGAATTTTTTAGTAACTTGGACTGAATTTAAAAATTTTGATTATTACTTTTTTCTTCCAAGTTACGATCTTAAAAGCTACTTCCGCATCCTTAATTCGCGTTCTGTAAAGAATATTTTTAGCGCGCTTAGGCCATTTTATGGAACCCATTCGGTGAACAATTAATTTTACGCGCCGGATCGGCCACCACGGATTGGCCACCAAGATCGTATGATATCACATCATTAGACTCTTTCCTTTGGGGCGACGTGAAGTCTAAAGTGTTTGTGGAGCCAAGATTGCAGCATTAGAGGCCAATATTACCCGTGTTATCCCAATATAATCGAATTTGGAACCTCCACATGCACAAAATACGGCGCAGTTGCGGCCAAAATTTAAAAGGGATTATCTTTAAAAAGTGAATAGCAAGAATAGTTCTTTCTATGGATTATAACGATAATCCGATTCATTTGAAATTTTTGTGTTTTTTTTTGCATTTTAAGAAAAACCTCAAGATTTATGACCCTTTATTTAAAGTCAGTCCTAGTTAAGAAGCCTAGTGAAGTTTAATTTATTCCGACGCTTTGTCTGATAATAAGATAATAAAAATATTAAATAGTATTGCTGTTTCCGAAAAAAGACGATATGAGACTGGGGATTAGTAACTATTCACCCCCTGGCAAACGAACTTTGACTAAGCAATTAAATTTAGAAAAAAAATTTGTCTGCGAACTGGTTCAAAAGAATTTAAATGGGCTTAAACGCTCCACTGTGTGCCCATATAGACATTTATTTCCGTTCTTTCAGTGTGGAACTTAGCTCAAAAAAAAATTCTATGTTGTTGCAAAATTTTCGAAAATTTGTCCTTAGGAGTCCAAAATAGTTCTTTGCAGTAACATCTGTAGAGAAATTTGATACAGCCCGTTACCATCTCTAATTCAGATGCCGCGCTCTGCACTTGCACGTGTATACCTCACACACACACACAGACAAATGCCAATACCATACCCCTCCCACTTGAGTCCACCCTCACCCTCACCACACACACACATGCTTACTTATACCATCATGCACATTCGTCTTGTAAACATGAAGTTAAGCGCCATTAATTTACCGTGCCGCCTTCGTCTTTAGTCGCTGCTACCTTTGCAAGTTGCTCCTTGCTCTTGGTCGTTCCACAACCCCGACCCCCACCGAATGCTTCACCCCAACCCACGCACTTAGTGGCACACATTTGCATTGCGTTAAAATCACTTTGGCCGTATATTTTGCCGTACGTTGCGTCGTATTAGTACGGTGTACGCCTTGGCACGTTCACGGAAAATTTTTTAGCCGTCGTCGCTCGAACGGCAACAACAACAACAACAACAAAGCAAAAGTTTTTCCTTTTTGATTTTTTACTTTTTACGAGCTAGCGGCTGGCGAATTCTTAAGTGAATTTCAGTATGTGCAGAAGCTTACGTGTGCTCGTTACCGTGCGATCCTGCCTACGCGCTCAGTCTCACTCTCTATATGCCCATTTTGAATTCGAGTTTTATTTTCGATTCCCCTGCCAGGGCTACGTGTGATTTACGCAATGCTGCAGAAACTTTTAATTTAATTCACTTTGATGCGATTATTTCTCGCTTAAAAATAATTACGTGCATTTGGCAAATCATTGAGAAAGCATACGCAAACATTGCGTATGCGTAATATCAGTCATAGCCAGCTCACACACACACAAACATATACAAATAGTAGTGGGTCTGCACACCAACAACTTAAGTATGATGATAATAATGATGACTGGGACTACAAAAAATGATGATAATGATGTTGTTGTTGTTGTTGCTGTTGACGATGATGTCCTTGCCAATGCCGATTTCTTGACTTTCCACAGTTGTTTACACAACTAAAGACCTTTGAGCACCTGAGCAAGCTGCTTGTCATTTTGGCATCTCAAGGGGCTCCCATGTTGATTCCTATTAGTAGCACAAACAACTTGCAGCCTAGCTATATGGCTGGCTGGCTCAGTGCCTGGTCAACAATTGCGTGCCACTTTTTTTTTTTATCCTTACTGCAGCACTTCTTACTCTAGAGCATGCCACGACAAGCCAACAAATAGTCCAATCCAAGGGATATGTGCAGATGTTATCTGCCTCTACATAAGACTCTGGCTCAGACGCGCTCGCCCACACACACACACACAGTAACTTGTATGCCAGCATGTGTATGGGTGAGTTTTTTTTTTTCCAGTGTCCGGCTTAACCGCAAATCCTTTTTAACATATAAAAAGTAACGTTTGTGGTTGCCGCTTCATAGTTTCCGGTATGTCTGTCTCGATGTGTGTGTGTGTGTGTCCATGTTGTGTATTCCCATTGTTGTTGTCAACACCATTTTATTTTCCCTGGTCATACGCTCTCTCTCTCTCTCTCTCTCTTGATCCAAGCAAGTTGTTGCGTATACGTTGCCTGGGCTTAACTGCAATGTCCTGCGTGCGTTTCGTTCAATTGAATTTGCGATATGTGAATATTTAAGCACTGCGCTGGGACAGCCTCAACTTCCTCGTCCTTATTCTCATATTCATTGCGGTAGTTGTTAAACTACTCTGGCTTTGGGTATTCACAATTTGGCTAGCAGGCGTGTTGAAAGTCATGTTTAACAAAAAGGTTTCATCTAACTATCCGCTTGTGCACCTGTGCTGGGAATTTATTTAGTTTTCGTCCCTTTTAATCTAATTTGTAACACAATGTAGAACATTATTCAAAAAGCCATATTTAAGATATGCGTGGCAGTTAATTGCTATCGCGTAAACACAAATTGTGTTAAATTATTACATAGAAAATATCGATTATTTAAGCAATTCATCGATTATGTAGCTTAATTGTCTTATACAATACTGTTTATTTTAAAAATAGCCCGTAGGCGTCGCCCTGAGAATATTTTTGTTTGTTTGTGACAACAATACACTTACAGGTATTTACATGTTTTGCCATAAAAAAAACTAGATTGCGTTCATGGTACCTCAATCTAAGTCCAACCTTAGTCGCTCCGATATTCGATATTTCTTTAAATACATTTTTTAGTATTTCTTCGCAGTATTCCACGTACCTCTTTTCTTCCCCTTGCTGCCTTATTACGAATCACAGACCGATAAGTTCCTTCCGCGCAGGAACAAAAGACTAAATCTTGTGCTGGTTTCGATTCCCAAATCTCATAGGACTGCGCCCCAAAACCTATCCTCTAGTTGATATACTATTTTTTACTGGTTGCACATACAATTTCTTTCTTCTCAGCATTTTCTTGTATCCAAGCAGCTACAATATTCAAGAAGGGGTAAGGATACATTATGGGCAAGAGATGGACCTCCCATATAGCCATGTAAATTCCTGAATTACGAATCCCTCGAATTGTAAATGTCTGAGTTGCAAAAACTTACGGTCTACATACTCCAGTCGATTTAATGAACTTAAGAGCTTACCACACCACAGATCATATGGTTCCGCAAGGGTCTTAGTATCCCATAATGTCCTAACTTAGTATAAAGTCTGGTGGGACTGATGTTATTAATAAAAAATAAAAGCTTTTAATAGACAGTAATCCATACAGATTTTAAAGCACATAACCCATTGTAACTCAAGAACGGCTGGGCATTTTTATAATCTTTGATTTGTTGGATGTGTTTCTGCAACAAAAAGCCAAATAAATTTTAGAAAATCGAAAAAAATCAAGAAATGAAGAATATTCTCATTTACTCATATATTTCATATGCATAGTTTGTTTGATGTTATCTCGAGAACGGATTTCAATACAAGAAATATGTTATTATCCATTTTAGAAAGCTTCAAGAGCTTCATAAATTTGCTTAAGCATATTAGTCAGGCCGTCGAGAGAAAACTGTGGGCCTTGGGGTGACTTTCGCCAGGCTACTTCTTCTTCTGCTTCTTTTATTCATTTAACTCCTTGAGGAGCATAGGGCCTCTGTAAAAATCTAAATCGTATTTGGTTTTGCGCCAATTGCTTCACTTCCCTCCAGGAACGTCCTGATTCTTCAGCTTCTTTCAGTTCGGCGCCATGTTGTTCTGGGTCTTCGGTTGCCCTGCTGGCTACTACTTTTTCCCAAAAAATTTGAAAGACATGATTCGTGATCAGTGCTCGGGGGATATTCCCTCGTCACCGCCGTGGCGATGGATCTAAAGACAGTTGAGATGGTGGGATAACGGAAAGATGACAAGTTAGCTTTATTATGATCAGGGAATCGCCCAAATAGATGCAGACTTCAGAAGTATGCAGTTCAAACTGATGATCATGTTCCGATCATATCTTAAATTTTCTTGCAGTAGGATCATATAAAAATCTTCAATCGTTTTGGCTTAGCTCAGCTTTTGCAGTTTCCTGTAAGTTGCTCCTTTCTCCTTTGCAGATAAGATTAGGAATAATCGCAGGTTCGTGCTCGGGAGGAATTCCCTCGTCGGCACCATGGCGACAGATCAAAAGACAGATGAGATGATAAGATAAGGAAAAAACGCCAAGTAGCTTTTGAATCTTAAAAGTAGCTTGAAGATGATAAGAGAATTACCTCAACGGTAGCAGACTTCAGAAGTATGCAATCCGCGCTGACGATCATGTTCTGATCATATCTAAGATTCTCTTGCAGTAAGATCATATCAAAATCTTCAAAAGCTTTAAAACTTCGGTTTAGCTCAGCTATTGCAGTTTCTTGTAAGTTGATTTGTAGATTAGATAATGAAGAATCGCAGGTCCTTCGAGAGAAAAGTATGGCTGGGTCGTTAATATCGGCGAGACCCAAGCACACTCCTTTTGTTTGAAGAGTTTAATTCAATTTACTCGTAAGGGAAATCAATTCAAGTCTACGAGACCAGGCAGAAACACTCCTGTCGACAGGCCAGAAGAAGAGGTTGGGAGCTTATATATTAGACACAGATGCGCATTTAGGATTTGTCTAGGGGGGGTTCTTCACTTCGAAGTGTATGTTTATCAGAGCTGACAAAAGACTATCAACCCATTTTTCCAACTTTTGGGGGGAATCCGAACCCGAAAACCCCCTGTGGATCCGCCACTGATTGCATAAATTCCGAAGCGTGTAACCCCCTTGATAATGATCAGAGAGACAATTAACCTTATGTAATCTGCGCTCCGAACTGACGATCATGTTTTGACCCCATTATAGATTTAGAGAAACCACCCATCAGCCCCCAATTGCCGTTGAAAGACCTAGAGAAACGGCTGGGAGTTTATCGATTGAACACAATTAGGCCGTAAATTGGCTAGCTATATTGCTCTTAGTCGCGTGATACCATGCCAAATGGTGTTATGACTCAGAGATCGTATGCAGAGATGAAGACTCAATCGGACACGACAAATCAAACATTTTCAGCTGTAGCGCTCATTTTGTGATTTCCTTGCACAAAGGCTGTATCAAAATCCTATAGAGCACTTCAACTTCGGCTTGGCATAGTTGTAACCGCAACTTCCTGTAAGTTGTTCTTGTATCCGTTGTAGTTGTGCTGTAGTTTGTTGTATCTACATAACTATCATTGCTTTTGTGTCCCTTTTGTTGCGTCTGCCAGGTTGTCAACGCCAGTAGTGCCCGCCACACTGCCCTTATGCCATGCCAACATGTCTACAACTACAACACCCGAGAAGAAGCAGCGTATGTGATTGAATTTTTATTGGATGATAAAAGTAACAAGAGGAAAAACGACGGGCAGATAGACTTATAGATAGAGCCCAAACCAGCGGTAAGCAGGTGGAAAAGCTTCATTGTAAAATATTTTTTCGTAAAGTAGTAAGTTGGTATGAGTAGCTGCTGCGGTTTGGCAAAAGATCTCACGATTCAGCTGCAG
This sequence comes from Chymomyza costata, assembly GCA_018150985.1. NCBI lineage: Eukaryota > Metazoa > Arthropoda > Insecta > Diptera > Drosophilidae > Chymomyza > Chymomyza costata. Next base: position 404,120 of record JAECWU010000555.1, on the reverse strand, counting down.
TTGGACCACACACAAACAAATTTTATTGATTTCACATGGTTTACATATGGCTGGAAACCGCTTTTGCTGCCAATGCCTCAATTCTATACGCTCGACTGGACACTTAAATCGACAACATTTACAAAATGACATAGTCACAGTCAAAGCGTTACGACCCAAAAAAAAATTATACCAAAAATCCCTAAAACGAAGACGAGCCTGACAAAGTCAACAGCAGCGACGTCAACGCCGACTGCGACGTCAACAGCTATGCTGGCATTTTATTTATTATGGGATACAACTCGTCTCAGTTTTTTGATAACGCTGCGGCGCAGTGCCAAGTCAATTTTGGCGAAAAACTTTTTAGAAAATTGAACAGAATTTACAGCGTAAATGTGTTGAGTGTGGGTGAAAATGTGTACGGAGTGGGGGAAGAACTAACATACATGCATGATGGCCAAAGGACATGAAGTCCGCTTGTAGGTTGGCAAAAGTAATGTATCGTATGGCAACACTGGCAGAAAGCATTTCAAGCATAAACTTCACAGCGTTGGGCTGTTTATGTTTACGTTTATGTTTATGTCTTTGTATGGGTGAGCGTGTATAAGTATCTATGTGCGTGTGCGTGAGTGACTATGTGTGAGTGTATTTGGGGTTTTACTGTCTGTGATTTGATGTTTACAATGGCAGCGTATACACTCTGACTGATAGCCGCAAACACACACGCACACACGCAGGCAGACAGTCAAACAAATACACACACTCATACACTATACACATGTGTGTGCCGTCTGTGTGTTATGCTTGTGGCTGGGGGGCAAGGCAAGTGATTTCAATAAATTTGATGGTTTTCCATTTGCAACCCAAACTCAATCGTCTATTCGCAGTAAAAAAATTTCGAATTACGCACAATGTCGACCCACTGTGTATCCTCGAACGATCCTGACTCAGGGAATTGACTGAGAGCCGTTTGAATGATGCGTTCTCACTTGCACACACACACACACACACACTGCTGCCGTCTTGCTCAAATGACTAATACAGGCAAAGTTATTGACATGGCAGCGGCTTTGCTTACAACGATGAGGGTAACGGAAGCGTCAGCCATTGCCCCCGTTTTAGTTGTAAGGACACACACACACCAAGTGGATAGCTGCTCTCAGCCTAGCCGCCATTGCGTATAACTTCAAAATGACTGCTTTATGTAAATCCTACGGATAACGTTTTGCAAATTGAATTTTTAGCATTTTATTTTATTTATTTTTCGCTTTTTTTTTCTCCTTCAGCACCCTCCTCTAGGTTTTGATGTCACCAAAGTGCTATTGCCTGCCCCAGTACCGGCTCCATATCAGCAGCAGCGCTTGCTTAATGCCGCGACCGCGTCTATCGGCTGTGCGTTTATAGATACTTTTCGTTCTTTGAGATACTTTTTTTTTTTCTTGTGAGCTATAGTTGCATGACAGCTAAGCCGCCGGCTGTAGTAGTTGAGTCCTGTTAAAGAGAGTGTAGAGAGAGACAGAGAGAGAGAGAGAGAGAGACACACACACACATCCAAGTCAACTGTCAGGATTTGCCATATAGACATGCTACACATGTACTTGACATATAGAGATTGAGTTTTTTTTTTTTTTTTAATTTAAAAGGTCTAAATTTGATTTTCATTTGAGCTGCGTTTCTTTTGTTGCCAAAAATGGTAGCTAAAGTTTGGCTAAGGTTGGTTGGCAAATAGAAAAGGCAAATTGTTAAGTGTTTGTAAGCCATTTGTAGCTGTTCAAGGTAAAAGCTTTGAAATTGTTTGAAGTTTTGCTGCATCTATGTATAGCATCAAGTGTATTTAAAATTTGGGCATCTTGAAGGCTTCTGACCTTGGCCTTCTGTTTGATCATAGGCTTTAATTTGATAAAAAGTATTTTCAATATTGACTATAAAGCTAAAGGGGTTCGAACACTAATTGATTGTTGCTCTAAAGATTTGAACGTCTCTTAACTTATTTTGGAAATTTGCTTCTGCGTTTGTAGCCTTGGAGACTAGGACTTGATAGAATCATCACAAAAGCAATTCCTTTTATTGACGTTTCGTAGTTTAAACTAAGTTTCACATCTCCCACTGTTATTCTATTTAGAAAGACTTTGCCCAATAAAGGGTCATCAATCTTGAGGTTTTTTTTTTAATGCAAAAAAAACACAAAAAATTTCAAATGAGTCAGAAAATCTTTATTATCAATAGAAAGAACCATTCCTGCCTTTCGCTTTTTTAAAGATAATCCCTTTCAAATGTTGGCCGCAACTGCGCCGTAGCTCATCCATGTGGAGGTTCCAATTTTCGTTGACGCGTTCGAGCATAATCGGATAATGTTGGCCTCTAATGCTTCAATCGTAGCTGGCTTATCCATAAACACTTTAGACTTCACGTAGCTCCAAAGGAAAAAGTCTAACGATGCAATCTCTCACAATTTTGGTGGCCTATTCACCGTTCCGGAGTTAGTACAGTAAAAATAGACAAAAAAAGGGGTTGACCAGGAAAAAATTGATTGCTGGACTTTCTCTTGCTTATTGTATTAAGGACCATCCAAAAAGTCCAAAACCAAAATGCTGACCTCCTGCCTCTGTGGGGTTTTGCGTTATTTTGACATTTGTGTCGGCCCATTTACCTCGAATTCTATAAGTCATACATAAAAACTTCCAAGGCAAAAAATTTTCAAAATTGAATTTAAAATTTTATTTGTAATGGAAGGTATGCCCAGAAGTTCATATTTTAGGCGGCAGAGGGCGCCAAAGTTACCACAACGCAGTTTTTCGTAATTTTCACCAACCCCCTGCCCTTTTTTGTTTTTGGTGTGTAATTATAGATCTCAAAAAAGTAAACAAGACTGGTTTATGAATCATGTAAGTATCTCTAGTAGTTTTCTCGTTAATACGCTTTAAAATCATCCCGTACCTTGTACTCACGCGTGATTTATCAAAAAAACGCTATTAAAAAAAAAACCTCAAAATTGATGACCCATTACATTGCACAAGTCTACAATACCCTTGCCTAAATGCGGTTCCAGGATTTGGTCTTAGGGGAGGTTCTTCACTTCGCAGTGTTCGAAAAAAACTATCAAGCCCTTTTTCCCATTCTTGGGGCGAGTACGGACCCAAAAACCCCATCTCGGCATGTTCTATATAGACTATAAACGTCTTACTACTAATTAAGTTATATCATTTATTTAAAAATTGTCAATTTCTATATAATGAATTGCTTTTATTTTAATACTTCCATTTGCTCAAACAGCTGAATTAATGAAAGAAAATAAAATGTTGCATACTTTTCAGCATGTCCTTGCATTGAGCTTTATTTATGGAAAATTTTCCAACATTTTGTGCATATAAATGATAACAAAATGTCTGCAAGTTGATTAAGACTACGTTTTGCCATTCAAAATGGAAACCATTTACATATTCATTTGGCATTTGTTGTGTGTGTGTGTGTGTGTGGAGCGGGCGGAGCTACGGGCGGGCCAAGTGAGATGATCATAAAACCATTGGCTTACCCATCAATTAAGCTGCACTGTTGTTGTTGTTCCTGTCATTATTATTATTGTTATTATTATTTGTGTGGGTTTCTGTGTGTATATTGGCTATTGTGTTGGTTATTTTATTTAGCTTTGCATTGGTTTTATTTCAGTTTGTTGTTTTAAGGTTTTTTTTTTTTTTTTTTTGCCTGTCATTTGGCATTCCACTAATGAGTTTTGTGATTTCTCATTAATTCATTGAATTTTTTAATTAGTGCTGCATTGCTTTTTATTACTGTTGTGCTGTTTCTTGTTGTTGTTGTTGTTGTTGGCAACACTGCTGTACAAATGTTGTAATTGAAAAATAAATGAGGCAATCAACTTTTTGACCTGTCATGTAGCAAATATTTTAGGTATTGAACCTCCGATAGTACAGCCCAGCACATAAAATATACATTCAGATTTCTTTTTGTTTTAATACCCTATATGCTTTGGTTCAGGCGTTTACTAGATTTCTGAAAAGTATGCAAACAATAATAATTTCTTTACGTGACTATTTCTTTTTATGACTGCGGAATTTCGATTAGACGTTTCAACCGTTTTCTCTTTATTAGGCAAGATAATAATGGGTTTTCCAAAAAGAGGTGATATTTTGGTATAGTATAAATGATCGGATGTTTATTTCATAATAAAGAGGATGGTATGCCGTTAATAATGAAAAACAACATCAGACAAACGACCACGCTTACAGGACCATATCCTTTTCATGAAATTTTCCATAACCAAATCGCAAAGTGGCTGCCCTATGTTCTCGATAGCCTGACGAATGCTATCTTTGAGGTCTTGAATCGACGCTGGGCTGTTGGCGTGGACCTTATCTTTCAAGTGGCCCCAAAGGAAGAAGTCGCAAGGTGTTAAATCACAAGATCTCGGTGGCCAATTGTGATCACCTCTTCGAGAGATAACATGGTCCGGAAACTCTTCCCGTAAAAGAGCTATGGTTTTATTGCTTGTGTGGCACGTAGCGCCATCTTATTGAAATTAAACGTTCAATACCATCCAACTCCGACCATAAAAAATCATTAATCATCTCTCGATAGCGCAATCCATTCACCGTAACTGTTGGTCCAACCTCATTTTCGAAAAAGTAAGGTCCAATGACTCCGCCGGACCATAAACCGCACCCAACAGTCCTACGTTGAGAATGGAGTGGCTTCTCAACAATAACTCTTGGGTTTTCCGAGCCCCATATGCGACAATTTTGCTTGTTGGCGTAGCCACCGAGGTGGAAATGGACCTCATCAGTCAAGATGATTTTTCGATGGAATTCCGGATCATTTTCATGCATTTCAAGAACCCAATCAGCAAAGACACGACGTTGTTGATGATCGGCCGGCTTGAGTTCTTGTGTTAACTGAACTTTATAAGCCTTGAGACCCAAGTCTTTATGCAAAATACGGTGTAATGACGTTTGTGGAATGCCCAATTCCAAAGAACGACGAGGAATGGACAAACCTGGGTTTTCTACAACACTTTGGGCTACAGCAGCAATATTCTCAGTTGTTCTTGAGCGATGTACACGGGTTTTATTCTTCACATCACTAACTTGTCCCAACAGCTCAAATTTTTCCAACAATTTCTGTATTGCGGTCCGACAAGGTGCTTCATGACGACCCAAAAATGCTTTTGTTTTGGGAACTGTGACTGCAAGATTTTCACCATTTTTGTGGTGAATTTTAATAATTTCAATGCGTTGTTGAAGCGTGTATCGTTCCATTTTAAGTAATGGCGTAATTTCTACTTGTCAAATGTCAAAGAATAAAAGCTTCAAAAGTGGCAGCTAACGAAATACCGGGTGATTCAAAATAACACCTCTTGTTGGAAAACCCTGTATTACTTTGAAACCATATTTTGCTAACTAAGCAGGTTGCACAATCGTCGCCATCTGGAAAGTAACGACTTTTATCAAATACGTACTCATTTTGTTCAAAAAAATTTCCCGTCCCTAAATTGCTTAGTTAAGTTAATCTGTTAAAGGAAAAAATGTATAAGAATCACTTATTTAAGTTACGATTTTATTTATGTTTTCTTTTTATGTCACAAAATGGGTATAATATCTCAAAATATTAGAGTATTGAAAGATGTGTGATTCTTAGCATCTTAATGTTATATTTTTGTTAAAAATTACTCATTTTTCAACACTTCAATATTCCGAGACACTTTTGTTGATAATGGCAAACTAACTCCTCATTCTTACAGCTACAGTGCTGTGCTTAAAGTGAACCAAGAGTTGAGAATCCCATCTGCAGCTTTCGTTTATGCAGAACCCCTCAACTTCCCAATTCCTCAACTTAACAACTACCGTGAATACCCCTAATATAGCAACTCAAAGCTTCTTACCGATATAATCATCAGTGGCCTTATAGCATAAACAACTAAATATCAGAGACTGGATACTTTTAATTAAAATATAAAGTTCGTTTATTCTTATTATTATATTCTGGCCGCGTTCCCACTTAGGAGCATTTTGTGGTTTACAATCACTTTGTAAAAGCCACTCAGTTGAATATTTATGTGCGAAAATGTAAATTTAGACCCCTCCCAAATAAACTGCCGAATATTTCATGTTTTATTAAAGAACAAGCTGGAGCCACCAAATTCATTATGTAGAGTCATGAGAGCCAAACAAACAAAAAATCGTTGACTTTAACACAAAGCATTTCCTGTTCCCATATAATAATAATAATAATTTTTCACTGACCAAAGTAGACGAAGTCCTAGTCAACATCAAAAGTTTTTTTTTGTTTTTGAAGAAGAGAATTATAAGTTCTGTCTTGCTCTTCTTCAATACCAACATCACCTTGGCAGATAACCTTTTATAGCCGCGACCCCGGTCACATTTCGCTGGGTATGACCAATGGTGGCAATATCATCTGCAAATTCACTTTGGCTTTTTCTAACATATTCTTCGTGGCAAAGTTCAAGAGTTCCCAGAATATCTCCCATCAGACACTCAGCATGGCTTGGAATGCGGATTGCTGACGGAACAAGGTTAACTTCACAATAAAATGACTGTTTCGGAGTCGTTCAAGTAAATGTAAAAGTCAGAACAAAGGTGAATATGTGTAATTGGACTACTCAAGTAAATCCTTATAGGTTTCTTAATAATAATAATTATTCCTGACTTGACTATTTTGTCAGTCGCCCCTAGGTGCAGCATAGGGATCTCTATTAATAACTTTTCGAAAAGAACAGGGACCTACAGTTAATAGCCGTATCCGAACGGAATGCACCAGTGCCTCTGCGGGGAATCAAACCACCGACCATTAGGTTACAAAGCAAGTATGCTACATAAACGCTATCGATGGCCTGTTCCTTTATAACATAAACTTTTTCCTTTTAATACAAATTTAATACTTAATGCATTTAAAATCTTCCATGTTTTACTACGTAGAGTCATGAGAGCCTAATAAAAACGGTCGACATTTATCTTAGGCATCTTAATTTTTTTTACAAATAATTTTTGTAATTTATTTTAAGGAATTTTTTTATTTTTATTTCCTATGTCCAATAGCTGTGCGATTGAACTCAAAAGAAATCAGTAGTAGTTCCTCAAAATTGATAAGAAAATGTATAAGTTATGAGTATATATGTAAAAAGCAGGGTATTCACTTTGAGCGTGCAAAAAAGCAGAAGTGCCCGATACGTAAGCAACAATTTACTTTTTCCTTCTTGAATATAGCAGTTTGATTGAATTCAAAAGTAATCACTTTATTCGTTTATTCGAATACGAAAGACGATATAGAAATTGTATTTTTGTTCAAGCACAATATTATTCGCTTTTTGCTTTGTGGGGCAGAAAAGCAAAAGTGCCCGACTGACTGCGTGGGCAACCCTAGCCCCAAACCAAATAATGCAGAAGTAACAGACTTATAAGGTGATCAACAACAATCAGATATTTAAATGTGTCATATGATATGCTTTTTTTTTTTTCTTATATTTGTGTTACTATGTAAGCCGAAAGCCTTTTTGCTGTCGGTGCTTAGAAATATAAGTTAAATTATGTTTCGTACAGTTTCTTTGTCTTAAAACAAAAAATTAAAATAATATCAAACACAGCACAAATATATGTACACACTGGCAGATATTTGCGCTTTTAACAAGATTCTATTGGGCAGTAGTGGCCTATTTTGCGTATTCAAGTGCCTTGGTCGAGCAAAAGTGCACAACTTTAATAAGTGCATGTTGTAGTTGGGCACTTCTGCATTTCCGCCCAGTAAAGTGAACAGTCAAAATCTTGTTTAGTAGTGCTGGTGAAAACATCGATGATCGAAGTTTAAAATCTCTATATATCGATGTTGGCCAACAGAGATGTTTCTCCAGTACTTCTGCACTCATCAAATGGGTGTTTAGTAGTGCTGGAGAACAAATTTTGATGGCCAACATCGATATATACATATGTCAAACCTCGATCATTGATGTTTTCTCCAGCACTATTGTTTAGGCTTTCAATAAGTCAATTTACATTAAGCGATCTGTATATAAAATAATATACAATAAGCAATCATCGGCCTAAGTTCAAAGCTTATAATAATACACTCAAGAGTCTGTGTCGGGGCAGAAATACTCAATTTTATTTAGAGTAAGTTCTTGTTGGGCACTTTTGCATTTTCGTACAACAAAGTTAACATTACACTACTATGCAGATTAAACCGAAATTTCTTAAAGTTTCTAAACTCCTATTTTGGACAACGTGGTTGCAGTGTATCCCACTAGCGTTGCCGCATTCTTTCTTTTGTTCTTGGTTGTTTGCCTGATTTTCATGGCTTTGAACGTGGCACTTTTGTGGGAAAACACATCAAAATTACAATGTTGTGGCAGCAACAGCGTTGCATGCCGCTAACCGCCCTCAAAAGGTAATTATGCCCCCGATCGACCGACTATCCAACTTACCGACGCTTTGACTGCTCGACTGCATGTTGAGCTTTTTTGATTATAATTGTTGTCGATTGTCATTACAGTTGGTTGTCATTTTTGTTATTGTGTTGTTGTTGCCCCCCTCTTGGTAACCACCCTTTGTTGCGGGTTTGTTGCTCGGTTGCACAAGCGGTTTGTCCATTGGCAGCGCATTCATGGTTCCTGTCAACACAATTGTTTCGCGCAAGTTGGCCACATACGCATGCCACAGCTACTGCCCAACCACCCCCTCCATTCAAACACAAAACTCTGCAAAAATTAATGCGAATTGAGTTGTTGTAAGCAGCCCCACGCGCCACTTTCGACTATGTCCGGCCATTTACGCCCAGATTTATATGGTTCTACCTCTACTAAATAGATTTTGGCAGATTTTTGGCCAGGCAGCCAAAGTGTGCCCAACCTTGCCTCGGGCTTGGCTCAGCTCAGCACTGCACGGTTATTTCTAAAACGCGACAAGCAAAAGATTTCTAAATTTTGGGCACGTACTCGACGTTCAAAAGAGATTAAAAGCGTATAATTGTCGCCTTAGCAGCGTCTATGGAACACAGACCGGAAGGGGCGTGCTGCTTTTTGCGTAAAGTTGTGCAAAGTTTTTTATTTTTTTTTTTGGGTGTCGGACTGGGCGTGGCACTGGGTCTTGGGTTCGGAGGCTTGCTACAGTGCCTGTCAGGCATGATTTAGGCAAGAAACGCTCAAAATGAGCTGGGCCAAGTGTGAAGTCCTCGTTCGAGAACTTCACTTGTTTGTCTTGCTGAATGGGCTGACGCTTTGGCGCCTAAGCGAGCAAATTTAATTTCCGTGACAGAAATAAGTTTTTCGCTCAAATGAACAGCCATAGCCCAAAGAGAATGTGTCAGTCTTTCGTGCCTTGTCATTCAGCTCGGTCTCTGACTAGAGATGTGTCAGGCACGCGAACGATAAGCAAACATACTACGCCAGACGACTAAGTTTAAAATCTCTTGCCAAAGCTGCCGGTGGGGTGGAGATAATCATTTGGATAGAAATAAACATATCTTCTATGAAGAGGAAATTGGAAAGACCGATGAATGCGAAGTTTATGCGAAGAATTGCTGCCTTTGGTTTTTTTTTTTTAGCACAACAGTGTTTGCAAATTGTTTGAGGTAAGATTTTTTAAGCACGTGGTGATGGTATCTGGTAGCTTTTTTTGTATAAGGTATTAAATCTTATTTGGTTTAAGCAGGCCTGATGAGAGGGGGAAAGGGGGGATTTCCCCCTAGCCCGCAGTTTTCTGAGAGGCCCGCTGTAATTACTGTCGTAATAAAATGATTCAAGCTAAAGCTGTAATAATGGGGCCACTGCATTTTCCCACACGCAAATAAGCAACAATTTGCTCGCGCCATCTAGCGACAATGACTTGCTTGCGACATCTAGCGGCCAATTTTAATTAAGTGTCGCGGAAGACGTATTAAAAAATTATTTTATTTTATGCAGAGATCTTAATGAATATTTTTATATTCAATTTTTATTTTTTTTGAAATTTTAGATTGACTTTCTATTATTGCTTACACAAATAAGCAACAATTTGCGCGCGCCATCTAGCGACAATGACTTGCTTGCGACACCTAGCGGCCAATTTTAATTAAGTGACGCGAAAGACGACTTAAAAAATTATTTTATTTTATGCAGAGATCTTAATGAATATTTTTATTTTCAATTTCAAAGTGCATTAACAATTTTTATTTTTTTTGAAATTTTAGATTGACTCTCTATTATTGCGAACACAAATAAGCAACAATTTGCGCGCGCCATCTAGCGACAATGACTTGCTTGCGACACCTTGCGGCCAATTTTAATTAAGTGACGCGGATGACGACTTAAAAAATTATTTTATTTTATGCAGAGATCTTAATAAATATTCTTATTTTCAATTTCAATTTCAAAGTGCATTAACAATTTTTGTTTTGTTTTTTTTTTTTGAAAAAAAAAAATGGTTTTTGATTTTACTCAAAAATAAAAAAATTTAAAAAAAATATATTATTAATGGAAAATATTCGCTTGAAAAAGATTTAAGAAATGAGGAAAATATAAAGTTAATAAAAAAAAATGTTAATTTAAAGTAAAATAACTATATTTTTGAAAGAAACATTTTCGCTTCAGGAAGTTTTAAAACATGAACAAAATATTTAGTATTTTGAGCAAATGCAGTATTTTACGAAGCAAGACTTTTTTCATATTGAGGCGCTTGGCATTTCAATGTTGGGAATACAAAATATTCTTTGTCTTTTTTTAAGTTTTAAATTTAAATTAAATTAAAAAATCAGCGATTTTGATTCTTTGGGTCATTTTAAGTAACTTTGCCCAAGAAACTTTGGGTCTTAAATGAATTTCATGTCGCACACTTTTTCAAAAATGTTGGAAAATGGACAAAACGTTGCGAAAATCTACGAAATTTGGTAAAGTGCTTGAGAACTATTAAAAGTGACATATTCGTCGATTTTCACAGTATTTTGTCAATTCTCAAAAAAAAAAAACACAAAAGAGACCTCTGGCGGAGCTCAAAATAAAAACAGATATGGAGAATTGATTCCTCGACCCAAAAAACTCCCAAGTACACATTTTTAAAAAGTGGGCGACTCGAAATCCATTTTGGACCCATAGTTTCTAAATACACATATCCATGATCTCCTAGTTGGAGCATAGGAGCCTTTTTAAAGAACTTGGTTACTGTACGATTTTAAAGTACTCATCTTTATTGATATCATTAATTCTCTAAAAACCTTTTGCAGCTATACTGTCCTACAAAGGCGAGCAAGAGTAATGCACGAGCTCATTTACCTCTTACACAAACTACACGACCAAGTCTCATCTCTAGCACTTAAGCGTGCCTCTTTGGAAGGGCGAATCTGTGTGCGTGCGTGACACTGTCAATAAGAGTAAGTTTTCTTGTGTGTGTGTGTGTAAACGATCGACCCCTAAGTGCTGCGGACTTTTATTAAAAGCTCATTAAGGCTGCTTGGCCCGCTCTTTATACTCACTCGCTCACTCACTCACTCTCTCAATCTTCGTCTATTCATTTCGAACTTTGCAAATCAGCGCCGAAATGCGAGTTGCCACTTATTGGAAACAGTTTAGAGTTGACCAATCTGCAAAAAAGTTTTTCCACTTTTGCCAGGCCAGCCATCCAGTCAGCCAGCCATACATCAAACTGTGGCAAAAGGCAAATCTGCGGCTGCCCACATTAACGGCAAATAAATCCATCACCCATCACAGTACACAGTGCCCGGATTCGTGCTCATCATTATGCTTGTGGTCCACGTCGTTGGCAATAGGACTCCCGACTCCCCTGCCTCTTGTTTTGGCAAACACGTCAGTGACATCATCATTATGCCGTTAGTAAAAGTAGTCCAATGCGCTCACCTTCAATGTCTCGGGGCCTCGCTTAGTCTCACTTTGACGTGACGAAGCTGCTGCTGCCCAGAACCAGAAGGAAGCCAATTTTTCAAACGCAGCAAAGCAAAAGCTCAGCAGCTACCCAACAGAAGTAAGAAAAATTGTGCGGTCCAAGCAAAAAATTTTTCACTCGAACATCTCAGTTTTTCCAGTTACTTATACTTTTTTTTTTTGATACACTGTAGACTTAGGTATAAGAGTATTATAGATTTTCGTAGTGGATGTAAAAGGCAATGGAAGGTTTGGCAGAACATGGCTACGAAACGTCTACAAGCTAGAAATATCAAATCAGAGGATACTCAAGATTCGTATGCTGAACTAGTAAGTCGAGTTATGTTGGAAGCTGATCAAGTCACTCCCAACAACGTGCCTTAAAGGTGCCTAGGCCTCTAAAAGTATCGTTAGAAAACTATATGCTTTATAACTTTTCGTGGACCATGACTTCAAGGTATACCTATATATACCATTCTACTTCTATACAAAACTTGGTACATACCAGCCCCTGCAAAGTATCGATACCCAACTTGGAACAGATATGAACTTATTGGGCAGCATAAGTATAAGGTATGCTTATAACAGACACCTTCCTCTCTCAAAAGTATCGATACGAAGCTCGGTCAGATATTAATTTATTGGGGAACGTGAGTACAAGGTATCATTCATTTGGGCAGCTTGCCCTCTCGAAAGTATCGATACGAAACTCTGGGCAGATATCTTATTGGGGAGCATAAGCACAAGTTATTCCCATATCAGCCACTTTCACTTCACAAAAGTATCAATACGAAACTCGGGGACTATGAGTACAAGGTATCCCTATATCATTCATCTTCCCCTCTCAAAAGCATCGATATGATTCTGGGTGGTAGAGGGCATCCCTATACCGAACAGTTCCGCTCTCAAAAGTATCGATACGAAACTCGGGGAATATAAGTACAAGGTATCCCTTCCCCTCTCAAAAGTATCGAAATGATACTAGGCAGTAGAGGGTATCCCAATTGCGGACAGTTCCCCTCTCAAAAGAAACAATACTTAACTCGGGGAATATGAGTACAAGATTTCACTCTATCGGGAATATTCCCCTCTCAAAAGTATCGATATGATTCTAGGTAGTACAGGGCATATCTATACTGAACAGCCTCCCCTCTCAAATGTGTTGATATAAAGCTCTAGGCAGTTATATACTTATTGGAAACATGAGTTTAGTGTATTCATATGTCCGGCTACTCCCAAACTGATTCAAAATTTTCCCCACTTTTTTCTTTTTTTTGATTTTGGTTTTTCTTGAGCTTGTGCTCTTTTTTGTCTCGTCCACTCGTCCTTGGCGCTTGGCTGGTTGGCTTTGTTAGTTACCTTTTTGCGTCTTTGGGCTGCTTTGCTAAATCAAAATGGCGTTGGGACCGCGTGCCTGCGCTTGAAGTGATTTACTCGCTGACGACTCCTTTAGCCAATGCTGTCGAGCTTACTTGGCATTCATGACCACGGTCTGACACACTGCCAGCACCGACGACACCACAGCTCGTCTCTAGCGTCTTCTTCGGCTTGCTCCGCTTGTCGTGGCTGACGGCGCCTCAAATTGGATATTTCAGCCACTCAAGCTGTGGCGAGGGGCACTACCACTACCTGCGACGACTACGTCGAGTGATTCGCTCGTGCGCAAAAATTTGCGCCCTGTCACATGTGCGTGCCTACAAATTAACTTCAAAAAAAAAAAACACCAACTTGCGACTGTAAAGAAAACCAAAAATAATAAAGACCAAGTCAGCAGAAAAGAAATTCCGCACTCAATAAGATGACCAATCTCGTACAGAGCACAAAACCTCACAGGGAACGTTTCATTGCATTTGTAAAATATGGTCAAACCTTCAAAGAAAAGTAACCAAACCAAACATAAAGCATCCCCCGGCGTTACTACAAAAACATTGCCAATACGTTGTGGAGCGCTCTTACGCTCCACCTCATCCTGCCCTGGTCATTATTCTTGAGTTATTTGTAACCTTTTTTTTTTTCTTCGTTAAGAGAGTGTATATATATATTTTTTTTTTTTTTGGATTCCATTTAAAGTTTGTAAAACCAAAACATCAATCTTGACGAAAGTTGTTGCGGCTGGCTGTTTCAAGGGCGTGGCATATATCTCCCACTGTGTTTTTTTTTTTTATTTGGGGGCACTCCTGTGCCTTCTATATAAGTCGTAGGAAGTGTCAGGCAGTTTCAGAACAAGATTGTGACTCATTAAATTACATTGCAAATGTCATTGTAAAGTAAGTAAAATGAGGAGGAGTGCGTAGCACTGAGGCGGTGTAGCAGGCTGTATGTATGTCAGGCACTGGCACAACATTGCGTATAAGTAACATTCATTTATTTATGTATTACTTGCCTGGTGGCAGCAAGTCTGGGGCGACAGCCTCTTGTGTTCTTGTTGTTTTTTTTTCTGGTTGGCACACTCTGGCAGCAATTTAAAATGATAATTTACACAAATGCGTTTAAATAAATAAAACTCGCAGGAGCTGCGACAAGCATTCTGAAGCGAAGCTGAACTTACCGGCAAGACTTACAACCAAGCCAAAAAAAAAAAAAACTGCTTCAAGCAGTTTTAACGAAGTTTCAATGCTCTATCAGGAAAGTCGGGCAAATGCCAGTCAATTCTATAAAAGGTGTAAATAAAGTTCTGAGCAGATTGAGCAAGCTCTTGAGCAAGAAATGAAGCATCGCACAGTGGCACGGCAGCCGCAAAAGCGTTGCAAAAATCAAAATTTTGATGAATACTTTTGTTAAAATCAATACATGTATCTTATTTAGAATTTCCCAAGGATCAAGAAAATTAAATTTTTATTCAATTCAGATGAATAGTTTAGTTGTTACAGCCACTCAAAGTTGAGTATATTTTCCACTATAAAAAAAATATAAATTTTTTGAATAAAAGTTCATGTTTAAAACTGTTTTAAAAAAAAACTATGCAACCAACTGCTATTTTCTTGATTTGTATAAAAAGGTATATGGAATTTAAGCATAAAATAGAAAAAAAATTACTTCGTATCTTTTCTAGGTTTTTCAATACATCCGTTTACCTGAACCACTATATTTGGAACACTTTTTCAACTTTGGAAGAAAATAAAAAAACATTAACCCAAATTAACCATTTTCGTTTTAACATAAATACGTTTGTTATCAATTTATTTACCTGCTCTATAAAGATTGTCTGCATAAATTTGCCTGTTTGGCTGTAAAGCCAGTAAAGGCCCTGAAACCCAACTCCAAATATGCTGACGCAGGTATAAGAAGAAGAATACGCATTAGATGCAGCCACTAAATTTAGAGTTGATTGCTTTTATTTTCACTTAACAATCAAATAAAGCCTACCTGTGACATTTGAAAAAAAGGATTAATCATCCCAATTTTTTTGGTGTTTCCAGGTAGTTCTAAAACATATGATGTAATTTAATTTGTACCTGTTACACGGTTTCTGGATGTTGGCTTAAAATTTGTATATATTGCCTGAATACTTCAGAAACATAACATTTTTGTTTTGACTTTATAAGAACACACATTGCAGTGAAAAGTATTTTTAAATATAATTCGCAAGCATTGATTTTATAAGTGTAACGATGTCTTTGGAAAACGTTAAATTATTTGAGTTGTTCAAAAACTCCATAAACGCGAAGGAGTTCGTTTCGGCCATCAGAAAAGAACTTAACGTTGAGGAAGCAAATATAGAGAAGTTTGATCCCCTTAAGAGCAAGCTTAATCTTATTTATGCCAAAATAAAAACAAAGTGGCAAAACTCTCATCGCTGCCAAGGAAATTTTATTTTGCAGCACGAAAACTGGCTAAAAGGATTAGCCCTTATTGAAAATTTCTCAGAAGAACCTCAGACGTCTACGCACCGAAACAGAGGAAGACCTACAAAATGTTTGGACGAGTGTTCAAATTTTACTAGAAAGAGAAAACTTGCCGATGCCACAGTCGATAAAGCCACGGATCATCTATCGGAGGCTCTATCAATAAAGTATAGGAACGATGATGAAAAAATTAGGTCGCACATTACAAAAGCGGTAGCCCTTTGCGACTAAAAAGGATAAAGGAAAGCATCCCCACACCACCAAATTCACTACCAATGGAATATAGCGCTGATTTGAATTAGAATGATTTGGATTTGAATCTGTCCAAGGGAAAATATATAATATTGCGGGATTCTTTAATCCGACATAATGTAAATATTCTTCCTGGATACAATAAAATTGGATCGGCTAAACAGAGCGCAGTACCACAACCCACTATAGGGACGGAAGTGTCAGCAGAGATTAAACTTCAAGATCTAATGGACCACACTGCAAAACGTCAAAAAATATTTTGAACTGCAAGGAAAAAATTAACGGCAGCAAATTTGGTGAATATGCCACCAAGACTGCAGAGCTGTTAATGGAAAAATATCCAGGAAAAAAACTGACTCCCACGCTTCACAAAGTTTTGGCACATGGCCAAACTATAATTGAATATCATTGCCTTCCCATTGGGGAGATGTCAGAAGAAGCCCAGGAATCGAGAAACAAGGATTATAAAAAATTTAGAGCTATGAATACATGTAAAGTATCACGATCAAGGGAAAACGAGGATCTTTTTAATATGTTGGCAGCCTCTTCAGATCCACTAGTAGCGTCCCTTAGACAAGTGAGATCCAATACAGAATTAACAAGTAGTTATTCAAAAGAAATGTTAAGTCTTTTAGATATTCCTTCAAATGTAAATGTGGATGATTATTTTACAAAAAACTACTGATAAGATAAATTATGTAACATATTATAATAAAAAAGCATTGTTAAATTAAATTTATTGACTGAAATATAAAATTATAAAATACAAAATGTATCATCAAAATTTCTTTATTTTTATAAATGAAAAAAAAAAATATTTAGGTACATATTTTTCAATGGCAAATGTTGCACAGGCAACAAAATCCAACTTCCACAACATATTGCCTAGCTCACAGATATCGTGTCACAATACATGGGTACTTGTTTTAAATCCTGAACATTTTTCTTTCAATTAAAATTTAATTCATAAAAATATTTCAATTGGTTTAGAAAATATGAAAAAAATATGTATATATTTTTCAATGGCAAATAGTGCAAAAGCAACAAAATCCAACTTCCAAGACATATTGCGCAGCTTTCAGATATCGTATCACCATGTATGAGTACTTATTTAAAAGCCTGATCATTTGTCTTTCAACTACAATTTATTTCATTAAAATATGTTTATTGGTTTAGAAAATATGATTTTTGCAACGTTTTTTCGGCTTCCGTGCCACTGTGCATCGCTGAAACAGTGCTCAAGAAGAGACTCAAGATTCGAAGCGTCGAATTGAGTGGGAAGACAGCAGAAAATGAACTTCAATTCAAGACAAATACAACCAACCCCGCAAAAAAAAACTGCTTCAAGCAGTTTTAACGAAGCTTAATGCTCTATCAGAAAAGTTGGGCAAATGCCAGTCAATCCTTTAAAAGGTGTAAATAAAGATCTGAGCAGATTGAGCAGGCTCTTGAGCAGTTCTATAAAGCAAGAAATGAAGCAGCGCAGAAACAGTGCTCAAGAAGAGACTCAAGATTCGAAGCGTCGAATTGAGTAAGAAGACAGCAGAAAATGAACTTCAATTGAAGAGCCAGAGCCATGACCATAGATAGCCATGCAAAGTTAGGAGTAAGATCTGCTAGAGATCAAAATTTAAAATTCGTACGCTTGAGTAAAGAATCCAATCCATTTTAAAGTTAGATATTGTAGTATTTAACGTGAGTATTTTTTTTTTTAAATAAAAAACGTAGACAATTTTTAAATTTTTTTAGAGTTACATAAAATTATAATTTATATATTAAAAAATATGAATTTCACACTGCAAACAAATGACCATCTAGGCTGAGTCTGAACTAAGCGTTCAAAAATAAAACGAAATTTCGTATTTGAGCCTAATAAGGAATTTATTCTTCTAGTTTTTCCACCGACTTGAACTACAGCGTGTTTCTTTTAGAGCTTCACTTTATCTGGCAACCCATTTAACAGCTGATAGTTACTTTTTGTTGAGTTTGGTTTGACATTTCATTATGGATAGACTTAGACCAGAGCAACGCTTGCAAATTGTTGAAATTTTTTATTAAAATAATGGTTCCGTTTGTCAAACTTATTCAAAATTCAAAATTTTGTTTTCCTATGAAGCCCATTTTTGGTTGAATGGATACGTTAATAAGCAAAATTATCGCATTTGGAGTTAGGATAATCCACAAGCTTTTGTCGAAACACCATTACATCCACAGAAAATTACTATTAACAGAGACAATTGATTCTTTTATTATTATTTTAACTTGTGTAACTCTAAAAAAACACCCTTTATTTTAAGGACCAATACAGTCTACAAACAACCACCAAAATAAACAACCAGTCCAAATCATATATAAATACACAAAATATTTTGTATATCTACATCAGCTAATTGTAGGCGTTGCAAACTTCCTGTTAAACTGTGCAATACCTTTTCCCCACTAAAAGGGTATCAGGAACAACACGCCCATCAAAAAAAAAAGCTGCTTGTTAGGTGTAGGCTACAATTGTCCTTAAATCACGCGTAATGAAGTTGTCGCTGTGTGTCGTTTATATTGTTGTTGTTGTTGTTTTTTGCATTTTATCGCACGCATTTATTTTTGCATTTCAAACTTGTTTTGCCAGCCAAATAAATTACGCAACAACAAGGACACCCCTCTCTCCAAGGCCATTAAAGTAGCAGGAGACAAGCAGGCCGATAGACAGCCATCTGGAAACCCTGGACTAAAGCAAGTGACACTTTATATAGTTAGAGCTGGCTATGTACTTGACTTCAGCTTAACCACGTGCCGATTCACAGTTTAAACGCTTGTCATTCGTCACATGGTCACCCTAGCAGGTGTGCATAACCTCACAAAACCAAACTCACGCCATGATGCTATCTAAGCAAACAAATGTCCAAGCTGCAAATGTTTTGTTCCCAAAGTGCCAAATGGCTTCGTTAAAGCTGCAGCAAGCCCCTTCACTTTCCATACCTCCACCCCTATTCCACGCTGTCCATGTGCATGTCATGAAAATTACATGTTTACAACGGTAAAGCCAAATGCAGCTAAGGTAACGGTAAACACACATTAACTTGCTCGCATACAATATTTTTCACTCAAGGTCCTTTTTAGCACCAACACTGGTTTGTACAAGGTGTGTAGAGTCCTCTCTACAATACATTATGCCCAAAATACGCAAGCAAAACTATGAGCAAAGATAAAGCGACAGTGTTGGAAAAAATCGAGTTGCAGAGCGCAAGAGAGAGAGAGGGAAGGTAACCTTACTAGTAAAAAAATGTCGTTCTGTTGACCTACAAATGCAATGCGACTGACAAGGCGCGTAATACCGACACCCCTTACTTACATATATGTTTATGTATACGTACATAATGTATACAGTCTTTACAACATATATATAAGCATTATATATGGAACATGCTATATCTTAACCAAATAGCGGCATTTTTTATTTGGGTCACTCTCAAATACATATGTTTTGGAACTAAACAATAAAGCGCAGCAACTTGCAGCCCAAAAATACTGCTGCTGTCTATTCTGGGCGCGATGCTCTTTGGGTGAGTATATTGGCGATGTAAAAGCGTTATGAGCTTTACGAATTTGATATGTCGAATTTTTCTTCAATCCGAAAGGCAGAATAAATATTCAAACATTGAAGGAATTTCAATGGAAGTAGTGATAGACCAAAAAACCAATGTTGAAAATCTGTAACGAAATAATTTTGAAACCGTCCGGTGAAACTTAAAGAATTTGATTGAATGAGTTTAAAATTTAATTTAACCAGGGGTTGGGTTGTGAATCGTGATCTCAGTGCGAGATCAACTTGAGGAGAAGAGCTTGATACTGACTGCCAACGACATGCGAACTCTTCTGTTATAATTCTTAAATAACTAGCTTGCTAGACAAAGAAGAACGGAAGATAAAAGACAGAAGAAAGAGAGACGCAACAGATTATGCGTCAACATGGCTGGCTAACGACAGGCTAAGCAGCTCCTCGGTTCTAATGATTTAGATGGGTTAAAGGAAATCTCCCACTTGAACAAGACTTTTCTTAGAATTGTATCCAGGTTACCTACGGCCCTATGCTTCTCATAGGAGTGACAGGATTTATTATATACATACTGGATAAAGCCATCTCAGAAAACATTTAAGCCAGATGTGCATCATAGATTCTATTATCTATAGGGTTCGTGAGATTAAAGAGGAATCATCCGACTTACTACGTTTGACTGTTGCCAAAAGCCATCCTACTTTGGGGTATTAGGAACTCGATGAAATACATGACCCGACTAAAGCCATTTCAGAGTGTTAAGTCGAACCTGGAAATGGGACTAGCTGTGGAACTGTATCTATAGGGCTTGTGAGATTAAAGAGGAATCCTGCGACTTACTAAGAGTGACGCTCTTGCCAAAAGCCATCCTGCTTTGGGCTATTAGAATCTCGATGCACTACATGACGCGAATAGAGCCATATCAGATTGTTAGGTTGATCTTAGAAATGGGACTAGCTGTGAGAGCTCTATCTAAAGAGTTTGTGAGATTTAAGAGGAATCCTGCGACTTACCAAGAATGACGCTCTTGCCAGAAGTCATCCTGCTTGGGCTATTAGGGTCTCGATGCACAACATGACCCGACTAGAGCCATCTCAGATTGTTAGGTTGAGTTTGGAAATGGGACTAGCTGTGGAGCTCTATCTATAGAGTTTGTAAATTAAAGAGGAATCCTAGGACTTACTAAGAGTTACGCTCTTGCCTGAAGCCATTCTGCTTTGAGCTATTAGGGTTTCGATATAATACATGACCCGACTAAAGCCATTTCAGAGTGTTAAGTCGAACCTGGAAATGGGACTAGCTGTGGAACTGTATCTATAGGGCTTGTGAGATTAAAGAGGAATCCTGCGACTTACTAAGAGTGACGATCTTGCCAGAAGCCATCCTGCTTTGGGCTATTATGGCCTCGATGCACTACATGACCCGACTAGAGCCATCTCAGATTGTTAGGTTGATCTTAGAAATGGGACTAGCTGTGGAGCCTTAGGGCTAGTAGGGCGCACGTGCAAAGATGTTAGACGATGAAGAGAAATCTCTTATGGTCTGGAGGTCTCAGAAGAAATTCGGCAAGAAATCAAAAGATATCAACATGATTTGAAATACTTTAAACTCGTCTAAATAATAGGTATCTCTTGGCTGGATTAAATGTTTCTAACTCTTATGGTCTTTAAGAAGAAAATCTCTTACAACAGAAAGGAATTGCTATATTAATTATTGAGTAAATGCTGAAAGCTTCTGGAAAAAAATCTTATGGTATATCTGTTATCAGGGCCATACAGTGAAAAGTAGCGCCCAAAGTGGGGCCCGTTGATGACTATCTTCTTTTGTCGGTCGAAGTTTTACAACTTTATTAAACGAGAAAAAATTCTTGTTTTTTGAAATCTGCACGTTCTTTTACAAAAGTTTTGGCTTAGGGAAATCCACCCAGTGTCATCAGGTCTACATGTTACATACGGTACTCAAATATACATATAATACATTTAACAGCCTACGTTGCTCTAGCTACAAACCTTTTGTAACTTTGAACTAACTTATACTTTATAATTATATAAATAAATAAATAGATAATACATTCAACGCCATGAATAAAGAGCATAGAAATTGAATGCAACCAAATGCTAGTTCTTGTAACGTTTTCCGATATACACTAAATTCTAGAAGGAAACCTTGATTCACAAGGCAGCGAAAAACGGCTTGAAAAGTAACCCATGGACTTAAATCCGCCACATCGTTTTTTTGAGGCTTATAAATTTACTCAAAAATACAAAGCAATTCGAAATTAAAGTTTTATAGATAATTTTTCTACTTATTGGAACACTTCATTTTTTTTAGAAATCTAACTTTGGCTGCATCAATGTGAGAGCTTAGAAGCTAAAGAGGACGCATAAGCAACTCTGATTATAAAACTTAGTTGTTGCTTCGATTGCAAAACCATAAACATATGCATATATTTCCGAACGTATTGTTCAAATTAATCGAAATCGAATTTCAATAACATTTATCAACCACAAACAACAATCGACGTGTCGACGGCAAGAGTATGTAAGCTTTATGGCCAGCCGGAGCTGGTTTCTCCATCTGCTTGCAGTTATTGCTATTGCTATTGCAATTTTTCCACAATTTTCCATTTATTTTCGCGCCACTTCTTTGCCCGCGATGCACATGCCAAGATAAGCCAAGGGAAGAAATCCAGCGACTAACGTCTTGACAAAATATGAAACATGCTTTCCCGTTGCAGATTCTTTTGCAGCTTAGACAGACCTTAGCTGCTTTCTACTTGTTTCTATTACGGTTTTTGCTGGTTTCTTTTTTTTTTGTCATCGCTGCCGCTGCGCGTTATTACAAGAAAATGTCAACGCTGGCAATAAATTGCGCCAGTATGGCAAATTGTTGTAGTAGTTTCTGACAACATCAACGTTAGTCATAACTTCATCATCTTCATCGTCTTATAGCTTGTTGTCATCATCTGCTTACTTGCCTACATCATCTTCTTACTTGCTATCATCATCTTGTTGCTCGCCATCATTATCTTCTTGCCAGCCATCATCATCATCATAATGCTTGTTGTCATTGTTGACATATTTGAACAACTATCAAACTTTGATTTCGTTTCTTGCACAGATTGCTCAAGCAACATGTGTAAGGGTTTCGTTTAGCCCATCTCATCTAAGCTCAGCTCTGTTTGGCTTCCGTTACAGCTTAAGTTACTCTACACTTATGACCAACCACCGATGGATCTTGTTTTTTTTTTTTTTTTGCTCAGCGCTACGCTTGACGCATATTTTAAATCCCAGCTGAGGCACTCGCAATCAAACAGCGCCAGTTGACCTTAGGGACTAGGGCACAGCAACCCCACATCAATGTCGTCGCTGGCATAATTAAACAAGCGTCACCAGTTACCCTGCAACCTTCACACTTACCACCCACCCTTAAGTACCAGCAATCTAAGCCAGTCCAGCCCCCAATCCAATGCGGCAACATTTAAAAATGATAATAATTTGCTCGCTGTGCCCGATTTGTATTCACTTTTGTTATGCTCTTAAAGGGGGTGTATTCGTTGTAGTCTGGGCTTGGTGTCATATTTCAAGGTTTCGGAAAAAATAACTATTTTTCTATATAGAGAAATAGCTATAGCTATGGATTCAAGAGCAAGAAACCAACAAAAATTTCAGCTCGATGTTTTATAATCCGTATTATTGATTTTTTAATGTGTTGCGGCGCAAAACTAAAAGACAGCAACAATTCGACTTAGCTTGTTTGTAGAGTTAAAGTCTGGTACGAGTAGAGTATCTCACTTAGTTCATATAGAAAATTATGTGAGGGTATGTAGTTTGTTGTATTTTAGCGTCAATACGTTTTTGCGTTAGTTTATATTTTAATTAGATTTTAATTAATATATCTTTAATCTTGCTTCTTTAGTGTTTATTTAAATTTTCCAAAAAAAATGGCTGATTAATGTATCTCATCTCTTATTATCTCATTTAATGTATATAATCTTATCTCATTTTATCTCGACTTATCTCATCTTATCTCATCTTATCTCATCTTATCTCATCTTATCTCATCTTATCTCATCTTATCTCATCTTATCTCATCTTATCTCATCTTATCTCATCTTTGGTCATCTTATCTCATATTATCACATCAGATCTCATCTTATCTCATCCTATCTCATCTTATCTCATCTTATCTCGTGTTATCTCATCTTATCTCATCTTATACGGAATTATCTCATCTTATACGGAATTATCTCATCTTATCTCATCTTGTCTCATCTCATTGTATTTCATCTTAACTCATCGTATTTGATCTTTATCTTCAACATAATCATCATCTATTAGCATTACAACCCGGGATGGGTTTTGGAGCTCTCTACTATCCTGTTCCATTCGACACTGTCTCTGTCCAGCATCTTCCAGTCAGTTTTCGTAAGTATTCGCAAATCTTTTTCGATACAGTCAATTAAACGTGTTTTTGGGCTTCCTCTATATCGTGTATGAGTTGTATTCTAGTATCTTCTTTTTTGGGCGCCCAGCATCCATTCTCATCACATGAGCTATCCATCTCAGTCTCTGTGCCTTGGCGTATTTTACAATGTCCTCTGCATTTGTTAAACGCAGTAGCTTGTCATTGCTTTTGACCGTATAGTTCCCATATTCATCACAATTTGCACCAAAGATTTTGCGCAGAATTTTCCTTTCAAATACGCACAGCGCCTCTTCATCTGAGGATGTCATTGCATTGTAAGCTCGTAGTTTGCACTTTCTCGTAAATAGCTTGGTTTTAAAACTTTTTTGGTGGCGAAGAACGCTCTGTTTGCTGCTAAGATGCGGTTTTGGATGCTCTGTCGCGTGCAATTGTTATTATTGACGTGTACACCAAAATAGATAAAGCTTTGAGCTCCCCTAAAGCATTAATCCATTATGTTTAGATTTCTGAGCTGTCTTCTGCTGCTGCTCCGGGACATTTTCATATATTTAGTTTTATCTTTATTTATTATTAGGCCCACTTTCTTGGCCGCATTAATCACATTGGTCGCCAATTCTTCTAAATATCTTGCGTTGCGGGCTATCAGGGCTAAGTCATCCAGCAAACATTATCGTAAGACGTGATCTATCTATAGAAAATTTCCTGACTTAGTGTATTCTTAAATGTCGAAAAGTAGACACAGATTTAAAATTGATCGTATTTAAAATGACTTCAATCCTTTAGTTGACAACACTGATTGAAAAATATGCCTATTATAATTTACTTGAACTTGTCAACTTTTTTAGGAGCTGCGAAACCAACGACTGAGCTATCGATAACCTTTTCCTTTTTTAAAATGTTAAAGATTTTTTATGTTATCGACCAATAAATGATGACAATCGAATATATTTCAATCGAAATTTTATATAATTTTCACTTTAAATATTTCCAATTGCTGTTGTAACATTTATAGCGTATTTAAAAGTTCAAATTTTTCCGTTTCCTGTTACTTTCACTAATTGTTGTTGTTGCTGTTGTATCTGTCCCTGTCGAGGGTGTCTGCTGCTGTTGTTGCCGCCCTGAGGGATGACTAGTCCAACACTTGCTCTGCGGCTGTTTTTGCGTTTTTGGCGTGGATCCACACCCCAAACCCCTCTGACATCCATAAAGTGCTGCCCTGCCACTGCCACTGCCGCTGCTACTTGCTGGTTATTGTCCCACGCAACGTCAACGTCTCCATTTTGCCGGAGCTGTAATTATATTTGACTGTCGTTGTTGTTGTCGTTGTCGTCTTCGTTGTTGTTGTTGTTGCTGATGTCGTTGTAGCTTGTGCTGCTTTGTTGTCGACTGTTTGGACATTGCTTTGCTAATCCTAGAGCGGCGGCCCAGGTGCTGCTTCTGGGCACTTTGGCCTTTGGCTGGTTTTTTGTTGCTGTTTTATTTAATTTCTATTTTCATTCGAATTGGCAGCAATGTCAAGGGAACAAACGCACAAAAAGCGCTGCCTCATGCTCTCCAGGCCACTTGAAAAGGCTTTTGTAGTTGCGTACCCAGGGCGGCAATTGCTTTATAGCCCGCTGCGTCCTTTTTTACTCAAGTGTTGAATCATTGTTGCCATCGATGTTGTTGTTGCTGTTGCAAACATGGCCAATTGCACGCCAAAGTGTACTAGATTATAGCTGAAGCATTTGGTAAGCTGAAATTGCATTTAGCTGCAGAAGTATCTGCTGCATATTAACACGTCGCCGACTTTGAGCCTTTTGAGCTAGCCCGCTCTAGAAACCCACTCCAAGAATCTTCGACATTTGTCAAGCATTTTCATCACCTGGCAACACTTCTCTGAGCTTTTAAGCATGCGTGATTGACTTTTATATATACATAAATAACTTGCACTTAGCAGAGATATATTACATTCTATAAGATGCATGTCCCACTCTCAAGAGATTTTTGTCGAGCTCAGCTTTGCACTCTGGCATTGATATAAATTAAAATCAAAGTGCGAGTAGCGTGAAAATTGCGTTTAAAAAAGCAAAATTAAATGCAAGCACTCACACACACATTCCGACTCTCTCTCTCTCTCTCTCTCAGCTGGCTGTTGCTCTTAACATGTTCAGCATAGTTTTTTTTTTGTGTGTGTTCCCGACTTCCCTTACAGCGCCCATCTCTTCCTCACTAGCACTACACTACAAACAAATTTAATTTATTCGTAGAACTTTTTTATGCCGAATTTACGAGCATTCCCTGGTACTACGTTGCCCGCTGCGCTTCGTTACTCTCTCCTCAACTGAGCTCAGCTCAGTTCAGCGTAGCTCAGCGGCCCCTCCTCGCATTCATCCTGCATCTCCTGTAACTAGTTGCTGCTGCTCCTGTTCCGCTGTTCAGCTGCTCTGATGATGTCCTTGCGTCCTTGCCCAGGCAATGGCAATGGCACGTAAATGGCATGACGCGCGAAACAAAATGGCGTTTGGCAGTGGGGTGCGGGCTGAGCAGGCATTGGTGTGGGACGTTGAGTGGCTGCTGCTGCGAGTTTAAGCGTCATAGCCACGTCAATTTATTTATTTTTGGATTTCAGTTTTTAGTTTGTCGTTTCATTTCGTTTCAGTTCCTTTCTTGCTGTCGTCTCTCTTCCTGCAGCGTTTTTTATTTTGGCACGCTGATGAGCGAACACACGCAGGCAGCCAAAAAAAATATAAAAAATGCCATAGCCTCGATCGTAAGAGACCGAATTCCATATACCTCTTAGTGAGGACGTTGTCTATGACAACTACTGCTACTCGATAAGCTTAGGTCATGGTCTTCGGGTGCTTCCGCAACCAGCCACATACATATTGGAACACCAACTACACCTATCGAAGACTACACATTTTGGAACAACACCTACATACACCCTTCCAAACGGGAAACCACCCCCCTCAACAGTTAGTATAATATATAGAGAGAAACTAGATTTATTCAGTTCATTTTATCACATATCTAGAGCTAAAAGAAAATAGTTATAAAAGAAGGAAACTATTTTCGGTTCATTTTGTCGAAACTATTGCTTAAATAAAAAGAAATTCCTCGAAAAGAATACTGGAATCAATTGAATAGATTACTCGAACAAAAAGGTGAATTGGTTAAACAAACAAGAGACTATCTAAAAGACATTGGGTATCTTGGAAGAAATTATAGTTTTCAAGAACACTTCTTTTTCATTCAGCGACTCCCTTTCCTTTTATGAGGCTGTGTAATCCAATAAAATTTCTAACGAAGGGCTCTCAATAAGTTCAATATGGGGGAAATCTTGTTTTCCAAACTAGAAAAATTTGTGGCATTTGATTAAGTCGACTGTTGAACAAAATGATCTTTAAGTGCTCAATTCATGAAACAGTGTGAATCAAAATATTAATCAGGTGCGGATCTAGGATTTGGGGGAGGCGTTTACTTCGAAGTGTATATATGTATATCAGAGCTTGCAAAAGACTTTGAACCCACTTTTTTAAATTTTGGGGTTCCGGATCCGAGGCCCCCATTGATCCGCCACTGACATTAGCATTCGGTTGGATTTTGTAACCCTAGCACTAAAGCTCTACGAGATCTCAGAGTCCTTCCAGACAGGGAATAAATTCCGAAAGATTTTAAGGAAAGCAGCAAAATTTTGCCTTAAGGTGGGTGCTTTCCTTATGGACTTAATTTAACAAGCTGCCACAGGAGTATGCGTATCTCTTGCTTGAAGTTGGTAACCTTACTACTTATGGTCGTCGCGATCTATGACTTCATACACACAGAGCAACATATCTTCATATAATGACCCGATCTATCTGATACTATATATCTGCAGTCTTTTGCGTGCAACATACATTTTCACGTTTCCCAACACACTCTTTACTCTCTGGCTAAAGTGTATATAAAAATATTTCTGCGTTGAAATGGAGTTGCCAGACTATCCTTTAGCCAGACCTGCCCGGCAGCATTGGACTCGCGTTAAAATTTCGTTATTATGTTGACAGCATTTTTGCTATTTTTACTTTAAAGCTTAACCAAGCACTCTCTCACACACACACACACACACACTTGCACACATATGCAGCATGCGTGACCGTGTCGCTGTATATGTATATATTATATATATAAGATAAACATACATACATATGTATACATATACATATGAGTGCACTGTGGCCACCGAGGCAACCATTGCGAGAGTCCTTGGTGTTATTTTGGTGTCTCCCCAAGCTTGTTTTTTGGTTGGCTGCCATCGCCTGTCACTGATATATGTAAAATATTTTCCAACACTGCATGAGCAACTGCAACAGTGGAAGCAACAGCAACTGAGCTATTTTGTGGCAATAAGCATGAAATTTAAATGAGTGTCCACCCCCTCCCTCATTGCCAGCACCCACCAACACTCGTTTACTTTATATACGAGTAAAATTCCACTGCCGTTAAGGGCTTTTACATTTTTGTTACGCTCGGCTTGCAATTAGTAAGCCAACCGCCCGCTTGGCCTCCAGCTTTGTAATTCCCAGCCAGGATTTTTATTTCCACTCATGCCATATATTTGTATATAATAAGTATGTGCAACAACTTCGTTGCACATTTGTGCAGGTGCTGCTACGTATAGATTTGTGTAACTCAATCAAATAATTGCATGCTAAGCCGCATGCCCTTGCATCCTACTCGTAAGTCCCATATATATAGACTACAAATGGTTGAATAGCGCTTTTAAGCATATTAAATCGTTCTACAAATACCAAACACAACTAAAAATGTATAACAAATAATGGACAAGATAGAATGTAAATAAAAATAGATCGTACAAAAATATTTAACGAATGAACACGCTAAGCTAATACTCTTTTATAGTTATGCATAGCAGAAGCCAAAAGTAGTAGGACTGTAATAACTTTAAATTTTTGTATTAAGCTAATCGGTAGAAGTTCTTAATAGTCCTTGAAATAGCAGCATTGTGTATCGATGAAACGCGTTCTGCCTCCTGGAACTCGCTTTTCGGAATACCCTTCAGAGATGCCGTCAAGGACCGTTGGACGCCCGCTGCCGCGCTGTATCGGTTGAGTGGAAGAGTCAGTACTGTGTGTGGGGGAGTTGAAATAGCCAGTGGGTGTCCAAAAGATCTTCGCCTAATCATCCTGTTTGCTGAACCATTTCAAGGATTCGAGAAAAAGAGCCAGGTCCGCTATGGGCAGATTTGCCAGACTGCCCAGGTCTTCAAAGAAGGGCTTTCCCTGATACTGAGGGCGTTTCCTAAGAAGTGCAGCGCAGTCATACAGCAGGTGTTGGATGCTTTCTATCTCCTCCTCATCCCCGCAGCTGCAATAGAAATCGTTGTAGGAGACATGCATCCTCTCAGCCACGAGGCCTATGGCGCATTATAACACCCGTCACCACCCTAGTCCTGCTCTTGTGGAATCGCGGGACTTCGGAAGTTCGCTTTGGGTTGTATCTCGGCCAGAGTGCTCGGGAGATGTGACAGCCGGACATGGTGTCCCATTGTAGTTCTACCTCGGAATGAAATCCCTTACTCATCAGCAACTAGACGAATATTTATGCGTTGGTCAGAGTCGGGAAGCGCCTTCACTTTAGTCTCGTTTTCTTTAATACTTGAAGCTGATGGATGACCGGCGCGTTGGACATCTGCGATGAGCTCCCGTCCGTCCCGGAACAGCGTATACCACTCAAAGACTGTTGGTAGCATACCCATAGGCGTCCTTAATCATTCCAAGGGTCTCCGGCGCGGTTTTGACGCTCAATTTAACGGCGTAGAGACGTTCGAGATTTTTGTCCATTTTGGATCGCGACGATACTTCTTGACAGAGGTTCACGTAATTCGACATGCTTACTCTCCGTTAAACAGCAGTTGCTGAAAAAAATATCGGTTTCTTTGGAAGGCTCCACAGTTGCGTTCGCGCTACATATATTCATTCCTACTCAGGCCCGTCCCGAGAAAGAGAGAGAGAGAGAGAGGTGGGGACCTCCCCCGGGCCAGGAGTTATCTTAGGGGCCCGGTTAAATTATTGTCGCGATTCAAGATAAAGGTATAATAGTGGGGCCGGTACATTTTCCCCCCGGGCCAGGATTTTTTCTCTACGGCCCTGGTCCTACTATTTTTTGTTCTTACTTTATATTACCTATCAATTTTTACATAATTCATAAAATTTCGTTAATTATGGCGACTGTTCTTTTCTACGGTCTTAATGATGATGAGTTCAGAAATCCCACGGGTACCGAGAGAAGTAAAGAAGGGCAAAAAGTGGAAAGAATTTAAAAAGGTACGGGAAAAGGGTTTAACGCTAAATTACTTTCCCGATACAAGCTCTATTATGAGACAAGTTTGTCTCCCTTTACGCTGAGTCGCTGAATGAAAAAATAAAGTTTCCATAAGAGATGAAAAAGTTTTTGAACATATTTTTGTCACAGCGGAAAAGTGCACAAAATCGAAGGAAATATTCTTTAAAATGCGGACTAAAAAGACTATTTCTAATGATATTAAGACAGTATGTACGGATTCAACATTTACTTATGTTTATACTTAAAACATATTTAAATTGAAATTTAAATTTTTAAAATCTGAACAGAATGAAAAAACAATAATAGCTGAGGTCGCGCAGGGAACCCCATTCCTCTATAACCCCTATAAGGCGGGTATACCTACACTTAAAGAGCTGGCGAGCGGAAAAATTATGTTAGCTACATACGTGGATGAATTAGAAGTTTTCCATTCCTCAGCTTGAGAGTATGAAGCCGCTAATGGGACAAAGGAATATATTCAACTGCTTGAGAGCTTGACTTGCAGATAGAATATTGCACTGAAACCATCTTAATGTCAGTTAGTGCTATCATCATTGACTGTACAACCCGTGCTGGGTCTTCGCCTGCTTAAGAATTTGCCTCCATTCGTCCTTTCTTTTCGCCACCGTCCCCCAATTTCTCACGTTTAGCTCAATCAATCCTTCTAAGCCTAGACCTTCCTCTTGCGCGGTTCTGATAGCATCTAGCGAATAGTATGTTTTGTGCTGAGTGACCGCTCTCCGCCCTTATGATGTGGCCCGCAAGTCTTAATCTTTCGATTTGTATTATGGTTAGTTAGTGCTATACCCCTAGGAAAAAAGAAAGCCTGAATGGCTAGTTAGCCACCCATTCACGCTTACACCCACCTGGAAGTATGCCATCCATATCTGGGCTTTGGCGGTTCGCATGACTAGATTCCTTATTCAAGTATTTTAAAATGAGAAATTCGGTTCGCCGTTTTGAATTTTGAAAATGTGATAACAGGATCGAATTCAGCGACTCCCAGAAACCCTTATATACAAGTTTTACACACAATCATATAAAATGTTTGAAGTTTGGACCGCCATATTGGTTCTTGTGATCAGCGATCCCGAAAGCTAAACAAACCGAAGCAAAATTTTAACTACAAGGAATAAGAATAAATGTCCTAGGAACTCGAGTATTATCCCAAACTTATACCGCGAAAACCCAAGCAATGGACTTAACTGGTTTTGCCAAAAAGCAAAGATACTTCAGTATTGCATTATAAATAGAAAGTTACATATATTAGATTGCTTATATACACACATACATCAGACATACTTTTTACTTTTTTCTACTTTTATGCCAATGCTTGTCAACTAGCTCATAGAGAATCGTTGCAATTTATAGTCTCCCTCAGTGCTTTATTTGCTATGCAAAAATTTCATGTAAACGCGCTATAAAAGAGTATTAAAATACATCGTAAATAAAAAATAAAAATGAAAAATCAATGTCGAATGTTTTTAAATTGAGATACACATTGCGTTTGTAAACCAATAAAACTTTTATTAGTTCTGGAAATATTTTTAACAAAATATATTTTTGTGAAAATTTCAACACTAAGTGCTATGGAAGTTGCCACAGAAAGGAAATAAACAAAGACAGCTTGATTGTGTTATTTAATCTATATGCATTTATTTATTTAGAGCATTTTAAGCAATGTTAGTTAACTGTTTTATATATATATAAACATATGTATGTATGTATACATTCAAGTATATACAAGCAGCATTTGTAAGTAATGTTTGCAATAGTTGCTCTTAAGAGGGGTTGCTGCCAGCACAAAAGCGTAAACTGACAGCTGTGTGATTCTATGTATATATTTTATATACATATTATATATATATGTATGTTTTTGTTTGCTGGTGGGTTGCGGACAGGTCATAGTGCACAGTAAATGCGCTTAGGGTTGCTCTGCACGTAGCTTACACTAAATTTTTGGTATTATGTTGCATACTTTTCGGGGTAATTTATGATTTGACGCACATTTGCGGCGGCCCGTGCAACTTACGTTGTGTTCGGGGGCAGGGCGTTGGTAGTATGCCACAAAAGCGTACAACTTGCCAGGGGTGCTGCATAACAAAGGACATTAACTAAACCGTAACAGTAGTAGTGGCTACTTCTTATGCGGACACAGCAGCTGCTGGTAGAGCATAAAACCCGGACGGACGATTGTAAAGAAGAAGTTTTTCAAAAGCAACAAGGAACAAAACAAATGATGTGAAGTGACGCGCAACTTTTGTGAAATGAGAAGCAAACGGCGATTGTAGGATAAGATAAGATAAATATAACAAAAGTAAAGCATAAGGATGATCCCCAGCTCAAAGACGAGACGCGTGCAGTCAATCAATATTGACAATACTTGCGACAACAATCAAACATATTTGTATGAATTTGTTTTCTTTTAGGTTTCCTATAATACTTTTTAACTATATCATTTGTTTGCGTTGAAAAGTCACTAAAGTTGGACACAAGCAATTGCTTAATAACGATTGTGTAATCTCTTCTGGTGTGGACTTTTAGAAGGGATTAAGACAAGGGATGCGAAGTGTTATCGGAAAGCGTAACTTGTTGTAAAAAAAAGATGAAAATCAGTCTTTCGTGTCTTCTTAACATATTCTTAGAGTAAACTTTTGCTCTCTGCTATGCAGCAATGTTGACCACCAGTGCTGCCTCTTTTTGGAACAATTGACATGTAGGTGGCGCCAGCAGTAACATCACCTGTTCGATTTTAGCGTTAAAAAAAAAAAGTTAATGTGCAGCAAGTTATTTTTATAGCAAAATACAG
The DNA here is from genome assembly GCA_018150985.1 of Chymomyza costata. NCBI lineage: Eukaryota > Metazoa > Arthropoda > Insecta > Diptera > Drosophilidae > Chymomyza > Chymomyza costata. The sequence goes on along the minus strand of JAECWU010000555.1, from coordinate 371,058 downwards.
GACGGGTAGGCACAAACTTAACGAAAGACCGAAATAGCTATAATTAAGGAAATGGAGGGCCACGCAAGTGCCAAAAAACGGCTTGGAACGATTCGTTTATTTTACATGTAATAAGTTATAAAAACAATTTAAACCCTTGCAGCACATTTACCATTCGTAAACAAACAGCTCATTCTCACATTTCTTTTTGGTTTTTAGAGCTAAAATAAAATATGTGTTGTTACTGCTAGCGCCATCTAGCTGTCAATTGCGCAGAAATGTGCAGCACTTTTTGCTACTTCAGAGCTTTTTACAAGTCTTACTGGTCTTAAATAGAGTTATTTTTATGGATTACAATTCATTTATTTATGCGTTCGCCAATCAAACCCAGGCAGCTAAAATCATCTAAGCCGGGTCATTGGTAAGGAACCTATCTTAAGTCAAGTTTTGACCCTCTTCAAAGATTTTCTTGCCTTGCTTTTGATTAATTTGTATGAGATTCTTTATAAAATGGGTCTGCAACAATATCATTCTTCATTAGAGCGCGGAAACTAAGCCTAAAAAAATGCACTTATCTTCGCCCAGTATTCAAAAAAAGTTATTCCAAGAACAAGCAGACAGTCGCAATTTGAAATGCTTCTTTTGAAAGTCTAGCATACTTATGGCATGTCCCATAAAGAATCTATCGATAAAAAAATAAAAAAATCTGCTTGCAATGGGCTGGCTCTACGGAAGTGACGAGCACTGCTCTATATGCGATATTTTAGACATAGGCACAAAATAATCTATAAGTGAAAAAGTAGAGTAGTAATTTCTAGATTCTAAATTAAGACGTGTTATGGAGATCACGGAGTGAGATTTTATTCTACAAACTCTTAGAATGCCCCTTCTTCAGAATTTCGTGGTATATTGTGTAACCCTTTAAATGTTATCTCTCTTTGCCGAACTTTGACTTTTAATCGAATCTGGTGCAGTTTCTGTTTTTTGGGGTAACACTCGCTTGGGTGTGTTGCTTTCCATTAGAGAATTTGTTTCAATAAACAGTCCCTAAGCCAGCGGCTTTAAAAAATTTATTTTTAGGGGAAGGAGTGAGAGTGGTTTCAAATACGTAACATTGCCTTCAAATTTTTGTTTTTCAAGCCTAAGCTTTTTGTTAATCTCAAAAGTATTATACCTATTCAAATGCACACAGCTGCTTTGCATGCACTTTTATGTATTTTCGAATTAAGGGCATAACTTTCGGTCACGCAATATAGGTTTTTCACTTCAAATTAAAGTTTTTTCATTTCAAATTAAATTTTTTTCATTTCAAATTCAAGTTTTTTCATTTCAAATTCAAGTTTTTTCATTTCAAATTCAAGTTTTTTCATTTCAAATTCATATATTTTCATTTCAAATTCAATTTTTTTCATTTCAAATTCAATTCGAATATTTAAAACTGAAGAAACTACACAAGTATTTTTATATAAACAAAACAAAAGAAAAAAATTACAAAAATTGAAATTCATAACTATTATATAGGTTTTTCACTATTATATATAAGAAATATATATAAAATATATAATATTTAATGTATAGGTTTTTCACTTCAAATTAAAGTTTTTTCATTTCAAATTAAATTTTTTTCATTTCAAATTCAAGTTTTTTCATTTCAAATTCAAGTTTTTTCATTTCAAATTCAAGTTTTTTCATTTCAAATTCATATATTTTCATTTCAAATTCAATTTTTTTCATTTCAAATTCAATTTTCATTTTATATAAAGTGAAAAAACTAAGTATTTTTAAGAAAAATGATAGAGTAGGCTTAAATTTCTCGCTATTATGTTGTTGAAAAAATTTTGTCCAGAGCTCGCAAGAAGTGGTCCCTTTTTGCCAGCAGTCATAAAAAAACATGTTGCTTGCGGAATCGAAAAAACACTTCAATTTCGTTTGTTTTCAACGCGCTCATTGCTCAACCAACGAGAGTATTTTGTCGCTCACTTTATGCATTCGTTCACTTGAGACACTTCGATCAGCAAAATTTACTGAAAGTGTCTTTTGCATATATATGTGTTTGTGCGTGTTGCGTGTGTGCCTTCCCCCTTCCTTTTGAACGCTTTGCTAGTGATGAAATACAAAATTTTTTCAACAAAATAATAGCGAGAAATTTAAGCCTACTCTATCATTTTTCTTAAAAATACTTAGTTTTTTCACTTTATATATATAAAATGAAAATTGAATTTGAAATGAAAAAAATTGAATTTGAAATGAAAATATATGAATTTGAAATGAAAAAACTTGAATTTGAAATGAAAAAACTTGAATTTGAAATGAAAAAACTTTAATTTGAAATGAAAAAAATTTAATTTGAAATGAAAAAACTTTAATTTGAAGTGAAAAACCTATAGTGGTTGTCCAACTGCTGCCAAAGGCAATTTCATTGACATATCCAGATAATAATTGTTGCAATCGTTCGGGGTAACTGTTGCCACTGATGTTTGGATTACAGTTTCTAAATTGATATTATTTTGTGGATCTGCCAACAAACTTCTCGCTAAAAATTTGACCTTTGAGAAAACCTTTTCAATTGGATTTAACATCTGCTGGCAAAAAGGGACCACTTCTTGCGAGCTCTGGACAAAATTTTTTCAAGAAAATAATAGCGAGAAATTTAAGCCTACTCTATATATAATTTTTCTTAAAAATACTTAGTTTTTTCACTTTATATAAAATGAAAATTGAATTTGAAATGAAAAAAATTGAATTTGAAATAAAAATATATGAATTTGAAATGAAAAAACTTGAATTTGAAATGAAAAAACTTGAATTTGAAATGAAAAAACTTGAATTTGAAATGAAAAAAATTTAATTTGAAATGAAAAAACTTTAATTTGAAGTGAAAAACCTATAAAAGGACTTTATACACGATTACGCCAATCAGCAAGAATTTTAAAATATTCACGGCCTTACAGCTAAATCTCACGAAACACTTGCCACCCGATTATTAGCTATAGCACATGTCATGCCAGAGTTGTCAACGCAATGCAAATATTACTGTTTTACAACACATTAGTAGTAAGAATTGTTAACAACCCCTATGAACTGTGTTACTTGACTAGCCAAAATTGTCACACATACAGCTGTCCTTCTTAAAAACAAATTACTTCTTACCAGGCGATGATCTAAAAGGTATCTCTTGGGGGTGCAAATAACCCTCCCCAAGTTTTAAAAATGTTGTTAATATTTAATGAGGCACTGTAATGCTACTTATCACATTCCAAACGATATTTGAACCACCCCCGATCAAATTTTCCACCCCTGCTACCATAACCTTTTACCATTTGTTTAAGTAATCTTTCCAGAGCTGTCAGCTTTGAACTTTCTTAGATATTTTGGCAATGCGTAGCAGTGCTATCACCCAAATGTCGCGTAAATCTTTAATTTAGCCGAAGATGTCACCTCGAGAGCTCTATAATATAGCAGTGCATCCACGGAGTAAATTCCCTGCCGATATGCCTCCTCTCAAATAACTAAGTTTCCTTGCACGCCTACAGCAGATTTTCTTTTAATGAGAGAAAAATTCCTTTTCAAAGAGCGTGCTCTTTCAGCAGACATTCCTTATTTGAGAATGCTAAGATTAACTTTTGGAAGGACTTCTTCACAGCACTCGTAGAGCATCTGTTAGCATGTTTAGTGTTAAGGCTGTCATTGAGAGCAATTTATTCTTAATCAAAAGAAAATAGAGCACGAAAAAGTCTCAAAAACTCTAGAGTGAAACAATCTTATTTTAAGTAAATTCGAACTTAAATTTAGATCGTCTGATTTTTTCTGTGTTGAAAATCTTCTTCTTCTTATGTCTTGTTACTCCTAGTGGAGCATAGGGCCATCTGGTTTCCTTTATATTGTTATTTCTTATTCATGGGGTTCGCACCTCCGTGCATGCTGCCGAAGCAGGTGGACTAGGAACACGGGTACTACATGCAGATTGAATATTCCACGGGTTTTCTCTCATGTTTATAAAGAAATATGTGAAGGAGCAGGCTAGTGACAGTGAGTTACAAGCTTAAAGTCAGTCCTGACAACTCTGCTCGCAGTGACAGGTCACTTTTAAATAGGCCTGGAGAAAAGACGCCGTTTGCAGCCGCTCATTCTGAGTACAGATGCTACGTTGTGGATCGCTCTTTGCTTCACTGCTCCTCAAAGACCTTACAGGCAAGGGTGACCCTACAAGTAGCTATGCTACCGCCGGCATTAGAGTCATTGCAGCTACTGAGCCCCCTCACCACGTCAAGGTGACGATATCCGAGAGGACCATAGGAGCATCTAAAATATTTTTTTAGATTTTTCAACGTATCCCACCCTTATACTCATTTTATTAGTGCACATGCCAGAGTTGTCACCTTTTTGAGCCTCTTATCTATTTCATTTATAATTTATCTAGCTAGAGTTTTAGAGCTAGACTTCTAAGAAGCTAAGGAACTAAGAACTAACTCCTCCCCTAAGATATCACAGTTTTTTTATAACTCTAAACATGTTCAATCAGGCACTGTAGACATCGAATTGATCAAAGGAAAATCCCGAAACTTATTTATATACACGACAGTTTTGCCAGGGTTCTCAATTTTACCATGGCCGTATTCAGGAAGTATGTACTGTTGTGCCTACGCTACTTACTCAGATACATCCCATAAATCCCTTTACTGTTTATTTGAGCAGTCCTGCCGGAGTTGTCACATTTGAGCTAACTTTCCTACTCCATAATGCAGTTGAATATTATCTCCCTTATCTTTATCTATATTATTTATCTAGCCAGAGTTGTCACCACTGTAGACAGTGTGACAGTTGTGCCTACGCTACTTACTCAGATACATCCAATAAATCCCTTTACTGTTTATTTAAGCAGTTCTGCCGGAGTTGTCACCTTTGAGCTAACTTTCCTACTCCATAATGCAGTTGAATATTATCTCCCTTATCTTCATCTATATTATTTATCTAGTCAGCGTTGTCACCACTGTAGAATTAATTAACTAGGCGGAAAAATCCTTGTTCTTCCCCATACGATTTTCTTTAAAGTTTTTCAATCATGCTCTGATGGCCTTATGTTGCCTACTCAAAAACCGCAATATGAATGACTTTAGGAACAGCCCGAAGTTCTTTCTGGATTCACGCCATATCCCACATTTATACCATTAGTCGGCTGGCCAGAGTTGTCACCTTTGAACTTATTTCCTTCTGCACAATGCAGTGCAATATTATCACTCTTATCATTACCTATATTAATTATCTAGCCAGAGTTGTCACACTGTAGACTTAATCTAAAAGCAGCGTAGTTAGGCTGGAAATTCATCTTCCCTTCCCATTCGATTTTCTTTAAAGTTTTTCAACCAAGCTCTGTTGGCCTTATGTTCCTCTTCTAATTCTGCTATCCTTGACTCCCAGTGGAGCATAGAGCCTCATTGGCTTTATGTTGCCTACTCAAAAACCGCACTATGAATGACTTTAGGAACAAATCGAAGTTCTTTTTGGAGTCAACCCATAGCCCTACGTAACGGCTGACCAGAGTTGCCACCTTTTGAGCTAATTTTCCTTCAGTATAATGCAGTGCAATATTATCACCCTTATCTACCTTATATCGGCTATATTACTTATCTAGCCAGAGTTGTCACCTTTGATCTGGCATTGCTTCATGCTGCTTACTCAGTTACTACTGCCTCACTTTGAATGCTTCAGTTTGTGAACTTTTAAGCCGCTGCGTGTCACTGCCAATGCCAATCCTTTGAGCAAATCCCTTTAATGCTTTCAGCTTTTAATTTTTCTTTTACTTTGGACGGTTTCAATTTCAATCAGTGCAGCATTGCAACCCTTCAGATGCTTCAACACTCTCTTCATTTACAGTTGACAGCATTTTTTTGTTATTTTTGTTTTTGTGTCATTTCCATTTTCGTCTTGACGTCATTTATCGAGCCCAGTTAATGGCTTTGTAAGAGGAGCCAGACCAGACAATTAATGCGACTAATGTTGTTAATGAAAGGAACGTCGTTGGAATGCATCGTGTTGGCTTCCCTGCTATTTGGTTTTTTTTTTGGAGTGATTTGTGTGTATAGGACGACGATGTTGTAAACGTTGTGAACGATAAGGACGACGACGAATGATGCTTCATTAAAAAATCTCATCAAATCCATGCCACTTGCCTTGATATGCGTTTTATCTGCCGCTCTGCATATTTATGATGGCTGCCAAATCAAAAATGCAAATAAATTTCAATTTCTGCTTTGCTGTTGCCTTTTACGAAGCCATCTTCTCAGACACGAGCGGCAACATGACAGTTACAATTACAGTTACAAACGCACTTGCACCGCACCACAAATCATGCCACTGAATCATGCCACATGGCAGGCAGGCAGTCAGACAGTGAGTGGGACGGGGTAGACGGACAGCTGGAGAGACGGACATACAAACTGACATTTTACACGCATTTATACAGTTGCTCATAGCATGTGTGCCTTTGTGTGTGTGTGTATCTATGTGCCGCCAATGTATTTGTATGCGTGTTTGTGCGTGTCTGTGGCATTTACTGCTCGGCACTTGCCTCCTCTGTGGCAACTTTGTTTTGTATTTATGAAAAGTGCAGTGGCATCTTGTCAAGCGGCTTGCTGCCAGCTCTCTCTTGGATACCCGTGTTTTATTGTACATATTGCTTTGTATATGCACATACATATAAGTGTAGTACATACAAGTACCACGTACTACGATTATACATATGTGCTTTGTACTTGTGCTTGATTATTATTATTAAATAATAATTTAGTTGTAATAAATTTCAATTTTGTGTTGGACAAATGAGTGACAGCTTAATTTGCAAAGAGCTTAGAGAATGCACATATCACAAGGGCTTAGATACTTTTTATGCACAAATGTTTAGTATTGAAAGAAACTTTAAGATACTTTTTACAACAAGCAAGCTTTTAAGCCAATTTGGTAGTTGTTAGAAGTTTTTAGTAATATACGTATTTATTTGAATGAAATTATTTTAGAGATGCCTTTTTTTAAGCACTTTTATAATTGAAAGCACTGAGTGTAACTTAAAGATACACTTTACAGCAAGTTTTTTTTAATGCTACTTTTTTAATTTTTAGCAAATTATATTTTCAGGCGTATAAATTTTAAGCTATTTTAAATCCAATCTAAAGCATAGTTTTAAAGCCCTTTTTATGTTTGTTTTTTAAGTACATAACTAGCTAAAAGTATCGCAAAATACCTAAAGATACATTTTTCTGCAAGCCAATTTTAAGCCTTTTTTTAGTTTTTATCAAATTTTACTTATAAATGAATTAATTTCAGCTTTTATTATTTCAAACTATTGCAAAGGTTTTAAGTTATAATAATTTTAAGATACTTTTTTGTTCACATTTATAGCAAAAAGCATCGTTAAGTACTCAAAAATATATTTAACTATAAGCCAATGTTTAAGCTATTTTTTAGTTTTTAGCAAATTTTACTAATATTTAAATAAATTTAGATACTTAAACAAAAGCTTTCAATGATACGTTATGCTGAAATCTGAATGAAATTTTACTAATATTCAACTTATATTTAAGCTTTCATTAGTCCATAGGTTTTCAGCATTTTTTCAAAATCCTTTTTTGTACGCATAATTAGTTAAGAGTATCTGAAGATACTGAAATATACATTTAATTGCAAGACAATCTTTAAGCTTGCTTATAGTTTATAAAAAATCTTTACTAACATTGTAATTACGTTCAAGCTTTAAGCCAAATTAAGACATCGGAGATGTATTTGAGATACTTTTTTATACGCATAATTAGTTAAGAGTATCTTTTATCAATTAAAGCTATAATATATTACTTTAACAAACCTTTTTTTAACAGATTTATAACTAAGATTATTATAAGAATCTTAAAGATACTTTTGTAGCTAGTTAATGTTTGTGAGTTATTTTTTATTAAATTTGTTAACTTTTTAGTTGTTAGTTAGTTGTTTTAAAGTTAGCTCTCGATTGAAATAAATTTAAGCTGTTGTCAATACAGCCTTTGGCTTAGGCACTATGCACTTTTGAAGATACTTTTGTAATAAATATATTTTTTCTTTTGGTAGAAATTCAAAAATTTTTTTCGTTAAGACTAATATGAAAATAATTTAAAAATTATTGTAAGAAAAAATTAATTATTTTAAAATATGAAAATTATTTTATGAAAAAAAATTTAAAAAGAAATAAAAATTAAAAAAAGACTACTCAATTCACACCACTTGCCTCTAAAAAAGCCTTAAATTAAACTTTCAGCAGAACAGTCGTGTGCTTTTTCAACTGCTGTTGATGAAAATAAATGCTTTGAGCACGAGTTAAAGGAAATCTAAAAAATGTTTAGAGAGATGTCCGTAAAGTGACCGAAAAATGGAAAGAAAGCAACAGAACCAACATCGTATTGGGTGAACAATGTGACCTTTACTAAAGTGATTGATAGAAATATTTTTTTCAAAATATAAATTAAACTATTTATTAAAAAAAAAAAACCTTGACTAAGGTGATGGAAATATTTTTTTCGGTATATACATTATTAAAAAAAATTTTTTTTTAATTATAAAAATATTAAAAAAAATTTTTTTTTTAACTATAAAAATATTAAAAAAATTTTAAAAAAATTTATAAAAAAAAAAATAATTAAAAAAAAAAAATATATATTTCCCTATTTCTTTCCTTTTACCTTTAGGTTAGGTTGAACCGGTTGACCCCTAGTGGGAGTCACACATAGACTAAATAGTCCTTAGTGGTACCGGACCTTTTACCTTTACTATTTTGGGAAAAATATTCTTTTGAATATATGTACATATTTCTATTATTTTAGACGGTATTAATTTCGTTCCGCTACATTGACCTTTTCTTCCACTGTGCACTGTTGCAATACATATTGGACCTGTTGTTGGTAAGCGTGGGCTTCGCCTGCCAATCCACAAAACTCCAAGCCGAGTTACGGTCATGGGGGCCTTGCCCCAAGACGAGAGCACACAGTGTTAAATGTTATTTTCAGCCCCAGCCCAGCAGCATCATCGAAGTATAGAAATGGTATGTAGATATGCACGAGTTGTGTAGTGTGACTGCTAGCCCCCCTAGTCGGCACTGTTTTAGACTGAGTTATACCCCAGCATCTGAACTTCCTTACAAAACTTAAATTATATAAAAGCGGAAACTATAAATATTACACTACAAATATTGCAGCAATATACATAGTTATATATATACATATACATATATAATTTTCCCAGAGGCTAGTGGCATCCCTTGGATACACCTACAAACCAAAACGTAACGCAAATATTAATTGTTTTTTTTATCTTGACTCAACCTATAACACGTGGGAAAAGTTAGCGAACTTATATTTTAGTGATTGTATTTGTTGTATTGTATTTTTTCAAAAGGTGTGGACAAGTAGAGCAGATAATTCTTTGACCTTTGCATATATTGTACAAAATGTTGTTGAACTTTAAGGCATATGTCAAAGTTCATGGAAAACCACAATTTACAAGCCAGGTCCTTTGTAAATATGTGCTTATCAAAGCTATTAAGTTACTTAGTTTAAGGTTTTTCTGTGTAAAAAAAAAAAAAAAAAACATTTAAAAAACAAAGCTTAACAATATCAATTTGCTTTAGAAATTTTCTTTTAACAAAAAAAAAATATATAGCTACATATAAAAATTGTGTTCTATATGAAATAACAAGAAAATTATCAAATCTTTTAATTTGACAAATATGTATGCCAAAAATATATAGTTGAGTATATACAGGGTGTTTTTTTTAGAGGTTCACAACTTTGAGTTGGCAACACTGCTTTATCTGACAAACCATTTAACAGCTGATAGTTGCTTTTTGTTGAGTTTGGTTTGACATTTCATTATGGATAGACTTAGAACAGAGCAACGCTTGCAAATTGTTGTAAGTTTTTATCAAAATAATGGTTCCGCTTACCAAACTTATTCAAAATTCGAAATGTTGTTCTCCGCTGAAGCCCATTTTTGGTTGAAGGGTACGTTAATAAGCAGAATTGTTGCTTTTGGAGTGAGTTTAATCCACAAGCTTTTGTCGAAACATCAAACATCCACAAAAAAATTACTGTCACTTGTCTACGTCGATAAACCAGAGACAATTTAACATCAGGAAATCAACATTCGAAGAGTTATTGGCGAAATACGATGAAAATTGGTGTTCCTGATTGCGCCTTGTATGCGCCAGCCGTGGCGGCCACATGGTCGAGATAATAATAATAATAATTGTAAGGGGAAAACTGCACTGCGACTATTAGGATCTATTGTGCTCCCTACTAGCTCTAGAGCTCCTTGGCCAGCCCAATTATGGTGATAAATTTTATTATCTGGGATGGTTCTATTCCAGTTGCGTCGCGCATCGGTATTCTGTAGTTGCCGAAGATGGATGCCCTTTTTCTGGCGAGAGCGTCACACTCAGTAAGTATGTGTTGGGAGGATTCCTTCCTTATTTCACAGAGGTGTTTTCTTAGCCTGCAATGTCCCGTTAGTAACCCAGTAAGTATCCTAAGGGAATTCTTGCCTTGTTGGGAGATTTTCTTGAACCTATTCAGATCATAGGAGCCGAGGAGCAGTTGTTTGAATGTCGTAAGCCAATCGTTCCAATGCAGTTTGATTGCCAATACCACAGAAGGGTTCAGGCCCTGTTAGTTGGTTTGCAGCACCGTTTCTTGCCAGCTTGTCAGCAATTTCGTTCCCAGGAATGTTGTTATGTCCTGGGATCCATCTAAGGGAAACGTTGTTCCAGTATCCTAGATGGTTTTCGGCAGTTCACCCAATGAAACCACAAACAATAAAGTGGTATACAGACGGGTCCCTCACGGATGAAGGGAGTGGCCTGGGGGTAGTAGGCCCCAGGACAAAATATTACAAATCACTAGGCAGACACACCAGCATTTTCCAAGCTGAAGTCTGTGCTATTGGAAGGTATGCAGAGTTCAATCTGCAAAATAACTATCACGACAAGGACATCTCCATCCTATCTGACAGTCAAGCAGCGATAAAGGCATTAAGTAGAGCCAAGATTACATCAGGGCTGGTAAAAGAAGTGAGAACTGCACTAGACAAATAAGGTGCTAGGAATAAGCTCACGATTAGATGGGTTCCAGGACATAACAATATTCCTGGAAATGAGCTGGCAGATAGACTAGCAAGGACCGGTGCAGCATTGGTAACCATGTGGTACGGGACCTGCTGAGAATGGAGGAGGAAAATAAACGGCTGCTTCATTGGGCACAGACACCAGGACTTAAGCAGGCAAAAGCCCTTCTCTCTAACTACAACCGCAAGAGTTTCAAGCTCATGATAACTCACGGGAAAAATACCGTGAGGATCCTGACGGGCCTCTTGACGGGACATTGTAGGCTCCGCAGCCACTCAAATAAAATTGGCATAGCGGATAGTGGACAATGTCGCTTCTGTAGCATGGAGGAAGAAACTTCAATACATGTACTATGTGAATGCATGGCCCTCATTAACAAAAGAAACAAGTTTTTGGGCATGTACGTTCTCCCACCGGAGATCGTTGTTACCCTAAGTCCAATCAAAATACTGGAATATATGCAGGCTATTGGACTGCTGGGAGAGCTCTGAGCCGTGAAGGGGGTACAATAGATCCATTTGGGTCGCAGTACATCTTTATCCCCATTAATAATAATAATAATCCTAGATGGTTTAGTTTGGCTCTGGTTTCCTGAACCAATTTTGAATTTATTTTTGAGCCAGTCACTGCGTTTATAGCGACCTGACTGTCTGACAGAATAGCTATTTCTCTGCCAATATATTTCCTAGATAGGTTTATGTCCACACACCTACCTATCGCACATACCTCTGCCTGAATAATGCTGGTATACTTTCCCAGTGATTCTGACAGTCGCGTTCAGGCCGGTGCCTTCTTTTGTTAAAGACCCGTTCGTATACCACACAATGGTGTGTCTTTTCATAGGATGCATCTCCTCTAAGGTTGTCCATTTGCTTTTGCTACTCATACTAGTGCTAAAGTTCTTTTTGAAGTTGCACTCCGTGGTCATCTCATCTCTTGGTAGCAGAATTGAGGGCCGAGATCATATTTAAACATTAATGTCATAAAATTTTCTATCCAATAAAGCCCGTTTCATTGATATTAAAAACATATTTCTTTCTTTTATTATGATTTAAGCTTGTGTAACTCTAAAAAAAAACACCCTTTATGTCTGTTTTTATATATTATACAATATTTTTGTATCTCGAAATTTTGGAATTTTTAGCATAGCTCTTAAATATGTGATGCTGTACATTCCTACAATTTATAGCTTAAAGTTGAAATATGCAGACAAACAAATTGAATTAGTTTCATTTTCACAAAAACTAAAAACCTTCTAAATTGCAGCACAATGCTCATTGAGTGGCAGTATATAGTGTAGTAGTAGGCGTTGCAAAGTTGTGGGCGTGGGTTTTGTCTTCTTTCTTTTTTTGCACAAAATCCAATGAAATCGTAATTAAGTTTGCATGAAAAATGACTCAAGTGGTTTGCATGCGAGAGAGAACTAACATAAAATAAGGGGAAGCAAATAAAAAATGCTGCAAAAATTGTTTTAAATATTGACGCAAATTTACAAGCTCAACAAAAATTTTGTGCAGCAAATGCGCTCGGGGGAAATGTGAAAATGGTGAAAATTGTGAAAATGGACAAAATGGGACGCAAGCATTGCAGCCATATTGGCTTTGGGTTGGCTTAGTAAAACACATAATAGTAAATGAATTTTACAATGCAATGTAATCGAGATAAAGTTCGGTTTAAGCCATTTACGACAGACATGGCCATGGCTCGTTGTCAAGTTTCTGCCGAGTTCTGCAGAGCAACTCCAACTGCACCCAAAGAGAGCGAGAGATGGCGAAGAGAGGAGAGAGCGAGTGTGTGAGTAGCAGAATGCGGCTCTTGGCCATTGTGGCTAATTTTTGACTGCATAGCAACACATGCATTAGGAATTTCTCATGTTTGTTAGACGCTCAGATGGTGTCTGTTTGTGTTTGTGTTTTTGTTTGTTTCTGTATGAGTTAGGATATCAGCATTGATTTGAAAAAAAGGCACATGTCCTGGCTCATGTCTGCACGACTTTGATTGAAATGTTCAAAGTGTGATATTGTTTTTTTACACTGACGAGCACTGGAATAGAAACATTACATTTATTTTGAGATAAAATCGAAATAAGTTTACATCGTTGCAGAGTGACAAGTAACTAAAAAAAAGATGGCGTACATTAAAGTCGGACGTGGACGACTTTGGGATACCACCACATTGCAATCAAATCCGATATATTGCTTACGAACTCCGAAAGATATTTCTTTGCCAAATTTGGTTGCATATATTTTTATAAACAAACAACAAAAAAGTCGAATTTTGCAGCAAACACGTTTTTTTGACCGATTGGCCCTATGAGGGCTCTATGATATAGCCAAACCATTTTGATCAAATTTGGTATAGTGCTGGGAAACTGTAAAAGTCTTTTGAATGCCAAATTTGGTTTGATATCTTCATTAACAAACGAATTATTCATCTAAAGCTTTTGGTTTTTTTCGAGGTCCTATGAAACATCCGTATGGAAGCTATATAATGTAAACCACGATTTAAAAAAATAACATAAACTTGTCTCCTATGGAACAATAAGGCATCTAATCTGAAAGTTTGGTTGCTCTAGCTCTTACCATATCTGAGATCTGGGCGTTCATACGGACGGACAGACGGACAGATGGACAGACGGACAAACGGACATCGGTATATCGACTTCTCTTGTCACCCTGATCATACTTTAAGTAAGTCGTCTCCGACGACTCCTTCTATATATAACATACATTTTCGGCTGGCACAAACTTAATATACCCTTTGTACCATATTGTACAGGTTATACAAACGCAACGACTTCTATGTGAAGTTAAGCCTTTCTGTATGCATATATTTCTTTAAAATTTCAAAGGGTCATTAATCTTGAGGTTTTTTTTTCAATAGGGTTTTTTTGATAAATCACGCGTGAATACTGTCAAGTGGCCCTGTGTTCTTTATTCAGTTTTCATTTTATCATGGAAAGACTTACACCCGAACAACGTTTACAAATCGTAAAAATATATTCGCGTTCTGTAAAGAATGTTTTTTGCGCGCTTAGGCCATTTTATGAAACCAATTCGAGGAATAATTAATTTCACGCTCCGGACCGGTGAATTGTGATTATCACACCATTGGACTTTTTTCTTTTTGGCTACGAAAAGTTTAAAGTGTTTGTGGATAAGCCAGCTACGACTGAAGCATTACCCCTCGAAAAATGGAACCTCCTCATGGAGTAGCTACGATGCAGTTGCGGCCAACATTTGAAACGGATTATCTTTAAAAAGTGAATGGTAAGAATGGTTATTTCAATTGATAATAAAGATTTTCCGATTCATTTGAATATTTTGTATATTTTTGCATTCGAAAAAAGAAAACCTCAAGATTGATGACCCTTTAGTATTACAAGCGAAGATTACTAAGCGAAATCGTCACCTATTTGGGTTATGAATATGAAATAAAGTTTATTTGAAAAAAAAAATTTTTTAATTTCCTTTAAAAGGGGGTTACCTCTTAAGAGAGTGTTCTGTTTTTTAGACTCCATCTAAATTCCCAAAAAAAACAAATGCAAAAATTGCCAAAATAGATGTTCATATCTTTTTTTCGTAGGCCCAAACGAAATCTTAAGAAGATGCTCTGGTCTTCTCCACCTAAATTACCCAAAAAATAACAAAATTAGGTCAAAAAATTGAATGCCTATATTTCTTTTTTTTCATAGTCCCATACCAAATCTTAAGATAGATTTCTGTTCAGACACCTAAATTCACAAAAAATACCCAAAACTCCCAAAGAGCAATTTTTCGTTCACAAAATGTTAAGAAGGTGTTTTCTTGTTTTTATACTGCACTTCAATTTCCAAAAAGATACCCGAATTCACATAAAGATATGTATTTATTATATATAGATATATTTTAACTTAGAAGTTAAAATTATCTCAATTTTTCGTTTGAGTTTTGTAAGTTCAAATCAAATAAAAATTTGATTGCCATGCAAAAAGTGTTTAGGTTCGTTGTGGACCTAATTTATCCCAAAAGTTAAAAAATATAAAATAATGCTTCCGTAGAAAAGTAAGATAATTTTAAACTACTACAAAGCAAATCTTTGGTTAAAGCCTAATCAAGGCTAGAGGATTTTAAAACTTTTGCAATATACAAAAATCAATAATTTTTTTGGTTTGAATCTGGTACGGAAAAAGAGAAAGTATTCCAAAAACTTATAAATAAAGTTCATTTTGGAAAAATAAAGTTTTTTCCTAATTCCTATACCTTAATCATTAATTTAAAATCACTCTTCTGAGTTGAGGTATATAAATTGCACTTCCAAGGTCGAGGTAAAAAGTGGCCCATTTGACTTATTTTCGACGATATTCAAACTAGAAAAGAAGTATCTTGAGAAGCTGAACACAACTATCCACCTTGATATTAATTTGATTCCAAAATGTAGTGCAAAGTAACATTTAAACCAAAAACAGAAATACATTTTTAATAGCCTTCGTCTAAATTGCTTTAAACACAGCTAATTTATCAACACTTAATATTGACTTTAAACGTTACTATCACTTCACTAAACTGTCCATTTTCTACAATTTTTGGCTAGCGTAAATTCTATTTCGGTTTATAAAAATAGATAAAAATCCTAATCCATATTATATTGCCAATAGCAAACGCACTGAATTCGCTTATGCAGAAAAGCTATTTTCATTCAAATTGCGTTATTGGTTCAAAGGATATCGTCAATTTCCCAAAACAAACTCGGCGTTTCCATTCAAATTATCACCATTGTATGTGTATATGGTATATGCATACATATGTATGTTATAGTATATAGTGCACGTACGTGTGTTTCACATATGCCGCAGCCATTTTGTGTTTTTAGTTTAGCCAACACTAGCAGCAGCAGCCACAACAATAACAACTACAAAAGCAACAAGCATGAGCCAGGATAACAATAGCAGCAACACCTGCAAGCAGCCAGCGGCCTAGTCTCTCAGTCACACTCCACACTCTATTTTTCTCTACTCTCATACCACTCTCCCTTTTGCATACTCTGCTACTGAAAGCCAATATTAGGCAGCTCGGAGCCAAAGACAGAGTCAGTCATGGAATTGAAGGGCAACAACAAATGTAGAACTGTCATACTTTGATCATAGCTATTTTTGTTATCAAATCAATGTTTATACAAACACACAGATACACACACACACAGAGAAATATTCACATACATTCACGCACATACTTAAAGAACTTCCCTCCAAGAAATTTGCAACCTAGTACCAGTTACTAACTTAAATGCAACTAGTTGCGGATAGGTTCAAAAAAGGATGTTCAGGGTATGCACATTTATTTTTATACTTCATAATTTTATGCTGGCTACCCTGGCTTTGGAAGATACTAAGTGTTTTGCCAGATATCTCTCCGACCTATAGATTTTATTTTAGAATTCAAAGTTATGCTTCCTTAATAAAGATCTTTAGGCAAAGTCTTGGCTGTTGACAGTAGTTTAGAAAACAAATATAATTCTCGTTAAGATTTTCAAATTATTCTAACTTTATCCCAATAAGGTTGGCAAAAATGCTGTAGCTGAACCCTCCACGAGGGTGCCGACTGGTAATGGTACTACAAGGTGGCGCAAAAGAAGTCATCCGATGTTGTTTGGCTCTTATTTTTTTTCTAAATGAAATTCCAAAATTGACCAAAAATGACCAAAATTCGTTGCAGGGACCGCCGGCTGAGGCCCAATTGCGTGGCAAGTCGTCTGGTCGATGTTTCGGGGCTCACTTCGACGTCCTCGGCTACAGCGGCGATATTTTCGGCAGAACGGGCGCTCCGGGGCCGGCCACTCTTGGCAACGTCTCGTGTGGTCCCATACTCTTCAAGATTAGTGGCTAAACGGCGCAGTGTTTGCGAAGTTGGTGTCGGACGGCCGGGAAATCGGCGACGGAATTCGCGCTGCGCCAACACCACAGACGAATTGTTACGCAAAAAAAATAGACACAATTATTCCGCGTTCTTGGGGAGTGTATCGCTCCATGGCTTATTCACTTGTATTCTGTATCTGTCTAGTCCACAAATGTCAAAACAGATTTGATATTGGCGGCCATTTACAAAAATGAGAGCATCTTCCAATAGGGTGATTTCTTTTGCGCCACCCTGTACAGTGTCCCTTATGGGCGGTACTAGTTAAGATTTGGAGCTAGCTGTTTGAAACTTAGCTCTTCTACAGCTTGGTGACTTGTTTGTCCCTTCCTATCATGGCTATGAGGTAAAAAGGGCTGGATCAAGGTGTCATGCGACCCGTGCTGATGATTAACCCGGCTAGGGACCCTTTTAAAAATAGCCCAGTCGCAAGCGGAGCATCCGGATACCTGGCCTCTCCGGATTAACTAGCCTTACCAGCGTATTGCGTATCTCTGCGCAGTTGGAACCACCCTTCTTCTTCTTCCTTATCCCAATAAAATTTTTATCCAATTTCAAATCTGCTATTTTTAAAATTAGAACCTTACAAAAATAAACTTTAAGCACAATTTTTAATCTACAAAATACCAAAAAATACTAAAATATAAAATTACAAAAAATCAATATAACAGCTAAAGAAAATACGAATTCTTTTCCGGAAGAGATTTGGGATCATTATTTACTAATATTCTTAGAGTCACTTAATCTATGCCCAAAAAGCAAATCTGGGAAGAGGTAGGCATTCTAGTTAAGATACCCAAAAAAGGCGAACTAAGTGAGTGTGACAACTATAGGGGGATAACCATACTACCAATACCAAGTAAGGTCCTGTCATTAATCATACTATCTTAGCCTTAAGAGAAAACCAACACGGACTCAGACCTAGTCGATCGTGCGTTGACCTAATAAACACCGGCCGCATAATATTTGAGCAATGCAATAGCTTTCGTCGACTTCCGATAAGCTTTCGATGGTTTAGGTAGGAAGTTCTTGTGGATAATGCTCAGAAATCGTATTATGCCTGCTAAGTTAATAAATCTAATGAGAACAATGTATGAAGGCTTAAAATGCCGCGTGTCACACAATGGATTACTATCCGATCTCTTTTGAAACAAATACTGCCGTAAAACAAGGCTGTATACTCTCTTCGAAACTGTTTATATTGGCACTGGATGACATTATGCGCTTAGTGGCTAACGAAAAACCAGGGAATCCAATGGTCTCCCTTCACAAAGCTTGGCGATCTGGAATATGCGGGCGACATATGTCTTTTGTGTCACTGGAGTTCTTGATATGCAAAGCAAAATTAACGTTCTCAGCACCAACGCGTCACGGGCTGGCTTGTATATCAACAACGAGAAGACTAAAGTGTTAAGCAGTGGATATACCGCGTCTAATAATTCCGAACATCCTGGTGGGCAACGAAGAAATTGAACACCTTAAGACTTTCTCATACATCGGAAGTGTTATTACTGAAAAAAGCGGTGCAGAAGAAGATGTCCTAGCGCGGCTAAATAAGGCCAAGTCAACTTTTGGTCAATTGAGAGCAGTGTGGAAGTCTAGCCAAATAAGTGTTAACACCAAGTTACGTCTGTTCAATTCCAATGTCAAATCAACCTCATGCTACGGATGCGAAACGTGGAAAGCACTAAGTAGTGCTGGAGAAAACATCGATGTATCGAAGTTTAAAATATCTTTATATACCGATGTTGGCCAACAGAGATGTGTCTCCAGCACTTCTGCACTCATCAAATGGGTGTTTAGTAGGGCTGGAGAAACATCTCTGTTGGCCAACATCGATACTATAGATATTTTAAACTTCGATACATCGATGCATCGATATAACATCGTTGTTTTCTCCAGCACAAGCACTGAGCGCATACAATCACGATTTGATGGCTTCAGCGTATCTCGAACGAAGTCACCCCCCAAAACAATAAAAAATAAAAATATAAAAAAAAAAAATTTTTTTTTTTTTTTACCAACTTCTCCCAACCCCCAAAACAAAGAATGGGGGGGGACCCCAAATTTTAGTCGAAACCGGGGGCTTTTTCACCTACCCGGGCGCCGAATCATCGGCCAAGAACTACACCATACCGGATACTCCTCGAATGATATTAATAGCGAAGCATCAAATAGAGTCAGATTTCGTAGGATTGTTGAGGCCCTATGCTCCACTAGGAGAGAAGGACGACAGTAGTAGTACTAGTAAAAATAGCATTTAGAAGCTTTAGGTCCATCAGAGCAAACCTTAATAATACACAAAAAGTTACCATGTATGCTCAAAAATTTTATAAATATAGCCCATTTCCCAGACTAAGAGCTCTGCAAATATTTTCTGTCTACAAGCATGAAGGAATTCCAGGACATTTGGGTTGAATGGTAGCTTGATCATCTATTTCGAAGAGCTTGAGTGAACCTAAGTTCTCGATGGAATGCATAAAGAAAAAAAAAAACTCTTCTAATCCACCTAAAAAGAGACTTTCTTGAAACACCAGTATTTTTCAAGCTGAAGTCTGTGCTATTGGAAGGTATGCAGAATTCAATCGGCAAAAGAACTACCATGACAAGAATATCTCCATCCTGTCCGACAGTCAAACAGCGATAAAGGTATTAAGTAGAGCCAAGATTACATCAAGGCTGGTCAAAGAAGTGAGAACTTTACTGGAAAAACTAGGTGCCAGGAATAAGCTCACAATTAGATGGGTTCCAGGACATAACAATATTCCTGGAAATAGCAAAGGACCAGTGCAGTAACACCGCTAATCGGACCTGAACCACAATGTGGGATCGGTCACGGGACCTACTGAAAATGGAGGAGGAAAACAAACGGATGCTTCACTTGCCACTGATACCAGGACTTAAGCAATCGAAAACCCTCCTCTCTAAATATAGTTGTAAGAGGTTCAAACGTATGATAGCCCACGGGAAAAACAGCGTGAGGATTCTGACTGGCCTTTCGACAGGTACATTGTAGGCTCCGCAGTCACTGAAATAAAATTGGCCTAGCGGACAGTGAACTATGTCGCATGTGCAGCATGGAGGAAGAAACCTCAGTACATTTACTATGTGATTGTATGGCACTCGCCAGTAAAAGAAACAAGCTCCTGGGCATGTACGTTCTCCCACCGGAGATCGTTGTTACCCTAAGTCCAAACAAACAGACAATAGGACTTTGGGAGAGCTCTGAGCCGCAAATGGGGTACAATAGATTGAATAAAACATGCTGACCTCGTAAGCTGACTGTTATTTTACGATAGGAAAGAGGGATTTCCGTTCAGATTCCAACTCTTGTTGTGGGTTTCTAATTGTATCCTAGTTGTTATAATGAAATATTTATTGATACTATTTATGGACCCCAACGCTATGCTCTCAGAGTGGTTAGAAATTAATTTCGAACTAGTATGGTTTTCTGCATGGTATGCATGTGATTCTATATATGTATATTTATATACATCTATGTAAATGTGTTTGTGTGTAAATGTTGTCAAGCGCTTTCATCGATTGCATTAAACAAAGTAAACACAATTATTTTGCGTAAAAGCAATTTTAATCGTGCTTTGACTTTGTTAGAGCGAGATACCGAGCTGATATGATGCTGCCTGCTGCTGTAGTGAGAGAGAGCAGAGACAACAAGCAGAGCGCAACATGTGTCGCCATCTTTTTTTGTTTTTTTTTTTTCGATGTCAGCCGCAAAGTATGCTACGCAAAAAATGGCTGCCATGGCGCGCTCTTATCATCATACACCCGCGCTCATAACTACACACACTTGTGTAAGCATTTGGTATGCATGTATCTGTGTGCTACGTTCTGTGTATTTGTGCGTGTGCATTTGTTTGTTTTGGTGTTGAATATTTTGTTGTACCCAAATGCTAACGAGATATACTAAAAAACAACAGCAACAACTACAACACGAACAACAACAGCAACAACAACAACGACGTGTTGAGTAAGTGGCTGCGGTGGGAGAAGCGACAAGAAGAAAAATTATGCAAATGATTGAGCAAATTATGTCAAAATATTTTGTATTTTTTTTTTTTTTTTTTTTTGTTTCTTGTTATTTTTTTGTTTTTGTTTTTGCTTTGCGCACTGACCTTTTGCCTCCCACGTTACACAGCCGTTGTTTGTGTCGTTTTCGCTGTTATTGTTTTTGTTGTTGTTGTTGTTGCTGCTACTGCTGTTGTTTATATTGTTTATGTTGTTGCCAATAGCAGCAAATCCTGTCAAATGAAAAGTATGTAAAACAAATATAAGTCCTAGGAAGCATTTTTTTGTTCACAAAAAATGAAAAAAAAAAATGGAATATTTTTTCTTTTATATGTAGATATTATTTTTTTGGAATTTGATTTGCGCAGCGACAATAGCATTAATTTAAATTGTTTATAAGTTTGTATACTAGGTACAGTAGACGCCCACAAATTTAAGCTACTTGTGTTGCATCTTTTCGGAAGACAGCGCTTGAATGGAACAAATGAAACTAAAAACTTAGTTTTAAGTTATTTATATCGAATGCTGTCCAAACGTTCTTGGTATTCTATGCTGTTTAGACAAATTTTTGTAGACTGATATAAAAGACTTAGCACTCGCAAAAGCAACAGATGATTATTCAATTTGTATTTATTATAGTTACAATAGCTAATTATTATTAAACTAAGAAAACGAGTAATTCAAATCTACGAAGTTTGCATTTTACGAGATATCTAGAGGCAGTGTTTTGACAAAATAATTCAACCTAATCGTGTTATTTTTTCTAAGTCTTCATCCTACGAATATTCTGTAGCACATTTTTGAAACCGTTTCATTCACTTCTTTTTTTGGAGACACAATGTTTAGAAATTTTTTTTCATGGGCACCTTTTTTTGTTGTTTTTTTCTGTTAACAGCGTCATCTTATGTAAATTCTTTATTTTCTACCTTATAGAAGTGTTTTTAGACAATTCTTCTCTTATCTTATTCTCATCGATAGCATCATCTCATATGATGCATATAACATAACCTTACATTGTTTTTTCAAGTACAGCTTAATTTTATAATTTTGATGTTTTTTTCTGTTAACAGCATCTCATGTACATTCTTTTTTTACTACCTGTAGAAATGTTTTTAGACGATTCTTTCACTTATTCTCATCGACAGCATCATCTCATATTATGAGGTATACATTCTTTTTGTATTACTTGTAGAAATGTTTTTAGACGATTCTTCCTCTTATTCTCATCGACAGCATCATCTCATATTATGAGATTTTACGTATAGAAATTTTTCGAAAGTAATTCTTTCTCTTCTTTCTTAGACGATTCTTTCTCTTATTCTCATCGACAGCATCATCTCATATTATGAGATATACATTCTTTTTTTACTACCTGTAGAAATGTTTTTAGACGATTCTTCCTCTTATTCTCATCAACAGCATCATCTCATATTATGAGATTTTACGCATCAAATTGTGCCTGAGAGCACATTCTTTTAACTTCTTTCTTAGACGATTCTTTCCTTAGTCATCGGCAAGCATCCTCATAACTAACGATATATCCATTCTCTTTACCTGTAAAAGTTTTTAGACGATTCATCCTCTTATTCACATACAAAAAGCATCATCTCATATTACGAAATGTTACGTCTTAAAGATGGTATGATCCAGGATCGGAATGCCTTCTGACGAATGCTTTGATCCCGACATAAAACACACCTAAGCAGGATCTTAAGAGATGTTCTTTCAATTAAGGTCATTGTCTTAGGGAATTTGGGAGTTTTAACCTATAGCAATGTTTTGAAATAGATTATCCTATGAATATTTTATATTTTTTACCTCTAGATTCTTCCACTTTTTCGTGTCGAAATATGTTTTTACGGGCATCCTAAACATTACAATTTTGATGTTTTTTTTTCTGTTTACAGCATCATCTTATGTACATTCTTCCTTTTATTTTCATCGACACCATCATCTCGTATGATGAGATTTTACGTATAGAAATTTTTCAAAAGTAATTCTTTCTCTTCTTTCTTTTCCGACATACCATAACCTAATCATGTGTTTAAAAGAGCAGCTATATTTTACAGTGTTAATATTATTTTAAATTCACGGCATCATCTAATGTATATTTTCTATTTTTTACCAAAAGCAATGTTTTGATTTGATTGTCCTATGAATATTTTCAATTTTTTGTCTCAAGACGTGTTTTGATACCAACTCTTCCTCATTGTCGTCTCGAAACCCTTATCCTTAACTTTACAATTTTGATGTATTTTTCTGTTAACAGCATCATCTTATCTGCATTATTCATTTTGTCCCTCTGGGAATGTTTTTTAGACGATTCTTTTAAACGTATTTTCTTTGACAGCATCATCTTCTACATTTTTTACATATTTAATTTTTTTTAAAGCATTTTTTTTTCTTTTTTCTCGCCTAATCATGTGTTTTAAAGAGCTGCTATGATATTTATACTTTTGATTTTTTTTCAGTTAACGGCCTCATCATCATCATCTACATTTTCTATTTTTATTAACATAAGGAACGTTTGAAACCGATTCTTCCTTTGAGCGTCTTTGATCAAATTATCCATAGACGTGTTTTGATACCAATTCTTCCTCTTCTTTGTCTCGAAATAAAATAATGCTATCATGTTTTTAAGGACAGCCTTAATTTTAGGTAAATTGTTTATTGCTTTTTCCCAGTTTGCAAGTATAGCATCTTTTGATACCGATAATGGGGTCTGTTAAATGTAGAACCGATAGCAAAAAGGAAGAAAAGTTTTGTAATCGATTCTTCATCATCTCCTTCTTCTTCTGATGATAGTCTAGTGCATGGCTAACACCATCCGATACCTAAAAGTTGTATTTTTTTCAGATTAGAGCATCATCTTTTGTAGATTCTCTTTGGTGGACCCAAAGGAAAGTTTTGTAATCGATTCTTCATCATCTTCTTCTATCGGTAATGGCTCCATCTCCTTAAGATAGGGGACTCATAAAACCCAGATAATGCAACCCCAACTCATTCAAGATGAAAAAATATCAAAAATGGCGCTACAATAAAAAACCTAACTAAACATGTTTCTTTCTCTTGCAAACTTCAAAATTGTTTATGTTACAATTTTTTCTATCATCTTTCATTTCGCGTTTATTCCTTTACCTCCTTGAGAAGCATAGGGCCTTCATCATCTTTCATCTTAGTCTCTTTTAAAACTTTACAATAGATTTCAAGCAAACTCAGTATATCTTTAAAAACTTATCTTTTTTTGCATCTTATACTTTTTTTCTAAACATCTTTCTTCAATGGCTACTAAAAATGTATCGTCATTTATTCTATCAACGCATAAATTGAATCTTTATTTATTTTATCATTGTATACATATTATAGTTACATAATTATGCAACAGACTCGTTAAACTTACAGATAATACATGCTCATTCTTCATAAATACTAAGAAAGACGCTATTAAAATTGCATAAAAACTCTTATTTGCGATGCAACTAGTTAGTTTCGCTAAAAGATACAGCTAAGGTTTCTAAGAATCCCTAGCCTTCAGGGGTCAAACTTTCTTTTTTAGTTTAGGTCCTGCTCGACGACTTGGCGCACTGCTTGTAAAGATAAAAAGCAGCTTTAAGTTGGTTCATGTTGCTTAATGCGCACCTTTGTGTGTTTGTTCCCAGCAAAACAATTTTATCTCTACGTATTTTTTCGCATATTAAATCATCTTAGCCTTAAACCTTTCATCTTTATGTATTTTTTAGTTTATAATACATATCATCTTAGCTGTATACTGTTATTAGCAGCTTAAATCTTTTATCTCTATGTAGTTTTTAGTTTACGACATCAACTTAGCATCAACCTGTTATTTAAATCAATATAGCTGCTTTAAAACCATCTCGGAGCGGACACAGACCGGTGTCTCTTTTTCCAATTAATTTTAGACCAACATAGTGTTTTATTTATTCAAAGACTCTAATAAACGATGCCTCTGGGACATTGCCAAGAGGAAAAGACTAAACATTTTCCTAAAAGCATCTTCTGGTATTTCATCTTCGTATAATCTGCATTCAATAACTACATCTCATATACATAGGTTGTTGCCTAAAAACAAGAATGTATCAAGAATTGACCAATTTAATAACGATTTAATTTCGGAGCATATATATGTTAAAGTATTTAAATTACTCTAACAATGTACAAACAAACTATTGTCATCTTTGCACAGTTTGCATTGAAAAGCGTTATCTTCAATAGTTTTAGGTAAACTTGCTAATATCTGAGCATCTGAAGCGCTTCGAAAACTCAAAGATTCTTTTGTACAATGCTATGCCTGCAGATAACGACATTATTTAAACATATTTCTTCGAGGCCAACTTAGAGTCTTTCATCTTTGAACAATATTCATTAAAAAACATCAATCTTAATAGATAAGTTAAAATTTGCCAATTTTGATTTCTCAATGCTTCATATATGCAAAAAATTTAAGTGAAACGATACAACTATTGTCTTTACCTGAGGCAATCCACAAAAAATAAAACATGTTTATTTTTGCCCATCTTTAAGTCTTTCATCTATGTACAATTGAAAAAAACAATCTTCAATTGTTTGTTGCGCTCGAAAACAAGATTCAAAGTTAAAGTTACGCCACCAGCAAGCGACATTAAACATATTTCTTTAAGGCGATTTTAAAGTTTTTTATCTTTGTAATATTTTGTATTTAAAGACATCATCTTCAATAGATAAACTTAAACTAGCCAATTCAGAGTTTCTGAAGTTACGATGCAACTATATTCTACGCCTGTTACAAACAATAAACCCAAAACATATTGCTTCAAGGCCAAGTCTTTCATTTTTGTATAGTTTTCATAAAAAAAAACATCATCTTTAACAGATATAATTAATTGCTTTAAAATCTATTTTACCAACTGCGATTTTTTCATATATTAAATATTAAAGTCTTTCATCTTTGCATAAAAAACTATCATCTTTAACAGCTATAATTAAAATCCATCAAATCACTTTACCAACTTTGATTTTGCTAATTTCTGAGCATCTTTAGTGCTTTAAACACTAAAGATGAAACTATTGTCTATGCCATCAGCCAGCGATCTAACCTAAGCGTATAGTATTTCTTCAAGGCCATATTTAAGTTTTTCATCTTTGTATAATTTGCATTAAAAAACATCATCTTTAACAGATATAATTAATTGCATGAAAATCTATTTTACCAACAGTGATTTTTCCATCATCTTTCATCTTTGCATTAAAATCTATCATCTTTAACAGTTTTAATTAATTTCCGTCAAATCAAATTTACCAACTTTGATTTGGCTAATTTTTGAGCATCTACAGTGCTTTTAGTACTAAAGATGAAACTAAACCAACAGCCAGCAATCTAACCTAAGCATATTTCTTCAAGGTCAGCTTAAAGTCTTTCATCTGTGAAGCAATTTTCATTTAAATACATCATCTTCATTAAATATAGCTTGTTGCGTTATCAAAATTTTAAATTCCAAAATTTAAGTTTCTGTGCGCTATGCCTAGAGGAACCGCTTTTCCCTGAACACATTTCTTCAAGTCTTTCATCTAAGTATATTTCATATTAAAAATGCATCATCTTCCAAAAACATACATACATAGTATTATATGTTATTGCCTTAAACTCAAATTCACAATATTCAAAGTTTACCTATTTCAGAGCAACCATTCAAAGACGAAACTATTTTCAATGCTTCTAGCAACAGACATAACATATTTCTTCAAGGTCAGCTTAAAGTCTTTCATCTTTGAACAATTTTCATTTAACAAACATAATCTTTATTAAATATAGCTTCTTGCGTTATGTTCAAATTTTTAAAATTAAAAATTTTATAATTTCTGTGCATTTACAGAGCTTAAAATGCGCTTTGCCTACAGCAACCCTAAACCCTCATTTCTTCAAGTCTTTCATCTTAGCATTATTAACATTAAAAAATCATCATCTTATACAGACATACATAGTATGTTATTGCCTTAGAATAAAATTTATAAATTCAAAGTTTTCCCATTTCTGAGCATCCTTTCAAAGACAAAACTACTTCTATTGCCTATAGCAACAGACATAATATGTTTTTTCAAGGCCACCTTAAAGTCTTTCATCTTTATAAAATTTGCATTAAAAAACATCATCTTAAAAGTATAAAGCAAATTTAAACACGCACACAAATTCTGAGTTTTCAAATTTCTGAGAAAAAAGAAAAATTGTGTATTCGTCTGCACTTTGGAAAATATTTTCAACGCGTGTGTTGCCATTTTTGCTTATTTCAATTTGTGTAATGCGCTCGCAACTTTTGTTGCAAATTAATTTGGCCCGAAAAGTTCTATGCGAGTGTAAAAATATGGCAGTAGCTAAGTTGAAGGCGGCAGTGGCAGCAATGGCGACACGCACGTGTACACCTCGTAATAACCGCAACTTAGTTAACTAAACATGCTGACAGGCGGAATACGAAGAAGAAGAAGAAGAAGCAACAGCCCGAGCACAGTGTGGCAAAAAGGGTAAGGTACTGGCTGTGTATCTCGCCAAATGTGCAGTGAAGGAAATTGCAAACAAAATTGCAACTTCCTGTCAGCGACAAAAACTTTTGCTAGCACCAATGTTGCCACTTCCGTTTAGAGCCAGCGCACAGACGTGCATGCGTGTATCTGTGTGTCTATGTGTGTATCTATGTGTGTGTAGTGCTAAGTGCAGTTGGTTATTCATATGCAAACGCTGGCGCCATGTTTGGCAATCAAAATATTTCACTAAATTGCTGAGCCAAAGTGAACAAAAGCCAAAGCCAACCAAACTCTAAAACAACAATAGCAACAACTAGAACAACCAACAACAACAACAACGTATGTGTAGCGCAGAATAAAATATTAAATAAATTTTACAAAATGTTGGCAAAATTTTTACAAACGTGACCGAACAACAGCAGCAGCAGCAGCAGCAAAAGCAGCCGCCTGCAAGTAGAAGTGGCAACAACAAGAGCTGCTTGCCACATTCAACTAACCAACATCAGTCGCAGCATATGCAAAAATATTTTGTACAACAAGCCGCAACATTTGCTCGACCAGCGGCAGTAACAACAACAACAACAAGCACTAAAAAATAACACACAAAAAGTTATATAAGAAAATATACAACACTGACCGCAGGCTACAAACGTGTCCGCTCTGCCGCTCTTCTTCCGTTGGCTGCCATTTTTTATGCGCCTCGTTTGTTTTATTTACACATTTACCTACGCATCTTTCATATAAAGCCTCACTCTCTCTCTTCTTCTCCACACATACTCTCACACACACACACGTGCTCTCTCTAGCTCTCTGGCTAGACAGCGGCCCAGTTAGTGCAGGCGTCGAAAAGAAAACGCACAAAAGTATGCTACACAAAATGGTAGCAGACCAATCTATTCTGGGCTGCACTCAAAGCGGCTTACTTTTGCACCAATTTGTGGTACAGCATATACGAATTTATGTACTTAAAATGCATGTATATAAATAGGTAAGTACACAGCTAAACGTTGCTAAAAAAAAAGAAATCTAAACTTATATTGTAGGAAATTGTTTTCCAATTTAAGTAACATTTTCGACGATTTTGATTTACCTAAACTTTTTTGTAAAAGCTTTATAAAAAAAAGTAAAGTTCAATTGTTTTAGCATTTTGGTTAGCATTTTTTTTTTTAAAGGCATATCAAGACACCGCCGTTCGGATTCGAATGTTCAAAAATTATACCTGATGGTTTTTTAACTGCTACATTTGAAAACTTTTAAAGTTACCCAGAACATCTCACTATGAATAAGTTTGAGCAGATTTTTTGACTTTGAGCCACCAATCAGATATAAACTGTGGCGAACGTAGCCTTCAGTACAGAAAAATACTTAGAAACATCGTTACGGTGAAGATCAGCTGAATAGGATATCGCCAAAGAGGAAACCCGCATGTACATAAGACAAAGGGGCTCCGCCACCAACCTGCTTCAAATGAAAACGTGCACACCTCGCGGATGTACTTATTATTAAAATTTATTCTTTTCTTTGGGGCAACAACAATAGACAACGCCGTAAGTTGTGCATTGGTAGCAGTTGCGCATGCAGGGGGTTTTAGCGTCCTGAAACCTCACCCACCCAAAAGTTTGAAAAATGGGTTGAAAGTGTTTTGCGAGCTCTGATAAACTTCGAAGTGAAGAACCTCGTTTTATTCGTATATTTTCCAACAAAATTGGGCAAAAGGTGTAATTTTTGCGATCGATGGCGCGTCGATATTCCCGGCGACTCGTCGACACTGGCCTTAACCATGGTTTAGGTTTTGAAAGACAAAATTTTGTAGAAAGTGTAAATTTAACCAAGATTTTTTAGAACTAGTTCAATATTAAAAAATAATTAATAATAATAATAATTTCGTTTTTTTTAGTGCAATTTAAACATGTTTTTATTATTATGTAAAACATTTTATGAAATTATATATTCAACATTTTGATCAATACCTTTTGCCATCTTTCGAGCAAGAGATTGATTCCATGCTCATAAAATTTTTGATCCTTGCAGGCAAAAAACTGGTCCAAGTGGTTTTTGACGTCCTGATTTGAGGTGAAGGTTCTCCCATCCAAAAAATTTTGCAGAGACCGGAACAAGTAATAGTCCGAAGGTGCCAAGTCTGGAGAATAAAGTGGGTGTGGTAGCACATCCCATTCAAGCTCCAAAAGCTTTTGGCGAGTCATCAAACTTGTATGAGGTCTCGCATTATTCTGGTGGAACACTACACCTTTTCTATTGATCAATTCTGCACTCTTCTGTTTGAGTGCATCACTCAATTTGTCCAGCTGATCACAATACACTTCAGAATTAATCGTGGTATTGTCGGGCAAAAGCTCAAAATAAACGATCCCTTTGAAATCCCACCAAACAGACAACATAACCTTTTTTTGGTGACTATCGGTCTTCTAAGTGGTTTGAGCTGGTTCATCCTTGTTAGACCATGATCTCTTGCGCTTTACATTCTTGTAAACAACCCACTTTTCATCGCCAGTAACAATGCGCTTCAAAAATGGATCACTTCTTTGACGTTTGATAAGAAAATCCCAGTCGTTAATGCGACGAAGCAAATTTCGTTCTCTAAGAACATGAGGAACCCATATGTCAAGCTTCGAAATTAATCCTAGACGTTTCATGTGCCTGTGAACGGTTGCGTTAGACAAATTGAATCAATCAGCAATCTCTCGAGTTGTTATTCGACGATTTGCATCGACCAACGACTTTATTTTATCCACATCGGCTTCAAGAGGCCTTTCAGGACGTGGTGCATCCTCAAGATTGAAATAGCCGGAACGAAATTTTGCAAACCAATTTTGGCATTGGCGTTCGGTCTACACATCTTCTCCGTACACATCACATAATTTTCGCCTTGCATGAACTGCATTTTTACAGTTTGATAGTAAAACAGTAAAATATGCCGAAAATTTTGTTTTCGATCTTCCATCTTCGATAGGGCACCAAACAAAAACTATTCCAAAAAATGTAACAAAATTTTTTACAAAAAAGCCTTACTATATCAGCTGTTCAAATATATGAAGGTAAAGCGGTTAAGTGTGAAATTGGCTGCGAAAAAATGCAATACGATCAGCTGTTGTCATCAAACGAAATTACTTAGTGAACGACCCAATAAAAAGAACATATATTTTAATTATATAATTCACTTACTCAATAAGTTATAAAAAAAATCTATCAACTTTCTTCAAAATTACGCTTTAAAAGCACTACACAATAAATCAGCTAAACAAATCCATTTCTGACGACACAAAAATGACATTTATTACTTTTTTTTATATACAAAAAATTTTAAGCGTTTTAGCCTCATATTTTTATTACTCCAAATAAAAAGTATATTCCAGGAATTCCAGCAATAAAAATACAAATATTCGTTTTTCCAGAAAAAAAAAACAAAAACATTTGTGTTTATATAAATAGCTGAGCATGCTAAAAACATTTAAATAAATAATAAAAATACATTTTTCCGGTACATAAAAAGCGTAGGTAAGTTGACAATGGGGGAAAAGCTTTGCGCATTTGAATACTTTTGAATTTATATGCATTAGTTATTGATTGATAATATTTGAGATGTTTTCTTTAAATATATTACATTTTGAAATATTACTTTCAAAAATGTTTATTAATAAATGTTTAGTTATTGCACATTTGCTATTAAATTGAATCAGATTTGAGGTATTCGTTTTTTTTTGCTTATTTTTAATAATTTTGCTTAATTAATTTATAAAAAAATATGCTGTGTTTAAAGAAACAATCTAGTAAGGACCCTTCAGTTCGGTTCAGGCCTGAATTAGTCATGAAATCAAATCAATTTTCAGTACCAGCCATGTATTCATTTGTCACTGAATTTAACACATGCATGTTCTAGGCTTTCAGGCCTGAACCTTAGCCGTAACAATCAGCTATGAATTCAGTGCAGATTGACTTTAAAATGTCATGTCTGAAATCACAGGTGAAAATTTGTAAGAATTGAACTGAATTCATGAGTGCTGATTCGTTTTCAAAAAGCAGGTCTTTTTTTGTGTAATAAAACAAAACGTCAGAAATAGCTACGCACACAAACGCAAACACCAATACTAATGTAAAGCCAAGTAACAAAATACAATTGACTTTTCTTATTTCTCTTTGCTTATTCTTTTTTGCTTTAATTGTATGTCAAAAGAAAGAGATAGAAAGAGAAAGTTTATATTTGTCCTTGTTTCTCTCACAAAGCCATGAGCGTTCGCATCCTTTTCATGACTGAAGTCAGGTCTGAATTTTTCAGGCCTGAACGACCAAACTGCAGAGGAATTTAATAAGCACTAAAAATATTTAGCGGCCCTCTAGTCCTTGTAGAACTTATAGGAACTTATATATAAAAATGTAATACAGTCGAGGCGGCGCCCGACAGTGTAATACCCTGTACCTTTTTTTCTCGAAAAAAGTTTTATTCCTGCATATTCCTTCTAAGAACTTTCCAATTGGAAATTTTTATTTGTTGGTGCAAAACGATATTTATACCTATAAGTTCCGCAAATTTTAACCGATTTTGATGAAAATCGAAATTTACGTCAAAGAAGTTATTTAAAGTATATGAGGAAAGTTTTAAGGGGATGTGTTGAGGGGTGTGGGAGAAAACACGATAAATTGATTGCGGGGGGTGGGGGGCCTGCATTGATAAAATTTTGATGTAGATTGGTTCATTAGAGCCACATGAATCAGCTTTCCAAAAATTGTGATTCTAGTCCATTTGTTACTATAATTACGTAGAGTCAAATATTGACGCAATTTATAGGGAAGGGGTAGTGAAATTTGTACATTTTAGGCTATAACTTTTGTTGTATTTGTCCGATTTTGTTTATTTTTGACATACAGATGCATGCAACCACAATGTATCGCTCTGTTAAATTTCAGACTAAAATATTAAACGGTGTAGTCAAAAACCGCGAAACTCTGCTACGGGGAAACGGGGAAAGATATGGACATGATTCAACAAACTTGATCTTCTCAGGAAATATGCGCATCAGCTGGTAAAGTTTCGTATCTCTAGCTCTTATAGTCTCCGAGATCTAGGTGTTCATACAGACAGCCAGACGGACAGACGGACAGACGGACGGACGGACAGACGGACAGACGGACATGGCTCAATCGCTACCCGAGGTTATGATAAGCATTTTGGTATAAAGGACTTGGGGTCTGCCACGCCTCCTTCTTGCCGTTACATACATTGCACAAATCTAGTATACCCTTTGTACCTATAGGTACAGGGTATAAAAATATTTATAATGTTATACAATATATTTTTTTTATTTTAGAATTCAGCAACAAAACTAACTTTATTGTTAAAATAAAATATTGGTACCGCATTTAATATTACGTGGGGCCAAAGCAAAGCGCTTATTTCGAAAGCACTGTCGATAAAAAAACCTTAATAGAATACGATTTCCTCAAACATTACTTTACAGAACTTGTTCTTTTACTCACTTTTTAGAAAACTGTGCAAATCTTCCAGATAAAATATTTTGTTGTTTCAACCATAAGTGGTTTATTGCCAGAATGATTCTTTTCAAGATTTCCGATAGTTGAAAAATTTAGCAATCTCATCGATATTAAGCTCCAGTTGTCAAACTCTTACCTAAAAAAAAAACAGATGATCAATCAAATAATATATTTTCATATAATCGAATCAATACTACAATAATTTGTTTTCATCATCAATAGATGAAAGAGCTAAAATTTTGCGAAGATTTGGGAGCTCCTTGATATAGTCCCATAATTCATTGTTTTCTTTCAAAGTATATCTTTAAAAAAGCTTTAAAATTAAGATGAACAAGACAAACTAAAATCATTTATTAGCATCAACTTTATTACGTAGCGCTAAGATGTTCATGAAGTTTCGCAATGTCTTCGAAGTAATTGCTTCAACACTGCTTAAAAAGTACCCAGATAAATGTTTAACTTTCAAAATAAATATTTTTTAAAATTGCAACTGCTTTAAAATTCAGATGATTATGTCTTGAAATTGTTGACAACAACGTTAGCTATAAGCGTTAAAATTTTTAAAGACTTATATAAAGTGTCTCGAATATTATGCACATCTTCTAAAGTGCATCTTTAAAAATGTAATACAGTCGAGGCGGTGCCCGACAGTGTAATACCCTGTACCTTTTTTTCTCAAAAAAAGATTTATTCCTGCATATTCTTACTAAGAATTTCCAATTGGAACATTTTTTGTTGGTGCAAAACGATATTGATACCTATAAGTTCCGCAAATTTTAACCGATTTTGATGAAAATCGAAATTTACGTCAAAGGAGCTATTTAAAGTATATGGGGTAAGTTTCAAGGGGATATGTTAAAGGGTGTGGGAGAAAACACGGTAAATCGATTGCGGGGGGTGGGGGGCCCGCATTGATAAAATTTGGATGTGGATTTGTTCATTAGAGGCACATGAATTAGCTTACCAAAATTGGTGGTTCTAGGTCATTTATTACTATTATTACGTAGAGTCAAATATTGACGCAGTTTATAGGCAAGGGGAGGTGAAATTTTTACATTTTAGACTATAACTTTTGTTGTAATTGTCCGATTTTGTTTATTTTTGACACACAGATGCATGTAACCACAACGCATCGCTCTGTTAAGTTTCAGATTAAAATATTAAACGGTTTAGCTAAAAACCGCGAAACTCTGCTACGGGGGAACGGGGAAAGATATTGACATGATTCAACAAACTTCATCTTCTGAGGAAATATGCGCATCAGCTGGTAAAGTTTCGTATCTCTAGCTCTTATAGTCTCCGAGATCTAGGTGTTCATACAGACGGACAGACGGACAGACGGACGGACAGACGGACATGGCTCAATCGCTACCCGAGGTTATGATAAGCATTTTGGTATAAAGGACTTGGGGTCTGCCACGCCTCCTTCTTGCCGTTACATACATTGCACAAATCTAGTATACCCTTTGTACCTATAGGTACAGGGTATAAAAATTGATATAGTGGCTTCAACATCGCCTTAAAAGCAACAACTGCTTAAAAATTGAGATGATCAAAATTGAAAACAATATTCGCTTATTTTTTTAGCG
Source organism: Chymomyza costata (assembly GCA_018150985.1). NCBI lineage: Eukaryota > Metazoa > Arthropoda > Insecta > Diptera > Drosophilidae > Chymomyza > Chymomyza costata. The sequence continues at coordinate 336,415 of JAECWU010000555.1, read as the reverse complement.
TCATCTGTATTAACCAGAAGATGATTGAAGATTATGCTTATATTTCAAAGTGCATGGAAATTTCGCATAATTTGTAAGCATCATCTATATAAACAATCGCTAAGATACTCAGGAAGACTCCGTAAGGTCTTTGACATTGGCTTCAATAGAAAATAAAAGCTGCTAAATAAAAAGCAACAGCTGCTTAAAAATTGAGATGATCAAAATTGAAAACAATATTCGCTTAATTTTTTAGCGTCATCTGTATTAACCAGAAGATGATTAAAGATTATGCTTATCTTTTAAAGTGCATCTTGCAACAGCTGCTTAAAAATTGTATTGATGGAAATTTGAAAGTATATTCGCTTAATTTTTAAGCATCATCTATATAAACAATCGCCAAGATGTTCAGGAAGACTCCGTAGTCGTTGATATAGTGGTTTCAATATCGCCTTAAAAGCAACAACTGATAAAAAATTGAGATGATCAAAATTGAAAAAAATATTCGCTTAATTATCATCGATGGATATTTAAAAGAATATCCGCTTAATTTGTAAGCATCATCTATATAAACAATCGCTAAGATGTTTAAGAAGACTCCGTGAAGTCTTTGGCATTGGCTTCAATATAAAATAAAAGCTCCTAAATAAATAGCCACAACTGCTTAAAAATTGAGATGATCAAAATTAAAAACAATATTCGCTTAATTTATTAGCGTCATCTGTATTAACCAGAAGATTATTGTCGATTATCTTTTAAAGTGCATCTTTAAAAAATGCAACAACTGCTTAAAAATTTTGTTGATGGGAATTTTAAAGTATATTCGCTTAATTTGTAAGCATCATCTATATAAACAATCGCTAAGTTGTTCAAGAAGACTCCGTAAAGTCTTTGACATTGGCTTTAATATAAAATATAAGCTCCTAGCCAAATAGCAACAGCTGCTTGAAAATTAAGATGATCCAAATTGAAAACAATATTCGCTTAATTTATTAGCGTCAGCTAAATTAACAAGAAGATTCGTGATGTCTTTTCTACAGTTGCTTCAAAACCGCTTAAAAATCATCTTAATTATAAATTGTTATCTTTTAAAGTGAATATCTTTCAAAGATCCAAATGATTTAAATTTGAGATGATCTAGTTTTAAAGCAATATTCGATTAATTTGATGTAGATGGATAGATAAGAAGTTATCTTTTAAAGTATGTCACTTAAAATGGCAACGAATGCTTAAAAATTGAGATGATGATAATTTTAAACAATGTCCGCTTAAAAGCATTATCTATATTAACCAGCGCCAAGATGTTCATAAAGATGTCGCTTTATCTTCGATATACTGGCTTTGACAACGCTTAAAAAAGTATCTAGATAAATGGTTATCTCTTAAAATAAATTTTCTTTCAAAATTGCAATTGATTTGAAATTGAGATGATCTAGTTTTAAAGCAATATTCGATTAAATTGATTCTATTATCGATAAACAGATAAGTTATCTTTTAAAGTATATCACTTAAAATGGCAACGACTACTTAAAAATTGAGATGATGATAATATTAAACAATGTTCGCTTAAAAGCATTATCTATATTAACCAGTGCCAAGATGTTCATGAAGATACGCTGTATCATCGATATACTGGCTTTGACAACAAAGTATCTAGATAAATGGTTATCTTTTAAAATAAATTTTCTTTCATAATTGCAATTGATTTGAAATTGAGATGATCTAGTTTTAATACAATATTCGATTAAATTGATTCTATTATCGATAAACAGATAAGTTATCTTTTAATGTATATGCCTTAAAATGGCAACGGCTACTCAAAAATTGAGATGATGATAATTTTGAACAATATTCGCTTAATAGCTTAATAGCGCCAAGATGTTTATGAAGATGCAGTACATCATCGATAAAAAAAAATAAATTTCCTTTCTAAATTGCAATTGATTTGAATTGAGATGATGAAGACATAAAAAAATATTCGTTTTATTTTATGGTTAGCTAAGAAGTAGTCTTTTAAAGTATATCATTAAAATTGCCAATGACTGCTTAAAAATTGAGATGATGAAAATTTTAAGTAATATTTACATATATTAACAAGTGCAAAGATATTCAAGAAGATTTGCAATGTCTCTAAAAATAGTGGCTTTAATTTTATAATTTTTTTTATAATTTATAATTATAAGCTTATCGTTGAAATTATATCTTTCAATTACATTTATAATAATTTTTCTGCTGCAGCTTTTTGCGTCATCTTTTTATCATACAAAAATATAACGTTCTAAAATAGTTTAAAAGTTGCGCTAAAACTAAAACTTTTTTATAAAATATACATTTGTTCAGCTTTGTATTATATTGTAGATATTATCTATTAGATAATTTTAAATAGCTGCCGGTTTGGCTTAAACAAAACTTTTCTAACTCCATGTGCCAATTTGACTGCTTTTTTTGAAAATTAAAGTTTTCAATGTTTAAAGGCTTTTAAATTAACAATTTGAAATATAAATCAATTTAAATTTATTAAAAAAGCATTTCAAACAACTTTGTGGATTGTACTTTTTGGAATTTAGACTAAAAGTTAAGCAAAATCTCGTGACTGTGCAAATAAGTGAGCCCTAAATGTTGAAAGAGATACTCAAATGGCTTTTGAGTTTCAATTGTACTTCTAAGAACCAAGTCTTTTAAGGCTAGAAACCTAATTAACGAGCTTTTACTGCATGAGTTCTGTTAATATGCTCTTACGGCTTCTTGTAAAAGCTTTCCACCAGTGCCGGATTTAATATGGGTAGGGGTGCCCTCTGTGTCAATCAAATTTAAGTCAATTACTTCAATTATGTATCTATTTACATGAAATATATTCGCATCACTTGGCTTTTGATTTGGCAATCAAATTTTACTCTACAAAGTGTTTTTATTATTAGAGAATTTTTTGAAATAAATTTTGTAATTGTTAAATTGTTTTAAATTTAATTTTTATGAACATTTTTTCTCCTAAGCACAGTGGGGTCTAGATTGAAGTATTTCTCTTAAATTTTGGCATTAGTTTTTACGAAAATGAAATTCTCCACAAAAACTCTTGAAATATTGAATTTCTTCGAATTTTATTCAGCACAAGAATTCGTTCCAATACGAATCATAATTTTCAGCAAACTTATATGTACAACATTTTTTTTCTTTGGACCAAGGTTTTGTGTTCACTTTCCTTTGGCTATATAACAATAATACACTTAAAATATTTATACATACAATACCATACTAAAGGCATTTAACGACTCGTGCAAAAGGACAGTTAACAGAAGAAGGAACCCAAGACTGAAGGCACAGCGTACTGACCTACAATATATCTTCAAACTGGTAAAACAAGCGGATGATGCTATTGTATGGGATGAGAACAAGGTAAGACTCCGTGACTTTAAAAAACAAGTCCGGCTGGCCAAAAGAAACTTCAGGAGACCCCTCTGCTCAGGCATAGAGAAGGTCACAGAAACCGCAAGACTCAGGAAGCTACTCTCGAGTCAACCCGCTATACAGAGTCAACTGAAAACGAACGACGAACATAGGACAGAAAGCAGCAAGGAAGCGACTGATGCCCTGCTTAGCGAGCACTTCCCTGGATGCACCGACGTCCTCACACCCGATAATAAACCGTTCCAGCCAACAGATAAACGTACCCGGGGACGTTAATCACGCCACACAAAATTCAGTGGGCCTTAGACTCCTTCGCGAGCTATAAATCCCCTGGCCAAGACGATGTAATTCCGGCCATGCTGCGCATTACCAACAACGATGAATGCAGGAAGTGCAGGGAGACAGATGTCAAAGAGACTCTGGTGCACCTTATTTGCCACTGCCCTGCCCTATGTACCTCGAGACTCAAATATCTAGGAAAAACCTGGCTTACCTCATCTGGAAGATGCAGCCGACAGGACACCTTAAAAGCTTTTGGCGTTCGCCAAGCACAAGCGCATACTTGACGACTAACGTGCTTTGTACACAAGCCGCACCCTCCGGTACCACTAAGGACTATTTAGTCTATGTGTGACTCCCACAGGGGTCAACCGGTACAACCTATACCTATACCATACTATGTTCCAGTTGAAAAGATTATTTATCTAACTTTGTAAATTTATATGGCTAGCTTTAAGCTAAACTTAAAATTAAACATTAAGCAAACTTATTAACATTTATTAATCTTAATATGGCGTGACGTTATATATTGCAACATTGTTCAAATTATCATTAAAAATTGTTTATTATAGTAATGCATTTTTATAGGTTCATTTTGGATTAAATATTAATAACAATAATAAATATAAGTATATACATATATGTACTAAGTATGTTTTTAGTATATATTTTACATGTTTGTTGCAAACTGTATATATCGCCTTGTTACATAGAACCTTTGGTATATTGTTTTTTGGTACTTAAAACTGGTGTGTAAGTATTTATTTTGTGTGCCGATACTTGGGATGTGCCAAAACGTTGATTTCCATAGTTGCTTGCTTACAATTCACAACTGCTTTAAGGTCATCATGCGCTCAATACAACATATTTTTCATTTAATATCCTTATCTATCATTTGATGTATTTTTTGTAAATTTTTTATTAATGTTGTGATTCTTGTCTTCGTGTTTTTCGGGCATGGCCACCTGGATCTTCCTTCTGCATCTGCGAATCATGTCGTCTTTTGATTTCAGCAACCACTTCAAAGAGGCGACCTTAGCATAAAAGCTGGTCAAAATAATAATTTTTATTTATTTTATTTTATTTATTTGTGCTTTATTCCCCTTATTTTAACCAAGTTTTAGTTTATCATAAGACCCACAAGTAAACATTTTTAAATTGTTTGTGGTTCATGCGTGGAAAATATTTATTTATAAATAAAGAGTTTTCCAATAAGAGGTGTTATTTTGGTATTCAAAGAAAAATGATATTTTTTGAGATGGCCACCACGACCACGCTTACAGGACCATATCCTTTTCATGAAATTTTCCAAAACCAAATCGCAAAGTGGCTGCCCTATGTCCTCGATAGCCTCACGAATTCTATCTTTGAGGTCTTGAATCGACGCTGGGCTGTTGGCGTAGACCTTATCGTTCACGTAGCCCCAAAGAAAGAAGTCGCGAGGTGTGAAATCACAAGATCTCGGTGCCCAATTGTGATTATCTCTTCTAGAGATAACACTGTCTGGAAACTTTTCCCGTAAAAGAGCAATGGTTTCGTTGCTTGTGTGGCACGTAGCGCCGTCTTGTTGAAAGTAAACGTTGTCCAGATCAATACCATCCAACTCTGACCATAAAAAATCATTAATCATCTCTCGATAGCGAAATCCATTCACCGTAACTGTTGAGCCAACCTCTTTTTCGAAAAATAAGGTACAATGACCCCGCCGGACCATAAACCGCACCAAACAGTCACACGTTGAGGATGGAGACGCTTCTCAACAATAACTCTTGGGTTTTCCGAGCCCTAGATGCGACAATTTTACTTGTTGACGTAGCCACCGAGGTGGAAATGGGCCCCATCAGTCAAGATGATTTTTCGATGGAATTCCGGATCATTTTCATGCATTTCAAGGATCCAATCAGCAAAGACACGACGTTGTTGATGATCGGCCGGCTTGAGTTCTTGTGTTAACTGAACTTTATAAGCCTTAGAACCAAAGTCTTTATGCAAAATTCGGTGTAATGACGTTTGTGGAATGTCCAATTCCAAAGAACGACGAGCAATGGACAAACCTGGGTTTTCTTCAACACTTTGGGCTACAGCAGCAATATTCTCAGTTGTTCTTGAGCGACGTGCACGGGTTTTATTCTTCACATCACTAACTTGTCCCAGCAGCTCGAATTTTTCCACCAATTTCTGTATTGCGGTCCGACAAGGTACTTCACGACGACCCAAAAATGCTTAAGTTTTGCGAACTGTGACTGCAAGATTTTCACCATTTTTGTAGTGAATTTTAATAATTTCAATGCATTGTTGAAGCGTGTATCGTTTCATTTTTAGTAATGGCGTAGTTTCTACTTGTCAAATGTCAAAGAATAAAAGCTTCAAAAGTGACAGCTACCGAAATACCGGGTAATTTAAAATAACACCTCTGGTTGGAAAACCCAATATTATTTATTTATTATTCATGTTCTTTATATTCGGAGTTAAAGCTTAACCTGTGGCATTCGTTACATTTTTATTATTTATTTTAACAAATTAAAGCTAATTTTAATACTAACTTAATATTTATTTAACGAGCTCTAGCTACTGGGGCCTTCGACCTTTTTTTTTTTATTAATAATATTTATAAATAGCTCTCTAGTCCTTATAGGAACTTATATATATAACAACTTGAAATAGCGAAGTGGGTAAGCAAAACAGTAGAAAAAAAACTTTGAGGCAAAAATTAAAATATTTTACTTGGTAATAATATAATGAAAAAAATATATAATATAAAAAAGATGATGATAGAAAAATCTGTTCAAAATATGAACTTTCAACCACTTTGTAGCCAGATTTGTCGACATACCTTATTTGTGTGGAAAGCTTTAAGTTTATTAATTAAATAAGTTCTGCTTATTTTTGTTTAATAATAAAAGTTAATGTATATTTTTCATTTTTCGATCAAGGTGAACATTGTGCATATTCAGATATATGAAAAAACTTTGAAATAATGTCTAAACTTTTTTTTCACTAGTCATCAACATTTGTTATCTCCAATAAAAAGTTTTATTTTTTTTATTATTTTTTTCGTTGCGTTCTTTTTCTGCGGCCCCATCTTGCTTTAGGCACCTTAAACAATCCGCCCCTGTTTTTGTTGACTACCAACATAATTTAAAAATTAAAAATAATTTTATTGCCCAACTGCATTTGAATTTGTTTGTGGCTTTTGTTTTTTGTTGTTTTTATCATTTTGTTTATATTTGAACTTTTTATGGCTTGAAATGACGCAATATACATAACTGTAATTTGTTTTGAAGTTTCTGCTTTCTTTTGCGCTTTATCAGCGCTTGGCTACTTGCCATTCTTCTTGTTAGTGTTGTTGTTATTGTTGGTACCTTCTCTTTATGCTTCATAATATTCACAAAACGAGCGAAATGTCAGCAAACAATATAAAAATGGCGCACGCACAGCGCCTTAAAGCGGACTAAAAGAAACTACACAACAAAAAAAGGAGGCACAGAGAATACGCTGACGTGTTACAACATGCTCGCAAATTATCAATGAACCGGCAAAAAGGACGAAAAATACAAGCAGCACAAAATATAATAGTACATACGTACGTAGCGTTGTATGTTTGCATGTATGTACGCAAAACATAAAGCAAGGACGCCTGACAAAATCATAATAAAGCAGCTAAAAGGCAGTTGGCATTAAATTTTTGATTAAATATTTAACAATACATTGAGAACGAAAGGGACGCAACGTCAACCGCGAAGCACCTGAAGAAAATGGCGGCTTAAAGAGGCACAGCCTGTTTAACGTTGCATGCTGCCAAAGGACTTGTCTTCATATACATGTGTGTATGAGTGTGCGTATGTATGTGTGGCATTAACGGCCAAATTATGATGAAACACACTTGACATGGAGAACGTCGCCTGGTTAATGTTAACTTCACTAAACCTTTACCTGAGTCACCCTGTGCATTGAGAGAGCGCGCAAGCGAAGCGCGAGAGCGTCAACAACTTCGTGTTTTCTGTGTATGCCGTTTTATTTGTATCGTGTGCGCTCTCTTGCAAGCAAGCGAAGGCTGTGAGAGCACAAAACATTTTTGCTGAATAAGCGCAGAGCGTAAAACGAAACGGTTAGAAAATGTTGCTATCAACATGTTGCTAAGACACAGCTGCTGCGGAAGCTGCAGATACAGCTTATAAGAGCAGCAACAAAAGCAACTGTTGGTATGAGAAAGAAAAGAAGCGAAACAATTGATAGGTGCAGTGACGTAGACAGGTATGGAACTTGGGGCAACAAGAAACCCAATGTTTTGGTTAAGAAGTGGTTTATTGAGTACCAAAAGAGGTCATCCAGCAGTAATCCATGGAGTAATGGACAATTGAAAAACAAAGATGCCTGAACTGGCTGGAACTGTGGCTATCTCTGCCTAGCCGATTATTATGCTGTTTATTATGATTATTATTCAAAAAGAAATCCGATTGCAGACAATTGAACATAAACACGAACGTAGTCACCTTTGCAAAATGAATCGAATGGGATTTGGAACTGCAGTCCCATTTACCATACTCTGCAGATCTGGCCCCTAGCCACTAATTTGTTTTTAAACTTGAAGAAACTTAGGATGCGCTATATCGAAAAAAATATCTAAGTTTTCAAGTTATTTGATGCCAAATCGATAATGAAAACAATATCGACATTAAGCGATAGCTATATTAATTAATTGTTTTTGAGAAAGTAGACTAACTAAAGAGATCGATTAAGAAAGTAGTGATACTACAAAGTTTTAGCTCTAGTCTTAATTTTTATCTCTTTAAGGTTTCAACTTCCTCATTTATGCTTAAAAAAAAATTTTACAAAAACAAATGTATACCCAGTGTTGAGAATTTTGCTTTTTTATTATATTTCAAAATTTAAATGCTTATAAATTAGCTTTTTTTTCAATTGCATTTAGCTTATTTTAGCTTTAAAGACATATTTCGTTTACCGAAGTTTTAAAGCCGCTTTATCCGTCAAAAATGTTCTATGTGCAAAAAAAAAAAAATTACGAAAGTTACTAAATAAACGAATGAAAACTTAAAAATGTGTATTTCTTGGGAGCATTTAGAGAGTTGTATGGACTTTTAATATAATTAACAAAAACTTGTTTAGCTTTAAGCTGAAAGAGAATTCTTTTACGAACATTTCAAGTCAAAGATCTTTAAAATCGGTTAAGAACTGTAGATGCTATGGAACCATTGAGATTATTTCGGAAAGCATATTGAGGCCAAGAAAATTCATTTAAAACTAAAAGCTAGCAGTCTCCATTGGCTATTATGTGTTCGATCTCCCCTTTGTCTGGACTATAAGGTCTTACTCTACAACTCAAACTTTAAAACCAATCTAGACCTATGGCTCTCAGCTATGGGGGAACGCTAGCAGCAGCAAGATACACATCATACAGCGAGCACAATCCAAGATCTTGAGAGCTACCACTGGGGCACCATGGTATATTCGAAACGAGTACATCCTCAGAGATCTGAATATTCTATCCGTTAAAGATGAAATAGCGCAGCAGAAAGTGAACTACAATATTAAACTCACGACGCACCCAAACGACGCATCTGGCAAGAAGCTTAACCAGAGTTAGTAGTTGAAGGCGAAACGATCTTCCAACCCAGCAACAAATCCTCAGGGCCCTACAAACCAAATACAGTCACGCCAGACTATTAGTTAAGTTATTATAATAAGATTTGATCACTTATTGTTAGTCTCTGTAAAAAAAAAAAAAAATTTCGGATCGCTTCGGTGTTGCGATGTTTTGGATTTCATCATCATCATCGTTTAGCTCTACAACCCGGGGTGGGTTTTGGCTTTCTCTACAATCTTCCTCCATTCGTCTCGAGCTTGTGCAAGGACCTTTTTAATTTCTTATACCGATTGTTCTTATGTCATCTGTTATCTTTTCTGCGGACGTCCCTTTTTTCTGTTCCAAGCTGGTTTATGTTCTAGTATCAGTTTCTGCGCGCGTGTATTGTTCATTCTAAGAACGCGAGCTATCCATCTTAGCCTTTGAGATTTTATAAATTTGACAATGTCTTCGCCATTTGCTAGCTCTAGCAATTCGGCATTGTATCTTAACCTATATTCGCCTCTTTCATTGCGATTTAGTCTGAATATTTTTCTTAAGATCTTTTTTTCGAAAGTTCTTAGTAGTTCTTCATCCAACGTTGTCATTGGCCATACTTCGGATCCGTAGGTACTTTCTCTTGATTTGAATTAAGCGGCTCAAAATCCATACCATACCACTTTTTTTTTTTATGGGCTGTGTCTAAGTTTTTAAACGATTGTCCAATTTGTTTTATTTGTACTCTTAGCTGATATCTATTATATTTTAATTGTTACTTATTTAAAATAGTTATATATTATTATGACCTACTTACATCATTTCAACCCTAGGCCTGTTCTTCATCTTACCCGTTCTTGGGGTACTCAGTGCCCCGTAGTGTATTTAGTATGGAAAAAATAAAAAATAATTAAATTTGAAATTCATTTCAGTGCCCCAAGAACAGGTCTAGGGTTAAAACAAATTTTAGCTTAATGCAGTTACTAAAGCAATTGGTATCGCATCGACAATATATCATTATCCAAAACATCGGTATCAAATATTCAGTATAGTAGTCGAAATGTACGATATTGAAAGTATCGGATTGGTATCGCACATTTTTATAATAGAAAAAAAGACTGGGCGATAAGAAATTTGGGTCTTATGAAGAGGTCATCATCGGTAGGAATACAATAATTGTAAAAGTTTTGCACTAGGCTTATCGAGCTAAAAGTACATTATGTTGAGAAAAGTATCTTTCATTCAAAAAATCATGAACTTATGAAACTAAATTTTTAACTATATTATTTTAAATCCAATGAGCTCTTAAAATTCTCTGGTCGTAAGATTAGTAGCCAGTTTGAAGACTCTTAAGCATAAAAGCTAGAGAGTAGCAAATACTGTAAAGCAGACATATACTGGGCATTTTATTATTATAAAGCTTAAAATTAAAATCCATTAGATTTGCAAATAAAAATACATGCATATTATTCATATTAATGTAAGAAATATTAGGAACTTTTAGCTCTTTCTGGACTATTCTGTGGGATGTGTTGAAATGAAGCAAATTTTATGTTTATAACGAACTGGTTCTGTTCATACTAGTTCTTAAGTTCTTGACCATTAAAACTAGATCATAAGTATTAGTCAGTAACTCATAAACTTACAAGCAAGATGCACTCTCAAAACCCACAATTAACATTGCGCATAACAAAACTCAAATAAAATATCAATAGGATGTTTGGAAGCGATACCTTGATGGTAACTTCTTGAATTAGGCCACGAACTAGGGATGGGCGATACTGTATCGATATATCGGAATATTTCTTTCTTTGGCAGTCGACCATTTTGTATCGACATCCATGTTCGACGATATAAACGATATCGATATTTTCCTCCAATACTGACGATATTTACGAATTCGGCGCCAAAACTAAGCGTTCAAGGTGGAATGGCCGCTTGTGTGTTTATGTTGAATTATTTATACGCGACGATATATTGAGATATCGATATTTTTATTCGATATATCGATGTTTCACATCGGTTTCATTCGATGCACATCGACACAGAATATCGATATTCGAGCACGCGAAGCCCATCCCTACCACGAACTGCAACCCCCTTCACCACACGCCTACCCAATATTTTCTGTTTTCAAACCTGAAGAAAGGCTGAGCGGAAAGAGATTTCGATCAAATGTAGAGTTCATTACTTAAGCAAACCCCTTTTTTTGACGGCTTTTAAAAAATACATATTGTAAAAAGTAACAAGTAAATAAAAATTATTAATATGAGCAGCTCTTATGCTGAGGGCGCCTTTTTGAACTGCTTGCGGAATTCAAGAACGATATTGTCATGATAGACACCTTCATCGTCATGCCCGAAAAACATGAAGTCAAAAATCACAACATTAATAAAAAATTACAAAAAATAAATCAAATCAAATAATACATATTTTAAAAAAAAAATATGTTGTATTTAGCGCAAGATATGCTTAGAGCAGTTGTGAATTGTAAGCAAACAACTATGGAAATCAACGTTTGGGAACGACACAAATATCGGCACACAAATAAAATACTTATACACTAATTTTAAGTACGAAAAAACAGTATACCAGAGGTTCTATGTAATATATGTAAGGTCAACAATGACACAAAGTATAATATTTCAGTTGAAAGCATCTGCTAAAAGTCTGTAAAATTATAATAATTAACCATTAGCTTTGGTGAAAATGTAAAGTATTTCAAGGGAATAAAGCACAAATAAATAAATAAAAAAATATATAGTGCATACATATATATTTATATGCCCTATTTAATGCAAAACTAAGTCATATCCTTAAAACGCTATCTACGCCACTGTCTACATATATAGCTAGATAGATAGATAGCCAAATAGATGGTTACCAAATATATGAATGTGTAGCTGCTTTTGGGACCCAAATACAATTCCAGCAATGTTCATTTTTGGTTGCTCCTTTGGGTATTATCCCAGATCCCCACAAAAAAAAAAAAAAAAAATCATACAGCAGGCAAAACCAAAATAAAATTCATTATTTTTACAACCAAATCTTTGATTAATTGTGCGCCATCTTACATGACATACCATTTATATGGCCACGTGCCCTTTAAATATTTATATGTATTATATATATGTGCTTACGGTACGTCTCTATATATGTATGTGTATATGTATAGTATATAAAGCATAGCTCAGCTGTTGTCTTGTTTTTGTTGGTTGTTAATACTCTGCAGCTGCCTCTGCCTCTGCTCCGGTCGTCTGCCTCTGCCATGTGTCGACAGGCATAAATCATTTACTCAAGCAGCCGACCAGCACCCAGTCAGACAATTACAACAACAATAAGCCCAATTCGTATGTTTTGCCTTGATACACTTTTCCTTTCAGTGTATTTTTCTTTTTTTTTGCCGCTTTTTTTTGACGCTCAGCAAATTTGGCAACAACATTAATAGCAACAACAAAAAACAACGAGAACAACAAACAAGTGGAAATAGGCCCATCAACGGCCAGAGGAGCAACTTGACAGGCAAATTGTTCTGCTTCTATGCCACAAATGGTGGCAAGCTCATTGACGCTGGCATTGTTGTAATACACTATCAAGGAGCGACAGAGTGTAAGAGCATATTTGTTGTTGGATTTGGGTTTTTGTAAGAGTTAGCTGGGGGTGGCCAACAATGTTAGAACAGGTGAGATAGTGCTACATCTTAACCGGAGCACTTTGGTGCAATCAGAATGAAAGGCTTGCACGGAAAATATCAAACATTGCAGCGAGTTTTAGCAAACTAGTTTATTTTGTTTTTAGCTAGCTTTCATACCAAGTTTTTAAAGTAAAAGAAATTGTTTCTTTAAGGGACTTCTTACTTTCTTATTTACGCAGAGATTAGACCGAAATTCCGTCAGGGATAGAATATAGCTCCCTTGGGGGTTTCCCTAAACGGCAAGCAGAAGAAGGTAATCTCACCAATACCAAAAATATGAGATCATAAGAAAGTTCTGTCGGTCCTAAGAAAGACCTTCCGCGAGCTATCCCTATACCGCAACTACATCCCTCAACGCTTTGAAATGAAATATTTGGGCATGATCATGGCTTACTTGAGATTGAAGATTACACCGAAATTCCGTCAGTGCTAACTCGGGGTATCCCTAAATGGCAACGACTATATATATTGAAAATTCTATCGGGGTGGTAATCCCAATAATCCCAATAATACCAAACATAAGAGATAATAGGAAAATAACGTCAGTCTGTTAAGACATCTCCCGCGAGGTATACCTTAGCGGCAACTATATCCCAAGGTATCGAAATAAAATATTTGTGCCCGATCATGGCTTAATTGGGAATAGAACTCCCTCGGGGTTCAAAGCATATGGTCAGTCCTAACAGAGACCCATAACCCATATTCCAACCAGGGAGGAGTAGAGTATTGGTTAACCAGCCCCAGCTGCCTCAATAAAGATCTTCACGAATGGTTCCAAGCTGAACGACTATGTAGGCAGAGGCGTCTACTTTGAGGAACAAAACTTCAGAACAGCTTTCCGACTCCCGGATCACTGCAATCTCTTTCGGGCAGAGGTCATTGCAATCCAGGAGGCTAGTGCTATCACCGGACACTGGCTATTGGGAATCCAGGCTTAACGCTCCCCACCATGACTTCTGTAGAAGCTGTGCCGATGAGGAGACTCTGGAGACATTGGAGCACCTTTTCTATCACTGCCCTGGACTGTGCTGGACAAGGTCTCGCTTTCTTAAGTCACACTTTCTTGATGTTTTTTCTCAGCTCTTAGAACAGAGTCCAAAATGCCTCATAAGATTAATTTCGCCGGATGGCTATGACTCATCACATATAGGAGACCTCTTGAGTGGGGAAGAGTAGTGAGAGGTACCGTAGCGGTATCACAACGGGCCTATTCTTGGTCTAAGTGAGTTGGGACGCTAAGTCCCAACTACCGCCCTAACATAAGCTAACCTAAAAGAGATCTTCCGTGAGCAATCCCTACACCGCAAGAACATTCCTCAACGCAGCGAAATAAAATATTTGGACCTTATCATGCTTTATTGACGCTCTTTCCAAAATGGGTCTCCGCACAGAGCTGTTAGCGCGCACTCTCAGAAATATCCCACTTCCGGTGAACCTGCTGAACATCACGACTTAAAGATGTAGTTTGAAGCGTTTTCATTCCCTCGTGCTTATATTCAGATAATCCTTATCTACGAAACCCAATTACAGAGACAATGCCTGTCTTGAAAAGACTCGAACTGAGTCAATTAAAAGAGAAGCTTATATTAAAATCGGGTTTCGATGTCTTTTAGATCCCCTGTACCATTACCATCAAATTCGGTACATTGCTTAAGTACTCAAAAAAAATCTTTCGAGCATCAAACTTGGTTACAATATGAATTCTGTCAAAGCTTGAAAATTTTTCAACTCTTATCCTTCTCAATTCATTTGAACTTTAGAGTAGGATTATGCAGTACGAAATGGGAGACTCATCTGGTATGGCAAGATCAAATTTTTTTCTAGACTGCTTGTCCGGCTACGTTTCTTTTTAAACCTTCTTTATGGCCGCAAAATCCAGGTCCGAGGCACAAAAATCCACAACACGTCTGGTTTCTGAGGTACTCTCCGCAATACCTATATTTATGAGGTTTTTTGAGTTAAAGGCACAATCCTGAGAAACTGTGTTTTTTGGAAATAGAATTCGCAGCTAAAAAAACTCCTTCTGAGCTCTGAATTCAAAATTATGAGTTTTTGTTCTGACGCCATCTGATACGTTAACACTCGTATTAAAAATTGCAGTGTATTTTCTATTCGTTACCTTTAAATTAGCGACATGCTTTATGCCATTGTTCTTGTAATTGTTATTGGCGCCTAGCAGTACCTACGTTTCACTTTCGATTTTTGCGTGGCATTGTTAAGAGGCATCAAGCCCAGCATTTAGCTGACTGGCTGGCACTACGCAGTGTTCTGACTCCTTGCCAGAGCTGACCTCTGCAACCCACTGCCCTTGCCATTGGCACGGGTAGTGCCTCCACCTGCTGCTGTTTCTGCTGCTGTAATGTAGCATGGCAACACATTAAATTTGATTTGGTCACGTTTCCAAGCTTTGTTCCACTTATGGCTCATTTTGGTATTTTACGTACGGTGGCATAGAGGCTGCTGCTTTGGAGCAATAAACCGACGACGACTTGCGGACTAGAACATCAGCTGCCCCAATAGAAAACAACAGCAACAACAAGGACAACGAACGACAAGGGCAACAATTTGGAAATGTTCCTGGTTGACGCTGAATCAAATGCAATCACAGCGTTTCAATGCCTGTCTCCCGATGTATTCGTCTACTCAGCTCTAATAGACGCATTGCTGTCATAAAATAATCGACAACAACGACAACGATGACGATGACGTCAGTGTGTCGCTGTTGTGTGAGTGTTGTAAAGTGTTCTTGTATGCTTGTGGTTTTTGTGGCCAAAGCTCTGCCAGATTGACAGGCAGCAGGTAAATCACTTGTGACCGCTGCTGTGGTCACTTGCTCGTAAAATCGGCCGGAAACAATTGGCCACAACGTGAATACTGCTTCGTTTTTTTTTTTTTTTTTTTTTTTGCCTGGGTTTTGTTAGCGTATTTTGGCGACAATTTTTGTGGGCTTCACTGCTTGAACGTGGCCTGGAATTGAGTTGGATTTAAGCCAAGCCAAGTGGATGACTGACTGTACATGCAGTTGAGTTTTAGAGCCGGTTATAAAGCTTGTAGTGTAGCACTCGTAGCTACCAATTTATGCATGAAAACCAGTTCACTTTGACAGAGTCAGGAATCAGAGTTACAGTCAGAGTCAGCACAAAAAGGGACAGGCTCAGGTTTGGGACTTGCCTTGGGGACTGGCACTGATGTCGTTGGGGTAATGGCAGTGGGACTTGCTACATGGCACATTCCTGCATACAAATGAAATGAGCGCAGATCGCTGTCTACAAAAAGAGATCTGAATATAAATCTATACACTTGAAGAAAATTTATGTCCATGTTGATGGAGTGTGCAAGAAATAAAACAAAAGGTTTGTTTTTAAAGCTGTTAAAGATTCTATTAGGGCTTATGACTTTTTTAGTAAGCCTTTCCGGGGTGCACTTTTTTAACTTAATTGGGAGAAATTGAGTAATTGGGTGTGGAAATTCTTGGTTGAATTTGTCTTTAGCAGTTTAAACTTTGGTATGTAAGATTTTTTTTTTTGCTTTTTCAGCAGAGGTTTAAAAATACTAAGAAATCAATTTGTGCCATTATCTTATTATCATCTATCTTTATCTTTTTTATATATTTGACGAGGATGTAATGCTACAACATCTTAATACAGGCAGGGTTTAGTTGTGCTTCAATGAGCTATACGAATGTAACATTTAGTCAACTTTCTAACTTAGGATCTATTGAGAAGATTTAGTATATGATGAAGCCCTGACATTAAATATCAATATCTGAATATAAGTAGAATCAGTAAGTCTGGTAACACTCTTTCATACAGACATTATAGGTTAGAAGCGTTCAGACCGCTAAAATATGTTAAATTTTATAAAAGATAGTTAGGTATTTTTTCCGTTGCTGGCTATAACGTTAGAAATTTAATCCCACATATGCTTAAGTGCGTATATTTTTCAAAAGACAATGGAAATTTTTGCACGTAAAAACATTATATCTTATAGAAAAAATTTAAAAAAATAATAAAGCTTAATATTTCAAATAGCAAAATCCACGGCGCATTTTACTAAGCATCTTCAAAATCTTGAATATCGTTGGAAATATTAGCAGATACCACATTTGAGCTGAGGAGGATATTTAATGCATAGCCTGTTCTGTTATATACATCAGAAACCTGGAAAGCTAATGATGCTGTGCTCAGAAAGCTACAAGTATTTATAAACTCGTGCCTAAGAAAAATATTGCGTGTATTTTGGCCAGAAACTATTTCAAATATTGAACTGTGGAATTTATCTGGTTGCAAGCCGATTGCTAATGAAGTCCTGCAAAGAAAGTGGCTTGGCCATACTTTAAGAAAACCCGAAAATGACCTAGCGAGAATGGCATTTGAATACAATCCGCAGGTTAACAGATGCAGAGGCAGACCGAGAATGACGTGGAGAAAAAGCGTGCAAAATGAATCTAGGTTAGGTTAGGTTGAAGCGACCGCTGGCTTAGACCAGCACACTTAGGCCTAGACTGGTCCGTTGTGTTACCATGCGGATCCAAAGGAGATGATCCACTGTTTCCTTTTCTTCTAAAAACTCCTAGAAGGAGCCCCAGCCTAAAGTTGCTACGATATAAGGCACTCCCAATCTACCTAGGCGGCCTACCAATAAGATTCTAGCTCCAGTGGCCATTTTGAAGGAAATAGTTTGCCAAATACTTTTTACACATCTAAAAAATTACCTACTAAAAAAAGAAGTGCTCGAAAATATTGTCATTCAAGTCATCGTTTTTGCAGCTTAAACCGCTAGAAGTCATTGTTCGAACACTAAGTATATCATCCATGTACCCCGACAAGCCAGTGACGGGTGATCCTATGACTACCGCCGAGCACTGTGATCGATTTAGTCGGCAAAGCCTGGAGGAGCGTTTCGCGTCTATTTTGACTATAATGAGGATGTATCAAAAACAAAACTTCATGGGAACTAGAACTTTTCCCTTAAATGCTAGCTTGAAAGAGGCCAACGGCATACGGATAGGGTCCTTATCCGGTAGAAGGGTAGTGGTCGTGCCTTGTCTGGCCATCTCGTCTGCTATTTCGTTGCCTGTAATATTTTGGGGTCCTGGCATCCAAATGAGGCTAATAACAAACTGCTTTGCCATCTCTTGAACAGATCTGCGGCAGTTGTTGAAAATGAATCTAGGCGATAAGGATCCTGGAATGCGGTGAAATGTATTGCAAGAAGCAAAGATGATTGGAGAAGTTTCGTTTCCGCCCTATGCTCCATCTAGTAGTGGCCGCAGTAGCGACCAAGGAGCAATACAATGCAATACAATTTCAATTAACGCAATGGCTTTAATCTATTATTTCTATATTTATTAAATATTGCACATAAAACATAATTATATGATAACTAAAGAGAAAAAAGTGATAGCTATTAGGGCCATCGATTAAAGAACATATTCCCATTTTTTTTTTTTTTTGTTAATTCGGGGGCTCAGCCCCCTGCTCATTTCGCACCTAAACCACAATAAACTTCTAATGTGCGCGTCTCCATTTTTTTGAATTAATTTTTAAGCGATTTGTTTAACTATTTTAGTTTTTCTATGGTTTTTAAGATTTAATTATCAGCCAACTCTAACTAAAGGGTGTTTTTAATATCAGCCAACTCTATCTAAAGGGTGTTTTTTTAACAGCGCACTGTGGGCCCAGATTTTCATATTTTGACCAAAGCCCTGTCATTTCCATAATAATTTTTTTAGATTGATGAAATCTTACACACGTATTCCTAAATGATTGAACTATTTTTCTAGAAAGTTTGAGCCTCCTCCTATCCAAAATTGGAAAAAAATTAAAAAAACCAAACTTTAACTTAGTTAAAAAAAATATCGGATTAATTTGACATTGGACCATATTTTACCACAAAGGTCAGATATGAGAATCATCACTCCGATTGAAAACATGTGCAGAGAATTTATAAAAAAATTTCGATCAAATTTATCGAGTGGTAGTCGCAGCGTGTTACCCTTAATGGTGACCAATATAGCCAAATGATAAACAATACTTCCAAAAATACTTTTTAACAACGATATCGAAAATAGCTGGTTTAAACAGCGAAAACGTTAGTGCCATACAGCTACAGGAATTTATTTTTTCTCTGAAGTAACTCATTTATACATAATAAAGTGAATGCAAGATTTCGTAACTATTATTTATCATGGAACTTAAATGCAGTTTTTTTTGTAAACAATCCATTAACAACTGAAGACTCGAAACCAAATTTAAACATGTCAACTTTGACTGCCAATATGGCCCACAAACTACTCATATTATAATTTAACATTTTTTTCTGCGCATTGGATACCTTAATAGTGGTGGTCAAAATAATATTTTTCAAATGTTAAATGATACGAAACTTTTCTTCTTCTTAGCTTTACAGTCTTTGGTGGACCATAGCTTCCGCAACAATCTCTATCCATTTGTCCCTCTCTACATCTCTACAGTGTCAGACTCCTATTTTTCTGAGATCGGCTTCTACATCATCCAGCCATCGTTTCTTTGGACGTCCTCTTCTTCTTCCTCCAATCGGTTGCAATACAAAGGATATTCTTTCCGTGGACATTCGTTTTAGCTTTTTTTTTCGATTACCAGTCGCAAATGGGGATGGATTGCATATTAGCCCACATAACCTTATTCTCTGTGCTTTAATAAATCTGATAATTGTTTCATATCCTGCTAGTGATTCTGGTTCATGACTGCCGGATAAGAGGTAGGTGCCATCCGGTAGTTTGATAGGGCTATATATTTTTCGCCATTTTCTTTCGAAACACAACAGTTGAGCTGCATCTGCGTTCTTCAAGACCCAGAGTTCGCAGGCATATGTGAGTACTGGTCTTATTACTGTTTTGTACATTCCGAATTTTTGGCTGTGTGAGAGAATCCTTGATGGGAATAGCTTTAGATTTGCGTAGTATGCTTTGTTCGCGGCCTGTATTCTTTCCTTAATTGCTACTGTCGAGTCTTTTATAGCAGATAGCATTATACCCAGGTTCTTTGAATTCTTCTACTACTACTACTACTTATTTGGCCATAACAACCGGTTATCGGTCTTGGCCGCAGAAATTATCCTACGCCAGCGGTTTCTGTCCTGTGCTTGCTGGCGCCAATTGGCAATCCCAAGGCTAAGAAGATCTTCAGTTGCCTGATCTTCCCATCGCAGCGGCGGGCGTCCCTGTCGTCGTCGACCTTCCAGTGATTTCCGCTCGAATACCTTCTTGGCTGGAGCATTTTCATCCATTCGTGCAACATGGCCTAGCCAGCGCAGACGTTGTAGCTGTATGCGCCGAACTAGATCAGTGTCGCCGTATAGCTCATACAGCTTGTGGTTCATTCGAATACGAAAATCACCTTCCACATTTATCGGTTCAAGGATACGTCGGAGGATTTTTCTCTCGAAAGCCCCTAAAATCGCCTTATTGGATGAAGACAATGTCCATGCTTCAGCGCCTTAGAGAAGCACGGGTATCATGAGGGATTTGTAGAGGGTTTTTTTCGTATGCCGAGAGAGGGCTTTACTCTTGAGTTCCTTACTTAGCCCAAAGTAACACCGGTTAGCAAGATTAATCCGTCGACGTATTTCCATGCTGACATCATTTTTTGTGTCGTTAATGCTGGTGCCCAAGTACACGAAATCCTTTACAACTTTGAAGTTGTAGCTATCTATTCCCCGTGGTGTCGTTTCCTTACTTGTAGATAGCAGGTATTTTGTCTTGTCCAGATTTACAGCCAGACCCATGTTTTTCGACTCTTTTTCAATTTTTGAGAAGGCTCCGCTTACTGCACGTATGTTAGTGCCAATAATGTCAATATCGTCGGCATACGCCAAAAGATAGTGCCTGACCTATTCACATCGGCACGTCGCAGGATAGCTTCCAGCAGTAAATTGAAAAAGTCACATGATAGCGTATCACCCTACCTGAAACCTCGTTTTGTATCAAATGGTTTGGAGAGGTCTTTTCCTATCAAGACGGAACTGCAGGAGTTACTCAACGTCATTATGCAAAGCCGAACTAGCTTTGCAGGGATACCAAACTCAGACATGGCTACGAAAAACTTCTCTCTATCAGGCGTGTCAAAAGCAGCTTTGAAGTCGACGAATAGGTGGTGTGTGTCGATTTGCTTTTTACGAGTCTTCTCCAGAATTTGTCGCAATGTAAATATCTGGTCTATCGTAGACTTTCCAGGCCTGAAACCACACTGATAAGGTCCAATCAGTTCTTTCATATAGGGGCTTCAGTTTTTCGCACAACGAAACGGACAAAAGGCTGATCCCGCGGTAGTTGGCGCAGATTGCGCACCTTTTTTGTGGACAGGGCAGAGTATGCTAAGACTCCAATCGAAAGGCATGCTTTCTTCCGACCATATCTTGCACAAGAGTTGATGCATGTTGCTTATCAACTCTTCGCCACCAGTCTTGAACAGCTCGGCTGGCAGGCCATCTGCCCCTGCTGCTTTGCCGTTCTTCAGCCTAGATATGGCTGTTTTGACTTCGTTATAGTCGGGTGGTGGTATGTTAACACCATCATTTCCGATAGGGCGTGGTTGGATACTTTCTGTATCGGTGGAATTTTGTTCATCTTCACCTTTGAATTCTTCTACGCTCTCAAAAACGTAGTCGCCAATGGCTAGATTGCTAGAGTCGGTTATAGAGCTGGATCGATCTTATTTGGGGTCATTACATTAATTTTTCTACGTTTTATTTAAGTTGGAGGTCCGGACGCGCTTAAAAAAACACCCTTTATTTGAGAACCATTTGTTAAGCTGATTTTTCAATTTTTTTTATATGTTTTTTAAAATTTAATTCAGTTTTTATTTTATTATCAGACAACTCTTGCACTTTGCGACCTATTTTTTTTTTTTTTTTTTTTTTTTGTTGTTTATTTTTTGTTAAATTAATATAACTTAAAACTATAATAAACACTAGTTAACAATATACATTAAAAAATATTCAAATTGTCCCTATTTTTTAACAGAGATTTTAATTCTTTTTGTTTTTCATTTGGGTTTTTCAAAAGTTTTTCATCGTTATAAATAATAAAAAATTAATTGCAGTAATTAATATATCATAAAAATTGTTTAGCAAAAATTGTTTGTATTTTTTTATTTGGTTGTTTTTTCTGCAGTAACATTTAACTTGTTTAGTTGTACTAAAAAAAAACTTTGTTCAGATGAGTGTTGGGAAAAGTAAAAGTTTATTTGAAAAAAAAAAAATTGACAACCCTTTTTTGCATAAATATATATTTGACAGGCATTGTTAGAATGCATTTTGCATAAAGCATGTCAACATAAATTTATTTAGTATTATAATTTAAATAGAAAAAAAAAAATTTAAATAATTAATTAAAAATATGCAAAGTGTTTTTGGAAGTCTTGCTATGCTCTGTCGCTATGTGTTCTTTGATTATAAATTTAACAACTATACAAACTACTCACCTGTTTTTATTTCTTAGCAATCAATGTATTTTTTTAGCTTTTTTTCATTATGTACTACTTGTTATATAAACTTTGGCATTCAACATGTTAAAAAAACTAATTGCTTGACATAACACTAATGGAACAACCCTGTTTTCGCTAAGTGTATCTGTCAAGCTATATATTGCTCTCCTGGCTTTAGTTTTATCAACCATGCATGTGACTGCATATTGGCAGATGTCTGCCCATCCTTGACAGCTGAGTCCCTGACAGAGTCACAAGATGCAACGAATACAAAAGAATTTTTAATGCTGTATTTGGCTTTTATCTCGATTGAGACAAAGATTGTTGCCGGCGGCTGGACCCTTTGACTTAATGGTCGCTTAAAATTGACAATTCATAGTAAATCAGTATATCGGTAAATCGCTAAATCGGAGGATCAAAAAGTCTAAGGCTAAGCTGCAGGAGTAAGTGTTAAGGGTATTGGGTAAGTTGCTTTTGACATGCCTTTAATTAGGTTTTTTTAACCAAGGGAAATGACTTGACTGCGGCTTAAACGATATTTATTTATACTGTGCATAAAAAAAACTTACGAAAACTTCTTTCTTGCCTGCTTTTGCTGCGCTCGTCATCAACGATATTCTTTCTCGTCATCATCTTTATTGACATATTTTCATTTTCTTCCATAGTTCATTGCGTTTTTGACGTTTTACAGTTTTTCCAATTTCCGTTTTGTGCATATATAAAAACAGAATTGAATTTTAATTCTTACACAAACAACAACTACAAATGCTGCCATAAATATATATATATATATATATATATATGTACATAAGTATATACATATATATATACAAACACACTCTTGTACATATGTAGTAGAACATTGCAATTGACACATGACAAGCTGTTCCACACAAGCGCATACACGTATGCACACTGCTGGTAAAAAGTATTCGCACACTTTATAATAATTTGTCAAAAATAAATTAAAAATGATTTCAAATGTTTGTGTTCATGATTGATTACTGTAGCCATATATCATAATGATTTTTCTGCCTAAAACACAAAAAAAGTATGATGGAAGATAATTTTTTTGAGCGCACGGTTCCTTTTTTAAACATTTAAATATTTTTTTTGTTGTCCGAAACTCTTTGAATGTTTTTGATTCTATCTTAAAACGAGTATCCAAGTGAAAAATAAATTTGTGATCTTACATTTTCTCACAGCTTAAAAGTTAATCCCATAGTCTACTATTAACGACAAACGACATATGATTGCTAAATTTGGTTGGGATATCTTCATATCTTCTCCAGACGGTATAAAATACCAAATATGCGGCAACTCCACCTCAGGGGCTGCCCCATCACGACAAGCAAGGAAGTAAAATACCTTGGAGTAATATTTGACAACAAACTGAGATTTACCTGTCGTAATTAAATGCACCAGAGCACTATACACGTGTAGAAGAATAGCCGAAAGATCGTGGGGAAAGATTATTCGCTGGCTGTATCTTATGGTCATACGACCGATGCTCACCTATGGAGCCATCGCATGGTGAGATCGGGTGGAGATTACCTCCGTCCAGAATGATCTCAAGAAAGTACAGAGGCTAGCCTGTGTATGTATGACAGGAGCCATGAGAACCAGTCCCACCGAAGCACTGGATGTTCTAATGGACATAAAACCACTCCATATAATAATGAAACTCCAGATGAAAGCAACATTGCTTAGAATGACAGCCGAAGGAATAGGCAAAGGGCACATAATTAGTGCTAGAGACGCTGACGAACTTGGAAAAACGGTCTCCTTCATTCTGCTACCAAGAGATGAGATGACCACGGAGTGCAACTTCAAAAAGAACTTTAGCACTAGTATGAGTAGCAAAAGCAAATGGACCACCTTAGAGGAGATACATCCTATGAAAAGACACACCATTGTGTAGTATACGGACGGGTCTTTAACAAAAGAAGGCACCGGCCTGGGGGTCGTGGGACCAAGAAAGCGACACTCAGAATCACTGGGAAAGTACACCAGCATATTTCAGTCAGAAGTATGTGCTATAGGTAGGTGTGTGGACAAAAGCCTATCTAGGAAATATGTGGGCAGAGAAGTCGCAATTCAGTCAGATAGTCAGGCCGCTATATATGACTGGCTCAAAAATAAATAACCAGAGCCAAACTAAACCATCTATGACACTGGAACAACGTTTCCCTTAGATGGATCCCAGAACACAACAACATTCCTTGGAACGACATTGCTAACAAGCTGGCAAGAAACGGTGCTGCGAACCAATTAATGGGGCCCGAACCCTTTTGTGGTATTGGCAGACACACCATTAAACAAATGCTACGAGAAGAGGAGAGATCCAGACGGCAATCAAACTGGATTGGAACGACTGGTTTACGACAGTCCAAGCAGCTCCCCGGCTCTTATGATCTGAATAGGCTCAAGAAAATCTCCCACCTGGGCAAGAATTCCCTTAGGATGCTTACTGGGTTACTTACGGGACATTGTAGGCTAAGAAAACAGCTGAGCATGATGGGCATCGTAGACTCTAACACTTGTAGGTTCTGTGAAATAAGGGAGGAATCCTCCCAACACATACTTACGGAGTGTGACGCTCTCGCCAGAATAAGGGCATCCCTCTTCGGCGACTACAGAGTTTCGATGCGCGACGTAACTGGACTAAAACCATCCCAGATATTTAAATTTATCACCATAATTGGACTGGCCAAGGAGCTCTAGAGCTAGTAGGGAGCACAATAGATCCTAAGGGTCGCAGTGGGGTTTTTACCATTACAATTATTATTATTATCTTCATAAACAAACAAAAAACGTTTGGTCCTATGGGAGCTATATGATATAGGTAGTCAACTCGATTTTGATCAAATTTGATACAGTGCTGGTGATCTAAAAAACTTCAGAATGGCAAATTTAGATATCTTCATAAACAAACGAGTTATCGTTGTCAACCTTTTGGGTTTTTTTCAAAGTCCTCTGAAACACCCCTACGGCAGCTTATAATGTAACCTCGATACCAAAAATATAAAATAAACTTTTCTCCTATGAAATAATAAGGGAACTAATTTGAAACATTATTTGCTCTAGTTCTTACCGTCTCTGAGATCTGGACGTTCATTTGGACGGACAGAGAGACTTTTCTAGTCACCCTGATCATACTTTAAGTAAGTTTGGGGGGTCCCCGACGACTCCTTCTGTATGTTACATACATTCTCGACTTGCACAAACTTAATATACCCTTTGTACCATAAGTTACAGGGTATAACAATTTAAACAAATATTAAATTATACAAATATTGTATACAAAATGAGAGTTAAAAAAAGAAATAAATATTCAATAAAAGTGAGAAAAAAACATACCCCCAACACTTTTCCAACTCATAAACATTGGGGTGTATGCCTTTTCCACAATTTCTTGTAATCATTTCGTTACGTGACGATTTCTCAATCATTTTTTTTTAAGCTCGGTTAAAGAATTTCGTTCCAAAAATATAGTCAAAATGGAACGAAAAAATCAAAATTTAACATACACTTAGTAATAAACGTTTTAATCGAGTGAAATTTTTATTATTTTCTTACAAATTACACTAATTTACACGAAAAATGCACCTTCGTAAAAAAGTGATTTTTAGAATAATTTTGTGTTAAGAAATACGAAAATGACATTCCCTTACTTTTTCTCTCCACCGTTTCTTAAGCACCGTTTCGGGTTTTCAGCGATAAACATGTTTTTGGGCACTTTTTTCAATTACTCGTCAATATCTCTTTAGCAAAATTTTGTATCGACATGAAAAACGATTGTTCACGAGATATTAACGAATAACTAAAAAAGTGCGCAAAAACATGTTTTTCGCAAAAATCTCGAAAAGGGGCTTGAGAAAACAAAATGAATGTCATTTTCGTGTTTCTCGACCTAAAATACACTTTTTTACGAAGGTTCACTCGAAGGCCCCTAAATTTGTAAGGAAGAAGAATTTTCGAAATTTTTTTCAAGAAGAAGTGATATTTCCAAAATAGCTATAGAAAATACTTAACAGAATTTCCAAAATATTCTCTAAAAAAAAGTGATACCCTTACAATTTCGTTCAAGCAAAAGTTATAACTCCAAAAGAATTCTTTCAAAAAACTTTCAGAGCTTTGGATCAAAAATATTTGGTAAGTAAATCTGATTAGTGAAGTTTTCAATGTCTTGGATGCATGCTGGACCATTAGAAATTTCTTTATGAGTTTTTTTTTTTAAATCAATTGTCCAGCCACCATCAAAGACCTGAAAAATAAAATCACCTAAGATGCGTGATTTTAAAACGTGCTATCGAAAATTTTGTTC
Organism: Chymomyza costata; assembly: GCA_018150985.1. Classification (NCBI taxonomy): domain Eukaryota; kingdom Metazoa; phylum Arthropoda; class Insecta; order Diptera; family Drosophilidae; genus Chymomyza; species Chymomyza costata. The sequence continues at coordinate 309,683 of JAECWU010000555.1, read as the reverse complement.
GTTGGGATGAAATAATTTTATAAAGGTAATACCTACATGCATCTGATTTAGAAATTGAATAAAAATCTCAATTATAGTTTTTTTTATTGTTTTAGTTAAAAACTACAATTTTTACATTTTTTTTCCCCAGCTCAGAAAATTTTTACCATAAAGGGACTAGCTGGATAAGGTACTGGAAACTGCCCCCAGCGATTTTTTTAAACTAATGATGCAGTTCGATGCATTGGGCAAAAACAATTTTTTCACAAAATTTCAGTTTTTAAAATTAACACGGCTTAATTTAAAAAAATAAGTGTTTTTTGTTTCTATTTAATTGTGACTAAGCTACTGAATTTTTTTGAACCAAATTCTTTTCTAATCTAAGTTGATAACATGGCTCTCTAAAAAAAAATATTTTATTAAAAAGAAACAAATATTAAATTAAAAAAAATAAAAAATATTAAATTAAAAAAAAAAAAAATATTTAATTTTCTTTTAACCAACACATTTTCATAAAAAATATATGAAAGTTTCTTATATTTTTATTTAGGATGTTCCTTACATTTATGTAAATCGAAAATTCGATTTTTTTTTTTTAATACGTGTTTTTATACCTTCAATCAAATGGAACAATGATAAAAAAAAATTAAACAAACATTTTTTCAAGTTTAAAAAAAAAAACGTACGAAAAAAAATACACAGACTTCTTGTTTATATGATAAAAAAAAATTGATTTATTTTGTAGGTAAATATACAAATTTAAATATTGCTCAACAAACGTTTTTTTTTTTTAATTATTTGCATTAAATTACGCAATTTTAAAAATTAAATCAATTTAACTATTCGCAACATATTTGTTTTCAAATATTTTTATTTTTTTATTTTAACAAATTAAATCTAGTACATATTCAACACTAAACTTAGTATTAATTTAACGAGCACTAGCTACTGGGGCCTTCGACTATTTCAAATATTTTATTGCTTAGGTAAAATAGAATTGAATAAAAATTTCATGATTGCTTAATAAATTTATAAAATTAAAGTTTTAAGGACACATTTTTTTGCGTATATTTCAAAAAAAAAAAAATATTTTTTTTGATAACCGACTTAATATAAAATAAGTTTTTTTGAGTAAAAAAATATATATTTTTATAAAATTCAATACTTTTATCGTATTAGCCTTCTGATTACTAAACGATTGCACAAGTGTAAGCAGACTTTTGCTCAACAGTGTAATATACATATCTGGCTGGCGGTTGACTGTAAATTGAAATGCATGAAAGCAAAATAAACTAACAGAAGAACACAAATTGATGAAATACAAAAACGAGCAACATCATCATAAAACCTAGCAAAGCAACAAATTGTGCTCTGAGGAGTGTTGGAGCTGGGGTGGAACTGTGGAACTATATGGTATGGGATGCAAGCACTCAACTAACGCTATGAAGTCCCAGAACAGAACCCAACGAGTATCCGGCAACTACTACTATGGTACCAACTACTACGATTCACTTGGTTGAGCCACAGCGTGGCGCGACAGCCAACAAAATTGTGAGCTCATCATTGGGAATTCAAAAGACCGGCGAGAAATTTATTTGATGTGTCGATACGTGTCATGTGTCCATGTATGAGATTTACTGTATGTGCGTGTGTGTGTGTGTGTGTATAAAATCTGCAAATCAAATTACAAAAATCATAGCGCAAAATTTTCACACGGCAATGCAATAGGGAACTAGAATTGCTCCGGCCGGCAAATTGTCAGACATCAAATGATGAAATGAAATCAAACAGTCAGCTGGCTCATGCCGGCGGTAACCGGCTAACAACATGGCGTATGACTAATGTCAGTATGTCATTTTGAATGTGTGAGTTACTAACTAGTGTGTGTCTAGTTCTGTCGTCTGCTGTTAGCTTCCAACCAAACCAAACCAAACCAATACGAAACTAACCAAGTGCTGAACCCTACACAGCCACAGCCCCAGAGACACTGCCAATCTGCCAAAATTTGAATTTGAAATTTTTATTTATTTACACACCCGATAGAGCGGCAAAGCAAAACTCACGTATGACATGGGTAACTGAATAAATGTGAGAGGAAGTGAGGATAGAGAGGCAAACTGCGGCGCAAAGTTTTCTATTTGCAGAAATGAAGTGCAATATTTGCAGTTACTATCATTAAGTTGATGGCAGAGGCAACAGCGGAAGAGCCTAGGGCCGGGTCAGGCCCAGTGTCATTCAATGCCAACAAATGCCGTACTATCTAACAGCGCCTGATTTTTAAGTGTGTACATACATATATATATTTTCAGCTCTATATGAAGATGTGCACTTGCTGATTTTTTAATAACAATCAGTATTAATAATGAAATATTTAATGAGGTGCAGGCTGATCAGTGCTATGTTTACATTGTTTTAACTTAAATTATATTGTATTTAGTTGTTAGGGTCCTTTAATAAAAGTATATGGGGTTGCATTCAACACAAAAAATGTACCCAAATTAACCATTCGCAAGAAAATTTGGGTTTTCGGGTCCGGACCCCACCCAGAAGCAAAGTTCAATTTTTTTAATTCTAACAAAAAATTTAAATTATTGAATAGAAAATATACAAACTTTATTTATTATTATGATAATTGACTAAATTGTGTTCATCGACTTGGAGAATGCCTTCGACAGAGTCCCTCGTGAATTGATTTGGTTGGCCTTAAGAGCACATGATGTACCAGAAGTTTAAGTCCGCATGATGATGGACATGTATGATAACGCCAGAACTAATGTCAGATGTACAGCTGGTAAGTCGGAGGAATTCAGTATTAAGGTGGGAGTCCACCAAGGCAGTGTGCTGAGTTCTATGCTGTTTAATATCATCATGTCCTACTTGTTAAAACAAATCGGCGATGAAACTGAAAATATGCCTCCTTTTCGCAGATGACGTAATTCTGGGTAGCACCAAAATCGTTGCCCTGCAAAATGCTGTATCAATTTGGGATAAGATATTGACGGATCGTGGACTGAAAATAAGCGTAAAAAAGACTGAATTGCTCCCCTGTCAATTTTCAGATCCAGAAAGACCAAATCCGGATATCTCTATAGGCGGGGAAGTACCTAGGCTCAGTTGTAAATAGCGAAACTACATGCGATGATGACATCAAACATCGCACCAGTGTTGGGTGGATGAAGTGGCGAGAAAACTCTAGCGTTTTCTGCGACAAGAAAATGCCACAGAAATTGAAAGGCAAGTTGTACTTGACAGTCGTAAGACCCGCACTCTTGTATGCGTCCGAATGTTGGCCGATGTATAAAACGTACGAGAGTAAATTATCTGCGAGTGTGATGAAAATGCTAAGGATGACGGCGGGTGTGACCCAGCTTGATCACATTAAGAGCAAACACATCCGAGGCAGCCTGTTTGTCAAAAAGCCTATCCCTGAGACGCTCAAAGTAGGTCAGATGCGTTGGTATTGCCAAGTTCAAAGGCGACCGCTGGAGAACCCCGCTAAGAAGGCAATACTTATCGTAGTTCCAGTTAACGGCCGTAGGGCAGGCAGACCGAAAAATACGTGGATCGGTCAAAAACATCAGCAACGAATGGATCTCAGCGATGACATGATCCAGGATCGGAATGCCTGCAGACGAATGCTGAGATCGCATACCCACACCTCAGGAGGAGCATAAGCGAGTGCGAAAAGAGGTAAACAAGGGCTTGGGAAAAGAGAAGAAGAAGCAGACTAAGTCACAAAAATTTTCAAGCGTGTAACAATTTCGCGTTTTTTTTTTTTTAATTCTTCCAGAATTTCGTTTTTGGTCTGTTCAATGCGACTATGGATGTTTAAGGAAGCAAGGCCAATCAGACGGTCGTGTCCCATTGTATTTCTATGGTAGCTTTTGATCCTTCTCAACGTCAAAAATTATCGTTCTGGAGTTGCTGTGCTTCCAGGTAACACTGCTAACACTCGCAAAATCCTTTAAACATTTCTGAACGACTCGCTGTTTATCACAGTATGCTTAAGCTTTGCATATCACCTTTTTCTGCTCGTAAAAATTCGAATCGAGAATTATGGACCAACAAAGCATCAAGTGCATTTTAGATATTCAGATCCTTAATACGTTGTCTCCACACTCTGACTTAAGAGATAAATTCCCTTCTGAACAATCCAATATTTCTTCATAAAATTTTTACAGGTCTGCGCATTTGTTTTGATCATTTTCTTGTTTGAGACTTTGAAAGTTAGATTTGTGTTCTTGAAACCGACCTTTAAGCTGAGTAATGAATGTATCCAAAAAGCAATTCTATAATAGTCTTCTACATTTTTTGCTTCATCTTTGCAACGAGAAGGCAACTTTATTGTGATCACGTATATGGAAAAATTTTCAGGAACATATTCATAAACAGCATGGAAAGATGAATATGGATTTTCTCGTTTTTCCCTGCATTCATTCAAAGCGTCATCAGCTAATTTGATAGCTTCGCTTGTATCTTGGTTTTGGCAGAACAATCGAGTTAAAAAATATAGATATAGTAACCTTTTCGAACATTTTTCAAAATTAAAAATTTCTAGTTTACTTTTTATAGAATAGAATTTAGCACCACGGAATTCTCTACCTGTCGTAAGAGGCCCCTAAAAGAGAACTTGTCAGTGCAGGCATACTTACCATCACATTGAGCCTGAGGCACATTTTTAGCATCTTACAGATCTTCCAAAGATCAGTGTATGCGATTGGTGACCGGGTCTGGAGACAACCGCCAGTGTAAAAGGAAAGTCCATAACTAACGAATATCCATACACAAGTGTCAAAAACCTCACATTTTTCAAATGCAAAACCATCAGCAACGAATGGGTCTCAGCGATGACATGATCCAGGTTCGGAATGCCTGCAGACGAATGCTGAGATCGCATACCCACACCTCTGGAGGAGCACAAGCGAGTCCGAAAAGAGGTAAACAAGGGTTTGGGAGAAGAAGAATGGAGTTAATTGATTCCATAATGTGACAGGCGATTTCAAATTCAATCGTCGAAATTGCAGATCATTCCACGTTTTTATTTCTTCTAACGCCTCAATAAAGGCTGGCTACAATTCGATGTACGCTGCGATTGCTTCATGAGACTGAGCCCACCTTGTGGGGCAAGTAGACTTAAGTTTGCCACAAATCCGAGAAAATCTTCACAAATATTAATTTTTGAGTCCAAGTACCGAATGCATGCAGAAAATTGTTCTATGCTTGATATATCGGTCGATACATCTGCTAAAACAGAGAATCCTTCGGGTTTATGGACTGTGTTAACTATTGTTTACATTACCAATTCGTGACATGTATCAATAAATTCATTTTGAACTGTTTTGCTCAAATAAGACGCATTTTTTGGCAACGACATAATATTGTTTTTTCAAAATTTCATCACCCTAAGCTCGACAACGTAGATCAGCACGAAAATTCCCTTCGCTTAAAGGACACGTCGACATTTTCGACGAATTGTCGACATTGACGAAGCGATTGTTGACGTCACATTGTCGACAATTAAAAACGACGCCTAGTGGAACAAAACTGATTAAAAATATGAAAAAAACATTTTTTTTTTTAACCAGTCCGGGTCAATTTGTAGCCCCCCTCAGACGAAATCCTGGATCCGCCACTGATGTAGCGTGATGCTTCGTAACGCGAAATTCCTTTAATTTTTTAGCTTTTATAAAATTTATTTAATTTTTTTTTTAAATATAAAGATTTATTTATTTATTTAAAAGCTTATCTTTTTGCAAAATAAATAGCCAACTGCATTTTTTAAGCCATAGCATCAGCGGAATTTAACAATATAAAAATAATCTAATGCTTAAAAATAAAAAGAAGGAGAGTCATGAAATGCTTAGCCATTTCAAACAACTCTTCAATGTAAAATCTTTAAAAAAATGCACTTTAAACTTAAAATTGTTTGCTCAAGGCGCACTGTGTTGTGTAAACGCTCATATACATATATGTACATACTATAGTCCAAGTAATAAATAATTCTATGTACATATGTACAAATATATTATAGTATTTACATTTTGCAAGCTTAAACATGAAACATCAATCAAAACCAAATTGCACTGCTACTGTTTTATTATTATTTTAAATTTTTCAATTTTATTTGAGCTTTTATTACATCAACGCTCAGTGCGGCGACATTTGCTGTGACGTCATCTGACGCAACTTACGCTAATTAAAATTCTCATTTAATTGCCAGAGCTGTTTGTCTTCGGCTCGATTGCGCTGTGGTTTTTTATCTTGCATGCTCATTCAATTAAAATACGCGCAATGCGCTGTTGTTGTTGGTTCGACAGACAAACAGACAGACCGAGAGACACGAAAGACAGATCGATGACATGGTACACGCATATACTGATACCCTCTCATACTCACACTCTCTCCCATGCATAGTAGTTTATACTATGCGTGTATAACATGTCTCCACCTTTATAGAGATTGACAGTTGCTATCCTGATACAGTGATGCATTTCAGGAGAGAGTAGCACGATATTACGATATACCCGAACCACAGTCGGTTGCTGTCATTGCCGTTGATAGGCCAAAATCAATTTAAGCGCTTGCATTCAACGCCTTCGACCACAAATACATATGAATGTATTGAGTGGGCGACAGTTACAACATGCACTGAGAGAAATTGGAACAGGTACAGTTGGTACCAGGTGCGGATTCTTCACTTCGAAGTGTATATATATCAGAAGTCGCAAAAGACTTTCAACCCAATTTTCAAACTTTTGGGGGGGTTCCGGACCCGAAAACCACCCCGTGAATCCGCCACTGGTTGGTACCGTATAAAGTATATTCCAGAATGTTAGTTTCCATTCGATTTTGAAGCGCTTTGCTTGCATTAAGCTCAAACATTCCACATGAAAAGATTTGGATGTATACAAAGAATCGAAACTACTATTACTATGAATTCTGGACTCCTAAGTGGAGCATAGAGCCTCAACAATCAACTTAAATCTAACTTTGTTATGCGCGTTAACATTGACGTCATTCCATGTGTAATTGGCTTTTCTTATTTCTGCTTCGATTGTACGCCTCCATGTCCTAGCTGGCGCCCCGGGACATCTAGAACCTTGTGGGTTCCAGCGGAGAGCCTGTCCGGCGATGTTGTCATTTGGTCAATCCAGTTCCATTTGCGGCGTTTGATCTCATACGCTACAAAGAATCCATAGTGATCTCCATTTAAAAAACAGATTTATAACTTATTATTATAGTGAATGCCTGCCGATTATAATATATCCTGCATTCTTCTTAATACCCACAATGTCAGTGGACTGAGGTCCAAAAAAAAACTCAAGAACAAGTCTATCAGCCGTGCTCCGCAAAACGAATCCGAACAATATTTTTGGACACGTTTTAAAAACGAATGTTTGGTGCTTCCAATTTCACCAAAACGAGTTTTTCATGTGGTTTGAAAACAAATGTTTCGTTGCAAGAGGAATTAAAACTAATCGGCAAAATAGGTTTTAAAAAGCACGAATTTTGTACTGAAATAATTCCTTGATATTCTTGAATTCTATTTATGCCAACTTCAAGTTAAATATTTATTGACAATTATTTTTAATTACTTTTTTTCTGACTCAATCCAAAAATTAGCATGCGTTTTGCAAAACGATAAGTGTGACAGGGTTGCCGCGTTATTCCAATAAAATTTCCCTTGTAACAAAAATAGCAAAGTTTATTTCAATAAATATTGTTGCTAAAGTAATATTTTTGTGTAATTTTATTTAATTTTAAAGAATAATAAATAACTAGCGATATTTTAATGAAAGTTAAAAGTAAACAACAAATAGTAATAAAAAGTTGCAGAGCTGCGGCAGCCATGTCAGCTGCTTTGTATCAAACAAAAATAATTTTGCGCCAACAGAGCATGAAAATTTGTCGGAAATACATGAATTTATCAAAAATAAAAAGGCAAATATCGATATAAAATATTCGTTTACCGGAGCACGCAAAAACCCGAATAAAATTGTTCGGTTTGGTGTTTTCGTTTTCCGGAGCATGATGATGATGATGAATGAATTCGCTTCCTCCTGCACTGCGACCAGCATGTAGATCTTTTGTGCACCTTATTATTTTGGCGAAGACAAGTATTCCCTTGAGTGATATGGTTTGATGGTCCTCTTCATCCAATGTGTAGCTGTTGAAGAATTTTGCTCTGCGTCTAGTGAGCGCTGGACAGTTGGCTAGTAGGTGCTCCTGCAATATCAGCAAGTTACGGTAGTAGATAGACCTAGCTTGGCCATGTGGTATCTACACGGCATACAGCCGTGCTGTTTTTTTTTTGGTTGGGCAGAAATGCACGACAACCCTCACAACGATGCAGAAATGTCAGACACACTACAAGCACTTATGGGGTTATATACAGCGTGTTTTTTTTAGAGGTTCACAACTTTGAGTTGGCAACACTGCTTTAACAGCTGATGGTAGCTTTTTGTTGAGTTTGGTTTGACATTTTATCATGGAAAGACTTACAGCAGAGCAACGCTTGCAAATTGTTGAAATTTTGTATCAAAGTAATGGGTCCGTTCGTCAAACTTATTCAAAATTCAAAATTTTGTTCTTCGATGAAGCCCATTTTTGGTTGAATGGGTACGTAAATAGGCACAACTGTCGCATTTGGAGTGAGGATAATACACAAGCTTTTGTCGAAACACCAATACATCCTCAAAAAATTATTGTCACTTGTCGACGTCGATAAACCAGAGACAATTGAACACCTGAAAATCAACATTCAAAGAATTATTGGCGAAATACGGCCGCAAATTCTGCGGAAAGCTTGTGAAAATTGGTGTTGATTGCGCCCTGTACGCCCCAGCCGTGGCGGCCACATGGCCGAAATCATATTTAAACATTAGTCATAAAATTTTCTACCCAATAAAGCCCGTTTCATTGATATTAAAAATATATTTCTTTGTTTTATTATAATTTAAACTTGTGTAACTCTAAAAAAACACCCTTTCCCATACACTTGTGCTGGTAAAAAAATTGAACGTTTTTTTCCTAAGTAACATAATCGTGAAATTTATTTTATTAAAATTTCATAAAGATGACTGACTACCAATCTATAACTTCTTAATATATATTTAATGACTTTTTTTAACTTACAGGCATTTTTCAAAAATTTTTTTTAAATCGAAAAATTGAATAAAACTACTCTTAAGTTAAATTTGCAGTAAAAAAATCTTCACGTAACGAAATGAGGTATGAGTTATCTTGTAGAAGGATAACTGAATTGGTAGGGTATTAGCCCTGAAGCGATGCCCAAGTTCGTGTCTCAGAAGAGTTTACTATTTGGTGTCATTTTTATACCCTGTACCTATAGGTACAAAGTAGTGCTAGAGAAAACATCGATGTTATATAGGTATCGAAGTTTAAAATAGCAATATATCAATGTTGGCCACCAGAGATGTTTCTCCAGCACTACTAAACCCCCATTTTTTGAGTGCAGAAGTGCTGGAGAAACATCTCTGTTGGCCAACATCAATATTTACATAGATGTTTTAAACTTCGATACATCGATGCATCGATATAACATCGATGTTTTCTCCAGCACTAGTATAAAGGGTATACTAGATTTGTGCAATGTATGTAACGGACAGAAGGAAGCGTGGCAGACTCCAAGTCCTTTATACCAAAATGCTTATCATAACCTCGTGTAGCGATTGAGCCATGTCCGTCTGTCCGTCCGTCTGTAGGAACACCTAGATCTCGGAGACTATAAGAGCTAGAGATACGAAACTTTACCAGCTGATGCGCATATTTCCTCAGAAGATGAAGTTTGTCGAATCATGTCAATATCTTCCCCCGTTCCGCCGTAGCAGAGTTTCGAGGTTTTTAGCTAAACCGTTTAATATTTTAATCTGAATCTGTATATAGTATTGGTTTCATAAAATCCATTACCTTGTTGTTTATTTTGAATAATGCACTTTTAGAAATAAATGATTTATAAGGGTGTTTTAATCAAAGGTTTTACATATTCATGAACCTATTATTAAATGCAAATTAAATACACTAAAAAGCAATTTTGCATTAAATGCTGTAATTTTTTTACTTCATTTTTTAAAAGCCCAACCATTAAAAGTTAATTAATCAACGTAGAAAAAACATGTATATGACAAATTACAGAACTAGTTAATAAAGTCACGTCCAGGACAAAAAAAAACGTGAACACTTGATATAGTATGTTCATTAAGCCCTTTGCGGTTTTCGAGATGAATCTATTGGGCCAGCCTCAATTTCCTACGATAATTATTTGTGGTCAATCTCACTTGTCAAGAGTTTAGATATTGCGATAAACCGGTTCTTGTACCTGCTTATATGAGAGCTTGGCGCATCCATCATTGATGGTATTTAGAGATTATATAAAATGGTAAATCTAAGCACTTTAAACTTGATCATCGACACTTAGATGCTAAAGATGTTGTTGGTAACCGCATGGGCCGGGGTGAGTGGTTCCTAAAGCGGTTTGTTGGGCTAGCGAAGGGGCACATAGTGTTGCTGTTTTGTATTAACAGAGGATAACTAGGCAGATTTTAGATTTTTCGTATTTTTAATGAGCTCCTCAGAAATAGTTTTTTCCACATAACGAAACTTTGCCTAATACACTAATGTCCTTATAACAAATTTTCCATATAAAATGAACAAATATTTTGCTTCTAAGGTAATTCGCTATAGGGAAGTTCTTCCAACTATGTATTCTTTTTATGTTCACTAAATTTGAGGATTCTTGTCTGACAGCTCATAAATATTACTACTAAACCAAAAATTAGATGAAACCCTTATGAACAAAAACGCTCCAGCAAGCTTTGCAGTCTTAACCGTTCACAGTGTTCGGCAGTCTTTAGAGCGATTACCGAACACTGGCTCGTTGGAGCACACGCTGCTGGACTAAATGCTCCTATAAATGACTTTTGCAGAAGCTGCAGAGACGATGTAGAGCTAGAAACAGTAGAGCACTTCTTCTGCTCCTGCCTAGCTCTTAGCAGACGCAGGAAAAAGCACCTGGGTTACTATTTCCTTCAGAACCTGGAGTTCATTTGTACGAGAAAGATTGCGAGCTACATTGCTGCAACAGGATGGGACCCTTTTTAAGGATACCATATAGGAGAAGGGTAAAAATGCAATTGTAAAGCATAGAGATTTGTGCGGTGTCACAACGGGCCAGCCCAGGCCTAAGTGTGCTGGTTTCAAGCCAGCAGCCGCCCTAACCTTACCTAACCTATGAACAAAAATCCCATATAAACTGCAAAAATATTCCTCTTAATAGGAGAATTCTCACAGGACACACATTGTAAAGCGGGAACTGGCACATCAACACTTAGCTCCGACAGATGTTCTCTAAAAGATAGATTTAAAAAATAAAAAACGCCTATGCTTTCACCTTGTCGTGCAGAAATGCAGAAGTATCCAACTAACAAGGATGCATAAATGCAGAAGTGCCCAGCGAACGACGTAGAGACAAAGATATGCGACAGTATCTGCAGTCAAATATCTGTTGATCTTCTACTGCAAAGGTATTACAAGTTCAATAACAAGTTCAACATCTGTTTAGTTTTCCTTTACAATACAAGCACTAAAAAATAATATATTCACACTGGTAGTTTTGGGCAGAAGTGCCCTATTTTGCATAGTTTTTAGTGTAAGTGACTGGTGAATACTTCTGCCTTACTTAAGGTTTGAAAAAGTCAGAAGGCCTTAGAAGTTTTAAGAAGTTATTTTAATGTACTAGATACAATAGATGAGGCCCCATGGCCCACTGGGGATAACAGGAATTGAGAGAGAGAGAGAGAGAGAGAGAGAGAGATTATAATACACATTATCTATAAACTAAAAAACTTAAATACTTTGAAAGAAGGATTTTGCTAAGGGACTTCGATAGTCACCACCGCACAGTGGGACAAAAGATCAATTTGGCGGCACAAAAGAGAAATTTCAACTCTTTAAATTTTCAAACTTAATAAAAGCTCACTGAAGTGACCGGTTATTACCGGTCCTTAAGCTTTTTCATGATATTTGGTCAGCTTTCAAACAGAACTTATGTTGCATCATATGAAAAACAAAAACTTTGCCGCGTTTTTTAATATTTTGCAAAATATCGTGTAAAAGTTATAAAAATTAAGATTTTTGGTTAATATTTTTTCCAGTTTTTTAGCACACATACCTTTAAAGTCTTCCCGCGCCTTGAAAAACATGCAAGCGCTGCGCTACGATCCGCAAATTAGCGCCCCCTGGCGTTCAATATGTTTATAGATAGGCATGTTTCTCAAGGCACGGGCAGACCTTAAAGCGTTCTAACTTGGGAACTACTAGAGATACTTACATGATTCAAAAACCAGTCCAGTGTACTTTTTTGAGATCTAAAATTTTTTGATACACAACAAGAACAAAAAATGACAAAGGGGTGGGTAAAAATACGAAAAATGGCTTTGTTGTAACTTTGGCGCCCTCTATTGCTGAGAATATGAACTTCTGGGTATACCTTCCAATACAAATAAAACTCGAAATTCAATTTTAAACATTTTTTCCTTAGAAGTTGTTGTGTACGACTTATAGATTTCGAGATAAATGAGCATATGTCAAACAAACGGAAAACCCTACGGGGGGAGGAGGTCACCATTTTGGTGTTAGACTTTTTGGATGGTCCTTAATACATTAAGCAAGAGAAATTCCAGCAATCAATTTTTTCCTGGTCAAACCCTATTTTTACTGTACTGATAGTATTATTTAGACTCTATACTTCAAAAATCCTAAATGATTCGTTTCGATTTTTGTAAGCCACCAGAACGACGCTACTCCGTTTCGAAAAAGTCGATTTGGGGGGAAGCCTTAAGTATCGGATATGTGCCAAAAAAATCCCCGTAAAACGTTTCCAAGTTCTGATGATTTGTTGGAAATGCTGAAGGCAGTGAAAATCGACAAAAGGAAAAATGCCTTTCAGACGATTTCCCTCTTTTTTTTAAATATATTTTCATGCCATTTTACTAGGCAACAAGTATTTTTTTTCCACATTTATTAATTTTGATGTATAATATTATTCAACCCTTTTTTTTACCAAAAATAAAGAAATAAAATATTTGCGATGAAATTTCATGGCGGTTTTTATCATTTCTGGACACTTCCGGATTCACCCCAAAAAAAAAAATCGAAAATCACGAATTTGGCATTTTTTGCTCGAAAATCAATCTACCTGAAAAAAAATCTACGTATCGATATGATGTTTCGATACAATGGAGCTAATTCAATGAATGACAAAACTTTTAATTTTGAAAAACCAATTTTTTGTCACTCCAAAAAATCTACGAAAAAATTCTTTCAATTCACACCAGTTGCCTCTTAAAGCCTGAAATTAAATTTTCAGCCGAACAGTCGTTTGAGATTTCCGTAACTGCTGTAAAGAAAAATGGAAAGAAAGCGACAGAACCAACGTCGTATTGGGTGAACAACGTTATCTTGACTAAGGTGATAAATGCAAATATTTTTTTTCGTTATATAATTTTATACTTTATTAACAAAAAATATAAAATTAAAAAAAAAATAAAATTAAAAAAAAATAAAAAATAAATTTAAAAAACAAAATGTTGCCCTATTTTGTTCGTTTTACCTTTACTATTTTGGAAAAATCATCTTTTCATTACATTTTTATACAATATTAAATAATCGAAGCGATATTATATACTAGATCTTCTCCATAGACTCTAAATTAAAACTAAGTGTTGCTTAATATTAAATTGGTTTAGCGCATTAGAGTAAAGCCAATCATGTGAATATTTATGTAAGATTTTATAGAATTTTTTGAATTTCCTTTGGACAGCTTTACAAATTTGAAAAAAATTATCTTTTGAATATGAATATATTATTATACAATATTATATTTTTTTAAGACGGTATTAATTTCGTTCCGCTAAATCGACCACTGTGCATCGGACCGTAATTTTCCTGCCTTTCCAGCTCACAAACCATTTTGCCTTATCACGTTTTGAAAAAAACTTTTTTCGATTAATCTCCATCTTGAATACGACACCGAGGGATCTACATTTTTCTTATCGAACACGAGAAATTCTCGAACTTTGCTTTAAAGAATTGTGAAAACAAATATACCTACATTTTATTCTAAAAATTTTGTACTGAGATTTTAAGCCAATTTGACCAAATTCTATTTCTCAAACATTTCTTTCCATTTTTATTCTGCCACCCCTAAATTCTCTCAGTGTACAGACAATTTGGTGCCAGCTTATTGACAGTTTATTAACTGACAATGCACGAAATATTCTTGACATGCAGCCCACGACGAATGGTTGTATTATGCATTAATTAGCTGCCAGTTGGGTTTGGGCAGACAACAACACACAGCCAGTGGGCAGGAGTAAGGTGCACACATAGTGTACCTGGTAGCAATACCTCGCCGACAACATACCAAAAGGTTGCCCACAAGGGACTTGAGCATGGGCAATAATGTTGATGACAATTGCAATGGCCACCCAGGTGCAAAGAACGCCCGACAATTCAACAAATCGCAGTGTCTACATTAACTTTCAACAACAGATACGGCATGGAGTACAACAAGGACAACATCCGGAACACCAAACGTAGCAATAACAACAAATCGCATTCAATTTAGTGGAAATCAGTAGCTAAGACCTTAGAAAATATTAAATACATTTCAACTCAAGCGCAATGAAATAAAAAGCAAATGCCGCACCTGTTGTCCTAGCATAGTAAGAGTCCTTTTTTGTGTTTTGAGGTCCTGTGAGTTGCCTCTAACTGTCTGTTGGCTGATAACTGGCGGCCAGTTGACTTCCCTGTTTTTTTTTTTTTTTGTACATTTTTTTGAATTGCTCGCCAGCAGCGCAGAACTTGAAAATTTGTTGCAATAAAAATAAACAGCATACACAACAAGAAGAGGCATGCCACACCCAAAACCCACAACATGGCGGCGCATAAAACAAAAGCGAGTAGCGTTAGCTCACTGTAAGCAGCAGTAAGACAGAGAGAAAAATGTGAAAAGTGAAAAGCTAACAAAAGGCAAACAGGTGCTAATCGAAATATAATGTTTCGGGCAACATAAAAAATGATATGCCAATAAAATTTAATAATTTAAAAATGAAACACAAGAGCACGAAGACAAAAAAAAAAAAACAAAAACGAGACGAGCAGAGCGTAACATTAAATGAGGGCAACTGGCAAAAAAAAAAATAACAGAAACATGGTAGGTGCTGCTAGGTTGGGGAAAAGTCAGGAAAATATAATAAAAAATTCATGAGCTTCATATAAAACAAAGCAAAAAATTGGCATAAAGAAGACAAACGCAGCTTTAAATACAAAAAAGAAAAGGGCAGCGGAAGAAAGTGAAAGACGAATAACTGCAAATATGGCAGGAATCACGACGACGCCGAAATGACATAAAAATGAAGCGTTTGCCTACTTAAAGGCGCATAAAAAGCAATTTCCGGCGCGCCTAAAACGTCATACAACAACCATTTAAGGTTAAGCCGCACTCGATGACTCTCCCACTCTTCCACTCTCAATCACTCACTCAACTCGCTCTAAGTGGTAGACACTAGCGGCCAGCAGTTTTCGGACATTTAAGCAAACGATATGGAATTAGTGAGCAACCAAGATAGGCGCTTTAAGCGTGTTTTGGTCTAGACTGTACTTCGAGCAGTAAGACTTAAACATTGAATTTCGATAACAAAGCCAAGAAACCATGCACGTGCCTATCAATTTTAAGGCCAGCGTCTTTCAAGCAGAGATTCATGTCATAGAGATCTGCGCCCACTGTATCCTTCACAAGGGAACTAGGGAAGCAAACATTTTTATTTATTCAGATAGCCAAGCTGCTATCAGGGCACTATCATCATAGAGCATCTCCTCCAGGATGGTTAAATATTGCCATAATCACAACCAACTCCTTCCTGTCTTTTCTAAACAGAGTCGTGGTACGTTGGTTACCTAGACACTCCGGAGTGGATGGAAACGCGATCGCTGATGATCTAGCACGACAGGTTGCCTTCACCCCGACTACGTCTCCTGCGCCTTTCTGTGGTATTGGCGTGTCCACAATCAAGAACATGGTAAACAAATATGGTTGCAGGAGAACATAGGAGACACTTATTCTCCTTACCGGGGCTGCGACAAGCGAAAGTGTTTCTGAATGCTCTGGATATGATCAAGACAAAAGGTTTTGGTAAAGCGAACTTAAAACACCTAGTAGCATACCTATCTGGGCACCACACTGTAAGATACCATCTATAGAAAATGAGCCTATCGGATTCTTCAGAGTGTAGACTCTGTTTAGAAGACGATTAAGCCACCAGACGTAATCTCTGTGATTGCCCAGCGCTGGTGTGGGACAGAGCCTGTCATATGGGAAAGGAACGGATCAGTCCTTTCCATCTTAGGTCAATACCAACAAAGAACCTACTACTTTTCATGCGGAAAGTCTTTTGCATTACACCTTTTTGTGTGGAACCCATGCGATGGGGATTTTGTTGACACTCTTACCGGGAACAGTGATAAACAGATCCCCATCATCTTCATTTTTTTACTTTCTTATTGATTATTAAACGTCTAACCGTCAACGAACACTTCTAAAGTTAGCTCATCAGTAGCACGCTGGTGGAGTTAACCCGTATCTAATGCCACGTAATCGCCCTCTGTTGGGCAGCTGGGCATTGTGCCAGCAGCGAATCATCGCTACCAGCGACTCTTTCGGATATATAAACACCTCTTCAAGATGTCATGTTTAAAATTAAAAAAAAAGAGTGTCAGAGTCAAGACTCTGCGTCCGTTCGTCAACTTCCGAATAATATTACAAGGTACAATCCAAAGCGGGCAACCAAAACTAGCGAATAGGACCAAGTTGGTAGCAGAAGTTGTAACAGTGATCTACTCCATAGGTCCAATAGCCAGGATGATGTATTACAACTTCTGCCGTAGCTGCGGATATGAGTAGGGGTTAGCAAGTTATCATCAGATGCTTGGTGATTGCCCTGTAATTCTTAAAAAACACACCCAGTATCTGGTAAAACCCTTTTTAGAAGATCTGGACTGTGGACAGACCTTTTTATCTCATCCTCATAATGGTTTAACCTGATGAGCAATTTTTTGTAATTAGGTCACCCAATGTACCTTTGGGCGATCTCGGCTTGAGCCAAGCAGCCTAACAAACCTAACATTGCAGTATTATGCTCGTAATAAAGCTATGCCACTTTCAATCAGATGGCTTTTATAGCAAAAGTGTAGCCACAAAATGCTCACTTGTCTATCTAATGCGAAAATCTATAGTCACTTTGATACTGTTACAGGGCATACAAATGACAATTGCACGGCTAAGTCTTGAAGAATAAGGCGCCGTAAGTTTAGAGAACTTGTACAGGGTAGATTAAATATTTCATACAAAAGGGTTTTACTAAATTCTCGTTAACCAAGCAGTTTCTGTGAGAAAGAACATATCAAGGCGAAATCCATTATGCAAAGAAATAACGACCTCAGCTACTAAGAAGAAGCTGAAGCTGACTCTTCTGATCGCAACCTAATGTGATTGGGTGAAGCTGACGCTGGCTCTTCTGATCTCCTGCCCATCATAAATCTTTGGAAAGAGTTCAATCGTCAGGAAACCGGGAATAAGTCTATCGAGCTGTGGGAGCAGCTGAAACCATCTATTCTTAAAGGGTAGGAATGTGTTTTGTAATCGATTAAATGAAAGAACAGAGCATTACCGACCTCAACAACTAAAAAGAAACTGAAGCTGGCTCTTCCGATCTCAACACAATGATATCGTTGGGAAGATTCCAATCGTCAGGAAACCGTCTCTGGAGCTGTGGGAGCCGCTGGAACCATCTTGAACCATCTATGCTTCAATAATAGAAAAGTTTTCTGTAATCGATTAAATGAGAGAGAAGAGCATTACCGACCTAAACAACTAAGAAGAAGCTTAATTTGATTCTGATCTCCTGCCCATCATACATCGTTGGGTAGAGCTCAATTGTCAGGAAACCGTCTCTAGAGTAAGGGAGCAGCTGGAACCATCTATTCTTAAACAGTAGGAATGTGTTTTGTAATCGACTCAATAAAAGAAAAGAGCATTACCGACCTCAACAACTAAGAAGAAGCTGAAGCTGGCTCTTCCGATCTCAACACAATCATGCATCGTTGGGAAGACTCCAATCGTCAGGATACCGTCTCTGGATTAAGTCGTTAGAGCTGTAAGTGCAGCAAGAAACATTTATAATTAAATCTATACTTATACATATTTTCTTCTATCCCTATTAATAATAAAACTTCGTAGAGCAAAGGAAACCAAAAGATTAGTCTAGTTTCCAAGCTGTTGAAGTTTATGTTATCTGCGCTTCCCTTTCCACCGCAGAATGTCATAATTTTAAGCTATGTTGTCTTTTAAACTAAAGTTTTGGTTTATGGTTATGTGTATTCTTGTTGTGAATTGAAAAAAGATATAAAAAAATAGTAGTCAAGTGTTGTGTAATTTTGACCTCCATCGTCAAGTCAGTCCCAGTTGACGCTTTGGAGAAACAATTTTGGATTCAATGAAAATGCTTTATTTAAGCTCTATGCTCCAGTGGCAATCCAGCTACGAAATTCGCTTCATTATTAATATTTTGCAAAAAGGATTATACACCTAAAATATCAAAGCGTAATTGTAAAACCAAGTAACTTCAAAAAATAAAGATATCTTGACATCAAAAGTTTCAAGTATTTTCGATTGATTTTCATAACTATCCGTAAACTTTTGATACACACTGTATGCAACATAAATGTCCAGCTTGTCTTGACCTGCACACAGTAGCTCTTATTGATTTGGCGCCTGGGGATATAATATGAAATAGGAATCGTGTGTAAATACATACACAAGTTTTAAGTATGCATGAAATAGTGTCGCAATGATAATTACAAACACACAAAGACACACGCACACACAAGATAAATACGTACACGCACTTAACGCACATATCCTTGATATATTTCCCTTTTGTATTTACACATTTCTATGTTTACCTTAGACCGGTTTCCCGGCACCGGACAGTCGTTCAGTCAATGCGTCAATTTGACAATCATAATGAGACAACAAAAACAACAACAAGACGACGTCGACGACAACAACGACAACCACAACAACATTAGTTAGAACAAAATAGCTGACAGGACAAAGCTGACTGACTAAATCTCTGACGGAATGAGGAATGGCGGAGCAGCAGGAACAGCAGCAGGAGCAACTGGTAATATGAACTGGGTAAAGCTGGCCTGGCACTGACTGTTAACTACCCGTCAAACGTCAGTACAACTGTCAGTATATCGTTGTTACCATTATAGCAGTAACGATGATGGCTTACATGCTGTTTACCTGGCCAAGCAAATCTTTGTTTTTGTTGACTTTAGCTTTTATTTAATTTTGTGGTTGCCTTGCTATAAATACGACATATATAGAGACGGACGGACGGACAGACTGACAGACTGGACAAACGAACACCCTGACAAATTGAAAGCCACGTGCAGGTTTATGTAACTGAGTCCTAGTTTCATATGTGTGTGCGTGTGTGTGTACAGTAGATACTCGTTAATTAGAGATGTTTATCTCATTACGGAATTATCAGTTTTCTTTTGCCATTTAAAAAGTAGATAACCATATATTCTATCGCTTTCGGTTTTTCTAAAGTTTTCTGTCGGCGAACTAACACGCTTAGAATGATGTAAGGGCCAGTGTGCTCAGCCTTTAAAAATATTAAAAAAATGTTTTATCTGATAAAAAGGTGTTATAGTGTAAGATACAGCAGCTTCACATGACTCTGTTGAACGAGAAATTATTCAGCCTAACCAAGCCCCACGTTAGGCGCCATTTATGTATTTTACAATAGTCGAGATTGTCTTGTATTTTATATATAAAAATTAAGCCCATATTTGAAAATTTTTTATATAGCATATTATTTGGCATTTGGTAACCTTCTAAAGTATAGTAGACCTACTTACTGGAAACTATGACATGCTACGTTAAAGGACTGAGCAGAGCGAAACTCCGAACGAGATCGTGCATTGAACCAAGGCTTACTCCAAGTGCATAGAGTAAAAAGATCCTGGCGGTTTTCTCTTACTATCTTTATATCGCATGTGGTCATACTGTTCATCGATTTAAAGGTTACATTACGCTTTGAAAAAAAATCTTGGCCAGTTTTTGATTGGTGAAGACAATTTTGTAGTAAAGCGTTTCAAAATGAAGGTAAAAAAAAGAAACTTCAGTACCACAACCGACCAAGATGAAAAGGCGGAGAAGGCGGCAAATAACAGATGTGCTGTTTATGGACTCAAAATAGTATCGAATACAACAGCAAAGCTGTGATTCCAACGATACCGTTCTGCTAACATGGATGTCGAAAATATGCCACGATGTGGTAGGCCAATCGTCGAAAATGTTGATAAAGTCCTGGAAATCATCGAGTCGAAACACGTGTGAGAACTTATTCCATTTCCCAGGAACGTTAGATTAGTCAGAAAACCATTTAGAACCATTTGCATAAAGTTGGTCTCAAGAAGAAGTTCTTTATATGTGTGCCAGTCGAATTGACGCAAAAGAACCTTGCGATTTTTAGCTAAAACATAACGTATTCGACCAATTTTGGAAGCGGATGATGACTGACGATGAGAAATGGATTACATACGAGAATGCCATGTCCTTCGTATGAGCAACACAAGAATCTAAGAACTAACCCGTAAAGCGGCAGGAGAAAAGATCGGCCTAGAATGAGATGGAAAGAAGATGTGGGAAAGGATATAAGTGCGATGGGGACATCGGATATCACAAGAAGTGGTGAGGACCGAACCACTTGGAGGCGATTTGTAACGGAAACAATGGCTCACCCCGAACTGTGATGCTAGGATGATGATGATGACGAGAACAGCAGCCAAAAAATCATTCAGGTCCAATCGCGGTGAGTCCGGATTAACGACCAAGAAACTTTTACTATTCGTGTGGTCGGACTAGAAGGGAATCACACACTATGAACTGTGAAGCTGTGTGAACAATCGGGCCAAGTACGCATTTCGAAACTCTACCGTAAACAACTTATCAGATTGAAGCCAGCGATTGACCAGAAACGGCCAGAATTGGACAATAGGAAGGTTGATCTGCTCCATCAAGACAATGCCAGGCCGCATCCATCTTTTATGACGCATTATAAGCTCCGATGTGAAGTCTGTACTGTATTATGGATCGGAGACCTGGAAATGCCCAAGGGTCATTGATCAAAAAATCCAAGTTTTCATCAACAAATTTTTGCGGCAGATTCTCAAAATATGGTGGCCAGCTCGCATATCAAATGAAGCGAATCAAATGTGTGCGAGCATTGAAGTCAAGAAGCGATGGATTTGGCGCACACTACTTAAAAGCAATAACTATATTGCAAAGTAAGCGTTACGATGGAAGCCACTAGGATCCCGCCGACCTGGTGCCCCTGCTAAGACTTGGCGAAGAACGGTCGAAAGCGAACTAAATAATAATGGTTATTCGTGAAACACTTTAAGCAGAAAAGCAAACAATAGAGTAAGATTCAGGTTAATTGTTGAGGCCCTATGCTCCACTAGTAGAAGAGGATAGCAAGAAGAAGAAGAAGAAGAAGAAGAAGAACAGCTCCGAGAGTTTGGATGGTATGTTCTATCGCACCCCCCGTTTAGTCCAGACTTGGCACCAATTTAAGTATTTGCAAAATTTTCGTGATGGTAAAAAAATAGCCTCTAAAGAGGCTTGTAAAAATGAGCTGGTCAGGTTTTTTACCAATAAGGACGAGTACTTCTTCAATCGGGGAATTATGAAATTACCTCTCTAAATGGACAAAAATGATCAAACGGGACGTACTTGATCTAAATCGGATAATCCCAACTGTGTTAATTTCATCGTCGCAATAATGCAAACGAAACGCTGGAAACTCTTTACTTTATCCCGAAAATTGAATTTTTACTATGTTATTTTATCGAATATCGTGGCTCAAGCCGTTCAACATAATTGAATTCGTCCCATAACGAAACATATTTTGTGGATTTGTAAATAAAAAATCCTTAGATGACGACACAAAGAGCTATTTCTGTTGAGCCAATTAAAGTACAGCATACAGTGACAGCTTTAAAATATATAAAAAGCAATGACAAAAATTCACAAAAGCTTACAAGAAAATCAAATAAGTTTCTAAAACAACAACAACTTTTTGCATTACAATTTAAAATAATCTACTATTTGAAGAGCTACATAAATCCTCTAGTAGCTTAAAAGTAATTAAATCTAGAAATCCCAATTACGAGCCCCCACTGTACTATCTACAATAATTATGTGTATGAGCCTGTACGTGTGGGCAAATAAAGTTTAATTGTGAAAACCACAGTGTGACCTCGCTTAGCACGTCTGTCTGTATAAATTGTTGCCATAGTTGTAATGCTTAAGTTAATACGCTGTTATCCTTTAACTGTTTGGGCCACATAGCACCAGGCACATACATATGTATGTATGTATTATACGTGTCGTATGTACAAAGACAGATATGCACATAAACATAAGATGGTATATATATATATATATATATGCATGTATGTACAAGTAAATCGCAGTTACTGTGGCTCTGTGGCAGTCAACGTCACACTAATACATATTCATGTTAATGTCAGCGCATAAATCTTGCAAAGTCTTCTAACACCTGTCAGCCATTTTACAAGGTGTTTCCACTTAATACATAGACAGTGCCGGCAATGTGTTGCTATATATGTATGTGCCAGTGTGCATATGTGTGTGTCTGTATACAAGACAGTCATACAAGGCAAAGCACACACACACATATACCATGTGTCAATGTGTCGGTCATGTGTCCAGCGCTGCGTGTGATATTGACAGTTGTACCTACGGCTACGGCAAATGGCAACGATGACGTCCAAACAGAGCTGGCTCCGACCGTGTTAAACAGCAGGAGTTGCCGTAGTAGACGGAATAGCAGCGACACCATTGACTGCACGCCAATTGGTCACATTGATCACACGAACACACACATACGGTCACACTAAAACACACACACACGCACAACACAGATAGGGTCATATATCGCACATTTGGCCAAATTTGGTTGCTAAGGAAGCTGACGCCTCTGGCAGTGGTTCTGCGCGTGAATATTTCTATAAAAAGAATGAAAAGTAACGATTATTTGAGAAGTTGCCGAATTTTAGATACTCTGGCAGTTATCGATAGTATATAATTATCGATGGCAAAGCCAAGGATCCTCAACATTGAAGCTCTGAGAATTATTGCAGGTGTTTCTGGGTATATGAGTTACCAAAAAATGAAGTCTTAAGTGTTCTTTTGTTTGAGACAAAAATATCCAAAATATCATTCTAGAATTTTAACAAAAAAATCGTAGTATCCATAGCGAAAGTAGCTAATCCGAATTAGGGTAAGAAAGCTAAATTTTGGGAAATATTTTATCACAATACTTTTGATTGTACTGTCAAAAATGTTAGTTACGCAGTTCGAAAAATTTCGCGCGGAATGACAAAACTTCATATAAAAAAAATTCCCATTGGAGATATCCCATTCCGTTCGAAATTTTTCAAGCTGCGTAGACCCCTTTATAAAAAAAAAATAAAAATTTTGAAATAAAAAGTGTCTCAAAAGATATAAAATCTTTGCGTCTCAGTGATATTATACAACTATTTCTCATTTCGAAAAAATTATTTTATATGGTCCAGAACAAAATCTAAAACAGCTTTCATTTTGATTCCGACAGGTGAAATCTAGAACAAGCTTAAAAAAACATAAGCAAGATAATTCCAAAACAAATTTTTTTTATCGGAATTATTTTTTATTAGTTCCATCAGGAGCTGTCGATATCATAATCTAGAGCAAGCCTGCGTATGAGTAAAATAATTCAGAAAGAATTTGGTTTTATTTTGTCAGAATCGAATAACTTTCATTCCGATTTCAATAGATTTTATCGCAGAAATTTGGTTTTTTGTATCAGTTTAATTTCCGTTTTTGATTTTCTAGCTCACTACCACGCTAAACAAGATGATTTTCTCCACAAAACTATCGATATCGATTCCGATAGCGATTCCGATGTTTTCCACAACGAGTAAAAGCCATTACATGTTATATTTTTCTACCCTTTTTCCATTGCATAAACTTTTTGACTGCAGAACATTGTACCTAAACGAATAGCTGTCAAGGATTTGGGACAGCTAATGTTATTAATAGATGACATGTCTCCACTGCTTTTTCACCCATTGTTTGCTAATCAATTTAATAAACTCGTCTGTCTTTTAGAGGATTTTGCTATTCATTACATTTGCAAATGAAAAATATCATGTAAATGAACATTAGGAAAGTTCATTTCTAAACGAGCTATATCTAACCAGGTTGAAAATTATGTTAGCTAAATGTGAAGGCGGTATTATAAGGACGACAGCGACAACAACAACGACGCCAACAACTACAACTACTACAAAATAGTACAATGGCAATGGCAACTATGACGTTGACATTGATTGAACGCTGCCCACAATAAACAGCAAAGGATGCAAGTGAGTGAAGGTGACGCCAGAGAATGCTAACTACGAGGGCTGTTTGATAAAACAGTGGAATAATATTTTATACGTTAAAACGTTTTGTTTTACAACACGAATTAGTTTTGACTTGGTAGCTTAGATCCAACGTATTTTCTTTATTTTTATATCCTTCAAGTTGTAGATTCTCTTAAGATTTTGCAATTAGGAGTTTTTTTTATTGATGAGCTTTTTAAATTGGCAAAAATGCGTTTTGTTTCTGAACATAGTCTGCTTTTTGCTTAGTGCAAGTACGTCAAGCACAACGTTTTACTTAATTGTTTCAGGCCGATTTCTAAAGGCCTTTTTGGTGATGATCTTATCAATCTACCCAATTTCTTACCATCGAGCCATTTCATCAGATTTGAATACCGGAAATTATCTTACGTAGCTTAATCCAGAGACTACAGAGGATGCGGAGCAGCTCGTAGTCCGTCTTATCGGCTTTTGACAAGGCGAATGCATACGTTTGCACCTGTCCATTGGCGTTATTGTAGAATAATTTTTTTGTTCGCTCACTGGTATTCGTTTTTGCTTCAAAGCAATGCCAAATCTGTCTAAGAGCAAATAATATTCGTTTAAGAGTTCGCGTCCATTAAAAAAAAAACTGACACATAAACTTTTTGACCGACAGACCCACCCTCGTTCGTTTCTAGAAGTCCTACTGCTTTGACATTTTCTTGGTCTCTGGCTTGATTTATTGGATGCATATTTTCACTACTACGAAACAGAGTAAAAACTGTTTCGGATAGCCATATATTCCTTTAAAGTGGTAACACGGCGGTAATTATGGTCGAGTGTAAACAATCGCAGCACCCATCGCGTTTTAAGCTTCTTTTTGACCAAATATGTATATATTATAAGGGTAAAGTATCTGCATTATTGAGATGCCTGCAATAGTATTCTTTCGTTATACATTTTATCAATATTTTCTGTTGTGACGACTTTTGAGACTAACAAAACTTTCGGCGCCACCTGTGCTTTTACGACCACAGCTGATTCAACAGACAAAACCAAGATATTCATGAAAATCACTGCTTCGGAGATACAGATATCTCGCTGCGATATTATTAATATATCCAACATGAAAGCTTATGAAGCGGAGCAATGTTTATTCACGAGGAAGAATAGGAAGAATGTTCCCAGTATCCCTCAGGAAAATATCTCTGAATTGTTTTTTTTTTAATATTGACTTATTTTTGTTCTAAATCCAAATCCATGTAAATAATGAGCATTCAAAAGTCTTGGAAATAGAAATAATTGTCCGTGGATACATTTTGTAAATTTTAGTAGAAGTTTAGTATTAAAGTTCACCTACATCTATACGTAATTTAAACATCGATACATCGGGTTTTCTCAGTTACAACGTATCGAGGTGAAACATCGATGTTTTAGCCAAGACCTTATAAGGTGTGCACAATATAAGTTTCACCTATATTCATACGAACATAATCAGTACCACACTGATTTTTTTGCTAAGTCATTAGGATAAAAAAAGAGAAGAGTATCAAAGGAGCCATTGTCAACGTTCCGATTCCAGTTCCGATTCAGAGCAGTTGGCAAGGTGCCGCTGTTCCAGAGTATTGTAAAGTCGGGCAGGACCGACACTAACATGGCAGTGGGATGAACCTTATGGAAATAAAGAATTGTGAAGGGTATACGATTAAACGCCGAAATAGAAACCATGATGAGAGGCGAAACAATTGTACGATTTATTTAGTATCAAAGAATGCGATGGCTGGGCCACGTGTTGCGCAGGAACGAAGAGGCATCGACAAAAAAGCTTTTACTCTACAGAGATCTAGGATGCCGAGCTAGAGGCAGGCCGAAAAAGCGTTGGATCGACTTAGTAGAAGCGGATCTGAATTCAATGAGGGTCCAGAGCTACAAGCTAATGGCGTTGGACAGGGACACATGGAGAAAGATTGTGAAGGAAGCTTTCGCTGTGAAGCTAATAATAATAATAATACATATAAAGGTCTGGATGATTTGAATAAGATAAAGACCGCTGCAAAGCACGCAGCGGGCGGAGCCTCCTAGTATAGAAAAACAAGTGCTGACGACTGTAGCAGTTTTAAACGTTACTCTTCTAATGGGTTCCTCATGTTGGATGAGGAACAAAAAACTGTTCCAACAAATTTATAATTAATTATAACTAATGAATATCTTATAATTAATATTATTGCAATATTCTATTTTAAAACATACGACTAAATCGCAAAATTCTATTGGGTGAAGGCTGGACCAATATAAGAAAAATGAAAGCATGATGATTTAACTTTTCGATATGATGACTTTGATATAAAGCTTGTAAGTTCTTACTCTTTTCTGGTTAAATATTGTCTTGCACTATACAACACTAAACAATTCAGTAAAAAGATTCCTAGCCATGATACTCATATTATGTATTAAGGCTTTACTTGGTTTTGGTGGGCTCTCTAAGTCAAAAATGTTTTTGTAAAAATGTTCACGATGTTGTCTGCTTTCAAAGGATGTCAAACTTCAAACAATTGAAAGGATGCAATACTGCTCCTTTTAAGTAAGTATGTGGGAAACTCGAAAAGTCGCTGACAGATTAAGCTCCGCTCTCAGGACCCATTTGAGATGCAGAGTGAGAGTAAGCCAGTGCGAGTGAGCCAAAGAAGCAGGCTTCGACTCTTTGGGAAATTTTAAAAGTTGCTGACTTGTCAAGGAACCCTTGCAAGGCCTCGTAGCAGCGAAATGAAAGAAAGTCTATGTTATTTGCAATATTCTAAAAAAGCTGTGCTGCATTCAAAGTAAATCACAGACTTATCAAACCGCCCTCGTAAAAGAGAGCGCAAGAGCGAGAGTTTGGTAGTGTGGGAGAGCTAAAGTCAAAATGGGCGGAGGCTGTTGGCTGCATGGTGTTGATTGTTGTTGTTACGTGTGGTTGTTGTTGTTGTATAGGTTAGTGCTATTGTTGTTGTTATGTTGGTTTTGGTGTTGGTTTATTTTAATTGCCTGGACTCTTTAATTGTTGAAATATTTAAATTAGTTTGTTGAGAGCTGTCGTCGTCACACGACAAACGGCGATTTGAATGGCTGCTAGGTATACAGGGGTGTGTGTGTGTGTGCGTATCTGTGTATGTGTGATGTGCGTGTTTGGCTTGCGTGTATATAATACACGTATGTGTGTGTGGGCTTAGCTTGGCGACTTATTTCCGTGTTTGTTGTTAAATTACATTGAACCGCACGCCATGGCAGACCCAGACGTAGGCACCTTGGACAGGCCTGGTGCCCTGTGCCCTGTCATGCATATTTGAAACACAACCCAAAATGGGATATTGAAGCAACAACAAAAAAACAACAGCAGCCTTGGCAAGGACTTCTGTTTGAAAGTTTTTTTTTGTTGTATTTAAGACGAAATAAATTGGATTAGAAACCGCAAAAATCCAATTGTCTATTGTGGTGCGGTGCAGATGGTTTCTTCTGGGGGGGTCGCCCTTTTTTAGGTCCTAATGCGCTGCCGGATATGAAACTGTAGCTATACTATATGCACAGACTGTTGTCCTCTGTCGTTGCGGCTTAACAAATGCTTCAGATGCTGCTCTCTAACGCTCTACCTGAGCCAAGCTCGATTTGACTTTGGTTGAATTTTAATGCGCTGACCCAACGTCACCCATCACCCCCGCCTTGGATCGCATAGCTTGGCAGCTCCCACCCCCCTCCACGCTCAAACAACTTACAGCTGACAAACTGAATGTTGGTCTTAAAATATTTAGCAAGAAATGTTTTGTAGCTGGCTCTGCTTTGGTTGCTTAGTTGCTGCCATTTGTCGTTGTATAAGTAGATATGCTTTTTGTATCTGTGTGTGCATATGTATCTATATGTATGTCTAGCTGTTTGTTTGTATGCAAATCAAAGACTAATTGGATTTTTAAGCTCAAACTGTCAATGCTGGGGCGCTTACATGCCAGCTAGCTGCAATAGTATGTGTAAGTAGTATCTGTGTGTCGCCCCAACTATGTATGAGTATGTGTGTGTGTGTGTTTGTGCACCTGACTAAAGCAAAAAGCGTTAACAAAGGCAAACGAAATGAAACGTCGACAAGCAGTGTAGAGAGTTTCGATCCATTCAGGTAGGAATCCGCTCCCAGAGCATTGGCAGCGAAGCCCCGGCTTCATGTATATTCTTTGGATTTATGTTTTCGGTAAACGATTTAAGCTCAAAAGCAAACAATTCGTCGTCGTCGTCGTGCGTTTTATAGATTCTGGCTAGTACAAAGCGAACAAAAGCAAAAGCAACAAATATATGGGTAGGCCCCCATCCCCCAATCAAACCAACCCCCACCCACACTATAGCCACTATATCCAATACCTTTTCCGTTGCCAAGTCTAACGGCTCCCGTCCATTGAACTTTTGCTAAAAAAAAAAGTGAGACATAAATAGAGGGACGACATTGGGCCCATTGGGTGTTGAAAGCTGTACGAAACTACACTTGGAAAAAAAAAACATAAAATCAAACATTTATTTAAGCTTAGATTAACTTAAGCTAGGAATTTTCTGAAGCAAGCAAGAAAATCTTATAGTGCATACAAAAGTATTCGCACGTATTTTTCATGCGTTGAATTCGAAAAAAAATGATTGAATTGAAAGCAAATTAAGTTGTTGCGCTTTTAACAGCTCGCAAATGGTAGTCATATAGTTTTAGTTGTTCCATTTTAATCAAGCAAATAAAAATCTTTTCCCAAAGAATGGCACAGAAGGCGCTACTTTTTTTTTCGAAAAAAGTCCAACTGTCTGTATGAACGAACGCTTTGATCTGGGAGATTATTATTGTGCTAAGATTACCAAACTTGAAATTTGAGCTCCTTATATGTATAGTATCGTTGTATGCTCCAAAATGCTTGGACCGTGTGCAGGTAACCGAAGACGAGGTTGACCGAAGTTGAGATGGTTGGCTGGGAGGACTTAGGACTAGATGTTGGAGAACAAAAGCCCGACATCGCAACGAATGAAGGCAAAAACTAAAGGGTCATCAATCTTGAGGTTTTTTTTTCAATTCAAAAACACAAAAATTTCAAATGAATCGATAAATTTTTATTATTAAAAGAAAGAGTCATTCCAGGCATTCACTTTTTAAAGATAATCCCTTTCAAATGTTGGCCGCAACTACGCCGTACGAAGGTTCAAATTTTCGATGACGCGTTCGAGCAAAATCGGTGGTATCTCGCGAATAAACCGGGTGATGCCTTATCCACAAACACTTTAGACTTCACGGAGCCCCAAAGGAAAAAGTCTAACGATGTGATCTCACACGATCTTGGTGGCCAACTCACCGGTTCGGAGCGTGAAATTAATTGTTCACCGAATTGGTATCATAAAATGGCCTAAGAGCGTAAAACATTCTTTACAGCACGCGAATTTTCGTAAATGTCAGTGTTTCCATGATGAAATGGCAATGAAAACTGAACAAAAAACCCATGGCAACTTGACGGTACTCACGCGTGATTTATTAAAAAAACCCTATTGAAAAAAAAACATCAAGATTGATGACCTTTTACAACAGGCAAAGACGCGACCAGGGTTGTGTCGCCAATGATAATGATGATGATATGTGCCGGCAGATCAAGTTGAGTTTTTTTGATACGCCTGCTTCTCGAATAGTGATAATTTATATAACCTAACCCACTACTTTGTTTAATTCTTTATGCTTTAAGAATCCTTAAAGTAAAAAATCTATTCAAGATCTATCTGCTCTTATTACTACCATTTTCTTTAAGTGCATTCGCTTATTGGCGCTGGGTTGATGTAGATTCAGTAAATGCAAATGGTATACTAATTTGATTCTATTTAAATCTCGTTTTGGACATCAAGCGACTTGGCTTAAACGCTGCTTTGTGTTGACGCCCACGGACGACCACAATTTAGACGTTTTGAATGTGCGTGTGTTTGCGTAAGTGTGTGTGTGTGTGTGTATGAATGTAGTTGCTGGGTTAGCTCTGCTAAGTCTCGGCCTGGCTTAGTCTGTGACGCGCACTCATCACGTAACAGTTTTGTGTTGTGCCAAATGAGTGCCTTGAGTATCTTTTCTATTTGCGTGAATGGACCTGCCAGCAGCCAGTGGTAGTTGTAATGGTAATGGTGCTCCTAGGCCTAGTCGTAGTACTAGTACATCGCCAGTGTTGGAATATGCCATCTGGCTGACAAAACTGACTGAACTAACTGACTGGCTGAATGAATGACTGACTGACTGACTGACTGACTGTGCCTACAAACATGTCCTTGTGTTCAGCTCACGCATACAGACATTGTACTACAAAAAGTATGTAGAGATAACAAACACTTGAGCAGCGGCAAAAACAGCACAGTAAAAGTAGCGTGTGTGCGCAGGGTAGGTGCCAGAAGGAGGCTACTAGGGGTTCGAACCCACAATGAGCCTAAATATCAGAGTTTTATAGATTATAGTTATAGACAGTTGAGTTATTAATCGATCTGTACCTCCAAGATTTTTTTGTGTGGGTATGCTTGTTGGCGGGGTGGTTCCAGAGACCAAGAAGAACACGACATAAGGGTGTTTTAAACACATTTAGTACAATTTACACACCAAAATCACTCTGCAAGTGAGATTTAGTATCCTTTCGATAAATTCTTCGATCTACGCCGGGTTAGTTTCGGGAGGAGCACTCTATGGGTCCACAACCGAAATGCATGACAGTTTTATAGAAATTTTGTACACTTTGTTTATGGGTCAGAAACAAACCTGTGAGTAAAATTGGATACACAATTAAATTCCAATTTTTTAAATTTTTTTGTTTGTTTGTTTATGCTGGGTGGTTCCAAGAGGTGGAAAAGGAGAGGAAAGGGAAAGGAAAGGTCTGCTTTCTCATCTCATCGATGTTTCTGAATTTCATAAAAATTGTGTTAAATTGATTTAGGATTTTGACATCCCTTAAAAATTTTTCTTTTATCTTTTTGCGTGTGATTGTGTGTTCTAGTCCGGAACGCTAAAGCCTCGAAATATCTGGGTTTTATTAAAATTTTTAACATATTGTACATTTCTGAAGGATTTATATCCGTTTTATATGAATGGGCTTAACTAATCAGAACAGAAATAGGTGCGGACTGGTGCTAAAAAGACTAGTCGCGGAAGAGGAAAATATGATAAAGAAGAAGAATCTAACTTTCAAAATGATGGGTCCATCGCACTCTGAAAGAATTTGTGTGACCATCCTGCATTATATCTACGATAAGCGAATGCTTTCAAACACTCCGAAAGTTACTAGTTGCGGATAAGTTCAAAAAGAATAGTCGAAAGATCAGAACCAATGCAAATTTTGTGTTGCTTCATCGCTCTTTCAGAGAGTGTTAGGGCTGATGTTAATGTTTGCGTGTACTCCCCCAACGACTCGAAACTAACTAGTTGCAGACAAGTTCAAAATGTATACAAAACGGCGAGAAATAAGAAGAAATGGATTTCTGAGAGCTTGTATGCGCTGATATTGTTATTTGTTTATGGTGAAGAATTTTGGATGCACACAAAAATCTATAACGTCGTTAAGTGTTTCTACTACAGCCTAAGTCGAAAAGATGGAACGCATTTCCCGAGTAATTTAACCAAAGTGTCTTGATGTGGATTCGCTTTTGTGGCAGATGCATAATCTTATTAAGATAGTTGTCACCTGTTAGAAATATGTGCATCAAAGCGCACAAACGCGTGACTGTCAGTGAGGAACTATTTTGTTACTAAGCATTCCGAAGGGTTTCTAGCAAGACATACAATGTTAAGCCTCCTAGTTAGCCAAGATGTGTAAATACTACATTTCAAACATACTAAACTACAATTTTTTCCCAGTGGGAAGAATCTTCGCTATCCTTGCTTATTTTTTTTCGCAATACGCCCCTGACGAGTGCCTGTGTGTAGGTGTACGTGTGTTGTAGTGCTTGCTGTTCCGAAATCGTCGAGTGTGACAGTGACACACTTAGGGCTTCTTTTCGGTGTGGCGGGAAGGTGCGTGGTACGGCATCAAGGCGAAAAGGGCTGCTTCGCATTGCACAAGCTATTTTCGGGCATGTGCGCTGTGTATATAGGCAGGACAAAGTCAAAGCCGCAAGGACATGTGTCACACTTGTACGCATTTTATGGGCTAACGCTGCCGCCACAGTTCCATAGAGTTTTTCTTATGCCACAGCGTGGCATACACATTGTAGATTGCAGGGTCGCAAATAAAAATCGTTAAATAATACAATAGACACCTCAGCTGGTCGGGCTTAACGTTTTATGGCGCCAGGCATATACCTATAAGAATGAAATCCTCATATGTATAAGACCAGCTCTGAGGGTTAAGGTAAGGTAAGGTAGCGCTGGCTGCCTACAGTTTATAACACAACGTGGCATATTTGTTGTTTGTTGTTGTAATGTATCCTTTAAAGGCGCGTGCGTGGCTGGCAACTTAAACAGCTATTAATTACACATGTCACACATCAACTTATGTCAACTCAATTTATTTTTATGCGCTACTCATTTTTTCACAGCACTCATTTTTTAGCAATATTTTTTTTATAGTACTTTGCAAATATGCTTCACATTTGTAACTTTGACAGCTTGAAAATGCACAACAATAACAACAACTGTTACTATTTCTATAGCCTCTCTCTCTCCTCTCTCACTCTCTATACAAATAGTCCGACCAACTGGCCAGTTGGTAGCCAAAAGGGTTGCGAAAATCCTTGTGCCTTGGCAGCTGTTTAAAGCTAAAAAATAAACTGCAAGGCTAACGAAAGTGAGACGACAGCAACAACAATAGCCAAAAAAAAAAAAAAAAAAATTACAAAACAGCAACACATTAGGCCTAATAAGTTGGCGCACAGTTGGCGTAAAATATGAGAAGCCTGAAACTAAATAGGAAGCAAGTCATAGAGCGTCCAGGACACGAAATGTGCACGCCACATGTTGCCGATCGAGCAATTCATCGAAGAAATTTCCTCTTGAACTTGAATAACAACACATTATACGCAATTTATATACACTGAGAAATAAAACGGTGTGATAACAAGAAGTAAATATAATAGAATTTATATAGATAATAGGTATAATTGCTCCAAAACTTATAATTTTTTTTTTATTGATCCGCAACTAGTTAGTACCTTCGGAGTAGTTGTGGCAATATAGGTACATAATAAGCTGATTACACTAGCTTACAAATTTAAAAAAATTTTGGTAAAAAAACTTTTTTCGAAACTAAAAAAAAAGTGTCTTTACTTAAAAACAAATATCTCTGGTTCTACTAAACTGATTTTGACAATTACTAAACTGTAGATAATTAAAGTACCTATCCATTATACTCGTAACATATTTTTGTCAAATTTACGGTTTGGACGCTATTTATGCATTCATATGAAATTTTTCGTAATTTTTAGCAAATTTTTGAAAAAACTCTATTTCGAACGCAAATTTAAAAATTTGAAATTTTTATTATTATTATTTTCATCAATATTGTATAATAACCTGATCTGTATAGGTTGATTGACACTAAAAATATATATCCCCAAAAAAAAAAAAAAAAAAAGTCACAAAAATTTCTCAATGCAGTTTTTTCCATGGCTCGTAAAGTTTGATTGATTTCGAAAAAAATGAGTGGTTTTTAATCAAAATCGGAGCAAAAATGGTGAAATATCAAGTATTTTTGTTAAAAGCGTAAATTTGTTTGAAAAACTAAAAGTTTTAGATGAATAATTTATTTATTTATTAAGATATCGTTACCAAATTTGGCATTCGAAAGTTTTTTAGATTTCTCACGCTCTACATCAAATTCAATCAAAATCGGTCGACTATATCATATATATATATACATATATATTAGGGTGGGTCATTTTGTATGGAGCCAAAAAAGTCGATTCGCGGCGCCCCCTAGGATTATTCTACGGACAATTCTAAGCAACTTTGCTGAAGAAACCATAGGTCTATCTCGAATTTCGAGCCTGCAGATTTTTAAAAATAGGTTTTTCCCCTATAACGCCAAAAACATAACATTTTAAACCAAAAATTCATCTTTTTATGTGTATATAGGAGGTTTCGGGGGTCAAGGAATTAATTTTTGATGTTTTACTTATGATTGAAAAAACAATTTATTTATAAATGTTCCAAAAAAAAGTTTTATAGCAGAAGACTTGCCCAATTCGTAAAATATGCTGAATTTTTAGTCCAAGGAAAAATTCACTTTCTAGATATATAACGTAACGCCATGCGTGGTTTTGCTTTTTCTAAAGATAAGATCGACTACATATAGTTCTACTGAAAAAGAAAGTATCAACAATATTTTTCTTTCTTTTTTTTTTTTTTAATAAAGTCTTTCTACAAATATAATGTCACGCCAAAATGAAAAGGCCCATATATTACAACCAAACGTTTTCAATTCATCTTCAAGACAGAGTTATGGCTAGTTTAAGAAATATTAAAAGTTTCCGTGGAATGTAAAGGTCCGGTCAATATGACTTTTTCGTAACAGTGTTTGTAAACATCTCAAAAAAGTCAGTGCACATGAGATGTGTGTATGCTGCGTCAATTTTCTCGGAACGAAAGAAACTATTCGAAGCTGTGAAGCAGCGATAAATAGGTAAGCTTCAGTCGTCTACGCCATCCCAATTTGGACAAAGTGTGTCAGGCGCTTGGAAAGCATCCGTTCTAACCAATATCAGCCCAAAGTTCATAGCGCCGCAAGGAACGTGAGTTGGAGTGATTTATTTCAAAGACGCATGTATTAAGAATCACGTTACCTTTAAACTCCAAAACGTAAAACAATTTCATTAAAATATTTTATTTGCATTTTAATTTTAGCTCATATTTAAAAAAATCTCTAAAAGCCTTTGTTTTCTTCTCTGTTTCTGTGCTTTAAATAAGAATACATCAGTTTACATCTGCAAATACTCCTAAGACACGCTCTCCATCCAGCTCTCAACTTTCATCGTTTTTGTAAACCAAATATAAAAGCAATCCTACAACAAGATTAGCAAGCTTGAAAAAAGTATTTTTTGTGGTGTCTTCTTAATTCCCTCACGTTATGCTGGCTTTTTTTCTCCAAGTGTATCGTATGATTCCTAATTTGGGTCTAGTAGGGATGGGGGCAACTGGCATTGACAACGCTCACATACGCTCAAAACATTTTGATCACGTGCCTGGCGACATTTGTTGCCAACAGCTTAAGACCCCCGCCTTAAATGCTATATGCTCCACATTTGGAGCATTATATAAGCTAAAGGCCAAAAGCAGAAATCTCAAAAAAAAAAATAAAAATAAAATCGAGTGTCAGCGGTTTCAGTTTGAGACGACTGCTGGCGGCGCTAATTGCAAAAATTCATTCATAACATAACATTAAATGCTGCCTTAAATTGAAATTCCATCAAGCAGTTACCCCCGATACTCCAAGACCCCCCAAACAGTCAACACCGTGCCAAAGAGCTGATGGCTGATGGACGGATGGACTGACTGACTGACTGCTCGCTTAAAACCACAAAATTAACTTTGGGCCGGCAAATTCTTAACGCTTGGATGCTCTGGCCAAGTCGTCGCGGCTGCCTTGTCGATTTTGACAGGAAATTAAATTCGATGTATCGCTTTTGGCCAGCTCATGGCTTCAAGCGTTCCCTTCCCGGCCCAGCTCTGGAACTTTGCTTTGTTTTTACCTTGTTCCTTTGGCCTCTATCCCACTAGCCCTTTGCAGCTCAAATTCATGCGGCTTCTCCGTTTTTTTTTTTATTTCTTCCACTTTGTTTTGTTGCCTCTTGTAGCAAGCAGCCAAGCCAAGTAAATAAACCGGAGATGACTTTGTGGTTTTCATTGTGCTGCACAGGCCCAGTTTCATTTGGCCGCAGTCTCCACTTCTTAGTTTGGTCGCCGTCGCAGTCTCAGCTTTGGCTACAAAGTTCGCCAAAGTATCTGGCACTGGGCAGGTTGTTATAATTACTGCTCCCTGGCATACACTTAAATGCTTGCAACGTCATGCAGTATGTAGTATACAGGATATGCATTGGACTCTGTCGCAGCCAGGAAGCCAGTTAAAAACTCAAAATTCTGACGCTTGTCTCTAGTGACCTTCAGCTGACTTTCAGCTGCCGCACCTTCGTTTAAATTCAACTACCAAGTTTATCTGCAATTCTCGACTTCAACTTCATCAGAATAAATTGATTTACATTGCGAGCAGCTGAACGGTTTCGGAGGAGTCTTCAACATTTGCAACTTTTGTCGGCAACCTACTGCCCACATAAGTTGCCACAGACCCACGCCAACATTGTAGTGGGGAACAAGAAAGGCCACTTTGCTGTCAGGCCAAGAGATGCCACTCCATGGCATGCTTGGGAAAGAAGTAGGTCCAGGTAGTAACTGAATTACCAATGAACTGAACTGTTGATATGTCTTGGCCTGTGCCGCAAACTGACTATGCTCATGAGCGTAGGCTGAATGCAGCCTCGGGGTTCGTCTGGTTAAGCCAAAAGCTTTTAATGAAAATCTTTGGTGCACTAAGGAGCTTGTTAACTCCAGGGCAGATCGAAGTCTTTAAATCGTTGGTTGTGGTCAGCATGATGCAAGGGCTTTGTTCCCTCCATATGTACCGGGAAGGAGAACTAAAAATGTTGTCATAATAATATTAAGATATGTAAATCGTCTGATGGTTCTATTCGGCTGACCTCGTGCACCGAGGATCCATAGTGCTCCCCAGTAGCGCTACAGCCCTCAGCAGTTAATTGGATAAACTCAACTAATAAGCCCGTAACATGAGATCCTATATCTCAAGAAGGCCCTAAGACCAATGCTCCAGAGTTCAACTCTCGAAATAAACTAATGGAATCGTTCTAATCGGGTAACATCATAAATCGAGTCCTATGTTCGCCGTAAGACCCTAAGGATCTTTGTGCTCCCTACAAGGCCTAGAGCTCCTCAGCTAGTCCAATTATCGAGCTAAATTTAACAAAACGGCATCGTTCTAGTCGGGTAACATCGTGCATCGAGATCCTCCGATCACCAAAGAAGGCCCTAAGACCATAAAGGTCTGCTGTACCTCATACCAACCCTATAGCTCCACAGCTAGTCCAATTGTCGAGATAAACTTAACAAACTTTGAACGCTCTAGTTGGGTAACGTTGTGCATCAAGCATCGAGAGCCTATGACGGCCAAAGAAGGCCCTAAGACCATAAAGATCTATTGTGCTCCCTATCAGCCCGACAGATCCATAGCTAGTCCAATTTTGGGGTTAAGCTTTACTAAAGGGGATCGTTTTAGTCGGGTTACACCGTGCATCGAGATCCTATAATCGCCAAAGGAGATCCTAAGACCCTAAGGATCTTTTCTGCTCCCTGCAAGCCCTAGAGCTCCTCAGCTAGTCCAATTATCAAGATAAACATCACTAGCTGGGTTCGTTCCAAGTAAGTATGTGTCGCGAAGAATCCTCCCTAATCTCAAAGTACCTAGGCTCACTACTGGATGCGACTGCGTTGAGAATTCCTCATCAGCTCTATATTTCAAGGTTGCTCAGCTCCTATTTAAATTGGACCTTCCAATACTAACCAACCGCTGCTATGTTCTGTTTAAATTGGCCTTAAACTCCTGCAACTCCTGATAAATCAAAGAATTTTAGCCATAGGTAAGCCAAAGTTCAGCTTATCTTAACGGAGGATCTCCTTATTCTTGGTAAGGAAGATTCCATCACTATTTTATAATACCAACATGTTCAAGAATAATGCCGAAATATTTTTAGTAGTATTTCGGTCTACTAAGTGTAGACTAAACAGTCAGTGTCCTAAGATAATTTCCCTGCCCCACGATTGTCAAGTGTATCACTAATTTTAGCTAGTTTCTCCTCAAACTAATTTTCACAAATATTGCTGTGAGTAAGCCCCATATGGTTTATTTCTCAATATAGGTGGCTTAGCTTTGTGTGATTATACTCCCCTTTTAGGAGACAGTTTGTATCCTGAGCTTAGGTGGATCTATTTGGTATGAGAAGCCCCCTTTTAGGAGAGACATTGTTATATAAAGGTGGTTTACTTTTGTGTGAGTAGACCGCCTTTTCGATGAGAGTCTGTTTCCTCAACAAAGATGGCTTTATTTGATTCGAGTGACCCCTTTGCCTAGAGTTTTTTCATAACAGGGTGGGTTAATTGGCTTTTGCAACACTTCGGGAAAAGTTCGCATTCTGAGCTTAGGTGTATTTGTTGTTACTCTTGTTTTAGGATGACTTTACATAAAGGAAGTTATACTTTTGTGTGAGAAGACAGCCTTTTCGTCGAGAGTCTGTTTCCTAAAAATGGCTATGATTGCTACCTGAAACAGGTTGGTTTTTGCAACATTCGGAAATTATATTTGTAGAAACACTTCAGATTCTAATGCGGTTGTTATACAGGTTGAAACACATTCATATATTTAGCATTGAATCAGCCATGCTTAATGTGTTTAAATGTGTCCGATAATCCCCTGTCGCTTTTTTCAAGTGCCACCATCGGACTAGTAAACATTATTCAGCGAACGTTTGCATTTAATTACTTTGCTGCACTACTAAAAAGTTGACCCCATTCTCATTGCAAATTTAATTTCTTATTTTTTATGAAATAAATAAGTGCAGCTGGTATTTATAATAAAAAACGCATTAAAAGCTTGCAACGAACTTCACGGAAAAACATAATATAATACAAATTTAACTAAGTCTACAGCTGTATTGAAAGAAATTCTAAAAATTTTCATCAAGTTTCATTTATTACCGGACGATAATTCCAGGAAAAACTAGCTTAACCCTCTTCCGCGCATTAACTAAGCCCCTGTATGTTGCCTTTTGCTTAACCTCGCTGCGCTCTGCCCCCAGCCTGGCCCGGCCTGAATAGCTACAATAAGTCATTGTCAAGGTGCTGAAACAACGACGACAACGACAGAGCAGAGCAGAGCAGAAGAGAGACTGCAGTCATGTTGCATGTGGGCAGAAATGCTGCATGCTGCAACAAGACGAAATTGCATTGGAGGTAGGTTGCAACAACTGCAATGAAATGCAATAAAGTTAATTAAATAAAAATAAAAGGACTGCAGTTGTAGCTCAGAGCACATAACAAGGTGCGACAAAAATACCAACAAAAGTGTGCCCCCACACTCACAGAAAAAAATACAAAAAAATTTGTATCCGTCAGGGCGGTATCCGACAGCAGAATACTCTGTCCACCCACTTTTCCCAAAAAAAAGTAACCAATTTGGTATTAAAAGTAAAAAGAAAACGTTGTACGATGGTAAAAGGTATATGGATGGTTTGGACAAAGCGTCAACATTTTATTGTCCATAAAGGTTACATTTTATATATACACTACGAAGTGAAGAAACCCCCCCAAGACCAAATCCTAGATCCGCACCTGGATGACTGTAAATTAGAACATCTAGAGGACCTCTCTAGTGGTTAAGGTTGGAGGAAAGTTCAGTGAGCCATAACAAAGACATTCAACGAATCACTACTCAAGTGACAAATTTAATAGGTAGAAGTTATTAGAGAATTATATAAAATACAACCATAATAAAAACTTTTTTGGTTGGAATTCCTATTAAATTTAATAAAAGCATTCAAATCTAAAACATCTGTCAATTGGAACTCGACAGGACTTGATGCTATAGAAATCTAGAATAGGGAAAATAATCAAAATACAAGTTCTTAAATTATTCAATTTTTCATTCTGACAACACTGCTCAGAGATTATGTATGCATACAAGTACAGATCCAGCTTAATTGTAGTCCGATATAATAGTAAACCTTTTGATATGAGCACTTATAGTCACTAAAATCCTTACACCCACAACATGCTCTACCCCAATCTATAAACACACTTCATTCTACGCGGCTACAAAAGGTTATTGAGTGCTAGTCCTTAGTTAAAGATTTTGCGGCATGTGGCATATGCACTAAGGCCAGCGTTATTAATGTCAACTCAATCTGTGGCCAGCACAAAAGATGCTTCAAAATATCTTTCAACGCGAAAAATAAAATATGAACAAAAAGGTTACGAAAAAGCCAAAGTTTTGACAATGTTGACAGCCATAATATGGTTGGGTATGTTATAAGCTGAAAGCCAGGTGGCAAGGTGGCAGCGGTGGCACAACCCTAATCAACGCTTGAAGCATTTGCGTTCGACATAGACGTCAATTAGGTAGCCGTCGCGGCTTCACCAAAAAAAAAAAAAACGAAACCGAAAAAAAAAAGGCGAAACCCAAAATCGGATAAAAATTTGCATCAATAAACGCCAAAACTTTTTCAGTGCGAATTGCAGCGCTCAAAGCATTCAATGGTAATAAGGTGCAACTTGAGGTCGCCATGCTCCATCAAACGCTGCCATGTGACTCGTTATAGCGGCTATAACCAACGGGGATGCAAGTGGATTCTACTGGATTCAACTTGAGTGAAGAACCTTTGGCTGGTACTTTGGCATTTGCATGTCAGGCCCAGATGTTTTGACAATTAAAGCTAACGCCAGACACTGAACAACAGCATTTTGACAAAGTGGCTGCTTAATTTTTCAATTGAATGGAAGGCAGAAAAGCGTTGCACGCAGTCAGCCCCAAAGCCTCTGTCCATTGCACCCCACCAATGCTTGATGCTATAGACAAGTTCTAGAATAGGAAAATAATCAAAATAAAGCTCTTAACATTATTGATATGTGTTGGAATCTGACAAAACTGTGCTTAGACTTTCACACTCTGGGCGAAAAGTGCAGATCTAGTTTAATTGTACATCAAAGAAACAGTCAAAAACCGTTTGCTAGGAGCACTTAAACTATCACTGAGTGTCCTACAACAGCAACAACAACATGAAACAACAACAAACAAACACAGCTTAAAACAACTGCAACAACATCCTTTGTAAAAGAAAAAAAGTTGACAATTGAAACCCAAAAAAAAAAAAAAGAAATGTAACCGCATGCCGCATATGCACTAAGGACTACAACTTTATTAATTTTAACTGACATTTTGTGGCCCAGCACAAAAGATGTTTCAAAATATCTTTTTTTTCGTATAAAATAAACTTAAATTGAACAAAAAGGTTTTGAAAAAGCCAAATATGTTGGTTGACAATGTTGACAAAGCCAAACTATGGCTGAGATACAAATTTTAGGATATTTGAAAAGGAACGTCTTGAACACTGGAAGTTGCAGTGGCACGTGGCACAACCCTAATCAACGCTCTAAGCTTTTGTCGTTCGACATAAACGTTATATTAGGTTGCCGTCGTGGCTTCACCAAAAAAAACACGAAACCGAAAAAAATATTTCGAAACCCAAAATCGGATAAAAATTGTGCTTATTAATAGTAATGGGTGTAGAATTAACTGCGACCCAAGCGGAACTATTGCCTTCATTCATGTAATAAGATGACCAAAAAGCATGGCCTCCATCAAATTCAGCTGCCTTGTTTGGACTTAGGGTGACAACGGCTCCGGTGAGGAGTAGGAGCTTGATTCTTTTCCTGGCAGTCAACTTTGTAGTTGAAATACCTTATGTGCTTTTACTTTGGAAATTATGACATGTCTATTATAGATATAATGATGATCATTACAAAACTAACTTGTAACTTTTTACAAAAAAAAAAATTTTTAAAATAATAGACATTTTGCTTACAGTCTGAGAACGATTTAGAGATATTCCATTTTCAGATATGGAATTTTGAAAAGGTTCGCACGCAGCTTTCTTAAAGCCTTCAAAACCCTGTATGGCTATACCCACCGACCATAGCCAAAATCTTTTCCACAATCCAAAAATAAGTGTGAAAAAAATGATCCAGCTAAAAAAAAAACTCAGAAAATTGTCTACGACAGATTGATATGACCGGGAAAGCCTGAAAAAATCCGGGCCTGAGGCTTTCCCACTCTTTAGCCCCATCACCCGAAGGGTCATATACAGAAAAAAATTGCATCAAATATCCCAAATTACGTTTAAGCGCCTAACTTTTGAAAAAAAAAAATCAGATATATGGTATTTTAAGTAACAACAACATTAAACAACAAAAAAGAAAACACAAGCCTGTTAAAGATAGTTTTCAAAGAACCAAACCCTTTTTTTTTTAAAATCAGTAAACATGACAATTGATAACCCAAAGAAAAACCAACACGGTTTAAATGTTAACCCATAGCAATAACAACTACAACTTTATAATTTTACTGACATTTTGTGGCCCTACTCAAGGCGCAGACAAATCTTCCGATATAAGGTTATGAACCTTTTTTTTTAAAAAAAACGCCGTTTATTAGTAAATACCCTTAAATATGCTCAAGTATCCTGTATTTTGTAATGCAAAATGTTGCGGTAGAAATTCGAATAAAAACGTCTGAGTAACAAATTTTAGGATATTTGAAAACGAACGTCTTGAACACTGAATTTTGATTCCCTTTCCGCAATCACGATCTATCTCTCTCAAATATCTCAAAATCCTGACGTAGTGGGCCAATTCTGGCCCCGGATTCGGAGTCTACGCAGTAAATTACTTCGGAAATGACCCTTAGCTTTCCAACAACTGACATGACCCCGGTATTTGTAGGCCTGTGTATACTGTTTGTATTATGAAATTAGTTTGACACTTCTTAAAATATGTATTGAAAACAATAAGTTGGCAGCTCTTTACGATTTTGGAGCAAACAGAAACGTATCGAAATAATTAATGAAACTTTTGTAGCGACTTATTTCTCTCTATAGTAGCTATTTATGTTCTGCAAACGAAGCGTGCAGGAGGCGAAGTCCCTTAGAGATAACAAAATTAAAATTCAGAATACTAGTAAAATAAAAATACATATAACTTAGGAAAGATGTTTCAGATGCCGTTCAGAGATAGGCACCAAAAGACATCGCCAAAGTGTTTTACTTCGT
Source organism: Chymomyza costata (assembly GCA_018150985.1). Taxonomy (NCBI): domain Eukaryota; kingdom Metazoa; phylum Arthropoda; class Insecta; order Diptera; family Drosophilidae; genus Chymomyza; species Chymomyza costata. The sequence continues at coordinate 266,258 of JAECWU010000555.1, read as the reverse complement.
TTTCAGTTTCACAATAAAAACTTTGATATTACAGAAGCTTTGTCGATTCTTCACGGTTTGTATGTAAAAGAATTAGAAAATCTTATAGAATAAACTACCGCTTTGCTGCTATAAAAATGTCAGAATGATGATATGTGACTTCTAATATTATTACGTTCAAAGCTAAAGCTGTCAATGAAGGACAATTGATTACGCCTCAAAGAGTATTCAAACTTTTTCACTCGTAATTAAATTGTTCTCTCAGATACGATATATGTATCCTCTTTTTTTTTTGTCCTGTCTGTCGTATAACATCATGCGCATCTTTCAGCACGCGTTGCCTGTCGACCTCATTATGGTAATCAAGTTTAGTGTAGAGGGGGCATACAAAGGATACAAGGGACACGAAGGGTTTCCAACAAGTAACGAAGGGTGCAAAGTGGGCTGGCAATCGCCGTGCTGATCAAATTAAGCGCGTTTTAAAGTGACTTGTATATGGCAAAAGTTTTTCGATTAGAGTTTAAGTGTCCATTTCGTGCCATGCGCCCTGAAATATGCTACGACATTGGGCGCAAATGGCTTAACTTGGCAGCAAACTGGCTAAAAGTACAAAAAAAAAAAAAAACAGCGTGAAAAAAAAAAACAAATTAAAAACAAAAGAGAAGGAGGAAAAAGTTGATTTTTGCATTTGCCACAATTAACTGAAAGCACAGCTTGAAGTACATAAAAAGGCCGTAACGAACAATGAGCCTACTCTATACTACGGAATAACAAAAAAAGAAAAACCCGTAGAGATATTCATTTGGATGGTGGAGCACTGGGCAGCTGTTATGCTTCCCAGAAGTTTTCACTTGAATACGCGCGTTGAATGACGGCGCTTTAAACCACACACACACACACATTCCACACACACAACAACTGACCCACACACAGATACGCACACACACATACACCCACACCCATATGTGCCACGTGAAGTTGGCATCAGCGAGTGTCTTTTGGACTATGTGTTGTACCATCTACAATGTATTTTTGTACATTTTTGTACTTTTTTGGGGTTTACCCTTTCGTTGCGAGGGTAGGCTGAAAAGTAGTAGCAATTGCTCAAAAGGCTGGAGTTTTAACGAAAAAAAAGCGCCAGGATATGGGATATCTGTAAAGAATTCTCTGTGCTTTGCTTTATATTCACAGTGCTCCCCTAAATGCTGAAAAGGATTATGTTTAAGGAAAGCTTTGGTGTTAAGGAGCATAATCTCCCAAAAGAAAAAATTACTTGAATTTTTAATCTAAAAGAACCTACATAGTGTGTTTGGGGGCACTTTCTGCTTTAGAGCTTTACTAACAACTTGCTTTTAGAAGGGTTCCCGGGAAAAAGGGATTTGTTTGTTTTCGGATATAACTTCAGAAGTTTCCAGTACAATTTAAGAAAACCCAAGGAGAGGCTTACCCAAAAAAAAAGGTTGAATTTGAAGATGACAGTCTTCATATAAGGCAAAACTCGATAAGAACGGCAGTAAGCTTTAAGTCGACATTAAGCATAGATCTGGAGTGAAATCGAATGTTTGGAATCTGATTTGAGCAAAAAAAATCCACACGTATTCCTTGAACGGTCAAACTTAAGCAGTTTTTGAGCGAAAGGAAAACGCATCGTCCGCGTCGTTCCAGCCATCGCTAACTACTGGCAGCTTCATCAAGACAACACGCCGAGCCATCCAGCGGAGGGCGTACCTGGCCAAACATACCATCGTAACGCTGTCTCAGCCATCTTTACCAGTATCAAAGCCGACCTGAAAGGACATCATCACGGCTCGATGGAAGCAAACCGTGACGAGGGCGCTTAAGTTCATTCCGATCTTGCAGGAAGCGTAGGAAACCCCGCTGTTAGCAGTGTGTCAATATACTGAAGTATATTTGGAAAACCGCTGAATGAAGGGTTGTGTCTTAGAACGATATTATGATGGCCAGTAAAACAAGATTTTTATACACTGTACCGAAGCTACAAGTGGCCTCGGTGGCTCGATGGTCCCTAAATTCCCCGCAGAAGCATTGGTGCATTTGCCTAGCACTGGCATCGCTAGCAAAAAGACGCTCTTTGTCCAAGAAAATCTGTAATAATTTAAGGCAACGCCGGCTATAAACTGTAGGTCCTTGTTTGCTTCGAACATTTATGCTCCACCTAGGGGCGACTGACAATTCTTGATCCGCATCAACGGCCGAGTCGATATAGCCATGTATGTCAAAATTATCTTAGAGACTATAAAGGCAACGGAGCCCAGATTTTACCAAAAGATGTGCATTACCTTAAGGCGGCTCAAGTTTGTTGATTCATGTCAATAGATTGCCCCGTCCACCCAGTTCCGCGAGCAAATATCTTCCACATAGCCGTTTCTTCAGACTTAGAAAAAAATAATGGTCAACGTTGTCCAAAAGCGAAGAATTGGAGCAGTTGAGTAGAAAATATCCCTCTGGCCTTACTCCATGTTTTTTAATCAGTTCTAAATCGATACGATTGGTTATCGTACGGCCAGCTTTAGTGTAACCGATATGAGTTTTATAACATATTGGAAATCAATTGCTATCACCTTGTTGTCTGACCGACTCTCCTTGTCCTTCATTGGTGTCAGTATGACATCCACTGTTTCGTTTCGGATGTGCTAGATTCAAGTTTAATTAATCCTTCTTACAATTAAACAATCAATAACACGCACTCCCTGCCTTTTTTATTGTATCCTTTCCTGGCTAACAGTGTACCCAGTTAGTTCACTAGATTCTGCCCCCTCGTGGATTGGCACCTTGTCATGGTGAGGGAGCTCATTAGCGTCTGTTTCCCCATGTCAGGGGCGGCTTTTAACTAAAGATCATTGAGCCCATCACTCATTGATTCTCATAAAAGATGTCCAGAATAACATGGAAGAAAACAATAATAGAAACATGTCTCCAAGCGGCACCCAACAATTATTGGCCAATCCCACAGCTACGGCAGCCAGCACAGAGGATTTGGATAATTTGGCTAATTTCACGTTCTAACGACAACATGATGAATGTAACCAAGGGGCTCTATGCTCCACTTAGAAGTCAAGAATACGTAGCAGTAGTATACTAGACTTGGGCAATGCACGTAATGGGCAGACAGCGGCGTGTTGGGTCATAGGTTGTTTAAGCCGAAAGGCTTGTCATTACCAGTGGCAGAGATTAAGCCATATTCATAATTCCGTCCCCGTATGAACACTTGAATCTTAGAGACCATAAGAGGTGGAGACACAAAATTTGGTCAAAAGATGGACATGTTTCGTAACCAGATAAAGTTGAATACTTGTCATTGTCTTATTTCGTTATCCCACACTGGTTGACTTCCAAACTCACTTGTTTTGGTTAATATCTGCTGTGCAGAGCGCCCCTGAACATCGTCTAACTTGTTTTTGATCTTTATTACAATATTCCATTTTATCAACACCCTACAACTCCCGTCAAAATTCAATATGCTAAGTAAGGTATTTATTAGCTGTCAAAGATTGTTTTTTTCCGACAACAGGTAACATGGTTACTCATAGCATGGCCAAACCCTAATCTAACTTCATCGAAGGGTTTTGAAGCAGCACCCTTCAAACTTTCTTGAAGGTATTACGTTAAGTGTGGGGGGGGGCACCTTAGCAATCTGTGCTGGTGCCTCTGGTCATGATGCAAGTTGGAGTTACCTGCAATAATATATGCATGCGTAGAACTTATTTTGCGGCAATTATATTTTTGGTAGCTTGATTGTTTTTGTGCCTGACCAATTAATTACGTTTCAGCCTGCTCTCGCACCTTATTTTTTTTTTGCATTTGTTGGGGTTGAACTGTCGACTGGGCCCACTATACATTGTGCCCCATCAGCCATCAGCATCATCATCGTATGCTGCTCATAGTTTTGCTTATCTTTGCATAACTTTTGCATAATAAACCAGCCAGACAATGTTGGGGCAACTACACATACATATATGTGGCAGGAGTTGTAGCTGGTGTTGGTTGTGTTTTTTGGGTTTGGGGAGCACTACTACAAAGCTGGGCACAGCAACAGCTCCAATGCGTTCTTTGTCATTGTTATAGTTGTGTGTGTATGGTATGTTGGTTCGGTTGGTCTTCATGTTGTTTGCATTGTTTATGTATGCGGCAACACATATGTACACACATATACACTCAAAGAAAGCTACATATAGACATACATTCATATGCGTCGCCGAGTCAACAACAGCAGAAAAATTCCGCAAAAAGCAGCAAAAATCCAAACAAAACAAAAAAAAAAAACCACCAAAAAAAGGAACAACAAAAATACCAGAAACAGATGAACGACAGTTTTTCATACTTTTTTTTTTTTTTGGTATTTTTTTTTTTTTTTTTTTTTTTGTGGTTGGCTTTAATTTTCCATCCCCTGGCGCTTTTGTTGCTCTGTTGCAGTTGCGGCTGCTGCTTATGTAAATTATTCAGACCGCTGATGGAGCTGTTGGCCATGCTTACAAGCCCGGAGTTGGGGCGACAGAGTTGAAGCACCGAATCAGAGCGAGACTGATGATTTAATGCAAACTGCAGACTTTTGTCGAGTTAAGCATTTAATTGTTTTATAGCTTGGAAAGGTTTTGAGGCGCAGTTTACATTTGTTGCCTCACACCACAGACTATAAAGCAGGGCTGCAAACCACGGACATTTTTGGGTGGGTGCAACTGTGGGGTGCTCGGAGTCAGGCTTCAGAATGAGCAGCTATATGCACCCCAAATGTTTTTATCCATACGTGGTAATTACAAAAGACTAGTATGCCTGTAAAATCACGAAAAAATAGACTAAACAAAATTTGATCTTTAATCCATATCTATGAAACTTTTTGACGTGACTGACTTACTGATTCATTTGTTCACTGATTGGAGATTCGTTGAGAAAACGCATCGTCCGCGTCGTTCCAGCCATCGCTAACTACTGGCGGCTTCATTAAGACAACGCGCCGAGCCATTCAGCGGAGGGCGTACCTGGCCAAACATACCATCGTAACGCTGTCTGAGCCATCTTTACCAGTGTCAAAGCCGACCTGAAAGGACATCATCACGGCACGATGGAAGCAAACCGTGACGAGGGCGCTTAAGTTCATTCCGGTCTTGCAGGAAGCGTAGAAAACCCCGGTGACAGCAGTGTGTCAATATACTGAAGTATATTTGGAGCACCGCTGAATGAAGGGTTGTGTCTCAGAACGAGATTATGATGGGAAATAAAACTAGTTTTTTATACCCTGTACCGAAAGTGCAAGTGGCACTCGCTTTGTAACCCGATGGTCGGCGGCTCGATTCCCCGCAGAAGCACTGGTGCATTTGCCTAACACTGGCATCGCTAGCAAAAAGACGCTATTTGCCCAAAAAAATCTCTACTAATTCAAGACAACGCCATTCGGATTCATCTATGAACTGTAGGTCCCTATTCTATAAAACTTTTTGACGTGACTGACTTACTGATTCATTCGTTCACTGATTGGAGATTCGATGAACGGTACGAACTAGAGATCGGAAACCCTAAGAAGAAAGCTTTTGGAAAATTCCACCAACAAGAGAAGGAAATGGCCGGTCTAAGCTAGATATTTATCATCTCTATTTGGGTTTTAAAGAAAAGACTTTTAATCGTTTTGAAAAATTTATAAATTTAAGTGCTGAAAGGCTTAAATTTTTGAAGGGCAGGACAGATCATATAAAAACGCTATGAGCAGGACTCTAAATCGAGGTTTCAAGCGTGTGCAGTAATAGGAAGGGGCTATACACATATATTTGTCGGTTTTAAAGACGTAGGAAAAATAAGATGTCTTTATTTGGCAATCTTTGTCTGGGCATTAATACAAAACTTGCATGCTTTAAAAGATAATTACCCCTGCCGCTTCTACTTGCCCAAGAAAACAGTTTCAAAATTTTGGATGGTATCATTGGTCTGCTTATTCCCTTTGCTTACAAAAAAAAGCTATCTGACAACAATACACTGATCCCTTAGTTGCTCGCTTGACCTCAAGTTTTTTTAAACACTTTCGGATCAGATAGAAAATTTGACACAGGTGAAATTTTTGTATGGTAGCTATATGAAATAGTGGACCAATTTTGATCAGACCTCACACAAGTGTTAACATTTTTACGTATAAAGATGTAGTTCTTTTCTATGGGGTATAGTGAAGTTTTTTATTGGCTGACTAACTGCCTTAATGATATATATAAAAAAAATATAAAAAAAATCTGGTTCTAGTTCCGGCTTTAACGGCAAAGGAGTGAACTAGCTTCGTTTCGCTGCCCTGTTTGCCTAGTTCGCACCTGCTACGTCGCGCACCTGTTTAGCAGCGCTGCTTTAAAGCCAACTAATTGTAGGGCCAAATGCCTATAACTAAGTGTCCAGCAAAGTCCGGCCAATACTGGCAAAAATTTTTGCTGATCATGAAAATGGTCAAAGTAACATCAAACAAACTATTCATCATCGCTTTTGACACTAGCAGCTTATGGCAAACACCAGCTCACACACACACACACCCACAACATATGCTTTAAGTTGATGTGCTTTTAAGTGTGTAAGTGCGAGTGTGTGTGTATGCGTGTGTAAGGACATAGGATATAGGAGCAGGGCAGCAGCAGCAACACTAATGGAAAATTGGCATGAAAGACGAGCTGCTATGGAAATTTAATCACATTCACATCTCACACAATACATCATCATCATGAGTAAGAGAGCGAGATATGCGCTACATGGCTGTGTGAGTGTATCTGTGTGCAGCAGCACTTAAGAATCTCTGCCAGGCGTGTATCTATGTGTTTGTGTGTATGTGTGTGTGTTGTGTTTCCGCAAGTTTGTTAACTGCATTAGTGTGTGCGCTCCATGTTTGATTATGCCTTGCGGATGGGATCTGGGATCTGACTATGACGTTTACTGTTTGGTCGTACGTAAATGAATGGGATAAAGTTTTTAGATTTTGATTGCTTGATTGTGTGTGTCAACAACGAACTCACGCACACATACGCACCACTACACACACACACTCACACTCAAGTTACTTTATATACGCAGCATATATGACTGTATGTAAGTATGGAATTGGGTTAGCGTTACATTCATATATAAATGTGTGTGTGTGTGTGCGAGAGTGGTCTGATAAGTAATCGGCCTTGGTCAATCAGCACACAGGCAGCTTTAAATCAGAGCAGCCTAATGGTTGGATATTACATATTGACGTGGTGCTTAATTTTCCAAGCGGCTTAAGTTTTGATTTGTATTTGTGTGTACCCAATGAGTTACTTAAGACAAAGGAGTCTACTTCTGGTTAGGTGGTTGAAAATTTTCAAAGACAATAGTAGATAGAAAATATGCATCGTGGTATAAAGAGGCTGTTCCTACAGAAACTTCATATTAATTTAAAAATTTTTGTTTCCTAAAAAAGTAAAATTTTTCCTAAGAAAATTATATGCTTACACATTTTTATAATGCCAAATCAAAAGTTGTATTTTCTCTGTGCAACTTTATGAAATTTTAATAGAAATTTTGAATATTCAATAAATGCTCTTTAAATTCAAGCCTATTAGCTACTTGAAAGAATTTGATTAATTACTTACCTTACTTTTAGGGAAAAATGGTTTCAAACGAGGTCCGAAATAATAAAAGTCCGCAACATTTTTAAGAACACCATGGACAAAAGCTTCTGTAAAAAAATAAAAAAAAATGTTTACAAAACCCAAAAAAAAAAATTATTTTAAGACTAAAAAAAAAAAAAATATGAATAAACTATGTATACATAAAATCAGAAATCACGAAAGAAGATTAATGTTGTTAAAAGAAATTATTGCAAAAAAAAAATTATTAGCTTAACTTCATTTATTTTTTAGTTTCTCAAAAAATTACAAATGTTCACGCTTATTTTTTAAAGGCCCATACGCAGTTCGAAAAATTTCGCACGGAATAACAAAACTTCATATTAAAAAAAACCCCATTTGGGATATTCAATTTTCAAACTGGGCCTTAAATTAAATAAATATTAGAAATCATTGCAATATTTGAAGCTATACAACTACTTAAAACCCAACCCGGAAAATTTTTGATCTGCTCAGATTCACTTTCATCCTTACATTCAATCAAAAATATCGACAACACATCCTATTACCCCTCCATAATTAGAAACCTGCTTAAGAAATATCAACAATTTTAAAAGACTGCACTACTCACTTAAATAATAGAACTTTGGTATTTAAAAATGTACAACCAAAAGATCTTTAAGCTAATTTGTAACTATCAAAAATAAAATAAAATAAATAAATAAATATTATTTCATATACATATGTTAATTTTGATTTAAGAATATCTCTCATTAAAATTATTTTTTTTTCGATGGACTTCGGTTTTAGCTGCCCAAAGTCCATAAGGGGTGCCTCTGTCACATGTAAAACTTTCACCACTTTTTTTGGATGCCTGTGAGTTGTAACAAAAAAAAGTCTGTTCCAGCCAGAATTGCAGTCTCATAATCTTTGAACTAATTTGAGATCCCTTTATTATGGTTATTAAATAAAATCATGTCAACGTTTTTTGATGTAAGCGAACTCCGCTTGTCGCTCACTAGCTTGCCAGCCTTGCTAAACTTTAAACAGAATTACCTTCTAGTAATTCAACCGACACATGCTTGAATCTAAGTTTTCGACATTAAAATATTGTCGAAGTGCCAAAATTGAGTCAACCCAACTATTTCGGATCTTTTGAGATTTGTTTTTTTCTAAAAAAGCGAAAAGTGTCTGCGACGTGGATGCCGTTGATTGCCCATACATTGTCCGTAATGAGATTGGGTCGATAATCGAAAATCGGAATAAAAATAACGATGATCGGAAAAAAATAAAAAATATCGGTGCATCGATACCCACTACCCAGCTACATACTTTTACCTCTTCAGATAATTCCTAGCTGAAGATGCCTTTAACTTGGCAAAGAAAGATGTACAAGGCCAATAAGACCTGTAGTAGGATACCACACTGACATGTATTAATCCTTTTCCTTCACTACCATCATAAGGCGAAAATACCCACCCCTAATGTTGTAAAGAACGAAAAATATTTTTAGCAACAATTTACTACATTTGTTTGAGATCTGGGCTCGAAGATAGAACATTACCCTTAACCCATCTGAGGTCAAGGCAGTCATCCGATATACATATATAGGGTTTTCCAACAAGAGGTGTTATTTTAAATTACCCGGTATTTCGGTAGCTGTCACTTTTGAAGCTTTTATTCGTTAACATTTGACAAGTACAAACTACGCCATTACTAAAAATGGAACGATACACGCTTCAACAACATATTGAAATTATTAAAATTCACTTCAAAAATGGTGAAAATCTTGCAGTCACAGTTCGCAAAACTAAATCATATTTGGGTCGTCGTGAAGCACCTTGTCGGACCGCAATACAGAAACTGGTCGAAAAATTCGAGCTGTTGGGACAAGTTAGTGATGTGAAGAATAAAACCCGTGCACGTCGCTCAAGAACAACTGAGAATATTGCTGCTGTAGCCCAAAGTCGTCTTTGGAATTTGACATTCCACAAACGTCATGACACCGTATTTTGCATAAAGACTTGGGTCTTAAGGCTTATAAAGTTCAGTTAACACAAGAACTCAAGCCGGCCGATCATCAACAACGTCGTGTCTTTGCTGATTGGGTCCTTGAAATGCATGAAAATTAACCGGAATTCCATCGAAAAATCATCTTGACTGATGAGGCCCATTTCCACCTCGGTGGCTACGTCAACAAGCAAAATTGTCGCATCTGGGGCTCGGAAAACCCAAGAGTTATTTTTGAGAAGCCTCTCATCCTCAACGTGTGACTGTTTGGTGCCGTTTATGGTCCGGCGGGGTCATTGGACCTTACTTTTTCGAAAATGAGGTTGGATCAACAGTTACGGTGAATAGATTGCGCTATCGAAAATGATTAACGATTTTTTATGGTTGGATGGTATTGATCCGGACAACGTTTACTTTCAACAAGATGGCGCTACGTGCCACACAGGCAACGAAACCATTGCTCTTTTACGGGAAAAGTTTCCGGACTGTGTTATCTCTCGAAGAGGTGATCACAATTGGCCACCGAGATCTTGTGATTTAATACCTTGCGACTTCTTCCTTTGGGGCCACGTGAGAGATAAGCAACAGCCCAGCGTCGATTCAAGACCTCAAAGATAGAATTCGTGAGGCTATTGAGAACGTAGGGCTGCCACTTTGCGATTTGTTTATGGAAAATTTCATGAAAAGGATATGGTCCTGTAAGCGTGGTCGTGGCGGCCATTTGGCTGATGTTGTTTTTCATTATTAACGGCATACCTTCCTCTTTATTATAAAATAAACATCCGATCATTTATATCAAAAACTAGAATTTTTCTTTGAATACCAAAATAACACCGCTTATTGGAAAACCCTTTATTTTTCTGGTTTATTTATTTTCTTTAATTATTTTATTTCTTTTAATTTTTGCATTTTATTATTTAACGATGAATATGTTCATTTTTATTGCTTTGCAGACATAATCAATTTTTTTTTTTTTAAACATGCTTTGATTTTTTTAAATAGTTATATAATTTTTGTATTTCACTGTGACTTTGAGTTACTTTTTTTAATAATGACCATTTTGATCCATTTTGATTTTTTTTAATTAATTCTCATTAATTTTCAGAATTTACACATTTTTTTGTTTTAAAAAGGCTTTATTATTTTTTTAAATTTATTTTTTTAATGCTTTTCTGTGATTGTTTCAATACTGATTTATCTTTTTGAATGTACGTTTTTTTTTTCTTTAATTATGATTATTTTAATTTTTTTATTATTAAATATTTTTTTATTTTAAGCAGCTTAAATTTTTAAAACATTTTTGCATTTTTTTAATGCAATTTCATATAAAGTTATTTAGCATTAATATTTTTTGCAACTATCTTTAAATTATTAATAAAAAATATGCAATTTATATACAGTCAAACTTCCCTACAACGAACTCCCCTCAACGATTTTTATACCCTGTACCGTATGGTATAATACAAAGGGTATATTGTGTTTGTGCAAGCCGAAAATGTATGTAACGTACAGAAGGAGACGTCGGAGACCCCCAAAGTTACCTATATGATTAGAGAAGTCGATATACCCATGTCCGTCCGTCCGTATGAATAGATATAGATCTCAGAGATGGTAAGAGCTAGAGCAACCAAACTTTCAGACTAGATCCCTTATTAATCCATAGGAGACAAGTTTATTTTATTTTTTTGATATCAGGATTACATTATATAGCTCCCAAAGGAGTGTTTCAGAGGACTTTGAAAAAAAGCAAAAGTTTTAGATGGATAATTCGTTTGTTTATGAAGATATCATAAACAAATTTGGCAAACGGAAGACCTCCAGCACTGTACCAAATTGTATCACAATCGGTTGAATATATCATATAGCTCCCATAGGAACGATCGGTCAAAAAAACGCTTTTTTTACAAAATTCGTTGTGTTTCGTTTGGTTTTGAAGATATCGGAACCAAATTTGGCAGTCGGAAGTTTTTTATAGTTTCCAATCAGTGTACTAAATTTGATTAAAATCGGTTGACTATATCATATAGTCCCCATAGGACCGATCGGTCAAAAAAATTGTTTGGTGCAAAATTCGACAGATTTCTGTTTGTTTATGAAAATATCGCAGCCAAATTTGCCGAATAAAATATCTTTTGAAGGTCTTAAGCAATATTTCGGACTTAATTGCAATGTGGTGGTACAGGGTATCCCAAAGTCGTCTGCGCCCGACTTTAACGTACGCCATCTTTTTCATATAATTTTCATACGCTGCTTATGTTCGAACACGTTCTAGTGAAGTTGGACTTTAATATAAAAAAAATTATAATCGAAATCGTATATTTTGGCGCATCAATCCCAGAAAACTGCATAAAAAATTGAAAATGTAATAAATGGTGAAAGCAATAAAAAGAAGTAATTTTTTTTTTTTAATTCAAGCCAAAACTTAAACGGCCACAGATATCTATCGAAGTAAACTAAGCTGAATGAAATTTAAAAATTTAATATATGCGAACTTCTGTATAGTAAAGTAATCCTTTTTGTTTGAAACTCATTGCTTTGCTTTACCTTATTGTGGTCTCAATTTATACAGTTGGAATACAAACGTTTATAACAAATCTACATTTTGCAATCGCTTTCCAAGTAGATTTAGCGTAATAGATATCCGCTTACTTAACATTCCACCCTCGTTTGCACACACATGCGTGTGTATGTCTGTGTGTTATAGTTTTGCAAAGATTTTAAAGCTTGCTGCCACGCTGACTGACTTTTGCTAGATGAGACGGTGTGGACGAGCAACCCTTTTTGCGAGAGAGACCCCCAAGAACAAAAACTCTCAACCCCAACAAATGTTTGTTTGTCGTTCATAAATTGAGCTTCGCTTTTGTTTGCTTGCCGGTCATTTGAACATTTTACGATAGCAACGGGGCATAATTATGTTGTATCATTTACAGCAATCAAAGCACAAGTTGGCCCATAACAGACTTTTATATAAGTCGGGTCTGACTGCGCCTCCGTCGCCTAACTCTTTGAATGTCACAAAACTAACAGAGCGCAGCGACGTCAACGTCAAAAGAAAGCCTGTCCCCACACACCGCATGATGTATATATATATATATAGGTAAGCGTAATCACAGTTATTTTTGATGAGTTTGGTGAAGTGTGGGGTTCTGGGGGGAACTAGGGCTTCTTTTTTTTTTGGGTTGGGGATCTACTTGTAAAATGCTGCGATGCGTTGACAAAATTTCATGGTAAATTTGCGGCGTTGTCTTTGTGCATTGGAAATTGGGCAAGACATTTCATCAACGAGATACACTCCGACACACAGATACACACACACATACTCTAAATCTGGTCTGCGTTACGGACGCGTGAGCATTAAAAGCTAGGCAAGCGTCTGGTAGCGGAAGAGAGAGACTCTTTAATTCCACTAGACGCGCATTGAATTAAGCATATTAGATAACAAACAAGCAAACAGTAAACTGCACGAATTAAGAGCGTCTGCTTTCGAAACTCTCTTTATCCAGCCCCCCCTGCAGTCGAGAGTCCTGGCCAGCCCCCAAAACTAAACGACTATGAAAAGCGACAACACAAAACGCGGAGGCTGTAACTAACTGCAACTGCATAGTGGATACTGAGCGAACTTTTCCAGCAGGAGGGAACTCGGCTACGTAAAGCGGCGCCTTTATTCTAATACCACTTCATGGTCTGGCTAAAAACCGCTAAAACAGTTGCAGTCGAAGGACACACACAGAGAGAACAAAACTGTTGTATGCCATACCCCGCTCCAACCATATGAAAAACAAGCAGCTGCTGCTGCTTCTGGGTCTAGCCCTTGGACTGCCTAGGACTGGGTCTGGTACTGAGTCTGTGCCTGTGTCTGCTTCTCGGTCTGCTGCTGCGCTTAGTCCAGTGCGACTTTTGCAATTTTTAGTGCAACTAATTCTTTCTGAAGTATCTCATTGTTGCAATGCAAAGCCGCAATTTCGTGTGGTTAGCCAAGGCTGCTGCACACACACACACACACTGCCCCCTCGAAACAAACCGTGCTTTAAGCCTAATGCCTGCCGTTTACTCTAGTTCGTGTGTTGTGTGTGTGTAACTGTATTTGTGTGTGTGCCGCAGGAAGTCAAAAGTATCGCGGCGACTTAAGCTCAGCCCAGCCAGCACACAGTTTATTTCCCAGTTGTTGTCACAGTTTTTAGCTGCTTTTTTTTTTCCATACTCTGAAGAGTTTATTTCCAAAAAGGGTATATTTATGTTGTGAGAAACTTAGCAATTGGCAAGAAAATAGATCCAAACAGTGTGCAAGAATTTTGGATATTATTTTTTAGGGTTCGGCATGATTCCATGATGCATGATAGTGAAAAGATTACTTTTAGAAACTTAAAAATAATATAAATTAAATTTTTTTTTAACTTTAAAATTTTTTTAAATATTTTTCAAAATTGTGTTTTTGAGAAATTTGGGAGCAAAAAGACCAAATCAATATAGTAGAATTTACGAAATAATTTTCTGGGGCGATAGGATTCCAATTCTATGTAATAGTGATAATATTAAAACTTTTGGAAATAAAAAAAATAATTTTGATTAAACGATTTTTTTTTTAAATTTCAAAATTATTCATTTTTTTTGTCAATTTTTAAATTTAATAAAATTTGTTTTTATAAGCTTTGGGATTGTCAAGACAGTAAAGAGACTTATGCATGAACCAGAATTTTGGGAGTTATTTTTGTTATTCGGCATGATTTCCATTTTGCGTAATGGTGAGAATATTAAAACTTTTGAATATATTAATTAATTAAAAAAAATTTTTTCAAATCGCCGTTTTCAAAAAAAAAAATTGAATGTACAATTCAGTAAAATTCAGTGAAAATTTCGATTTGAGCATAATATAAATCATATAGATTTGCTAGAATTTTTGGAATTTCGGGTGGGAATGATTCCAATTTTACGTAATAGTGAAAATACTAAAACTTTGGGAAAAACTTTGGAAACAAATAATTTTACTTGAACAAATTTGTTTTTGTAAACTTTGGAATTGGGAAGAAAATAGACCATATCAATCTGCTAGAATTTTTGGGAATGGTTTTCTGGGTTGTTCCTGATTCCAATTCTGCGTGAAAATTTTAAACTTTTTTGAAATGTAAACATAATTTAAAAAAAATTTCTTGTTAGTTTTAAATTTTGTAAATAATTGGAAGCATCCTGACCCCATAAAATTGTTCCTTTAAATTTGGCAAATTGCTTTGGTCCGTTTTCTCACCAATTCCAAAGTTTGTTAGAAACAAATTTATTTTTAATTACAAAATTTTTTAAATTTTCAAAATTTCAACTTTTTTTTTTGCCTAAGTTTGGAATTGGTGAAAAAATAGACAAAAGTAATGTCCTAGAATTTAAGGAAAAAGTTTCTGGGGTCGTGATGCTTCCGATTCTGCGTGATAAGGATCGATTAAATTTAAAATAATTTTATAAAAGAAAATTTTTTTTTTATTTTATAATTTTTGAAAAAGTTTGGATAAATTTGAAAAAATTGTAGTAAACAAAAATGATAAATTTTAGAAATTTTCCAAAATGTTATGTTTGAAAAGGAAAACAAAAATTAACAAATATTTTCAATTTTAAACACTAAAAAAAAATGCTTGAAATAAATATGAAAATTTTTATTTATATTAAAAGCTTTATATTTTGAAAAATATTAGAACTTTACAAAAATTTCAGCAAAGAAAATATAATTTTTTTTGTTGTACCTATATAAACATCAAATTTTTTTTTGTATTTAAAAGTTTATAAAATGAAAAATTTTAGAACAAATTTAAAAAAATTGTACAAAAGTGACATATTTTATTCGAAAATTTTTTAATTTTTTTTTAAATTAGAATTTTTATCCTTCATTTCAAAAAAAATTATCTAAATATATATAATCCTAAAAATTTCTACCTATACATTATCAATAGTTCCATAAATAATCGGAATTTAACAAACATCGTAACATATATGAAGCTTATATAAATAATTACCTCTATTATATCATCAAAATCGAACACACCGACTTAAAAGATACATTAGAAATCATCTTTAGCGAATACCCAGAGCTTTGCTTCGTTATATACAAATTTCTTTATACAGAAATTCGATAGGAGTTACAGGCAATCGTTTAAAAAATTGCCTTAGCAATTTGAAGAAAATTCTATAGAAAATTTGTAAAGTAAGAGGTTAATTCTAAACTAGTCGACTTAAATGGAAAGAGCAGAATAAAAAGAGTGCATATTATTTTATAACTGACTTTTTAAGAAAAATTTCTTTTAAAACGATATTTACAACATAAATATGCAACAACTTGCCAGCGACATCTAACGACAACAACTTGCTAGCGCCCTCTAGCTGTCACACTTAACTGAAGAGAATAAATGATTACAAATAGAGAGAAAACTCTATAAAGCTTATTTAATTTAACATATTTAAATTGATGTGTTAGAATTCGTTGGAAATCGGTGACAATGGAATAAATGTACATCGCCTCAGCATGTTAGTGAAAAGCAGAAAAGTCTCCAAAAATAAAATAATGAGCGTACTAATTAATTCCAGTAAATGTAGTCATGAGCAAAATTTTCCAAGAAAAAGTGGGTTTTTTTTTGAACTTGTCATACCGATTACTAAGCTTGCTTTTTGTTTTAGCTGTTTTTTCTAAGTATTGATCGCATTACCCCATCTTATTATTGCCATAGCAATCAGCTATGCTCCAGAAAGAGTATATTATAACCCTTCCCTGGAAAAAAAAAACTACTGCTTTTCTTTCATATTTTTTTTTTTTCATGTTTTCTACTTGTTTTGGCTTGACCTTTTTTTTTTTGTTACGTGCTGCCTGTTATTTGTCGTGGGATTGCCTGCCACGCCCACTGTTTGCCGCTTGGTTCTAAAAATTTTTCAAATTTGGTCATTCGATTGAGAAACTCCAACTGGGCCATGCTTGAATAAGTCTTCTACTCTAAGCGGCATGCGGCTCGACCGGAAATGAACAATTGGAGCGTAAAAACATAATTATCGTACTTCAATTTCTACATGTTAAGATTCTAAGATGCAGATGGTAATTGAACAAGAAGACAACAAGTACAACAACTACAACAAATACATTATAAAAGCCAGCTAATGAGTGGTGCTGTTTAATTAAAACTTCTCGCAATTGTTTCTAATGAGTGTCGTTAAAGCAATAAACGGCGCTGTATAAATCACAGACAGCCAGAAGATGCGAGAGTTCTGGGTTTCTCTTTCTGGAACGAATAGATGGATGGTTGGATGAATACATAGGTGGGGTCGTTGAAGACTAAGCATGTCTAAGCATGTGTGTTGCGTGTGTGTTTGTACCTTTGGCCACTTCCGTTTGCCAAACACGTAGCCATAAATGCGCACCCAAACATACACACACGGGGCACAGTGAGCATAATGTATCTACAAACTTATGTGGTTAGCAGCTAGTAGCTACACTAAGAGAAAAAATCATTAAGAACTGTGTACTTAAATGTGAAATCTGGAATGGATTAATGCAGGTTTTTTCAATTTTCGAACTTAAAGCTCGAATAATCAATATATTTATTTAAAAATAAGTCCCATTTAGGTACAGCACTGGTCGTTTTGGCGTGACGTTACGTGGTATGCTCGCCAATCTAGCTTGTTTAGCTAGAGATGTCTTAGAAGTATTAAGGAGTCCTGTCATTCAGGAGGCCATCATTTGGTCCGCTTTTCTGTCGGTCTTCTTTTCGTTTTCTTTCAGTTCGGCGCTTGTTGGAGCAGATTTTTAAAACTTCTTTTTTTCATCCTTTTTATGGGATTTTCATTTGGGAGCCCTTCAGCCTTTCGTTGTAGCGGCTTGTGTGCTTATTTATCTGGAGGTCGACGGTCTCCAGTCTAAGGTTTTGGTAAAAGGTCGTTTTCCTTTGACCATACCATTTACACCTATGGGAGCTATATGATATAGTCGTAAGGCCCTGATTTTGATAAAATTTGGCACAGTGATGTGGTCCTAAAGAGCTTCCATACCCCAGATCTGGTTAGCGTATTTCCAGGTTAGCAAACGAGTTACCATTTTAAAATATAAAGACTCTTTTGCATCGGAGGTGGAAGACGGCTGCGATGGTTTATGAGTGGTTGACCGTCTAACCATACAGCAACTGATAGTTTTGTACAAAAACAAATTTTCTGACCGATGGCACCTAGTTGGATTCATGGCGATGTTCCACCTATGAGCCCATCTCTGAAGTAAAATTTAGAATTCCATCTGCTGTGGGTCTCTAAAGGAGGCAGAGTGAAAAACTAGCCAGAGTTGTCTGCGATATGTAGCTATAAACAAAAGAATTTTCCGTTCTTAAATTTGTTTTTGTCGAGGTCCTCTAGGAAACCCTGTCGGGATATCCGCCGTAAATAAATTAATCTCGATATCAAAAAGGGAAAAGAAACTTGTCTCCTATGGATTAATCCAGGGTCTCATTTCCTTGCCGTAGATATCGATTCTTTTACTTTTACCATCTCTGAGATCTAGGTGAAAAAATGGAGCAGGAAGTATTTTTTAATTTTAGACAGAAGACCCACTATCCAAACTCTGTCTAATGCTTGTTTGACTCTGATCATACTTTCGTAGCAGTAATCTTTGGGGGTCGTCAAACGTCCCTGAAATGTGGTTCGTTACATACATGTATCGGCTTGCTCTAACACAATATGTGCTTCCCTGTATCCCAATTGATGTATCAGGAAGTGTGTAAAAATATTCGGATAAATGGATTAATGCAGGTCTTTCCCATACTTTCGACAGTGGGGCGGTTACAGCACTGGTCTGTAAATTTGGCGTGACGTTACGTTAGTATGACAAAATATGCAAAAAAAAGAAACAAAATGCTACATTTATTAAAAACTTTTCTATTCTGACGTTGCAGTTACGCATCACTATACTATAGTAAAAAAATTACAACAATCGCTTAAAACATATAAGCAAAAACTGCGCATGGCGTTACGTTACAAAAAATGGCATTAATAATTGTATTTAATCTTACAACTTATTTAAGCAGTGAAGCTTTTCTCGTTACCTTTGCATTAGTAATATCATCGAACTTGATGCATCTTTTTGACTTATAACTCATAAATTTTTTGCAGTGTATTGTTAGAGCGAGTAAGAGTCACATAAAGCGTTATCAAGTCACCAAGATTTAGCTGGCAAACACGTGTGAAACGTGCAAGCTTATGGCCAAGCTGACTTTAGCCCAAACGCTACAACTGACTTTATAGATACTCTGCCCCAAAAGCAACCCCTCCCATCCCTAGCCCACACTCATTGGCTCTATTTCTTTTTTGCTTTTTTGATGGTATTGCCTCTTAATGCTAATGAAAAATATTTCCAACTGTGCGCGGCTTAGGACACACAGCACCCGGTTTATTACTTGGCAGTCAACAGCAGCAGCTAACCCCAGCTGCCCCCCCACCAGAAAACCCCTTCCAAAGTTTCTGTCCAACCCTACGCACACAATAAGTGGCATAAAAGTGGCAACATTTTGCGTTGCTTTTCTTTTATGTATCTTGTCGATGAGGCAGAGCGTTTAATATTTAGTTGAAGATTTAGTGCAACATTTAAATGGCTTTGCCACAGCCCAACAAACCAACAACAACAAGAAGCACTATGATAATCTTGCATAAATCTGCTGGGCGCGCTCTTAGTTACCAACAGCAGCACCCCCCTTGGCTTTGGGGGCGCCCCACAGCATGCTGCACGCAGATACTGACTGTGCGCTGCCTGAATTACATAATGAGCGTATCCTGCTGCTTTTGACTCTTGAAAAATTATTACCGTTACTTACGCATATCGCCCGCAAGAAGCCCTCAACACTTGCCCCCCACTTTGCTCCAGCAAGCTGGCCCAAGCTTAGCTCTTTTTGCCGCCTGGCTGGCCTGGCTGGCCCACTCTGGCTGACTATCTGACTGCTTCTCTTGCCAATATACATTCTAATTAACATGGCCAGAACCAGTGTGCTCTACTGGATGACAGCCTGCCAGCCAGTATGGCTCTGGCGCACATATTTCAATAAATTCTATAAATAAAATTATGTTAGATGCCTTGAAAATTAAATTCTTATGCTTGGGCAAATGTTGTTGGCATATTTTGAGGCCAACTAATATAGGACCGCCTGTGGCTTAGACTCAAAGAGCTTCTCATATGAGACCCAGCTCAAAAAGTACTACCCACCAAGTAGCACTTGATAATGTAGGAAAAAAAAAGGAAACCTAAAGATTTATTTTTTAATGGAACTACGTGCTACAGCGTAAACATCATATTGCAGATTTCGTGTAAGAAGTCAAAAATTGAAACGAAAAGTGCATAAAAGTCTCGGGTTTTGTATGCCCCATGGGCAGCGTCGTAGCTTCCCACAGCCCCCTAGACTGTCACAACTCATTCATGCAGAAGTCCATTGACATTTAATAGCCAGTGCTATGTGGCTGGCCAACTACTACTGGCTACTGCTAAATACTGCCCGTATTCGCAGTCGGCTCTCTCTTATTTAAGCCAGAGCTTACACACGTGCAGTGTACAAGTTTTGTCCCAGTTGTCCCAATCGTTCCACTGTATGTCCAGCTGTCCCATTGTCCGCTGCCCGCTGTGTGGCACTCAGTTAACGTGCTCAAGTTGAACGCCATGCGAAGTCTAGTTAAAACCTAAAGCAATTTTTTTTTTTTTATTTTCCACCTGTATCTTTTTACACTACAGCTGGAAGTTGCAGTGGGTGAGCATTGCAGTTTTATGAACAAGTTGGACAGAGTTAGTAGTTCAAGAAAATAGAGACCGACCTAGTATATCTGACTTAGATTGTTTTACAATTTTTATTCTGCGCTATTTGTTTATTTTTTTGCGTACTCCCTCTAGCGGGAAATTTTGCTGGAGCGTTTTTTGCTTGCTCCGTCTTGCGGACAATTCTTGGTACTAAGCGCGATGGTTTGTTTCTTACATCTTCTCGCAGAAAATAATGAAAATTGTTGCGTGGTTTCCATTTATTGGTACTGCTCTCTTTCCCGAAATTTTGGATCTCATTATGCTCTCACTCACTTAAAACGAAGAAAAGAATACATATATACCGTGACATAAAATTGAGTAGAAAGAGGAAATAGAAGCGAAAAAAACAACGAGAAACTCGCTTCCAATCAAACGGGTAAAGAAAGTAAACGAGAGTGAAAGAATTGTATTAAGAATAACTCGAAGAACAAAGAAATTTGCTCCCAATTAACTGATAAAGAGAAAACCATATTGAAAGAACAGATAATATCTTTTTAAAATATGGATGAAAGCCTTAGATAATTTCTTTGCTAACTGCTACAATGTGGAAGCTTGGTGAGCAGTGTTCTATTATTATTAAGATTAGACTCCTTTCTTCTTTACTTCCTGAACTCCTAAGTGAAGCATGGGGCCTCTAAAATTCCTTTAAATCTTACCCTATTTAATGACTCTCTGCAAATCTTCGACCATCTATTGCCGGCTACATAGCCAAAAAAAAATAAAAATAGATTTTTTAGTTTGTTGATCAGACCATGTTTAAAATGAATTTTCAGGGTTGGTGTATCCGTATTCAAGTTCCATAAACGCCAGGACTCGGACATATTTTTAGGAGCCTTTTCCCATTTTTTTCAGAGTTTGATGTCTGACGATGTTTATAATACGTATTTGGGGACGCTGAATCCGAATTTAATTTTCAAAATACCCCAGCACCAAAGACCCATGACTAAATCTTCAAATTAATACGTTTTGCGTTTTTTGAGACCCTCGATGTGGATTCAGTGTCCCTAAAAAGTTCGAACCCGAAAATGATGAGTGGCTGTATTATGGTTCGAGACAAAGTTTATACAACAAGTTACTACAAAGTAATCTGAGGATTTAAGTTTAACGTTTCGGAACAGATGAATGATCTTTTAAAAACAATTTGTAAAGGTTAGTGTTTTTCAAAGCTTTTTTAAAAGTTAAACTATTGTTAAAAATTACATAATTTCATTATAAAAAGTTATAAGAAGCGCAGAAAACAAATTTTTAGGACAATTAATATTATTTTATGCCTTTGGTACCCTCTCATCTAGATTAAGTATTAAAAAATGCTTTGGATAAAAGTGCAAGCCACAGCGTATCATATTTTTGAAAGAACTATCCGGATTAAGGATAAACTTTTATTTTTAATTTTTATCAAAAAAAAAACTTTGATGAAAAAAACTAAAAAAAATTTGAATTATTTGATGATTTTTATTCCAAAAATTATAAGAGTTCTTTCCTTCTTTCCTTGATTCTTTCTATAATATCATAAAAATAAAAAATTAAATGTTGTCCAAAATATTTATTTTCATCTAAGTGGTAAAATAAAAGTATTACGTTCACATTCGGGGTACTCATAATTGATTGGTCTGGCGCCCAACGTGGGGCCATTTCATTAATTTCGAAGCATTTTATAAAATTAAAAAAAAATGGTTACGTATGCATCGTTACCACTGTGTGGCGCAATAAGATTTTATTCCCACGTTCCCAAAACTCTACAATCGTCTAATTGCGTATTTTTGCTCCGAATGGGCTTGTAAAATAATATTCAATTTTTAGAAACTTTTTATCTATAGGGCGAAACTAATCTCGAACGCTGGATTTACCACATAGGTGATGACAATTGACCAAGTTCTTTTAATTATTTTCTTTGTAAATTTGTATGCCTGTAGGTCTCCATACATAATTAGATGTGGGAGATTTAAGCTGCCACAGCATCACCCAATTTTAAGAAAAAAAATCACTTTTCTACGCTTTTTAGTAACTAAAATGGTATAACAACTTTTAAAGATATTGGAAAAAATGTTTGACTATTAGAGACACTTTATTATAAACTGCAAGGAATATCGTTATATATTTCTTAATTTGGAAACAAACTTTTTGTGAACATTATAAGCAACAATAAGTTAACCTTTTCTCCAAACAATGCGCCTTCTTAGCCATTTTCCTTGAAAAGGTTCACCAACGAACCAGTTCAAAATTTGGCGCAGATAACCATTTTCTTTTTAGAAACTGAGTGTAGAGTATGCCACAACCGGTCACTGCTTTGCACTGACTCACATTTTTTAAGCTCTGCTTTTGCTTTTGGCCAGCTCAGCTAGATGGCCATTAAATGTTATATGTGCACAGGATGTGCTGCACAGGTGCACATGACACTTTGTGTGTTTGAATGAATGTGTGCAAATATGATTGTGGGTATGTGTGTGTGTATTTCATCTATGAGATTGTCGCTTCTAAATAGTTCAATATTCTTAAAAAGGCATCAAAACTTGCATGCTTATATAGGATGCCAACAGATACAATGAAATTGCTTCAAACTGATTAGATAAGCAATTAATTTGGCTTGGCTACCAAAAATGAAAACCACTTAAACTCGTTTTGATTGAAAAGCTTAAAAGCGTCGCGCCGCATTGCACAGACGGACAATTTGACATAAATCTAAAACAAAACAAGTCAAGGAGACGTAGACGGCGGCGGCGGAGTACAGTCAAGCCTGTTGATTGTTGTTTTTGTTGCTGTTGTTATTGTTGTTGGTTGTGTTGGTTATGTTGTCGTTTTTGGGGCTGTTCCCGGCAGCTTTGGAATGAACAACGGCCGCAGGACGACTCCATTAATCAAGGCCGCAAACAAGTGATAGCAAGAGAGGAAGAGAGGACGCGGGAACAAAAAGCCAGCGGCAAGCCGGACGCGAAACCCAGCACGATGACAACGTTGAAATGCAGGCAAGTGCTTTAGATACACACGCACAAACAATCACACACACACACACTCACAGAGAGAGAGAAAGATACACACACATAAACATAAATAATTAGAATGATTCTTTAAAGGGCAATTACCTAATTTAGACGCTTTGAATAATTGCCCAGCAAGCATTGGCCCGAGGGCAGCGGGTAGCCAAGAGGAAGCAGTGGCCAAATCAGTTTAAATACTAAAAACGAGAGAGTGGGGAAAATAAGAGATAGTGCGAGTGTGTAGTGAAAGTGGCGCAAGAGGGGCAGCAGTCAGTGCCAGAGGGAGCCAGCCAGACAACTGCACTAAGCGGCTTAATGCAAACAGATAAAACATTTGCTTTGCTGCTCTCTCTGGTTGCTCTTCTTAGTGCTCCTGCTGCAACTTCGGAGACAGAGAGAAGGACGCTTAAATCTTAATAGTTGCAAAATAATTAGCGCTTTTTAACTGCAGCAGCAGCGCACTGTGGTTCAAGGTTAGATATTTTGTGCTCGAAAATGAAAATACTTTAAGGTAGAGATGGGTTCGGCATTTAAGTAAATATTCTTTTTAAAGCGTAGCCTAAGCTTATGACTAGCTAAGATCCTGGGAACTAGCTACTACTACTACTACTACTATTTTGGCCATTATAAACGGCTATCGGTCTTGGCCGCGTCGACCTTCCAGTGATTTCCGCTCGAATACCTTTTTGACTGAAGCATTATCATCCATTCGTATGATAGTGTATCACTCTGCCTGAAACCTCGTTTGGCATCAAATGGTTCAGAGAGGTCCTTTTTTCTATCAAGACGGAAGTGCAGGAGTTTCTCAAAGTCAGCATGCAAAACCGAACTAGCTTTGCTGGTATACCAAACTCAGACGCGGCTACGAAGAACTTCATTCTTTTAGGCGTGTCAAAAGCAGCTTTGAAGTCGACGAAGATGTAGTGTTTGTCGATTTGCTTTTCACGAGTCTTCTTCAGAATTTGCCGCAATGTGAACATCTGGTCAATCGTAGATTTTTCAGGCCTGATACCACACTGATAAAGTCCAATCAGTCCGTTTATACAGGGCGTCAGTTTCCAGCACATTACGTTTGCCAGGACCTTGTACGCAAAGGACAAAAGGCTGATTCCGCGGTAATTGGCGCAGATTGCGGCATCGCCTTTTTTGGTCCGGGCAGAGTATGCTAAGACTCCAATGCTTTCTTCCGACCTTACCTTGCACAAGAGCAGATGCATCAAATCTTTGCCACCAGTCTTAAACAACTCGGCTGGCAGTCCATCTGCCGCCGCTGCTTTGTCGTTCTTCAGCCTGGATTTGACTTCGTTATACTCGGGGGGTGGTATATTGACCTCATCATTTACGATTGGGAATGGAAGGATATTTTCTGTATCGGTGGAATTTTGTTTATCTTCACCTGCTAGAAGCTTACAGAAATAATCTCTTTAGTATTAACAATTCCTCTGCGTTTGTAACTAGATTTCCGTTTTCGACTTTGCAGAAAGAAAGCCCCGGCTAAAAGCCTTTAGTACGACGTTTCACCTTGTCGTAGACCACTCAGGAATTGTTTCTGCTTCTGCACGATTCTACCTCTTCCCGTTCACGCCTTTCTTGCTCCTTTATTAGACCGTCTAGTCTCGTCTCGTCTCGTCTCGTCTCGTCTCGTCTCTCGTCTCTCGTCTCGTCTCGTCTCGTCTCGTCTCTTCTCTTCTCTTCTCGTCTCATCTCTTCTCTTCTCTTCTCTTCCCTTCTCTTCTGTTCTCTTCTGTTCTCTTCTGTTCTCTTCTCTTCTCTTCTCGTCTCATCTCTTCTCTTCCCTTCTCTTCTCTTCTCTTCTCTTCTCTTCTCTTCTCTTCTCTTCTCTTCTCTTCTCTTCTCTTCTCTTCTCTTCTCTTCTCTTCTCTTCTCTTCTCTTCTCTTCTCTTCTCTTCTCTTCTCTTCTCTTCTCTTCTCTTCTCTTCTCTTCTCTTCTCTTCTCTTCTCTTCTCTTCTCTTCTCTTCTCTTCTCTTCTCTTCTCTTCTCTTCTCTCTTCTCTTCTCTTCTCTTCTCTTCTCTTCTCTTCTCTTCTCTTCTCTTCTCTTCTCTTCTCTTCTCTCTTCTCTTCTCTTCTCTTCTCTTCTCTTCTCTTCTCTTCTCTTCTCTTCTCTTCTCTTCTCTTCTCTTCTCTTCTCTTCTCTTCTCTTCTCTTCTCTTCTCTTCTCTTCTCTTCTCTTCTCTTCTCTTCTCTTCTCTTCTCTTCTCTTCTCTTCTCTTCTCTTCTCTTCTCTTCTCTTCTCTTCTCTTCTCTTCTCTTCTCTTCTCTTCTCTTCTCTTCTCTTCTCTTCTCTTCTCTTCTCTTCTCTTCTCTTCTCTTCTCTTCTCTTCTCTTCTCTTCTCTTCTCTTCTCTTCTCTTCTCTTCTCTTCTCTTCTCTTCTCTTCTCTTCTCTTCTCCTTGTTGCGCAGATTGGGAACTAGCTAAGTTATTAATATTCATTTACTTAATTATAAAGTAGAAATTAGTTTTGGTAAAAGCTTTGTATCTCTCTATTATTTTGCAAAGTTTTTTGACGTCATCGTGCCCGTTAACATTTACTTATCTGCTTACTGTGACCGCCAGATGGCGCAAGCAGATTGTTGTCGCTAGATGTCGCTGGTGATAATTCATTGCATATTTGTGTTCAAAATAGTAAAAATATTATTGTCTTGTAAACAGTGAGAAGTCAAACGAAGCAGGCAAGTATTTATAAACAAAATTATAATAAATTAAACAAGCTTTAGTTCATTTGATTGACATTAGCCCAAAGAAACTTTTAAAGAAATAACACACACCATAAAGTCAACAAATGTCAGTAGTGAAACATAATCCACAAAAAGGCTTAACTTTGAAGTTATTTGCTTAATTCTCAGAAAATTATTATTATTCTAGTGCAAAATGTTGTTAAAAATGCATTGTCATATTTGTTTATTTATTAATATAAGTATATTATACAATAGTATACTTAAGAGATTAGAGTACTAGCAACAATGGCCTAGGCCTCGGCTTTGTCATATATCATATAAAATACAAATTTTAAAATAAATGACAAATGTGTACACAAAATTGGTTTAATATCATAATTGGGTTACTTATAAATGAAAATTATTAAGCTATGAAAATATTTTAATGTAGGGTTCCTTTTCAAGTCAAGTCAAAAATGATTTATTGATGTTTGATGAGCAAAATAAAAGCCAAAACAGATTAAAAAAACTAAGAGGTATCAAAACAATGTAAGGCCTTGAAACTGGAATGCAGGTCAGTATTTTGCGCCTAGCCCTTCAATTGAAGTGAGTGAGTTACTCAATATATTGAATAATTTTGGAATATATTGTTAGAAGTTCTTAGTAATTTACATAGTAAAATATACAGCGGTGCCAAAGAAAACAATTTCTCTACAAGAGTATTTAATTTCTGAGCTATCTGTATATATATTATTTAATAAATCGAAAGTATTTAATTCATGATTTTAATTTGTACAAAAACTCTATCAAAATCTCTGGTAAATATACCATTCTGTGTCAACGAGCAAAACTGTCTCGAGCTAAGGAGTTGCCACCTAGTTGTGGTACAAAATAATAACATTTCGGAGTATTTAATTTGACATATTTATAGATGTTTTTGTTGTTAAATTTAAATTAAAAAACTTATATTTTTAGCTTGACTAAGTTAACAGTAAAATAAATAAGTGCTGCGCATAATTTTCTGCTCATTTGGCAACGTTCAGTGATACGTCAGTGATGTTTGTTAATGTCAATAATTTGACAATTAGCTCAAAATTAAAAAATTAATTGCCTAACATGAATTTAGTTTGAGGAGAAAAATGCAAAAAAAGCCTTTTGGAAGAAATTATTAAAATTAAAAGAAAATTCAAAATTAAATTTAAATGTAAACAAATTCATTTTGCCATTCACAATGCTACTGACAGCTTGACAACTGATGGCTCGTAGGGTTGTCATTCAAGATCATTTGTTCGGCGGGATAAATATTCAAATTTATTTAACAGCAATTGAGAGAGAAAAGTTTGCAAAATATGCTACAAGTTATTGACTAATCTCATAATAAATTGACTTTTTAAAAAACTCTTAAAATTCATTTCTTTAAAAAAGTGTCTAAATGCAGGTACTAAAATATTTTTTGAATAGTAGCAACTCTTTTCTGGCATTCTCGTAAAAGCGTTAAAAATCGGAAACAATTGTCCCAAAAATGAAATCTCTTAGATTTCTGTGGCACCTACGGTTTTTTAAAGAGATTTGCTTTCAAAACGTACCCAAAATCTCTAGAGATTTCTGTGGCACACCAGATACATACATACGTAAATACGTATAATGTATGGAATAGGAATGTAAAAGCTCTGAAAAAAGCCAATTAAAAAAAAAAAAAAAAATTGCGTCGCCTAAAAATAGGTATCAAGACGTCGCGACTTTTATTCCAAAATTTAGATTTTTTTCAAAGTTGAAAATATACTACACTTTGAGCGGCTGTAGCAAGTAAACTATTCATCCGAATTGAATAAAATTTAAATTTTATTTATCCCTGGGAAATTCTAAATCAGATGCATGTATTACCTTTACAAAATGATTTCAACGCAAAATCGGTGTTTGCAACGCTTTTGCGGCTGCCGTGCCACTGTGCATCGCCACGGTTAATTTTAAGGCTTATATTCAATAGACTCCATCTACGAACTTGGGGGCAAAAGTAGGCATGACAGACGAAAAACAACTTGATCGAACATGTAAAAAGTCCAAAATCACAAGTTTGATTAACCTAGCTCTAAGAGTCTCCAAGTTCTAGGCGTTCAGACAAACAAACGACCTTATACACGGTAGTTCCACAACAACAAAAATGTTCAACTTCAAATTTTAACAAGTTACCATACTTTATGCCGCTGGCATAATTATTATCTTAATAAATGCAACAACGAAATTTCTAAGGCACTACAGCTATGTAGCTACTCCCAGCTGTTTATAATTTTTGTCAACGGTTGAGCCCACTCGTCCCACAGTGCGTCATTGCCAGCAAAGCGTGGAAATGTCTTTTCAATTGTAGCCAAGTATTGGATGTTGTTCTTTTTGTTGTTGTAATTCCAAAGTCGACAGCTCCCAGTCGTAGAATGTTTTAAGTGCCACAAAGCGAACGACTAAAATGGCAACAACAACACCAAGAACACCAAGTACACCAAAGGAAGCGTCCAAGTTGACGCAACATTTGAGTTTTGCATGAGTCAAACGGACATTCGTTAAATCAGTGAGGACCACGTCCCAAGTGACCCAACCCAGGAGCAGGCATCAGACCGACAGACCCAACGACCCAGTGCCAAAGAAACCCTTGACACTGCGCGTAACAGTTGCCGTTGGCGTCACCAGTGCGCTTCCCAGAGAGGCAACTAGCTGGTAGGCGGGGCGGCAACTGAGGCAAAGTGGCGCACAGCTTGAAGTTAAATAAATTAAGGGCAATTAGGCTCAGCATTATAAGCATAAAGGTTAAAAGGTAAACACAGAAGCTCCACAGAAGCTCCACAGATGAAGCCGCCCCAAAAAGCGGCAGGTGATTTTTAAATTATGCGAAACAGTTACCGCAAATCTTTGAGAATTTGCAGCGGCATGTTAAGGGGTTAACAGAGAGTGTGGCAGCTAATACTTAGCGGCAGATATGTTACTGTACTGTAGTTGAAGTCATGCAACAATCTTTTTTGCTGCTGCTGCTTTTGTGCAGCGGCTGCGATTTTTAATTACAACATGCGGTAAAAGATTTTACAGTTGCTGTTGCTGCTGCTTTGCTGCTGCTGATGTTACCTGCTTCCTCAACATGCAGCAGCAGCAAGCGGAAGTTGTCGCTCACACAATTGGTAGCGAGGGCAGCTTGGTAAGTTTGTGACTATTTGAATATAGGTTTTTTTTAAATTTATTATTTATTTGTTAACATTAGACTTAGCATATAATACTAAGTATAGTAGGTACATAAAAAGTGCGCGTAAATCTTTAAGCAACTGTATTTGCGTTAGCTTAAATTTATATTAGATGAAGTGGGATACTTACTTACTCTAATATTCTCTAGTCCAGGGATGTCCAGGCCCATTGCTCATCTGGCTCTTTTTGTTTTTTGGCTCTTAGGCATAGGCAGCGATGCGCGTGTACATGCACGGCCCTAACTGTATATCACCCAGTGCCAATGCAAATTACAAAAACAATTTCGAGCGTTCTCTCACTTACTCTCTGTTACTCTCTTTGCTCTCTGATCTCGTGTGCACAAAAACAGCCCTTGCGTATATTTGTTGTTGGGCAACAGATTTTCAATGTAATTTGTTGTTGCTTTTCGTTTGAGCATGCACTCACAGAAATCGGTATGAGATTCTTTCGCTATGTTTTGGGAAACTTTTTAAATGGGACTTTTAAGGCATTGCTTGCAAACAAAAAGTAGTTATGGCGCTGTACCTTTAGGTATAAAGGGTATACAACAGTCAGAAGGTGGCTGTTGGTAAAAACATGTGAATAAAATATATATTTTTTTTGTAAAATCTGGTGGTAAATAGATTGCACATACAATTTCTTTCAGTGCACTCAATAAACCGTAATAACTGTTTACTTTAAATGTGTTAGTGTTTTTCTTTATATGTATTGGTTTTTACTCTTCCATAAGCAGTGTTTGGACATCCCTGCTCTAGTCTATGGCAGGCAACAAGAAGATGGTGGAGTTTTGTTTTTAATGGAAACGGGACTGTTTGATTGTTGCATGCACTCCATTGCGAGGGCAGTTTGGTAAGTCAATGATCGTTTGAAGCAATATTTTTTTCAAGGTGCTATTCAAGGACGGTCTATCGAAACTAATCATTTCCGTGCATAGTTTTTTGATTATTATTATTGCAAATAATTTGACCGATAATTACTTAGAGCTTACTAAAGATTGAAAAAGATTAAACCCGTTTTTAAGTCAAAAAAAGATTCTATATTTTTGCAAATATGTCGGTATATTTACTTTTGAATAATTCCAATTATAAAATAAAAAAACTTTTAAAATCTTACTTTACTTGGCTTAAAACTCATTCTTTTTCTTATGTCCTGTTACTCCTAGTGGAGCCTAGGGCCATCAACTCATAATAATACAATAATGTAATTTTTGGCACATAAATTATTCGGCCGTAGTCCGAACATTTTATTCGGATTCGTTTTGAAACCGATTTCACCAAACCGAATTTTGTGGTTTGAAACCGAATGTTTTATTGCAAAAAGGAATTAAAACGAATCGGCAAGATAGGTTCAAAAAAGTACGCATTTTATACTGAAATAATTTTATTTTATCTATATATTGTATTTATGGACAATTGTTTTTAATTATTTTTTTCCGACTGAACCCAAAAAATATCATGCACTGCCAAAACGAATTTTTTTGTGTTTTTTTATATGAGCACATATCATACACGAACACATGACGATTAGTACGACAGGGTTCCCGCGTTACACAAAGAAAATTTCCCTTGTAACAAAAACAGATAAATCGTGTTTAATTTTAATAAATATTGTTGGTCATATTTTCGTGCAGTTTTATTTAAAAGATAGGGTAAGAAAGAACTAGCAATATATTCATGAAAATTAAATATAAACAACATATACTATCAAAAATGTGCAGAGCTGCGGAAACCATGTCACCTGATTTGTATCAACCAAAATCATTTCGCGTCAACACAACAGGAGAATTTATCGGAAAAATAAGGGCAATATATGAATTCACCGAAAATAAGATTAATATCGACAAAAAGGATTCGTTTTCCGGAGCATGCTAAAACGAATCCGAATAAAATTGTTAGGCTTGGATTTTTCGTATTCCGGAGCCAGACTGATTGTTTAACTTTAAATTTCATATTTTTAACTTAATAATGTGAATAACTTAAGAGATAATACAGTTTAAGTAAGGCACAGTCTTTTTTTGTCACTTTGCAAACGCAATCTTTGTCATTCTTCGATTTCAAGATGAAGAACAAAGTGCATAAATCTTCCATTTTTTATTCCTGTGGATATTGATACGTTTTTAAAGAAAATCGCAATTAAAAAATTCTTCACTAAGCTGTTTAACAAATCATCGCTCCAGGAAAGACACTGCTTAATTTAAAGCTTTTTTTTTACATTATAATTTTCAGCAAAAGAAAACTAAACACGAGCAACTAAAATTTACACAAAGTGCATTGTTCGTCTTTTTGACTACGACAAAGTAACTTTGGCACTAACCATAACAAAATCTCAAACAAAATAAGCCAATAACCCCAACAAATAACTGTTAAAGAAAAGCGTCAATTTCCGGCCGACGAGAAGGCCAATGCAGATACGTTAAACGACCAGTCTTATATAAATAAATGTCGAAAATAAGCAGCAGAGATAGATGGCCGGGGCAATTTAAATTAAGGAAAAATCCCCACGAGGCGTGCTCTGTATAGCGACCCACATCGGCGTTCGACCTCGTTATAAAAACATGTTTGGCGGAACAAAAAAAACAGGAAGATGCAGGCAGCGATGCGCCATGGGTTCAATAATAGGGACAGGTGAGATAGATTTAAAAAAAAATTGGCGTACGTTTAATTCGGGCGCGGACGACTTTGGGATACCCTGTACCACTGCTGTACCACTGCTTACAATAAAAGTTATAGTCAATCGATTTTGGTAAAATTTGGTACAGTGCTTAAGCACTCTAATAAACTTCCAATTGCCGAACTTGGTAACGATAACTTCATAAACAAACGAAACACAACGAATTTTGTGCAAAAAAGGATTTTTTGACCGATCTGCTTGGGAACTCTAAAAAACTTCCGTGTGCCAAATATGGTTATAATATCTTCATAAACAAACAAATTATCCTTCTAAAACTTTGGTTTTTTTTTTTAGGTCCTCTGAAACACCCCTATGGGAGCTATATAATATAACCCCGATATCGACAAAGTAAAATAAAGTTGTCTCCACTGACATAATTACGCATCTAATCTGAAAATTTGGTCGCTCTAGCTCTTACCACCTCTGAGATCTAGGCGTTTATACAGACAGACGGACATAGGTATATCGACTTTTCTAGTCACCCTGATCATAGTTTAGGTAACTTTGGGGGGTCTCCGATGTCTTCTTCTGTATGTTACATACATTTTCGGCTTGCACAAACTAAATGTACCATTTGTACCATACGGTACAGGGTATAAAAACCGAGGATCAAAATAATCTTTGTAATGACACCGTGTGGAACCCGGAAAACTCTCTTGGTTCTACTGAAAAGTCCAATGCTAAGACTGTTCCTTGATCTCGGGCTACATGTTACGTCCACGTTTATGAAACGGCGTAAAAACTTGCTCTGATCGCAGTTAGGTATACCTTCTTTGAAGTGATCTTACGCTTACGCATATGGTCGAATGTGAGTAATCGCAGCACTTGGAGCGTCTTTATTTTCTTAGTCCGCTCGACTTATGGTATACCATTCCTTAAGTTATTTTGAAGTTTTCTGGCTTGACGACTCTTATTTGGGTAAGCTAACCATTTGTAATGATAACAACACCAGAATTCAGTAAGCCGCTTCCTAACCATGGACAGTGCAGGTACACATATTATTTATGAAGAGCTTTCTTCTTCTTTTTCCCCAAAATATAACTCCCGATGTGCTTGATGAAATTCCCTTTTTCTCAATTTTTATTGAAATTCGCGGGATTTGCATCTGCAGTTGATATTCCCAGCTCAAGCTGCCCTCGTGCATTACAGCTTGCTGTGGGCGGGAGGGCAGAGTTAAAGGGAGCGGCAGTTGCCTTTGGCAAAGATTAGCTGCAGTCGACGTTGTTGCCTCAAGCTTTGAACGTTGCCGCGCAGAAAGCGTAACGCAAAACAACATTTGGCCAATTAAGTGCGGCTAATTGCCAACACTGCGTAGAGTGACAAAGAGAGAGAGAGGAGGAGCGTAAAAAGAGTGTGTCGAGAGCGAGCGGAGCGGAAGTGAAGTAAGTCAGAGACGAAGAAGAAGTAGATGTAGAAATTGTGAAAGTCAACAAATTGCCACAAAGCTGTACCGCTTATGCCTGGCCAAACCATAAAGCACTGCCATCGCCAAATCCCGCACTCTCTCTTTGTCATGCACTCTCCCGCATTTCCGCTTTGGAAATTTGCATAGTACAAGTTGAGATACAATTTAGTAGCTGCAAGATACAAGTTCTACTTTCGCTGTACATACGTTAAAACAACAGTATACAATACTTATACAACAAAAACAACAACAAAGATCGTATAAGTATATATAATGCTTGAGTGCGCAAGTTTTTCATAGTTTCACTTTTATTTTTTGTGCTTATAAAATTGTTGCTATTATTTCTTACAAAATTTGAGGGAAAATCGAGAGCCATAACTGACCTTAATCAATGTTGCTGATATTGTTAGGTGGTTCTGTTTTTGTTTTTTATTTATTAAGTTTGTTTTTATTATTATTTTTTTTTTTTTTTTTTTGTTGAGCGTTTTTTATTTTGTCGACTTTTTCTGCTGCTGCTTCTTTCAAGTGTTCATGGTAAGTACTTCAAGTATTGAGCATGCAATGAATTGGAACTTGAGCAGCTTGCAGGTTTCTTTTTTTGCATGAATAAAGCTTAGAAAAACACAAGAACAAAAAAATAAGCAGAATAAATAAGATACGATAACTTGGCGGAAACGAAGTTAAGATACACTTGTAGTTTGCGTTTTTATGCTTTATGAACGTAACTTGCATGTTGTTATGATTATCAAAAAATAACGAATGGACTTTTCTTGTGGGAATCCAAATCTAATAGTAGATGTTATACACTTGGTCAGACTATGTCAAGTATTTATCAAAGTTAAAATATAACGTAAATTTTGATAAGTCCCAAAGAAATCTGGTATGTAGTGTTTGGGAAAATAAAAATTTTGGGATAATGTACTTAAACAACTAAACCAGCGATGAGCCAGCTCCAATATTAAACATTTTGTTTGATTCAAATGAAATAAAAATTTGTTGAAAAGACATGGATCTTCACTTTTATTGCACCTTTTTAGCATTTTAAACACTTAAAAGAATTGTAGAACGTAAAATTCTGTAGAATATTGTTCTACAACAATATCTACTACAGATAACCATCTTTGAGATGATTGCGAAAAGTGCGCAGTGTTTAGGCGCGGAAATGCCATGGTCTATAAGCACTCTACTCTTCACGCTATATCTAAATTATTGAGTCAATTGTAGATAATAATGATAATTATAGGGTATTTAA
The DNA here is from genome assembly GCA_018150985.1 of Chymomyza costata. Lineage (NCBI taxonomy): Eukaryota > Metazoa > Arthropoda > Insecta > Diptera > Drosophilidae > Chymomyza > Chymomyza costata. The sequence continues at coordinate 231,707 of JAECWU010000555.1, read as the reverse complement.
TGGACTAGAATTTTTTGTTCAAATATCTCGAGACGCGGTCAGGACATCCATTTGTTGCAAATAAGATGTATCGTTAAATCTCAAAACGAATATTCGTAGTTATTTTATATTATTATCATTCAATTCTGAGGTTCTATGCGATTCGAGAGTATTCCATGCCCCTAGTCAATAAATAATAGCAATGAATTGGTTCGCATTATGTCGTAATTTGTATTTTTAATTTTAAATAATTTTAAAACAGGCCAGAATATTAAAAACAAAACTATTTAAACAAAAAGATTTGAAAAGAAAAAAATTTTTTTATGTCATTATTTCGACTTGAAAATTTATCTTTTATTAAAATTCGCTTACGAGATACGACTTGTCAAAGAAAAATCTGCTATCGATAAAGCTATAATATACAGAATTTGGGGAAAAAATAGTTTTAAAATATAAAAAAATAAAAAAAAAAATAAATTTTTAAACCATTTTTTTAACCAATCCCAAATGGGATTTTTATATGGTTTTGTTATTCCGTGCGAAATTTTTATGCATTCTGCGTATACGTCCTTAACAATTAAACTTTCACTGCAATAGCTTGCCAAAAAAAAGTCTGTTATCGATAATGCGATAATAATCAGATTTTGAAAAAAATGTTGGAAAATGTAAATTTATTAAAAATTGTAAAAATTTAATGTAAACATTAAAAAAAAAATATATAAATTATTAAAAAATTATAAAAATTTAACTAAAGCATTTTTTTTTTAAGTCCATTTTTGTTTAACTCAAAAAGTTTACATTTCATTGAAATTCTGTAATGAAATAAGGCTTGTAAGACCAAAGTCTGTTATCGATAACGCGATAAATAATCAGAATTTTGAAAATAACCAATTTACGTGGTCAAGATTGGAAAGTATCTCCATTAAATATGTAAAAAACCAAACAAATCTCAAGGATCGGCTCAAAAAGTGTCCGCTTTACTTATGTTCCCTTTATATTATTAGGATGCTTTATTTTTATTAATTTAAAAAACAATTTTCTGACTGTGCCTTAAAATATATGCATTTCGAGATATATTCGGTAGCTGCTCTATAGAAAATCTAAGAATCTTCAAAGTATTCAAAATATACATTTATCTTTTTATCTGCGCATAGTCAACGAATCCCTTTAAAACAGCACCCTTTTATTGTTTCGATTAAAACATTTTTTTAATTTTAAAAACTTTAAAAAAAAAACACTTTCTTTTATTTTTTTTAGAAACAAAAAAAACATTAAAAAAATAGTAGTACTACTACTAATAAATAAAAAAAAAATGTTCCTAAATATGTTTTTGGCAAAAATGGGTTTTATCTCTCAATAGAAAAATAAAACTACTCTATAAAATGAATTCAAATTTAAAAAAAAAAATTTAAAAAAAAACAAAAACTTTGATAGACATAAGGACATAGTTAATTAAAAAAAAATAATAATAAAAAAAAATAAAATAATAAAAAAAAATAAAATAATAAAAAAAAATAAAATAATAAAAAAAATAAAAAATAATAAAAAATAAATAATAATAATAAAATACCTTACAATCTATTTATTTAAAATAATTAAAATTATTTTTTTTTTTAATTTTAACAATTTTTAAAAATTTTCAATAAAAATTAAATTAAAAATGATTTTTAATTATTTTTAAAAATTGTTTTTTTTTTTCATTTTTTTTTTTGTGATTTGACCTGGCTTAAGAATAAAAATTTAACACTTTTTCAAGGCATACAAAAAATTATATTCTTTCAAACATGGTTTAAATGAAGGGAATCGGAACAATAGATCAAGAGCTATGCTTGAAATGCGTATGACAAACAGGGTTCCGAGAAAAACTCGTTTAATGTTTTTAGAACGTCCCTCAGCGCGTGCGATTTAGGTGCGTTCAAGACGCTCTATTTCTATAAATATCGATCGCATCGACGAATCCTTTCGTACACATATTCTACGAATATATTGCTTTCATTTTTTGTAAAAAGAAAAAAATTGATTTTCACGACAAAATTTGAAAGAACCTCCTAAGCTAAAACATTTTGTTCACTCAAAAAAAAAATTAAGTACGAAGTAACATCAAACTATTATAAAATTGAAATTTAATTTGAAGCTGTCACTTAATCTTCTTGTGACATGATAGCACAAAAAAAAACATTAAATTTTTCTTAACTTTTTAAGAAAAAGTGTTATGTAAAAAACGTATTTTAAAATCTCAATGTTTGCTCAATCACATACGTTGGAGTTGTAAAAAAGCTTTAAGATACAATTTTTAAAAAATTTTCGAAAAAATTTCAAACACTTATTCGCCTAAATCCGCTCGATTTACAAAAGAATCACTTAAAAGCAGGCAAACCCAGTTCCGCCTAATTTTCGCCACACTTCTTAGAACCCAAATGTATCTAGATACAATTTCGAAATGACAGATGGCAGACGCTAGCCGGTATAAACTCATTTGCTTAACTAACTTACAGGTTTAGTATGTTATACATTTTGAAAGACCAAGTAGCCTCTGGGCATTATTTTACTAATAACTTTTAGTAATAACAACAACTTGACGAAACATAGATACTCTCTGCTAGGGCATAGAACATATGCATAAGTATGGCTTGAAAACAAGTTTGCTGCGAAAACTTCTCATGCATTTGTTAGGCGGGCAGCTGGCAAGATACTTTTCAAGCTGATGCTGCTGCTGTTGCCCCAACTATGCAATTTCATTCATATGCAATAAAGACAGACACACAGATACACACACACACACACTAGTTAAGCTAAGACAGACAGAAACACAACGCGTTTCCTGTCTACCAACATGAGATATCATGTACCGTCCATCGTCATCGTCGAGGTCTTGGATCTGGGGTCTTGTTTTTGTTGTTGTCGCAGCCAACGCATCTTGCTCAATTCAAAGCAGCAGAAAACCGGCAAAGCCATCTCTACTAGTAACAACAGCAACTACCTGACGACTCACTGCCCTCGAGTGGCCCGCAGGTGAAGTAACTTATACGCTGCCAGGTAATTAGTTTAACGCTTACGTTGCTCCGTTGCTCTGGCTGTGTATCTGTATCTTTGCGGCTGTGGTTGTGGCTGTATGTGTATGTATCTCTGTACGTAGTACGTTGTAGGTTGCCACAGTCACAGTTTTGGGTCTTAGCTAAAGCCACAGACGGCACTGCCTCAATCTGAGCCTCAATCTTGGCCGCATCATTAAAATATTGTCTGTCTATCGGTATATCTGTCTTTGTATCTGTATCTTCTATCTTGTAGCTTTAGCTTGGTTTTTGCTCTTCATGCGCTGCATGTGATCAACAGGCAAAAAAAAAAATGTGTTTGCCAAAGCAATCAGCTCTTAACATTACATATATATACAAAATCAAGATCTTTATTTGAATTCGGAAATTATCATTTTTATATAAGTAAGGTAAAATAAATTGCAGTTGAGTGATTTAAATCTTTTTAAATTGCAAAAAGCAAAGCCAATTTATATGCGCAATTTTTAAATATAATAGTAGAAATAATAAATAACATCTTCAAGGAATATTTAATATTAAAACAAGTTTTCTCTTGCAACAGAAACAAAGTAATTATATATAAACGCAAAAGTAGCGCCAAGATAAAGATCTTAAGGTTTTTAACTAGAGCAGCTCTTGGGGACATTAAGCTGTCACTTGGAGCTGAAAGAATTACGAAACTTTCAAGTAAGCAGAAAACATAAATATAAACGTTGTCAGCTGCAATGAAATTAAAGCCACTTTAATATTGGGGCTATAACATTTACAAGATAGCTGACTATAGAAAGTATTTAAGTTTCTCTATAACAAGAAATAAGAATGTTAAAATTTTTACTACAAAAATATAAAAAACTTATAATCTTTAGTTTTAAGTTCCAGATAAGCTGAAGAGTTCATCCTAGGATTATTATACAAACCAAATTTAAATAATCTAAGCAGTAATTAATAATTACTTATATATGGCATCACTTAAAGCTGCAACCTATTTAGCTAAAATGACTTGTAGTATGAGCAGATGTATCTATATGATGTATCTATATGTACTATATGTAGTTACATGCATATGCATATTGTATTTCATTATTAAACTCAATTAAATAAACAGCCCCACATGCGTCTTTATCTTTTGTAGCTTTTAGCTTGCAAATTTTTTCCTGTCTTATACTTTATGATCCAACCATCTGCACTTGGCATTCAAATTTAATTTTATTGTGAAATTATTTGATATTTATTTGTTGGTAATTCAATGAACATGCACAGAAACACACACACAATGCAATTTAATTCATGCAGTCAAACATTCATTCATTCATTCATTGCGCTTCGTTTCGATTTGGTTTGGTTTTGCTTTGATTTGTGTATCTGGCGGATGTGAGTCATGGATAGAGTCGAGTCAAAACAAAATTACTTCTCAAGGCACTAAAAAGCGCTGCTTCTACTTTGATCGACGTTTGCAACCTAAGTACCTAATCGGGGGTTGTGCTCGAAATCTTTTGATTGTTTTGCTTTTAGTTTTATTCTGTATTTCTTCAGCAGTACGTTGCTCGAGGGCTTGAACGATAGTTATTTAACACTCTCAAAGTTATTTCTTGCTTATTGTTGTTATGTGTTTGGGTTGAAATTCGATTTGTTTTCATTTTTGGAAAGCCTACGAACTGCTGCTGGATCAAAATAAAGGAAAAAATATATACATACAGCAGATTTTGGCACAGGACTGATTTTCGTTTTAAGGCCTATACGCAGAATGAAAAATTTCGCACGGAATGAGAAAGTTTAGGTTAGGGCGGCAGTCGGAACCTAACGTCCCAACTCACTTAGGCCAGAGAATTGGCCCGTTCTGATACCGCTGGGTGGGCCTTACACCACCCTTCCCCCACTCAGGACCCCTATATGTTTTAAAAATCACGCCCATTAGGCGGCTTTAATAAACCTCTAGAGGCTTCTTGGACTCTTTTCTGAGCACTGGGCATTTAAGACGTACGATTTTAGGAATCGGAGCCTTGTCTTACACAGCCCATGGCAGTGACAGAATAAGTGCTCCACCGTCTCCAGCTGCTCCTCATCTCCACAACTTCTACAGAAGTCATTGTGGGGTGCGTTGAGCCTTGATGCATGATTCTTAATACTCAATTTACAGCTGGCCATAGGTATACCCAGACGCTCTTTGTTCTGAAGGAGGATGCTGCTTGTTCCTCTTCTTGTCAGTTCATCCGCAATGCAATTGCCTCAATATCCCTGTGTCCTGGGACCAAGATAAGGTGGATCGAAAACTGTTCTGCCATCTCCTCCAGAGATGAGCGACAGTTGTTCACTGACTTTATGCATGATGTCACGGAAGCGAGCGACACGGAATGAGAAAACTTTATATAAAAAAATCCCAAATGGGATATTCCAAATGGATTTTTTTTTTTATATGAAGTTTTGTCATTCCGTGCGAAATTTTTCATGTTGCGTATAGGCCTTTACTCTGCTCCACTTCATGGAGTAAGAGGTAGGAAGCATTTATGACCCTATAGTAGTTGACCAGCTTGTATAGCACAGTATCCGCTTGTTTATAATAAAACTGATAACTGGAAGACCAGCATGGAGACTTGGGCCCTTTTCTTACCTGCGAAGTTGAGCATTTTGCAATATAAAGAGGCATGAGTGATGTAAAGGGTCATCAATCTTGAGGTTTTTTTTCAATAGGGTTTTTGATAAATCTCGCATGAGTATTGTCAAGTTGCCATGTGTTTTTAATTCAGTTTTCATTGCCATTTCATCATGGAAAGACTTACACACGAACAACGTTTACAAAGCGTACAATTATATTATGAACAATTAATTTCACCCTCCGAACCGGTGAGTCGGCCACCAAGATTGTGTGAGATCACATCGTTAGACATTCTCGCGTTATTCGCGAGATACCGCCGATTGGAACCTCCGCATGGACGAGCTACGACGCAGTTGCGGCCAACAATGGAAAGCGATTATCTTTAAATAGTGAATGGCAAGAATGGTTCTTTATATAGATAGTAAAGATTTTCGGATTCATTTGAATCCCAAATGTCCCAAATGGGATATCCCAAGTGGGATTTTTTCTTTTTATATGAAGTTTTGGCATTCCGCGCGAAATATTGCGAACTGCATAGACCCCTTTAGCTAAAAATAAATTAAAAATATGTATAAATTAATTAGGCTTATTAGCTCAAAATTGTGCGCGAGATAGAACAAGAACAATAAGGCAAACGTATTATAAGTGTAGCCAGAAATGTGAGAGTACTTTTTTTAAAATCGTTTAAAAACATATTAATTAAAAAAAGCGTCATATTGAATAAAAAGGTATTTGGATTTGAAAGATACTAGATATTAATACAGCCAATGGGACTATTCACTGTCGAAAAGATATTTATTGTTGAAAACTTTTCAAATTTCTTCCAGCTTGTTTGTAGTAAAATATAATATAAGAATGCAATTCGCTTAAAGCTACTGTCTTCATATAAAAATTGTTGCCATTACTTATCGATTATAGCTCAATTGGGTCAAGCACAATGACCGTTTAAAATATAAAATACTAGGAATGGTTTTTGGTATTTTTCGAACAAAAAAAAACTGAAAATTCCGTAAAATCTTTTTTTTAAGTAAACCCAATGCTGTTTTTACAACGTTTTAACTTACAACGGTCTAGAAAAAGTTTCATTCGACTTAGCACGCTTAAAAAAATCTATTTGATTGAAATTTTAAACAAAAATATTTTGAAAAATATTTTGAATAAACCTAATCTTTTCAAAATTTAGTTAGGGAATGCCTTTTTCAAATTTATTTTCAAAGCAGCTAAAGGATGTACATCATGTCTTTTTTTACACGTTTTTTTCTGGAACGTATCTACCGTGTAAAAACAGAATAAAATATATTTTAAATTATCAAAAAAAAGTACCCTATAGCTTTTGTAGAGATAAAAAACTAGTTCATGTTTTTTGTATTTTTAAAAAAGAAAAAAAACTGCTTAAATTCCTCTTAAGAGTTCATGTGTGTTTTACGAGGTTTTCATTTATCACGATCTAGAAAATTTTAAAGAAAATATTTTTTCAATAAACCTAATCTTTTCGAAACTTAGTTTTTTAGAGTTCCTTAAGCTTAAATCATAATAAAAAAAATATTTTTGAAAGCACTAAAGAATGTGCTTCATGTTGTTTAAAAATTTTACGACGTTAATTTTTGAATATGATTTCTTGAACGTATCTACCGTGTAAAAACAGAATTAAATATATTTTAAATTAATCACAAAAGAGTACCCTATAGCTTTGTAAAGTAAAAAATATTTCATGTTTCCATATTTTTGAAAAGTCAGACACGAGAAGAAACCACTTAAGTTTTTCTTAAGAGTCAATGTGAGTTTCAACAAAGCTGTCGACTTATTCTCACTCAAAATGCGAAAATTCTGCTTATTTACGTAAACGTATTTCAACCAAAACCACGCTGTATTTTAAAATCTTCGCACTCTTGAAGCCGAAAATTTCGTTAAAAAAACATCTCTCACTTTGAAATTGGCTTGCAAATGATTTCTGTCGCAACCCCAACAACTTTTGCTACGTTCTCAGCGTTTGTTTATTTTTTCTTGTACTTTGCTTTGCTCTGTGCTTTTTCATGCTTGAGTAGCGCTCTTGCCGCTTACAGTTAAAGCCGATCATCAGCTAAACATGTTGCATGCAACATGCCTGTGAAGTTCAAACGGTTCAACGAACATGTTGCCAAAAAGGAAACGCAAGAGCGCTCTCTTGCTGAGTTACGTACGCGCTCTGCCGCTCCACCGCTTAGTTGCACACGAAGCACTTTAAACGAAGTGCTTGCCGAAGTGTGGCAAGTTGTTACAGATACGGATACGGCTGGCCTCAGCAGCAGCAGCTGCGGTAGCGACGACTCAGTCAAAGTCGATAAACGCTGCCGAGCGGTTGCTTACGCGCTGTGTTCGCTGCGCTTAACGTTTGAGTAGCTTTTTGAAAAAAAAAAAAAGAAGAGGCAGAGTCGGCAGCAAAGCCAAGTGTAACTGCCACAGTGTTGAAATGATGATGATGAAGTTGTTCATGATGATGTTGAGCTTGGTGTAGTTGGTTTTTGCTCAAAGTGAAACAGTTGAAAGCGTTTTTGTATGAAAATCGATGAAAATTGTGGCTAAATGTGAATGAAACTCAGAGCGTCGGTTTGGTTTGTCGGAATCGCCTGTCGTTTGGTTGGTTCGTCGGTAATATATAGTAGTACTACGTGTTGAGATTTTAGCCACGAATAAGGCGAAAACGAAAACGACGACGTTTATAAGCCCAGTAAACGGTAACGAAACCGAAAACGCGATGAAAATTAAAGCTTTGCGTGGTAAGCAGCAACAACAACAACACAACAGCAACAACTACTACAACAACAAGTGAAAAGCGAAAACGTTGCAAAAGGCCGAAAATAAAATTTGTTGAATTACAAAAAAAAAAAAAAAAATAAATAAAAAAATTAAAGCGAACCTGCCGCAAGTTGCGTAAACTGCGCTCGTTAGCTGCCTTTTCGTGTGTGTGTTGGTGTTAGTGTAACTGTGTGTGTGTGGCGGCCTTTGTAAAGCAACGAAAAACGATTATCATCTGGCGACGCGGTGAAGTTGCCCCAAAAAAAAAACGCACACCCGTGTGCCCCGCAAAAACCAAAACCAAAAACTCGCAACTCGCTACGGACGCCCACTAAAAATAACGACGCGACCGGGCGCCGCTAATTACGCCAAAACATGAAAATATTTGCAACAAAAACAGCCACAACAACTACAACAACAACAATGTCTCTAACACTAGGCGCCTCAAAGGGCCGCCCAACACAAAGCCTCAGGTCCAGTGCGACTACTGAACCTTTAAGCCAAGGCAATTAATCAATTTTCCGGTTGGCCAATATTTTTGCCGTGCGTATATTCGTGACTGGTTTTTTTGTTCCATATATTTCGAAAATTTCCAAAGTGAGACAAACGCGTTATACTTTTACGATAATTAAAAAAAAAAAAAAAAAAAACAGAAAACCAACCACATGACATAACCTCAAGAAAAACTTGCAAAAACGTCAAAGCAACTTTGCATATCCAGACAACATATACATATGAGCGGCTGCTAGAAAGCACGCTGGGAGTAACTAGCCACATATCCATGTAAACACAGGCAGCTGCTGTCTAATCATCAATATGCATATCAGCAAAGCGAAACATCAGCAGCAGCAGCAGCCATGCCACATCAAAGGATTTGCCTCAATGCTGCTCTGCCTGCTACTGTTGCAGCTGCACATTAGTCCTGGCAATGCCTCGCGCTACAATAGTGCTGCTCCACACAAACAGCTGTTGTATGCCAATTCTGGAGGCAGCTCTACGGGCAACTCCTACCATAGCAAGCATAATGCACAACGCGATAACAACAATGAAGTCTATTCCGTAGCCGACAGTCAGCCCATGACCGATGACTATATGGCGCCCTTTCAGCTGCCCGGCGTAGATGAGGGACCGGACAATGTGCTTATGCAGCCACAGCTCAGCAGCTGTCAGACTGTCTGTGCCTGTAAATGGAAGGGTGGCAAACAAACTGTCGAGTGCATAGATCGTTTGCTCATACAAATACCCGAGCACATAGATCCCTCCACCCAAGTGCTGGATATGTCGGGCAATAAGCTACAAACGCTGGCCAATGAGCAGTTTGTGCGCGCCAATCTACTCAATCTGCAGAAGCTCTATCTGCGTAATTGTAAAATAGGCGAAATCGAACGTGAAACCTTTAAGGGTCTGACCAATCTGGTGGAACTGGACTTATCACATAATTTGCTGGTAGTAGTGCCATCTTTGGCGCTAAGCTATATCTCTTCGCTGCGTGAGCTTACGCTAGCCTCCAATCATATACACAAGATTGATGCGCAGGCTTTTGGTAGCACGCCGGCGCTACACAAGCTAGATCTCTCGCACTGCGATATACAGACCATATCACCGCAAGCTTTTGCTGGTCTACAAGGTCTGACCACGCTGCGTCTCAATGGCAACAAGCTGAGCGAGCTGCTGCCCAAGACCATCGAGACGCTTAGCCGGCTGCACGGCATAGAGCTGCACGATAATCCCTGGCTCTGCGATTGTCGTCTACGCGATGCCAAACTCTGGTTAATGCAGCGTAATATACCCTATCCCGTAGCGCCCATATGTGCTGGCGGTCCGGAACGCATTATAGATCGCAGCTTTGCAGAGCTGCACGTGGATGACTTTGCCTGTCGACCCGAAATGCTGCCCATATCGCACTATGTGGAAACGTCCATGGGTGAAAATGCCTCCATAACATGCAGAGCGCGCGCTGTGCCCGCGGCCAGCATCAACTGGTACTGGAATGGACGTCTGTTGGTCAACAATAGCGCCTTTAGTGCCTACCAACGCGTGTATATGTACGAGGAGCTGGCCAATAATGGTGGCTTTGAGAAACGCTCACGTCTAGTGCTGACCAATGCTCAAGAGACGGACTCCAGTGAGTTTTACTGCGTAGCCGAGAATCGTGCTGGCACGGCGGAAGCCAACTTTACGCTGCATGTAAGCATGCGTGCCGCAGGCATGGCCTCGCTGGGCAGCGGTCAGATTGTGGGCATAAGTGCAGCGCTGGTGGCGCTCATAGTCTTTGCCTTGGCTGTGGCCATGTGTCTGCTGTTGCGCGTCAAAAGGCAGCCTTATGCGGACAGCAAGACGCCCAATCACATGGAGGTCATAACATCGGTGAATCATCAGAACTCCATAACAAACAAAACGCAACCGGCTACAGGTAATGGCAGCATAGCTGGCATGGTTATAGCCAATGGCGCGGTGGCCAATTGTTTAGATGGCACAGGTGGCACGCTGGAGCGTAAGAGCAGCGGACGTGGCAGCGCTTTGGGCGAACATCGCAGCACCAATCCGGTACAAAAGCCGCCTAGACTGACAGATCTGCCCTATTCCACCAATAGCTATGACAATCCGGGCAGCGTGCTGTCCACGGCCAGCTGTTTTATATCGCCCACTGCCTCGGCCGGCAATAATCCGGATTTGATTAATGATACCAAACGCTTTGGCAGCGATGAGTTTGCAGATCTCAAAATACCAGCCATACTCAATGCTAATCTAGGCTCTGGCGTGGAGCTGGCAGGCATGGGCGTGGGCGTGCTGGGCACAGCTAGCGGCGAATACAGTCGCGCCAATGGCTGTGACTCGCTATATCCCTCGGGCTTGTGGGAACAAACAGCTGCTGGCGCCAGCTCGGCAGATGATCTGTTTCTCAAGCGCTATACAGACAAAACGCCCATTATAGAATCCAGTCAGCTGTACGATCTGCATGAGCGCAGCGCGGAATACTTTAGCAAAACCTTTCCGCGCACACACTTTAATGCTACACTACAGCAACCGGGCACTTCGGCAGCAAGCATGCCGCCACATGGCTCGACCACCTCCACTGCCACCACTAATCTATCGGGCTCTGCAGGCGGCGGCATAGGCGGCTATCCCAATGACTATGGGCTGCCATTGGTGCCTGGCGCCGAACATCAGCATAATCATCATCTGCAAATGCATCCGCTGCAACAGCTGCAGCAACAGCTCAGCTCCACGCTCAATCATGGCATAGTACCCAGTGCTGTAAGTGCACAAAATAGTCCACACTTTAGCAGCCGTACCTTGCCCCGGCTGCACGATGGCGGAGGCAGTCAAAATTCGGCGTCTTCCTCGCCCACGCCACAAATGGCAACTGCAACGAGCTCCAGTTCCTGCTCAATACTGCCAAATGGGCAGCCCGTAAATGCCAAGACGATAAGGGTATGGCAAAAGGGAGGCGTGCCCGTGCTACCGCCCGTAACCGCACTGAAACGCGCGCTGATTAGCAGCAGTCGCAATTCGCCGGATGAGGGCTATCAGGAGGGCTGCGGCACGGATGTCTAAGCAGAGAGCTGTAACGTTTCCTATTAAAAAAAAAAACAACACACACACAAAAAATTGGATGGCTCATTCGAACTGACTAAACTTAAAGATTTTTTGTATAGCAACGTAGCAAAAACACTCGAAACTAACTCATGATGCAAGGGGCAGGAAGCGGCGCTGGAATGTTGCAAGTTCGTTGCAAGCAACTATAATAGAATTTTTTGGGTATGGCTGCGGCAGTGAAGCGTACTGTTTGTGATAGTGTCTGATAAAAGATAATGAGAATGAAGATAATAATTGAAAAACAAAAAAAAAAAAAGATAAAACGAATATGAAAACGCAAGCAGAGCAAAACAAGAAGCAGAAAAAGCAGAAGAAAAACTAAAGTATACTTCTAGGCGTAAAAGCAAATTGTAAAACTTAAACTTAAAACTTAAACTTAATTAAATTGTATATAAGCAGCAGAGTAAAAAAAAAAATCCTGAAATTAAAAAAAAAAAAAAGTAAGCTCCAGCATGTCCCTCAAACGAATAATATCAAATTCAACTAATTGCAATAAAAGCAAGTAAAATACAACTCTACCCAAATGTAAATGTAACTGTAACTAACTCTTAACTGTAAACGTTACCGTAATCATAAATGTAACTGTAACTAAGTGTGCGTGTGTATGTGTGTGTGTGCGTATTTGTGTGTGTGTGTGAAAGCAAGAAAGAGAAAGCAAACTTCAAAAGGCGCAAAAAACCGTAACAGAACCCCTACTAAAAACGGTAAACGAGCTAAAAGCTTAACTTATGTAAGTCGCAGCCAGCTACAAATTAACAGAAATTTCTACCAACAACAACAACAACAGCAAGTATTCGCCCCAAATTAAGCGTTTTGTAAAGGTTAAAATCTTGTCTAGGGTTGCCAGGGCCGCGCACTGTTGTTGGGTAGCACACAAAAAGGCAACGTTGTATTTGTAAAGATTTTGAAGCAGCTAAAGATACACCACGCATTGTTAACTGTATATAGCGTAGTTATCCATAGACAAGCAAATTACTTACTAAAGTATTGTTCGAAAATTGGGTTGGGGTTGGCCGAAAACAAGAACAGAGTATTGCGCGAACTGAACTTACCCTTCAGTATTGTAAACTAGACGTTTTTTTCACACAATGTCCTGCATTGGGGTCAATCCCAAACGCTACACTACATGTACATAAAATATATTCACTGGGGTCAACCAAAAGCAAAAATGCTTAAATCAAGTTTCATGGAATACGAAAAATTTTCTTTCAAAATGTATTACCTTCAGCGTAGAAACGTGCGTATATGCTAAAGCAATAAATAATAAAAAACAGAAACATTTTTTTCTTCACAATACTCTTTGTTGAACAAAATATTTCGTAAAATTTTCAGAGTTGCCAAGCATACGTATTGAAAAAAAAACGATTCTTAAACACAAAAAAAAAAAAAAAGTTAGTATTCAAAAAATTTCGTTATAAAAGTTATTGTTCGTTTAAAAGAAACGTGACATTATATTAATTTGCGAAAATGCTTAAAAAATATTGGCGAAAATAATTTTGCACGCGAACGACTTTGATATACCCTGTACCATTACAAATTAGAAAATGAATAGCGCTTGCATACTTCATAAAACTATTGATTGCTAAATTTGGTTATCTTAAGAATTTTTTTTTCATTTGATACCAACCAACCAATTTTAATAAAACTTAAAGCAGCAGGGAACTCTGGAAAACTTACTAGCATCAAATTTGGTTACGGTATCTTTACGAAAAAAAAAAGTGAACCTGAAAAACTTTTTTTTTTTATCGTTTGATGGTAGAGCTATAAGCAGGGCCGTAGAGAGAAAATCCGGGACGGGGGTTAAAAAGATACTGGCCGCTCTATTACACCTCTAGCTTGAATCATTGTGTTCTGTGAGTACGTCAATAGAAAAAAAACGTCTATCGTCACAATCCATGAAATAGCGTGAAAACAAATGACAGAAAATTTTATTACGACAGTAATTACACCGGGCCCCTGAGAAACTCCGGGCCCGGGGCAATACCCCCCTCCATTATCCCGCTCACTCGACGGGCTTAGCTATATACTATATAAAAGTAAACCTCTTTTGAAAAAATACAGCAACTAAAAAAACTTACGGATTTTTTTACATCTTCTAAAAATACAAAAGAACTATACGATGTTTTTTTTTTTTGTCCGATAGGTCCTATGGGTGCTATATGATATAGTCAACCGATAATGCTTAAATTTGGTGGAGTGCTTAGTAAAACCTCTTTTGAAAAATACAGAAACTATAAGAACTTTCGGGTGTCATTAGATCTTTAAAAAAAAATAAACGAACTTTAGGGATTTTTTTTGTTCGATAGGTCCTATGGTTGCTAAATGATATAGTCAACCGAGTACGGTTTTCCTAGAGTGCATAAAAAATTAAAAAATAAGACCTCTTTTGAAAACTACAGAAACTATAAAAAACTTTTGGATTTCATAACGACATCTTCTAAAAAAACAAACGAAATAAAGCGTTTTTATATTTGTCCGATAGGTTTTTTGGGGACTATATGATATAGTCAACCGATTAAGGTTAAATTTGGTAATGCTTAAAAAATTAAAAAAAAAAACTTCCGAATACAATAAATTTGTGTAACGATAACTGCATACGCAAAAATCAATCAATCGTATTATGAACTACTAACTTTTTTGACCGGATTCGGATTTTCATAAATTTTTATATATACCTAATACTAGGGAAATCCCAAAAAACTTTCAAACGAAAAATTTGGTTACGATACCTGTGTAAATGTATTATGCCCTTGAAACATTTGTTTTTTCCTAAGCTACTTACCCTGTCATTTCCCTATGGGAACCATATAATATAAAGCCTATATATATAAAAAAAAAAATAAAATAAAATTGTTTCCCGTGACGTCAGAAGGGATCCAACTTAAAGTTAGTTTGCTCTAGCTCCTATAATCTGTGAGATGTAAGCGTTCGTACAGACGGACAGACGTACTACATGTCTCTATCGTAAAACCTATAAACATTCCTTCCAAATATTCTTAAATCGAAAATACTGTTTCTTACTTTTAATTAATACGCAATCTTTAGAGCGGTCGCTATTTATTGCGAAAAATAAGTTTTTTGAGGTTTTTTTCATGTTTTCATAAAACTATTGAAAAATGTCACGTACTGGGCTCAATGCTTAGCGCTGCTCTGAAATTCTTCAGAACTTCAATAACTCTTTTGTGGATTGTGCTCAATTCGTGCGCAGGGACCCGCAGTCTGTTTTTAGACCCCTTGTATGTTTAAGCTAAAGAACAAATTTTTATTTTTCATTTATTTAATAAAAAAAATTAAAAAAATGTGTTCTAAATTTTTTTTTTTTTTTTTGACTCAGGATATTTGTGTAAAATATATTTTCCTAATAAAAATAATAATTTTTATTTTTTATAGCCTTTTTTTAATAGCTTCGTCATCAGTTTTTTCATACGATATTTACTCAAAATATTGTTAGGTCCTAAATGAAGAATAGTTTTATTTTAATATATTTATTCTTATAATTTTATTGTAATATTTTTGATTAGGTTCGATTTTTTAAAGTTGCTTACTATTTTTTTCTTAAAATGTTTGTTTAAAATATTTTCCTAATAAATAAAAATAATTTTTGTTTTTTTTTTTAAGCCTTTAATTTTTAATAGCTTCGTACTAATTTTTTTTATACGATTTTTAATTAAAATATTGATAATTCCTAAGGGGAGTATAAATTTATTTCAATATATTTTTTTTTATAATTTAATTTTAATATTTTTTATAAGGTTCGATTTTTAAAAGTTGCATACTATTTTTCTCCATATGATAATTGTTTAAAATATTACATACATATTCCTAAAGGGATAATAATTTTATAGGTATAATTTTTTTTTTATTAGTTTCTGGGCAAAAAATGTAGATTGTGAAATGTATATATGATCTTTGGAAGCAATGGGTGACGTTTTTAAAATGTTTTTTTTTATAAATATTGTTTCTCAATTGCTTTTCGGCAAAATCTGCACCCTTACAGTTTGAAATCATAACAGAAAAAAGGGCAAGGGTCTTGACTCTTATGTAGTTAAAGGCACTTTATCAAAGTGCTATAAATATCTTTGTGTTATTGAAAACAACATTAAAAACTTTTAAGCTACATACGGGTAAAAAAAAAGGACGAACACCTTTAGAACTTTCTGTCAAGCCCACACAAAGTACTACCTAATACACATCTCAAAGCTAGGAGCTCATCTTGTGAATTTTTCATTGTAACACTCAGAAAAAAAAAATCGAGCTTCATTTGAGTTCCAATTTGCTTAAAGAAAAGAATTTATAAGAGCTTTGCGTTCTCTATTTTCCTTGCATTAAGCATGTAATACTCTCAATATCAGCTTCAAGACTAAATTTCTTACAATAAGCACGAACTGCTCTTGAAGTGTATTTTTTTTTTTTTAATAATTTAATACTTTTTAAAATTACTAATTTTTGTTGAAGAAGTTATCTACAATTCAACGCAATTCTTCTTAAAATCATTTTTAAACTTCTCAAATTAAGAATTTCTTTTTACGAAAAAGGCTCTCTAAACATGAATCTTAAGCTCACTAATAAAAAATTCCCTGGTTCGCAACTATTCTTGTTTTAAAAGCAATACGCTTATGAAGATATTAATTTTGTTCTTCAGTGTACTTTTATGTCAAGATTCAAACTCTTTTTCAAAATACTATCAGAAATCTAGCTTTCGAAGCAATCCCTAATAATACGCAAAAACTTACCAATTTGTTTTAAAAAATTATAAGAAAACAAAAAAAAAACCAATGGATGCTCATTCGCCATGACAAAAATCCAAAAAATTTTACTGCAAGTGGCGATCCCTTATATTTTTCCAATTAAGCGCCCTTTAAATGGTAAATATTGAAAGGTAAAATTATCGTTTGAGCAACAGTGACGTCACTGTTTCATATCTCCAACTTTTGAATGTAAAAAAGCTCGCTTTGAAGCGCGAAGTTCTTGAATTTTGTTCTCTGTATAACAGCTGGTTTTTGAATTATCTACGCTTGCACTAGTGCTGTAGAAAACATTGATGTTATATCGATGCATCGATGTATCGAAGTTTAAAATATCTGTATACCGATGTTGGCCAACAGAGGTGTTTCTCCAGCCCCACTAAACACCCATTTGATGAGTGCAGAAGTGCTGGAGAAACATCTCTGTTGGCCAACATCGATATATAGATATTTTAAACTTCGATACATCGATGCATCGATATAGCATCGATGCACCAGCACTAGCTTGCACCAGATAGTTATGAGACCTTACCTTATAGCTGGTTTTTACAAAGCAACTTGTTTGGCACTATAGATCCTTCTGCGGTTATCCTCCAATATGAAATTCAATAATTTCAGACTGCATATCATCTGTCATTGCCTTGATCGTTACGGAAGAATTATTATAAATGTATAGAAATAGAAAATACAGCTGTCAGTGAATCGCATGGCAGTTGCTACTTTTTAAAGATGGAACAAATTTTCCGAAAAAAGTAATGAAAATAAAAAAAAATGCATCTCTCATTGCCTTAATCTCTTCGGAAGAATTACAAAAACTAAAGCCTTAAAGAAAAATACAGGTGTCTCTTGTAACACTTCAACGCTTCGTGGCAGTTGCTACTCTTTAAAGATGGCACAAATTTTCCGCAAAAAAATGAAAATAATTGCGTTTTGAATTGCTTTAGACCTTAAGCAATGCTTTTCGTGTCTTAGTTCTTCTTAAGCTTTTATTTCTGACAGCTGTGTCAATACACCCAAAATAGATTGATGAATGACTTTTGAATTGTAGGATAGCAATTAACCTTAGACATCTGCTTCTTTTGGTCCCTCCATTGTCGTCATACGTAACGATTGTGTCAACATATTCAAAATAGACTGACGAACGACTGACGAATAGTAGTGACGTGATGGCAATTAATTTCTACTTAAAATCGTCTCTCATCTATGTTTGAAAGGACTGTGCACGCACAATAGACTGACGTACGAGTGTCTAATATTAGTGCAGACTTTTTCTCTTAGTCTTTTCTTGGCCTTTATTCATGACAATTAAGAGAATGCAAGCAAAATGAACTGACGAATCATTGACGAATTGTAATGCAGCGGTGGGTCAGTGACGTCAATAGCCATTTTTTCTTAAGTTGTGAAAAAATTCGTTAAATGCGGAACCTACTTAAAATCGTCTTTCTTCTACGTTCGTAAGGACTGTACATGCAAAATAGACTGATGTGCGAGTGTCTGATATTAGTGCAGACTTTTTCTCTTAGTCTTTTATTGTCCTTCATTCATGGCAATCGAAAGAATGCAAGCAAAATGAACTGACGAATCATTGACGAATTGTAGTGCAGCGTTGGGATACGTTAAATACTAAAGGATAATAAACGACTTGCAGACGCCAACCCAATTATAAGCACAAATTTTTAGTAACATGTAAAATTTTCAATATGTTAACTAAAATCGAGTAAAAAGTAAATACAAAGACAAACAATTTGGTCTAAAAATTAAGTAAAGAAAATTCCATTTAAAAAGCAAAAACCAAAAATAATCATTCATACGTAAAACAAATTTTGTATATTTTGGAAAAAACTAACACACGCACATACATACCATGTGTACTCAGCGTACACACACACACACACAAAGTATATACACACACACACACAGCTACAAACTAAACATAACAATTTGAAAAATGTTACACATTATTCGCCTGTATGTACTAAGCCTAAACAATTAAGCATTAAAAATACACAACAAAACAAACAACAACAAAAAAAGCAAATAAAACTAAAAACAAAATGAAAGCAAACAGAATAATATTTTTAAGGTAAACCAAAGACTTTTTCTTTGCATCTAAATGAGGGGAAATTAAATTTAAAACAAGTAAAAATTACAACAACAACAAAAAATAAAACAAAAAATTATATAAAAAATAAGCAAAAAAAAAAAAAAAAAAAAAAACCTAAGCCGATTAACATAAACATTTAAGTTAAAGTTATGTACTGTATAATATACTAAAATATAAATACATAAACATGCATATATAAATATATATTATTATATATAAAAAAAAAAAAAATAGAGTGTACTTGTATGTGTATGAAAGCAACAAAATGGCAAACTGAAATGGCAGAATGAAATATATATACATTACTATATATATATATATATATCTATATATAAATTGAAATCTGTGCAAACTTTTATTATTGCTTCTATTGAGCTTACAGGTGACAAGTAAGTATCTAAACTTTTGTTTCCATTTAGCTGTGTATGTATGCGTGTGTGCGAGTGTGTTTGTGTACGTGTGACCCAATTGGTTGGCATATACAGCAAAGGTTCTTAATTTAGAACAGCTTGTTTTTTCCAGAAATGAAATTTGGCATATACAGCAAAGGTTCTTAATTTAGAACAGCTTGTTTTTTCCAGGAATGAAATTTTAGCAGCAACAAACTATGTTTTTGCCTTATATGGCTTTTATTTTTTAGGTGCGCAACTAAGTTCTCGCTGTTTTTTTTTGATGAAAATGTAACTTTATTGTAAAAAAAATGGTTATCAATGACTCATTCAAAGTATTGCCCATCGCTAGCTACAACTTTTTCCCATCTTTCTGGCAGAGTTCGAATACCTTGACGGTAGAAGTGTTCGTCTTTTGAGGCTATCCACGAATCAAGCCATTTTCCGATATCTTCATATGAATGGAACTGCTGATCAGCCAGACCAAGTGCCATCGAGCGTAACAAGTAAAAATCGGACGACGTAATATCTGGGGAATATGGCGGATGGGGTAGGACTTCGCATTTGAGCGTTCCCAAGTAGGTTTTAACAGGCTTGGCAATAAGTGGGCCGAGCGTTGTCAAATGCAGTAAAAGAAGTCACTTTTTGGTTTAAGCCTCTTGCTCGTAAAAAAAAAAAAAAATTGTGGCCGTTTTTCTCGCAGTGCTCGGCTCAATCGCATCAATTGAGTTCGATACCGTTCCCCAGTGAATGGTTTTGCCTTGTTTCAACAGCTCAAATAAATAAACAAAAACACCGTACCTGGTCCCAACTAAAAATGCACAGCATAACCTTCGCAGCGTGAATATTCGGCCAAGCCAGTGACGTGGTATCATGACCTGGGTTGTCCCCAAGATTTTGTTCCTCTTTGGGTTGCTGTAATGAATCACATTATTTCATCACCCGTCACGATGCGATGAAGAAAACTCTTCCTTCTTTGTCAAGCTGGAGCAGTTGTTCACAAAAAGGCAAAACGACGCTCAACGTCCCTTGGTTTCAAATCTATAAGGAACCCAAGTTCCTTGCTTTTGATATCATTCCCAAACGCATGCATTCGCTTGGAGATGGCTTGGCGGGTAACATCCTAATGCTGAAGCAAGCTCTTCTTGTCGTTAAAATGGCACGAATCCTCATCGAGCAAATGCCTAAAAACAGTTTTGCGACTTCGAAGGTTTTGAAAGGTCTTCCTTTACGTGGACGGTCGTCAACATCGAAATCACCGTCTTTGAAGCGACGGAACCAATCACGGCACGTTGTTTCGCTTGGAGCAGCATCTCCGTACACTTTTTGGAGCTCTCGATGCGCTTCAGCTGCCGTTTTTTTCGAACAGAACAAGAAAATCAACCCTTCCCGCAAATGATGATTTTTTGGCACAAAACTATACATTTTCACACAACCACAAGTAAATAATGCAAAAAAAATTTCACTAATGTGCCATAGCAGTTTGGCTTACCATATGCCTAAGCTTCGTTTATGAAGTTTTGGGTATGTCAAACTCGACCAGAACTTTCTGCTAAAGCCATCTATTGACAAACAGCGATAACTTAGTTGCGCACCTAATATAATAATATCAAAAGTATGGTTAATTATTTAAAAAATTAATTTCACATATTAGGAGGTAAAAAAATTATCATATTTTAAAGTTTTAAATATTTATTTTATTAAAAAAAAAAAACGATATTCAAGACATGGAAACTTTTTTGAATTCTTTTAAGGATGTTGTAAGAGTAAAATTGCACTGCGATCTTTGGGATTATTATATTGTGTTAAGGACGTTACTCGAGTAGGAAATTTTTACAGCGCCATTTTAAAAAAAATTCTATATTAATATTTCCATAAAGGCCTAAGTAAATAGTGTACCAAAAACTGCTCCCAATGATATCTAAAAACTATTCATACAGTTTACGAATCGAACAAAAAAAAAAAATTATAAACAAAAAAATTTTCAAAAATTGCAGATTTTTAACTTAACGTTTATGGCTTCATTTTCAAAAAATGTGTTTTTCAATTTTTATTTAATTGTGAGTCAAATACTGAATATTTTGGAATCTTACTTTTAAATCAAAGTTGTCAATAGGGAACTTAAAAAATACAACTTTTTTATCTCACAAAAATATGTTTGAAGGTTTAAAAAAAAAATTATTGACTTAGTTCAGAATTTTTTTTTAACAAGTCTTTTTATCTCAGGTAGGTTAGGTGCAACGGTAAACAAAATTTTTTATATTTTTTGTTAAAAAATTTTATAAAAATATATACTTTTTTTTTGTAATTAATATTGTGCAAAAAAGGATTTTATCAAATATTGTTTTTTTTTTTATTATTATAGCGAAGTAGCAATTTGTTTTCAGTGTATTTTAGTTAATATTATGGGGATACTACATATTTATTATTTATATACTGAAAAAAAAAACATTTTTGTCTTTTTTCATTTAATTATTTATTTTTCTAGTTAAGCTTACGAAAAAAACTTTAAAAAAATTAGAATATATGAAACAAAGATTTTTTTTAATGCATTAAAAATAAAGGGACTATTATTTTCTCTTTTAACACAATATTATAAACAACAAAAAGATAATTTTGTTGTTTTTTATAAATATCAATAATCATAATGCGTATAATCGAACCACCCAGCTATAATTAATTGGCCATATAAATTAATAAACAAATTATTTATTTAGCTTGAACTATTTAACAGCAGATGATGAAAAGAAGTAAAGTGTATAAGGGAACTGTGTAATATTTTAAATAACTAAAAACTTTAAGCTGAAAAATTTGTGGGGTAAACAAGTGTATCTCAAAGTATATAAAAGTATCTTTAGATTATATTGGCGTAGTTTTTTAGTTAAGTTTAATAAAGTTTTAGTTGGCTTGGTTATAGTTGCTATACCAGAAAGTCTGGTGTTGGGTTTAAGATGTGGATAGAATTTTAGAATTTGTTTCATAAACTTCTTTGCTTTTATCGAAAAGAAATCAGACGGAAGACTGAGTAGTGTCATTCAAGAACATTAAATAAATAGTATTTAAAAAAGCCTATATGCCATCTTATATATAAATTTCCTAAACTGAGTTTTTCTTTAGAAAACAAATTCTAGGTATTTTTCTTTTTTTTCTATATGTTTTATTTTTGAATTGAACATTAAACTTTATTTGCTCTTTCGCAATTAAATCGAAAAAATTTTTGTTTGGTTTAAGCCTGAAATTTAATTCATTAGTAAGAATTATAAAATGTTCATAATCAAATAATTCTTAGTAATTAAATTAATCTGCAAAAGATTGTTTCTTTTAATCAATTTACACTTCAACAAAAATCTCTAGGCTAAAACAGCTGGAAAGACAATTGCTTTAAAAACATAAGCTACATTCTCGTGAAATCTAATTTGCAAGCTTTTAGTGTATCTATGAGTGAGTGCTTTGGGTGTATTTGTGTATCTGTTTGTTCACAGAGCGCAGTGCGCTTTTGTTGTAAGCTGCTGTGTGCTGCATATTAGGGTCAATCCTCTAATCGCCAATTATGCATTTGAACTGTTCGCAGACACCTACAGATACACACAGATACAAGAGCACAGCACACAGATACAAACACATACACACACAGATACATAGATACACACTGAGAGCGTTCTCTAATCGATATGGGTAATGAGCATGCCAGACAGTAAACTGCAACCAACTCACATGCGTGGGCCTTACGGATAATATATAGGCTCTACACATACAATGATTATATCAGGGCAAGTTGTAGGCCTAACACGCCAAACTGTCTGAACCCATTGTTCCAGTGTTTACGAGGGCAGGCTGAAAAGTAGGTTTTTGCGAATAAAAAAGTCCAACATGAAAAAATTCAAACTTTGCAAAATAAAGCCTTGCGCAAAACTGCTGATGCCCCATCCGTAATCGCAACCTTCACAAGGATCTAGGCATTCCATTTGTGGGTGACTTGCTAGATAAACTAAGCGACCGATACGTGCATCGCTTACGATCCCATCCGAATTCTCTTGCTTGCGACCTGGCCGGTCAAAAAAAAAAAAGTATTATGTAGGTATGGATTGAAAAGAGTGTATTATCAGTGTGGTACCAATTGTGTTCGTATACGTAAGCGAATCGTGGTGAAACTTACACTATATGGTAGCCATACCTCATACGGTGTGCACAATATAAGTTTCACACCGATATGTTTAAATCATGCAGGTGAAAACTCATACGAAACATGAAAATTTATCATGAAAGGGCAGCAGCAATGACATTAATTTTTTTGTTGCAACAGTTGTTTCCAAGAATAGTTTGAAATTTTGGATAAACTGCAATTATCAACTGTTTAAATTAAGGCATTTGTGCATTGCGAATTTAAGATAAGTATTACAAAAGTGAAAACCATTTTTGACAGTGAATAAAACAAAAAAAAGAATCAAAACAGTATCAAAGGAGCCATTGTCAACGTTCCTAATCCAGTTGCGAATCAGAGCAGCATGCAGGTCGCTGCTGTTCCAGAATATTGTAAAGTAGGCAGGACTTGGCAATGGGATGAACATTATTGAAATAAAGTATTGTACAGGGTATATAATGGTCTGAATGATCTGAGTTAAATAAAGAAGACCGCGGGTAACAGTAATAGACAGTTTCCAGTGAAACCTACTTATGTATATAAACCAAAAATGATTCAAATATCTTCATTTGTTTATGAGACATATTTCGTGACAAGACATACTTGTCCAAGAAAAGTTAGCGTAAATATTTAGTTATCGTATATCGATAATTATTAAAATAAACCCCTTCAGAATTATACACTCAGTGCAGCTGTACTTTTTATAGAGAGAGAGTTAGAGTTTCTCAAAGAGAATTTTTTTGAAGTAAAACTTTTTAGGCGGCATTGTGCATTTTTAGGCATTGTGAATTTCGACGCGAGTAACTGTAAAATTTTGTTAAACGAAAAAACGTTAGTTTCTTTTGAATTTTCTCTTTCGCATTGACGAATTGCGACGCTGACGTTGTGTTGTTAGTCGTGACTTCGTCTCTTGTTAAGAGAGCGAGCCGTGGTCATGGTATAGAGCAGTGATGTGCACCCATAGCCCGTGGGGGCCGAATGAAAATGAGAATTCACACAGACACGAGCCGAGCACTTGTCGAAGTAAAAAGCCAAAACGAAAAATTTTCTATGCGTGCACTGACAGAATAAGCTGACATAGTCACTACAACTGCCATGACCAATACATTTACAATTTTGGCCAGCTCTCTCTCTTGCACATCCCCTGGTATTAACGAAAAAACGAATTTTGTACAAAAAGCGTACCGATGGGCCTTGTGCTAAACGATAAGAACATATTGATCAAATTTGCTATGCATTGCGTGGGAACACAAAAAAGCTACATAATCATACATTCGTTCAAACAACTGCACAGTCTGCATGCATTACGCATTGTGGGCCAACAAACGTTTTTTTGCTTGACCATCTCTCTCTCTCTCTCTCTCATATATCAACCGATTTTGATCAAATTACGTACTCACGCGTGCTGGGGTCTCTAAAAAACTGCACATTGCAAATTTGGTTTTGATATCTTCATTATGTATCCATCTAAAACTTTTGTTTTTTCGAGGTCCTAAAACCCCACGATTTTTATCAAGTTTTCAAAAAGAAAAATAGTCCCAGGAGATATCAGACATTTTGGGATCCAATTCGTAAATGAGTTCTTGTACATCGGTTCATGTATTTGGTGCGAAATAATTTTTTTTCGCCAAGTCAGCGTCGAATCGTCTTAGATAATATTTACTGCTTGATTATGGCCTTATTCAGGAGTTATGTCACAGGGATCCCATAAAACCGTAGTGAAAACATTTTTTGGCTAAAAGAGCCACCTTAGAGTATTCTGGAATGGGTTTCTTTAGCAGAAATACACTACTTTGAGGAGTTATTTTGTCACTGCCGTGTTTTTTTGGAGTAAGCATACCCAAAATCTTAATTGCAATGGAATACCGAACACGTTCTTTGGCTAAATTGGGCTACTTTGGCAACTCTTCGGCAGCTAGCTTCCTTATGTCCATATATACATTACTGCAATATACTTTTGACTTTCTTTTCCACCAGCCTCAACAAAGTCATATTCACGATTTAAGCAGTAGTTAACTAAGGACGATCCAGGCAGAAAGGATCGTCCATAGCTAATTACTGCAATATACTTGTGACCACTTTTCCAGGCTGAAAAAGTGACATTCACGAGTCACGAGTTAACTAAGGACGATCCAGGCAGAAAGGATCGTCCATAGCACATTACTGCTTAAATCGTGTCCACTTATTCTAGGCTGGTGACTTCCCTAGTCCGGTCTTTGAGCTCCTCAAAAAAATTTTTGAATATCCTTGCAGTGCTGTTAATATTGACTGTACAGAGTCGCCTTAATTACACCGTCAAGTACCTTTTCGATCTTAACTCTCTTACCTATGTAAATCGAATATTCGAATATGTTCACGATATTCACTTTTTTTTATGAATTATTTAAATGAAAATGTAAGTCACAAGATTTTGACCCGTCGAATTTTATCGCTTTTTACTTTTGTATGTTTTTTGTAATCATAAAGATCTAAGGGAATAAGATTTAGAGGACTCTATAGTTGGCCTAAATATGCCAAAATAGACAAATTCATCATTCCATTCATTTAATAAGCAGCTACAGTCCAAACGCACCAAAGGAATGGACGCCAAATTTATTGTGTTTTTTTACAATTTTATATTTTAGTGCTCGTCGTAATTTTTATCGCAAGCAGTCTTTCAAATAAACAAAAATATTTCAAATTTTAAACAAGCCAAGAAAATTATTATAGTTTTTAGAATAAAAGCCAATTAAATAAAAGCATCAAGGACAGGACTAAGCTTCAAAACCAATAAAAAAAGGATCTCAAATTTGATGTAAATGTGAATGAAAAGGAGCGCAGCTGAAAGTCAGAGGAAGAGAACTATTCGGATTTGAAATACAGTCACTCTTTCCTCTTACCAAGAACCGAAGCATAACATAAAGCATATAATTATTGACAATGTATTGAGACGTCTGGAATGCCGGCTCGCTGGATGCTGGACTCACCAGTTCTGTGCCAACGTCAAGATCTTGAATAAGCAGGAAGATATATCGAACTTTGTGCTTTGAGAAACTAGCAAGTAAGCTGCACTTTCTTATTGAAGAGCAGCAACGCACAAAAATTTCGTTAATCCCTGGAGGCCAGATTTAGGTTCGATTTTAGAAAGTAGCTCCGATCAGGCTGCTGTTGCCGCGCTCAATATAGAGTTTCTATTGAAAGACGAAAGACAGAAGAAATGTCGCACCTACATTATTTATATTAAATAATCTTGAATTTTGTACAGATATTGTTTAGTTGTTATCAACTAGCTTCTTTAAAATAAATAAATTAATTTATTTATATTATTTATAAAAAATTTATATTAAATGATCTTGAATTTTGTACAGAATATACGTGTTTTATAATTGAATGGTTCATAATTCAAGTCGATTTATTCCATAAAACAACACTTAAAAATGAAAAATAAGGGATTTTTGTCATTTTGTCTTTTATGGTTAGCAGATTATTACTGAAAATTTATCTGCTGCGAGTGATCATCCAATTCTACGAAGCTCAGGGGGGGGGGGTCTGCCGAACCAGTCACGATGATATGGAAAATAGTGAAAATCTATGACACTATGGGGGGGGGCGGATATGACAAAATAGCGTACACGTAGTTTAAGATATACAGTGACTTTATAATTTCGAAAAGTGGAGCTAATCGATTTGGCAGTTGAGCCATTCAATTAATGTACTAAATATTTATGCCTTGTTGCTCTGCCAGATTTTATTTGACGCAGCGTTTTTAAAACTTCCATTGATAACATAACCAATTAATTATCAGCCAACCCTCGTAACTAACTCTATCGTCTGCCTGTATTAGCCTCATACCATGCGTCTTATTGGCGACGCGCAAAGTTTGCCAACTAAACAAGTTTGTGCCTCAAATGAAATTTAGGTTGCAACTGAAGCCTAACAAATGCCCCAAAACAAAACAAAGCAGCAGCAACAACAACAATAGCAACAACAAAATAAACTTACAACAATAACAAGCTACAAACTACAACGTTGATGAAAAAAATTAGAACTTTGCGCCAAAACGAAAGTGAATTTTATTTGTTAAACTTTATTACGTATACGTGCCGTTGTGCCGCACTCTTGTGAAAATAACCAAAATGCAAAAAGTGCGGCAAAGCTATGTCGTTGTCAGCCTTAGTCCAACCCACTACACACTCCCACTCTACCCCAACCACAACTAACAGGTCGTTCGCCTAATGAACCTGCCAGGTGCTTGGAACGCGCAGTTTTTCATATGTAGATACATACATATATACAGACCAAGCACATATATGTAGCTACATATGCTTAGGTATTGCATACTTTGAGGCGCGCTTTTAACGACTTGAAGTAACTTAAGCATATGCTTGGTCCAAGCAAAACTTGTACATTATACGGATATAATATATTATAAAAATATTCATTTGTGTCTGTATGTGAGTATGTGTGTGCATATGTATCTGTGTGTGTTGGCTAAGCTTACAAACCGTAAATATTGTTACAAAACGGAAGTATATTTTTGGACACATAACATTCAATAGCCCGGCTCTGATGGATGACACAGCGAGAACCTCCTCCAACAACAACAACAACAAAACTTTTACAACAACTGCAGCCATAACAAAGGCCCTGAACTGGCGCTTGGCTTAGGAAGCATGAGAGTTGTGTTCGTCAAAGGATTTTCCTTTCTCCTTACTTTCGTTTTCTTTTTTTTTTTTTTTAATACACTATATTAATAAAAAGGGTAAAAAGGTATATGGCTTATGTAACAGACAGACTTACGGCATAATATGTATATATAATAATATAATACCAATAATACAGTTTATTTAGTCATATACAATATTATGCTGTTAAAAAGGATTTTCTTTAAGAAACTGGTTTTAAATTTAGAACTAAGCAAAATTTAAAAAAAAGCTTGCATTAAAAGAAAATAAAATAAAATTCATAAAATTATATTTGCATAATACACAAAATCGAGTTCTTTGGGCGATTACCGAATCTTCGGGGTATATGCAAAATTCAACGCTGCATGGAGAACGTAAAAGATACTATAGAGATGCAGATTGGGAGTCATACTAGGTAAAACAGTGATAAATTAAGTACATGTCACTTAATCAGCCTGACTAGGTTTTTTTAAGATGGACACATTGAAGCCATCGTGAAATGAATTCTACAAGGTGCAGCTAGAAAGTGCGCGAGCTACGCAGAAAACTGGTTCAACTTTTGTATGGGGGCTTTATGAAAGAGTGAACCAATTTTGATCAAACCCCAAACAATGGTTAAGTGCCGCAAAAAAGTGCGCAGAAAACTGGTTCAACTTTTGTATGGTAGCTATATGAAAGAGTGAACCAATTTTGATCAAACCCCACACAAAGGTTAAGTGACGCAAAGAAGTAGAGAAAAAACTTTGTAGTAGTATATGAAAGAGTGAACCAATTTTGATCAAATCCCAAACAAAGGTTAAGTGCCGCAAAAAAGTGCGCGGGTTTGACTGCGCAGAAAACTGGTTCAACTTTTGTGTGGGAACTATATGAAAAAGTGAACCAATTTTGACTTAATCCCACACAAAGGTTAAGTGCTGCAAAGAAGTATGCAGAAAACTGGTTCAACTTTTGTAAGGGAGCTATATAAAAGAGTGAACCAGTTTTGATCAAACCACAAACAAAGGTTAAGTGCCGCAAAAACGCGATTTTGACCGCACAGAAAACTGGTTGAACTTTTGTATGGTAGCTATATGAAAAGAGTGAACCAATTTTGATCAGGCTTCCCACGAAGGTTAAGTGTCGCAAAGAAGTGCGCGATCTTGACTGCGTTGAAAACTGGTTCAACTTTTGTATGGTAGCTATATGAAAGAGTGAACCAATTTTGATCAAATCCCACACAAAAGTTAATTGCCGCAAAGAAGCACGCAGAAAACTGGTTCAACTTTTGTATGGTAGCTATATGAAAAGAGTGAACCAATTTTGATCAGGATTCACACAAAGGTTAAGTGCCGCAAAGAAGTGCGCAACTTTGACTGCGCAGAAAACTGGTTAAACTTTTGTATGGGGGCTTTATGAAAGAGTGAACCAATTTTGATCAGACTTCACACAAAGGTTAAGTGCCGCTAAGAAGTGACTGGTTCAACTTTTGTATGGTAGCTATATGAAATAATGAACCAATTTTGATCAGACTTCACACAAAGATTTAGTCTAAAACAAAATGCAACCGAAATAAATTTGGTTGCAATATTTAAAAAAAAAAAATGAACATCTGTGCACTATTGCATATAGCTACCATACTGAAATTGAACCTGCGCTATTTATCAAAGAGACACGACTAAAAGTGCTGTGCATTGCGTCATCTTTTAATTGTTGGATCATGCATTGAACCTTTAACTTTTTCTCTTGTTAAATAATCTTCATGCCTAGCTTGCAGAGTTTGAGCTGTTTATAATTATTCTAACGCTGAGGTGTTGAAAGTTACAGTATGCGGAAAAAATTTAATAGCCCAAACAACAAACTTTGACGATGGCGACGGTGCTCAAGTGGAAATGCGTCAAAATCATATTTAAGTTCTAAATTTGAACGATATAAAGGGTCATCAATCTTGAGGTTTTTTTTCAATAGGGTTTTTTTGATAAATCACGCGTCAGTACTGTCAATTTGCCATGTGTTTTTTATACAGTTTGCATTGCCATTTCATCATGGAAAGACCTACACCCGAACAACGTTTACAGATCGTACAATTATAATACGAAAATTCGCGTTCTGTAAAGAAATGTTTTTCGCGCGCTTAGGTCATTTTATGGAACCAATTCGGTGAAAAATTAATTTCACGCTCCGGAGCGGTAAGCTGGCCACCAAGATCGTGTGATATCACACCGTACGACTTTTTCCTTTGGAGCTACATGAAGTCTAAAGTTTTTGTGGATAGAGGCATCTACCCGATTGAAATTGAGGCCACATTCCCGTGTTATTGCCGATTCTGCTCGAACCCATCACCGAAAATTGCAACCTCCGCATGGACGAGCTACGGCGCAGTTGCGACCAACATTTAAAAGGTATTATCTTAAAAAAGGGAATGGCAAGAATGGTTCTTTCTATTGATAGTAAAGACTTTCCGATTCATTTGAAATTTTTTTTTTTTTGCATTAAAAAAAAAAACCTCAATATTAATGACCCTTTATAAAAAATTGCGCCAATTCCTGTGCTTACGTTTACTTTAACTAAGACAAATTTCACGAAAATAAATATGTATTATATAAAGTTTGAAGCGGTTGCACATAATTAAAGAAAGTTTTTCTGAGTATATAAGCCTAGTAGATGTGGTAAATTAATGCCACATTTTGAAAACAAAAGTTTCGTGTATCTTCCGCCAAAACCTTCAGCAGGAATTGAATCTCTTAAGTAACTCCTCTTAGCTTGAGTGTCGGATGATCAGCTTACTTTAGACTTCAGTTAAAGTATCGCCCAATCCCAAATATAAAAATGACTCATCTATAGCTCTGTACATATTTAAGCAAGAATGTAGGAGTAAAAAAATGCCAAACAACATTCTTTTTTGTAACTTTTATTTTCTCAGCCTTTTTGCCTAACCAAAGTTATTCGGCTGGGTTGGTCTTCTAGAAAATCATATTTTCGTTAAAAGACAGCTGATGAATAAGTATGTATTTATGTTTTTGTTTTTATTATTTTTATTTTATTCATTGATGTTTGCCATCAAGGATTTGGAATTATCTGGGATGCAACAGAAATCAATTTCTTTTAAATTTCCAAATCTTGGTGCCACAGACATGATTCGTACCGGTTTTCAAATCTTTGACAAAATTGTTTGAGATTTGATTGAATTCTCAAATAAAACCTATTTTATTCAAAGCAACTGTTACTTATTTGGAAGGGTTATTCAATTTCCGCAAAATGAAATATTTGAGATTTCTGTGGCACCTACGGTTTTTTCTAAAGATTTGTTTTCAAAGATATCAGTGGCAAAATCCCAAAGATACCTGTGTCCCACTTTCGGAAAAAGCCGAATTTTCTTTCCCTTTTTTGATTGACACTTAGAGTATTGAGTCTATCGATATAAAGGCACATATTTTCTCAATGACATAAAAATGTCAATAATTCCAGCAAAAGCAAAATCTATTTTCGGATTGCAGCAAGATGATATTAAGTCTGGTTGATGCCAACGTCACCTTTTTTTGGTTTTAGTCGATTTGGGTGGTCCTGAAAACATTAAGCGAGAAATTTCCATCAACAAAATTCGTTTAGGCTAAGACCTAGGTGTTCAAGACGGACAGACATAGCTTAATCTCTATATGAGTTTATAAAAAAGAATTCATTGTCTGTCATACCTACATCTGCCTGTTGCATTCTAGTATACTTTTGAGCCAATAATAAAATCCTATTTGTTCTGGTTCTATTTTTTGCTTGTGTAGAGCAACACCAGTTAAATGCTTAGCTGCGTAAAAAATTAAAAATAAAATCATTTCTATTATTAAACTTTAAATATCAGAGTTACTCAGTAAGGTCAATTCGATAATACGGTTTACTTGATGACGTCACACTTATATGGTAAAACCTAATGGGGGCAATGCAACAGAGCTTTATTAAGGTTTATTTATGTAACCTTAGGTGTTCTAGGGGTAAGTCATCTCGGTTTGTTTTTTATATGTATGAAACTACTCGCCGTAGATTAACCAGATGTATGCAGATGATGTTAAACTGTTTTAATTTTAGAATTTGTATCACTTATACGAATAGTGTGCAGTTAATCATCTCATTTTGAATTGCGATAAGTGCAAGCAGATGAGTTTTTTCCGGCCTATGCTCCTACCAGGAGTGACATACATTATGTGTTCAGTTTTTCTTTCTTTAGTAAATTGTGATTTATGCTGCATGTCAAGGAATAAATATAATATATCCTTCTTCGATTACGCAGTTGGTCCACAAAAAAAAGTGCTGTGACTTTTACGTATGTCACCCACAATTATTTTTGGCGAGTCCGAGCTTCAAAAAACCCAACACCAAAGTGTTCTTAGATAACCATCAAGAGTGCCTTAATTTTTTTATTTTTTATTTAGAGTTTTTATGTTTTTAGAGTGTATCCGAGTCCCGAAATTGCATTAGGGCTCTGAGATAATCTCTTAAACACCTAGTATAGTGCAGATTTTTGTGGCTATTTCAGAACATTGATGTGCTACGGTTTTTTGGACCTCAAAAAGATATAGTCGGGCCTGTAAGCCCAAAAAAATATATAATTTTTTCTTATTTACGCAGCTCGAAAAATTTCGCGCGGAATGACAAAACTTCATATAAAAAAAAAATCCCATTTGGGACTTTTTTCGCGGTCGCTGTATCCGAATTCAAGATTTAAAGTCTCGTTTGGTTTCAGAGGTAATCTGCAATATATCTCAATTTATGTTTTTTCTTTTGAAGCTATGATAGAACGCTCGGGCAATGAAGATCTTTAATTTTTTATTTTTGACCTTGATTCGGATTAGGCGATAAAATGGAAACATCAGTCCGCCACTCTCAAAACGTTGAAATAATGCCCGAATTGAATCGGTTTCAAAGGAATTTCTACAATTCGCTATAAGAAGCTAAAACTGGACAGAACGGCTTAACCTACCATCTGAAGGGGTAACACCTGCGTGAAGCATGGTTTTTTAAGGTAATTTTTCGATTTCATTTTTTTAAAGGAAACTTTATTTTATATTCAAAATATATTAGGTGTGCAACTAAGTTCTCGCTGTTTGTCAATAGATGGCTTTAGCAGAAAGTTCTGGTCGATTTTGACATACCGAAAACTTCATAAACGAAGCTGAGACATATGGTAAGCAAACTGCTATGGCACATTAGTGAATTTCTTTTTGCAGTATTTACTTGTGGTTGTGTGAAAATGTATAGTTTTGTGCCAAAAAATCATCATTTGCGGGAAGTGTTGATTTTCTTGTTCTGTTCGAAAAAAACGGCAGCTGAAGCGCATCGAGAGCTCAAAAAAGTGTACGGAGATGCTGCTCCAAGCGAAACAACGTGCCGTGATTGGTT
The DNA here is from genome assembly GCA_018150985.1 of Chymomyza costata. Lineage (NCBI taxonomy): Eukaryota > Metazoa > Arthropoda > Insecta > Diptera > Drosophilidae > Chymomyza > Chymomyza costata. The sequence goes on along the minus strand of JAECWU010000555.1, from coordinate 198,321 downwards.
CCGTCGCTTCAAAGACGGTGATTTCGATGTTGACGACCGTCCACGTAAAGGAAGACCCAAAACCTTCGAAGACGCTGAATTGGAGGCATTGCTCGATGAGGATTCGTGCCAAACGCAAGAAGAGCTTGCTTCAGCATTAGGAGTTACCCGCCAAGCCATTTCCAAGCGATTGCATGCGTTGGGAATGATTCAAAAGCAAGGAACTTGGGTTCCTTATGATTTGAAACCAAGGGACGTTGAGCGTCGTTTTTTCGCCTGTGAACAACTGCTCCAACGACAAAGAAGGAAGAGTTTTCATCATCGCATCGTGATGGGTGATGAAAAATGGATTCATTACAGCAACCCAAAGAGGAAAAAATCTTGGGGACAACCCGGTCATGCTTCCACGTCACTGGCTCGGCCGAATATTCACGCTGCGAAGGGTATGCTGTGCATTTGGTGGGACCAGGTCGGTATTGTTTATTATGAATTGTTGAAACAAGGCGAAACCATCACTGGGGAACGGTATAGAACTCAATTGATGCGATTGAGCCGAGCACTGCGAGAAAAACGGCCACAATACGAGCAGAGGCACGAAAAAGTGATTTTACTGCATGACAACGCTCGGCCTCACATTGCCAATCCTGTTAAAACCTACTTGGGAACGCTCAAATGGAAAGTCCTACCCCACCCGCTATGTTCCTTAGATATTGCGCCGTCGGATTATTACTGGTTCTGCTCGATGGCACATGGTCTGGCTGATCAGCAGTTCCACTCATATGAAGATATCGCAAAATGGCATGATTCGTGGATAGCCTCAAAAGACGAACACTTCTACCGTCACGGTATTCGAGCTCTGCCAGAAAGATGGGAATAAGTTGTAGCTAGCGATGGGCAATACTTCGAATAAGTCATTGGTAACCATTTTTTTTACAATAAAGTTACATTTTCATCAAAAAAACCGGGAGAACTTAGTTGCGCACCTAATAGTAGTTTTCTTTTGTTGTTCAGGTACTAGCTGTGTACGGATTCAACACTAACATTTCTTTATAATACATTTTGAAAAAAAATCAATTCAAAAAAAAATGGCATGTTCGAAAAACAAATTTTTTTTCGTCAAAAAAAGTCACGGAAAATACATTGTAAATAGAAAGTTTTGTACGTGGTTCACTAGAAAATTATGTTAAAAAGATTGTGTCAAAATTTCAAATTGATCGGATAAAAATTTCCTGAATTATCTGTGAAGCCATACGAAAAAAAGTGTTTTCGAGAAAAACGCGTTGAAAGTTTTAAAACTGAACCGTCCGATTTAGTTCGATGGATCGGTTCAGTTCGACTCGATTTTCTGAAGATTTTATACAGGTGTTACCCCTAAGAGAATCGTTCATTGTTAAACGCACAAAAAAATAAGGCGTACCTCAATTAGGATTTCAGTATTGGAAAATCTTATGGCGGGTGAAGTTGACACTCCCTTTGTTCTGCCTAGGATTAAATACAACATACCGAATCGTCGTTCCCAGCCTCTTGTTGCCTTTTGTCGGGATTATCATGATACCTATACAATATTATAGGGATTTAATTATTATATATAGTGTATAAGGAACCTCTCCTGTTTTCAAATTGTACCCATCAAATTTGGTCAGCTAAGACGACTCGGATAGTGTAAGCACTCAGCTGAGAGGTAAGCAGTTCAAGCAGTGCCTTTAAGATTAATTTATGACATTATTTTGCTTCAGTTCACGCCCAATGATGGCTCCAAAAACATCCTGGATTGGTGACAGATAAATCAGATAAATTCAATATATAAGAATTAATGAGTTTTTCATTTTTTGCAATAAAATAAAACAAAAAACATATACAAAAAAAATTATTTTGCTTAGCCACTCTTATCATGTTGTTTGGGAAAGTAGCCCTACTAAAGGTGATATAAAAAAGCTCGGATAGTGTAAACAACGAGCTCATCGCTCAGCTGAGCTATTGCTATCAAAAGTAGTGCTTTTGAGTAAATTATATGTATTTCCCCGCAACTACTCGTATAAAAAAAAACCAAGCTGATCACTCAGCTGCGCTGTAAGCAGTTCAAGCAGTGCTTTAGATATAAATAAATAATAAGATAGTGTTAACAACGAGCTCATCGCTCAACTGAGCTATTGCTATCAAAAGCAGTGCTCTAGATATGAATTATATGTATTTCCCCGCAATTTTGATCAATTTGTTTGAGAAAGCAGCCCTGCTATGACTACTCGTATAAAAAAAACTAAGCTGATCACTCAGCTGCGTTGTAAGCAGTTCAAGCAGTGCTTTAGAGATAAGTTAATAATAAGATAGTGTAAACAACGAGCTCATCGCTCAACTGAGCTATTGCTATCAAAAGCAGTGCTCTAGATATGAATTATATGTATTTCCCCGCAGTTTTGATCACTTTGTTTGAGAAAGCAGCCCTACTATGACTACTCGTATAAAAAAAACCAAGCTGATCACTCAGCTGCGTTGTAAGCAGTTGAAGCAGTGCTTTAGAGATAAGTTTAACATTTTTGTGTTTCTTAGCGAATGCCACAGCAGCCCAACTCCAGCGCAGAGTATCTTAAAGTTGGTATTTACAGCTCATAGTTCTTAAACTACTTGATTTTTTTCGTAATTTTTTTGCCTATTTTTTTTTTTTTTTGTCTCAAGTCAAAAGCTTCTCCGCAAGTTAAATAAAGAGCAAACGATGCAGACGAATAACAGCCAACATGCACGCACACTTGCCCATTAACATGCATACAAAGCAAGTGAGTATCTATATGAAGTATCTGTGTGTTTGAGTTACTGTATGTGTGTATATTTTGCCTTTCATAAAGTATGACAACGAAATGTTTGCGACAAAGAGTTGGCACACAAAAGCACCCACAAACTCCAGGGCTATAACTACACATGTTCCTGTCTAGGATTCTGTCTGTGTGCCAGTGTATAAGTAAGTCTATGTCTATGACAGAGTTTGCACATTACATATGTGTGTGTGTGTGTGTGTATCTGTGTGTGTGTGTCTACATTTAATGGCCTCATTAATTTTCTATGCTTGGCCTTAAATTATTTTATGTTGCATGTACTAACTTGCCGCTGCTTCAATGCTCTGCCCCCCAACCACTGTGCCGGCTGTCTGCCAACGGGCTGCTTAGCTATTCCATTAAGTTGCCAAAGCCTGCAGCAAATGGAGGTGACCGTGTGTGTGTGTGTGTGTGTGTGTGTGTGGAGGAGTATAGTGACTTTAGCAGTGAAGGCTAACAGATTCATGTCATGTCGACTATGTCGTCTGCATAAATTTGCATAAACTTAATTGTTTTATTTAATCAATAAAAATAATTAAATGCCATGTGCGTTAGTAATTAAAACAAATCGTTTTTATTGCACTCAAATTGAAATTGCATAAACCATAAAAGGCAACAAGAACATTTGGCCAAAAAATAGTCGAACATAAATTTGCATGAATTGTTGAACAGCGCGCATTTGTAGCTCTATGTCGTTATGTGTATCTAATTACTAGGCATCAAACATTAATCACCAGCCAAATACACATACCACACACACACACACACAATGCAACCAAAATAATTATACTATTGGATACATTGTTGGCCAACAGCAATTGGTGTACAACAAATTTGACGCCTCAACCAAATTGCATTGCCACAAAAATCCATAAACCAAATTATTCGTTTAACTCGCTTTGTTGCATGCTGCGTTCTTTCTATAACCGCCCTCGCTGCCACCTTCAACAAATGAAATTTGGCATTTTCAGCATAATTTATGGTGCAGAAAAGCGTAAAAACCAGCTAGCAAATCAGTACGAAATTATGCAAAACTATCTGCTAGATACACATATGTGTGTGTGTGTGTATCTATTTAGGTAATCGCTTTAATGCCTACAACTAATATGTGTATATATAGTATACGCTTAGTACTACTATATTTGGCTGATTTGTCTGTTGTGTATCTTACAGATACATTTATATTGATCAGCAATTTAATGTAAATTATATCGCATGTGTGTGGCACATTATGCAAATCTGTTGCTTTTTTATCTCATTTTTTTTTTTTTTTATTTCATTTTATTAGCATTTGCTCTATTTGTTTTATTTTTATTTGAAAGCAGCGCCTAAAAGTATGCCTTGCTTTTTTGCGCTACAAAAAGAAGTCATTCAGCAGCGTCAAAGTGAGTGTAAGCGAGACTGACTGTATGAGACTCAGTGTGAGCGAGAGCGCCTGTAAACAAGACGCCCAAACGTAGCTCATTAAAAATTCAATACAATTTCATTGCTCTTGTTGTTGTTTTTTTTTTCCCAAGCTCCTTGTTGTTGCTTTGCTGCGGCATAGAAAAATTACATTGTCGAGCACATTTCAATGCAAATCAAATTGAAATAAGCAAAAAGCAAGAACAACAACAACAGCCAAACCATAGATAAAGCCAGCTACAATAACAACAACAACAACGTCTACATTTACAAATGACTACGAAAAAAAAATTTATATCCAAAATTATCAAAGCAATTTGCAGTAGGCTTAGTAATATTACCTATTCTAAGTATATCAAATAGCCGGCCCCACGTTGGGCGCCTTCTTCAATATTCAATCGATTTTAAATGCTGTTAATTATTGGCGTGTGGCTTTCAAAGCACACCATAAATTGAATATTTAGGTTATGTTGTTGTCGTTGCTGTTGTTGTTGTCACATGGCCAACATTTCAGCATTGGCTCGATTTTTATTGATTGCAAGTGGCAAGTTCATTGCCGCCCTTTCTATCAGCGTGATTAACAAAATACCAAAGCCAATGCCCTTAGCACCTCTAACAAACACACACATACACCAGACACTCACGCTGCTCACGTGACTCACGCAAGGCAGCAAGCTTTGCGCGTAATTGGAAAGGGTATATTAACTTTATTGACAGTTTTGATGCTATGAAACTATTCGAACTTTGGGTGTTTATGTTGTTTAATGAAGTTAAGATTTTGTATAGACTGATGAATACTTTTATCGGCTTTAACGCTTTCAGTCCCGGAGTTATCTTCGAAAATCTTATAATTACCTGTAAGTTGTCTTTATTTAAATAAACTTTTTTTCCTGGCAGTGTTTACAGTCCAGCCGATTCTCAATATGAAGAAGACAGAATTTTTACCTCTACGTATACAATTATTTTCTTCTTAAGATTTGTTTCGGGGTATGTAACTATGACCTGAAATTCGCCTGAAGCAGACCTGATTCTGTTAAGCTATACTCAGGGACGTAGAGACAATATCCGGGCCCGGGGGGGAAATGTACCGGCCACACTATTACACCTTTAGCATGAATCATTGTGTTCTGTAAGTACGACGAACTTTTACACTCGAAAAAGACAATGTATCGGGCAGCATTTTTTTAGCAGTACAGCAAATTTGAGAAAATTTTATTACGACAGGGCCCGGGGGATAAGTACAAAAACTTTACTAGTCATTACAAAGAACTTTTCTACGTTATCAGAAAAGATGAGAAAGAGGTCTAATTTCATTAAAGGGGTAATGAGGATGTCCTGTAGAGACCATAGATTTTTCGACATAAAGGTTAGGTTAGGTTAGAGCGGCAGTTGGGACTTAGCGTCACAGCTCACTTAGGCCAAGAATAGGCCCGTTGGGATACCGCTACAGTGAACCTTTGACAACCCTTCCCCATTCAAGAGATCGCCTATATGATATGAGTCACACCCATCCGGCGGCCTTAATGAACCTTAAGAGGCATTTTGGACTCTGTTCTAAGAGCTAAGATAAACCATCAAGAAAGTGTGACTTAAGAAAGCGAAAACATGTCCTGCACAGTCCAGGGCAGTAACAGAAATGGTGCTCCACTGTCCACAGCTCCTCCTCATCAACACAGTTTCTCCGATATAAAACTTAAGGTAGATAAGATTCGCAGAATAGCTGAGCTTGTGGGCCAAAAAATTAGCTGCTCGTAGATAAAATCAATTTGAATTAATAATGCATCAAATGAGCGGTTCAAAATTGTTAACTCGGAAATATCTGAGGTAGATTCCTTTTGTTATTTGGGAAGCATAATCAGCAAGTCTGGCGGATACTCTTAAGACATACTGTGCCGCATCGCAAAAGCCAAGCAGGCTTTCGGCCAGCTATCAAAGCTGTGGTGCTGTACGAACATTTCGAGACGGACAAAGCTTAAAATATTCAACTCGAACGTGAAGTCAACTCGGTTATATGGCTGCGAAACGTGGAAGCTTCAAATTTTTGTAAACCGATGCATGCGCAAGATTTGCAGAATCTTCTGGCCTAATAGAATATCGAACACAGATCTATGGGTCCAGAAACTTCAAAAACGTAATCGTCAAGAAATGCTGAGGCGCAAGTGGAACTGGGTCGGTTACACTCTGCGCAAGGTGCACGATGATATTGCTCGAACTGCCATTGACGAATCCGCAGGGTGGCAGAAGCAGGGGAAGACCCTGCTCACACAGGGCGGCGTCAAATCGACATTGAGCTGACGTCGGTAAATCGTTGGTTGGCGCAAGTTCGTAAAAATTGGAATTCATTCATAGAGGCGCACAGTTCCTATTTGGAATAAAACGAACCTATATACAAAAACTGTTCAAATCGTAAAAAAATCTAATGTTTTCTAATTTTTGTATTACTTCGCGTTACACGTAGATACCGGCATAGCAATCAGCGGAGCCCTTCAGTATAAAAGTAAAAAAGTAGATGGGTAATCTATGCTTCTTTCCTATACCCTTCAGATCGGCTCAGGCCTGAATTAGTCATGAAATCATGCCTGAATTTTCAGCACCAACCATGAATCTACGCATTCATTTGTCACTGAATTTAACACATGCATATCCTAGGCGTTAAGGCCTGAAGCTTAGCCGTCAGGATCAGCTATGAATTCAGTGCTGATTGCCTTTGAAAAACCATGCCTGAAATCACAGGTGAATTTTTTTCTTTAAATCGGACATGAATTTAGAGAACAAATCCTTTTGCTTTGTGTAATTAAAGAAAACGTCAGAAATAGTTTTCGCCTGTTTTTCATGCCAGAATTCAGGGCTGAATTTTTCAGGCCTGACCAAACGAACTGCAGCGTATATAAAAAATGCAATTAAACCACATTTAGAGTATCAAAAGTTCCTTTAACCAAGCTAAATATTTTCCTCGCTGCAATCATTTGTAGCTTATTTTCTTCCCCAATTTTCCCTTATTTTGCGTGTTATGCTGCGTAAATTTATGACGTATCGATTGTTATTAATTTCAGCGCCAGCTCAAATATTTAGTCAATTTGTCAAATGCTTTGGCAAAACGTTGAATGGAGCACGGCAATCGTGTCCGGGTTATATGGCATGTACTCCAACCAGCCACTTAATCTTATTGGCATCAAAACATGTGAAGGCAAGTAGCAAGGGTCTAATAATTCATATATTGTTTGCAGTACATGCAATATGGCCTTGACTGGGTGTATATTTTTTTTTTTTGGAGGTTACTCGGTCGTTCTCTCTCTCCTTCTCTTTTTAGCGAAACGTTAACTTACACTTTTATATAACTGTCACACATCATCAAGGACAACATGCAGAGAATGAGCGTAAATGAGTGTGAATGAGTGTAGCTGAGTGTGTATGAATGATTGTATGTGCGTGTGTGTGTGCGTGTTCATGAATATCGTCAATAATTATCTTCATATTTCACGAAATAAACCAAACCAGAAAAAAAAAAAACAATATGAATTGGTAGACAAATGTGTGCAATTGTTTGCTGTGACAAATATGTGTTAATTGGCTCGGGCTGATGTTGACTCTCTCTTTTACATTGTTGAATATGGTGTCTATAAAGCATAAATGAGCATGTGTGTGTATCTGTGTGTGAGTGTATCTGTATGTGCATGCTTATTAATTTATATTGATGTGCGTGCATATGGCAGCAAATGACCAATGACTGTCAATTATATTAAATGTGATAAGCGGCCAAGCAAATCAATTGACATTTGTTGCGTATACGCCGCATGTGCTTAAGTTTTTGACTAATGCCCAACAAATACCTCTCGTAGCTGAAATTCTATGCATATTTTAGTAACAGCTTTAAAGCAGCTGAAATTTTCTATGGCCAAGTTTTTTTTTTACAGCACTAACTACTGTTGGCTCATACCCATGTATCATCATTATGGGCTTTAATTTACGACTTGCCTTAGTTGTCGTTTTTATGGTGTGTTTTACATGGACTATAACATTCAGTCAATGTATGTAGGTAGTACAGTATTCTGGCCTGCCAGGTGCTTTGATGACGGTCGCAGCGCTTCGTAAAATCAATAAATCTTAAAAATTCAATAACAGCCGCCGTCGCACGCGAATGCCATTTGCTGGTATGTAGTAGGGTGTAATATATCTCAATTTTAGGGTATCCGTTTGGTAACTATGAATCCCGCTCAATGCCAGTAGCAAGCAGTTTGTATGCCTGAGTGTGGCTTAGCCATGTTTAAAACAAATCAAAGTATTAAATATTTATCAGCGGAAATCCATAGTTTGCAGGTATGCAGCATTGTTGCTTGTAAACAAAACTTTTAATTGGTAGCTTTAAAGCGTTATATACACTACATACACACACACGCACACAGATACACACACACACACACTTAAACACTCACAAGACTTAATAAGCCCTCATCAATGCAAAGAACTTAATGAGTCGGGCGTCTCGTCGCGGCAACAACAACAACAAGTTCCAGAAGTACAACAACCTCCTTAACAATACCAAACACCATGCAAAGTTTTCCTTTTATGTTGGTTCACGGAAAACTTAAAGTGAGTTTCATTCAGCAACAACAACAACAACATCAAGCAACTTCTGCTTCTGCCCTCTCAAAATGGCTGCCACAGCCATCTTGTTTTCGTGCTTTAAAAGCATGCCAAGTAAAGGGCATAATGCAGCAAAAGCAATACAAAAACGACAGGTAAGTAAAACAATGAATTATATAGAAAGAGGCAAGGACTCTGGACAGACTGGACACTTGGACATTGGCATGGCATGGCAACCAAAAATTGGTATGGCAAGTGAGACAGCGCAAAAGCAGCAGCCATTTTCAATATAAAGTCCTTACAAGTATATCAAGTTTTTGCACATTTTTGTAACATTAAACAGGCGCGTGCCTGGAAATATTAAAAAAAAAAAAAACAAAAGAACAAATACTAAATACATAAAATAAAACAAGGGCATAAAGATAAGCAAAAGTATTGGTCTCTATAAAAGAAGTCAAGTTCTTAGCAGTAATGCATGAAAAACCGCACCAGAAGTCAAATGAAAAACTTTGGAGAAAGAAAATGCTGAAAAGACTTATTAATTTTTCTTTTGAATATTGATTGTAATATGCATATGAACTTGATATAAAATTCACTTATTGCCAACACACATTTTTCATATAATTTTTTAGCTACTATTTAAAATTAGTTAATAATTATACAATATATGTTTAACTTACGTAAGATTTTAAGCATTTTTGATTTTATATATATATGTATTCCTAGACTACTGTAGAGCTTAGTGTTGCATTTACGAGTAGTCGCCCCTAGGAGGAGCATAGGGCGGAATTTTAAATCTTAAATAATATCTCATAACGTTGAAATAGGAATAAATTTCTTTAAAAGCATAAAAATTCCGATGGTATGACCAAAAACTCTCAAATTAAAATTCAAAACTCTTAAAATAAGACTACTTATACGTTTTATCTAAAACCTTCTAAGCTTTACGATTTTTATGTTCCAAAAGCAGTTTATCCGTTCTAGAAATTAAAACAATTTATTCCCAAAATGAGCTACAGAAAACTGTTTTCAAGATTGTTGAAAAACAGAAATCAAGTTTTTCTCACGATTTAATATTTCTGGATTAATTTAAGTCTACTCAAAGTGTGATGCAGGGTAAAAAATCTGGTATCTGAACAATGGAGATCTCCGTTTCGCTTTCAGACTGAATTGAGCGGACTGATTCATTCATACATCCATTTTTCATTTATCCATTCCATCATCCATTTATTGTTCATCATTTATTCATTTATGCATTCATTCATTTATGCATTCATTCACTTATTGACTCACCCATTCATTCATTTACTCATTCATGCATTCATTTATTCATTCTTGCATTCATTCATTCATTCATGCATTCATTCATTCGTTCATGCATTCATTCATTTCATTCATTCATTCAGTAAATGATTCCTTCAGTGATTCATACAGTCATTCATTCAGTCATTCATTCATTTATTAATTCATTCATTTAGTCATTCACTTATTCATTCATACATTTATTCATTCTTTCATTCATTCATGCATTCGTTTAATCATTAATTCATTCAGTCATTCATTCATTCATTCATTCATTCATTCATTTATTCATTCATTCATTCATTCATTCATTCATTCATTCATTCATTCATTCATTCATTCATTCATTCATTCATTCATTCATTTATTCATTCATTCATTCATTCAGTTATTTATTCATTCAGTTATTCAGTCATTTACTTATTCATTCATTCATTCAGTCATTCATTTATTCATTCAGTCATTCATTTATTCATTCATTTATTTATTTTAGACAATTCCGCCGCCAAATAGAAGATATGTTAAATCAAAGTTTGTATGAGGAGAATTTGTTTTTCATTATATCTAATTGAAATTTGAGGCATGTGATATATTCAAGAACTAAAAAAAAATATATTTTATAGTTTTGGATAACTTGGCCCACACCCCAATATGGGTTCTTCAATAAATCGACTTGCAATTTGGCATATTTGCCATCTTCTGGGATTAAAAAAAAAAGAGGAGAAACTATTATACAAAAAACATACTCTATATCTTACCATATCCTGGCCAAAGGCACGCATGAGGACGAAATCCTCAAAATAAAAGTAAAAAAACAAATTTTTGCACAGGACTTCTTGGATTTTGGATTTATTTTTTTCGATATTGGTTATATTGGCTATTGGCTTTTCAGTTAATAGGGCTATATCTAATCATCTTTTACATCTTCGCAGAATTGTTTGATACAAAAAAAGATAACTTATAAGAAAAAAATGTGCGAAACCTATTTGGGTAAAACGCATGTCATTGGATAGCATCGGACGAAAAAAAACTTTAATTTTTCAAGCCTGTGATAAGGAGAAGTTTCTTCGGGGATTGCAGGCATACCCTCCCTTTGTCGCAAAGCGTTAGTTAAAGGCGAATAGAGTAACCTTTTTAGCTTTCCCTGCACTCTTTCTTGTCTCCTTTGTTCTTTCCACAGATAATACCAGAAATGGCTTAATAATCTCATCTTAAATACAATCTTATCTTACACTAGTTTACAGGAAAAATGAACCTTGGTATTAAGTTGTTTTTTATAGTAATTTTGGGTCGAGAAACTCGAAAATTACATTCATATTTTTTCTTAAGAACTGTTTTCGGGAATATCTCGGAAGGGCAACATCAATACCTTTCGATCTTATGGTATTTTAGAGATACTCACGAATTATGATCTCATCTTAATTCTAATCGTATCTATAGTTTCTTAGCTGCTTAATTATTGAGGTCTATAGTATATAGTCCAATAGTATTTTATTAGAGTATTCCACTGACAAGGCATTACCCTACATAATTTACCTTTTTCTTACCAAAGAATATCATATTAACGCCACTGTCATATTAACGCCACTGTCCAATGTCCTTAATATTACATAATGGAGCAGTTTTGGCTTCAAAAGGATCAGAGTTCCTAAGGTCCACCATGACTAAGTTTTCTTTCAGAAGACAACAAAATGACTCAAAGCAGAAGCACATAGTACTCGCAGATGTGGTTTCAAAGGAATCAAAATTTCTACTAACCAGTAACCCCGCTACTACAAAATGTACACACAAACATTTTGAAACATTTCGGCGAAAAAGTGAACTCATTTTTAATTTACTACCAATTTTAAGAACAACTCAAATAACAGCTCCTTGTAGGTAGCATAAGAAAACGGAATATTTGGCTATAGAGCATTTTAGATTCGGGAACTCTTTTGCCTTAACATTCACAATCAATATGATGCCTTGTGAACTTGTCATTATTTACAGTATTTTGCGACAAGTGTCCGCCCACAAACAAACACCGAAAAAGACACAAACAAAAAGATGCAGGCACAGACAAATATACATATATATATATATTCAGCGACATTTAAGCAGCTTCGATTGACATCTGAAAGAAATATACCTAGTATATAAAGAGAAACCTACCTACATAGTATATATATGTATATCAGATACCCAAGACAGTCAGACTTGAAGTAGTTAAAGTTTCATTTACATTTAAACAGCGCGTGAAACTTGAGTGCCGCCTGCAACAGGCAGTGCATTAAGAGCGATAAGATACTTTTGTAACTCAATTAAAGTAAAACGCTAAATGTAGCTTGCAAAATAAATTGAAAAAAAAAAAAAACGGCACACGCCTACCGCCCAACGCCCTTCGATAAAGCACGGCATAAACTGTAAGGAAGCGACTGAATGAACTCTAGCAGGTTACTGCCATTGAGTGCCAGTTGGTAAAAACGTTGAACCCTTTTTTTTTTACCCATTTACTGGTTAATATTTTATGAGCCTTTTTATTGTCAATCTATATATAGTAGAGCCAAAAAGCGTATATACTTTATATAAATTTTGTTGTACCCCAATGCCTAACAATTAAACCATTTCCATTTTATAACCATAGCAGAGCCATTAAATAGAATTAAGTCAGCTGGACTTCAGTCTATCTCAGTCACTCACTGTCTCGCTGTCGCACTCTGACTCTGAAGCAGCTCAATGCTCTCTGACGCGAATGTCGAGTGGACATCCGCAAGTGAGAGAGAGAGGATTCGCATTTGAGTGGAGTAGCAATTCAAGAGCTTGCCATAAATCGCTTATCACGCGACATTAAAACAACAAAAAACAGCAGCAGAAGCAACAGAAGCAACTTTGACTTTATGTATGTCAGGAATGTCTCCAAGGGGGGTCTATGGGTTAAATGACTCAACGAAATGCCTTTACGAAATATTTGAGTGATATTTTACAACAAGAAGGCTAAGATTTGAATTGATATTTAAGGTGTATAATACTTACTAAAGATGTTCATAAAAAAATATGAATTTCAATTTCTTATTATTCGTACCGAAATAGAAGGTTATAATATGTTCTACTTTTAGATCAAATTCTCTGTAATCAAGTTGGCTTGCATTACTTGCATTTTGCAAATAACTCGTGGGTTAATTACCTCAATTCATTATTTATTTCTTAATCTTAATATTTAAAAAGACTTTATTCGAAATGCTAATGAGTATTAATAGTAATAACTAGGAGGCTTCGCTGCCTGCGGGCTTCGCTCGCCAACCTGCGGTCTTTTTCATTTAATTCAGATCATCCAGACAATCATTTTTTCCATAATGTTCATCCCATTGCCATGGTACAGTCGGTCCTGCCAGACTTTAAAATATTCTGACACAATGCAGTACGCTGCTCTATCATCATGGAGCATCTCCTCCAGGATGGCTAAAGACTGCCATGATAACCTCCTACTCCTGTCTTCCCTAAACAGAGTCGCGCTATGTTGGGTTCCTGGACACTCAGGAGTGAATAAAAACTCGATCGCTGATGATCTACTAGGAGAGGGTGCCTCCACCCCGACTACATCTCCTGCGCCTTTCTGTGGTATTGGTTCGTCCACAATCAAGACCAATGTAAACAAATGGGCTGCAGGAGAACATAGGAGATTCTGGCTCTCCTTACGGGGGCTGCAACAAGCAAAAGCGCTTGTCAAACCTCTGGATATGATCAAGACAAAAGGTTTTGGCATAGCAAACTTAAAACTCCTGGCAGCATACTTATCTGGACACCACACAGAAAATGGGCCTATCGGATTCTTCAGAGTGTAGACTCTGTCTAGAACACAGACGATGATACCACCAGATATATTCTCTATGACTGTCACATGGGAAGGAACGGATCAGTTCTTTCCATCGTAGATCAATCCCAACAAAAGACCTACTGCTATTCATGCGTAAAACAGAAAGTCCTTTGCATTCATTTATGGGTACGGTACAAAAGATTGTCGCAGTGCCCCACCCCTTTGTGAGGAACTCATGCAGAAAAAAAAAATTCACGTCGCTGCTCTGATTCGCAACTGGAATTGGAACGTTTACAAGGGCTCCTATGATACTGTTCTGTTTTTAATGACTTAATTATCATAAACTTTAGCCGAGGTGATCCTTGTCGTAATTCCCCCTTTCATGATGCATTTAAATGTTTCTTATAAGCTTTCACCAGCAGGATTGCAACGTATCGACTTGACATTGTGCACACCATATGAGGTGTGGTTATCACAGAGTGTAAGTTTCACTTCGATATGTTTACGCATACGAGCACAATCGGTACCACACTAATTTTTTCGTTACCGTTACCGCTGTATAGATGTTAATTGTAATATTTAGAACTCCAGATTTCTGCCAAGTGAGAGCGGGTATTAAGTATCCAAAAAACTCTTCCAGCTGTTCGTGCCGAAAGTGACATGAAATAATTGTACAAAATCATTTGTGTCTACGGAAAAGAATGATCAAGCAAGGTTCTTGGAACCCCAGAAGGATCGTAAGCCGGTATAAATAAGTCGCAAATGGAATAATCACACACGTAAAAGGAGGAGTATTATTTTGACGAAATCATAACTTTAAGATAGGCTAGGTACGCTTAAACCTCTAAGGGCTGAGATGAGTTCCAGGCCTTCGCTCCCGTCGGTTTGTTTGGAAAATGGAAAGGGATGACAGGCTGGGGCTCAACATGACGGCACGTTTGTACGTTATGCATTTCTCAGCCATCTTGAGGCATTTAACAATACAATTATCGATTCCTGTAAATTTAGTAGGCATTTTTTCTCTACTCCAAGCAGATTAAAGGTTCGTCTGCACGGCAAGACTATAGAAGAGCAACTTTAAAGATTGGCGCTGCTGACGATTCATTGAGATATAAACATCACTAATAATCACATACTAGCCATGCTGACCAAAAACATAAAGAGAAGAATCGAAATTCCACTGTTTCTCTACAGGAGATAAAAAGTTTGATAAAAACAGAGATAGAAAGGCTTCATGGGCATGAAACGATAAAGAGAAGAATCCATATTCCACTATTTCCCAACAGCAGACAAAAAGATTGGTAAAAACAGAGATAGAAAGGTTTCATGAGCATGAAAATCCAAAAGCAATAGGCACCTCAAGCGATTTAACGTTTTGGATCTGCCAATTAGATTTTAGGCATACATCATGTTAACATGATTTGTCATAACTTTAAAGAAGATATAAATTATCTTGATCAGTGTATACAGATAGTCTTCGACTTATTGATGAAGACTTAAGGCAACCCCATACGAAAAATTCTATTGGTAACAAAATTATTGCCATCTCTGCGCGGAAGGTGTCTCTTCGAATCTGATACTCGAATGGTAAAGCTCTCCATCAATGTTGCTGGCAATGCCTTCTTCGTTTCCACAATTGGAGGTTACAATTTTATAAAATGCAAAAACATCAGCAACGAATGGGTCTCAGCGATGACATGATCTAGGATCGGAATGCCTGCAGACGAATGCTGAGATCGCATACCCACACCTCAGGAGGAGCACAAGCGAGTCTGAAAAGAGGTAAACAAGGGTTTGGGAGAAGAAGAATTTTGTTTTGTTTATTATCTGAAAGCAGCACCAAAATGAACCTACCAATTTTTAGAAATATTTTGTTTTAGATCTATAATATATGCGCATTTCAGTCTGACGTCTCTTTAACGAATTTCTCTCCATAAAATTTGACCATTTTACGAATTTTTTACTTCTCATATGGAATATTCAAAATTCTGCTTCCATAAGAATTCTATTTATATTTATTGCGTTTTTTTAATCCATGGCACCTTTCGAACCCCCTCAAAAATGTTTTCAGTTACAACCCTGTTGCTTTTTGTACTTGTTATTTTTGTTGGCCCGCAGCAAATGCCAAAAATTGCCGCATATAAAACAAAGCACAAACAAAACAACAACAACCAACAGTAAAGCTACAAAATATAATGGCCACGGAGTTTTAATGTACTACCAGGACAACAACAACACAAACATGGACAAAAAAATACCAGAAAAAGGGAAACCTTGAAAAATGGCAACAGCAGATTAAGCGCATAAAATGAACAGCTTGCAAGGACTTTTTAGCTAAGGGTAAGTCATTGGCATGTTGTTGTTGTTGTTGTGGCAGGCATAGGGGGAGCAGAGGGACGCTGTACTGGCTGCAACTTGAAATTGGATTTTGTGCCACAAAAACCGAAATAAAAATTAAGACATCATCAAAATGCAATTAAAAAGCAGCTAAATAACAAAACAACAAAGACAAGAAAAACGAGCTTAAAATCAGTTTAAGAATTTATTGAAGTACAGTTCGACATTAAAAGGAAATTATATTAGATATAAAAAACAAGAAAAGAAAAACCAGAAAGGTCAGACAGCTGTGCAATGTGCCAAAGACAATACCAAATAGAATTTATTGTTCGTGTCATTATTAAACTTCAAGCTGTCAAAATAAAAATAAAAAAAATAATAATAATAATAAGAACAAAACGATAACAGAAAGCGAAAAATTTGCTTTCGATTTAACAAAGCTGGCATACCCTTTCGGTAACAGAAAAGGTTCTTATGATCGATAATGATTTCAATGTAGAAATTTGATTCAATTGAATTTATCCGTAAGTTCTTTGTTGTGATATAAATGCACAGTACAGCACGTGATTTTTTTTTTTTTTAATATTAAATAAAGGGGGCTTCTCCTACTGCTTGCTTTATGAAGCTATCCCAAGGAGTCTTAGTTCGCCTTTAAAGGTCTAGTTCATAAAAACAACCATTATTTTTAACTAATTACCTTTGTTGCTATTCCCAAATCGAATGGATTGGTAAGCTGAATCAGTGCAAAGAATATTTTGAATAGACATGCGATCGGCATTGATATTACACGAATATCTTTATAACGAATTTTTCCATATTTCGCATTTTTTTCAAGTACAATACTAATTTAAGGAATTCCTGCTTTGGGAATTCTCGGTATAACGAACCTTATGCATCACCTTAAAAATTCCAAATCCTACGAAAATGCCAACACCATAAATATACAAAATTTCATAAAACTCATCTCTAGTTTAACATAGGCATGCAATGTATAACAACTTTAAAACTATCCTGAAGGCCTATGTAGCTCTGGCTACGAGTTATTTATAATTTAAATTTAATTTCTACTTTATAATTATTTGAATAAATAAAACTACTTATGTGATCATTTTATATGGAAATTTCTGCATTGGCAATTTTCTTAATAACGAACCAAAATTTTGCTCCCAATTCCCAACGGACTTCCTTAGGAGAAATACTCGCAGTACGTATGTACCCACTGAATTGGAAGCCCTACCCTTAAAGACTTGTTAAGAAACTTGGGGATCGACCTAGTTAGATCCATTTCAGGAACTACATTTTTTTCCTAAATCGGACTGACTGCTAAATTTCAATCTGAATAAAGGATCTATGCGGTGGCAGAACAGCATCGCCGCATAGCATTATAGAAAATAATAAGTTTTTTTTCATCGTCTCAATCAACGCCACCTTTATAATTTTTTTTTCCCGGCTCCCTCTTTAGCGTCGTGGAGAAATTCATATTTCTCCCTCTAGCGAACAATTTCGGAACTTGGTGTGATCTCATAAATGAAAAATGCGTTTTTGGTATTGGTGAATGCCTCGAAAAGCCATTCATAAAAAGACGAAAGATCAAAAATTCAAAACGAAAACTAGAAAATTTTGCGTCAGAAGAGGTAAAGAAGAGGTAAACATCAAAAGCTCACAACCAAATCAAAAAGGAATGAAAAGGTATGATCCTTCAACAAAAACGAAAATAAAAAGTTGAGGTTAGGTTTAGGTGCAGTTTGGGGCAGAAACTAGGAGATGTATTGAAGATCAGAATCACAATGGTCGAGCTGGCGAGCGAAGAGGGCAATGAGCAAAGCCGTCCTAGTATTACTTATATTATAGTAAGGGTGATTTTTTTGCTATTTGGTTTTTCAACCTGATTGTTCTGAAAGCTCACGCGTGATTCATGACATATGTCAAAGTCAAAAATGCTCAGTTAGCATTGCCGTTTCATCATGGAAAGACTTACGCCCGAACAACGATGCAAATTACTGAATTTTTTTCACCAAAAATCGTGCTCAGTAAAAAATATGTTCAGAGCACTGCGTCCATTTTACGGTCGTAATAATCGACCTTCTGAGCAGGCTATTCAAGCTCTTGTGATCAAATTTCGCACCAATTTTACTTTATTGGACCTTCAACCAACGAATCATCCACGTAAAGTGCGTACTGATGAGAATATTCGGCTGCTTGTGAGGCAAGCCAGTGAATTAATGGATAGACCGTGGAATGTTCTTATATCGGCGTCGTGTCGGCCAGTTGTTGTGTATATGTTATTCGACTACATGGAACATTTTACGCAAGGATCTTGGTTTAAAACCTTACCAAATATAGCTGATGCAAAAACTGAAGCCGAGCGACCAGCCACACCGTCGCGTGTTCTGTGAATGGGCTTTGGAAATGCTAGATGAAGATCCGCTTTTTTATCGAAGAATTGTCTTCAGCGATGAAGCGTCCATTTCACGGTTGGCCTCGAATAGGCTATCGTCAATAAGCAAAATTTCGCGCTAATTTCGAGTGAAGATTCAAACACCAAATCTTCTACAGCATTGCAAGAGCTGCCAATGTATTCACAAATATGAATTGTTTGGTGTAGTTTATGGGCCGGCGGCATTTTTGGAACGTACTTCTTCAAAGACGATGATGGCAACAACGTTACGGTCAATGGAGCTCGCTATCGTCCCATGATATCCAACTTTTTTTTTGCCCAGAACGGAAGAGCTACAACTGGTCAACATGTGGTTTCAACAATATGGCGCGACATGCCATTTGGGTAGCAATTCATCTCCCGTTTTGGTCCTGTAAGTTGACACCGCTCGATTATTTTTAGTCGTGATATATTGGTACATTGGTGGCCGTCGGTGGCGTAGTGGTAGCGTACTCGCCTTACAAACCGAAGGTTGGTGGTTCGAATCCCCGCAGTAGTACTGGTACATTTGCCTAGCCGTGGCATCGCTAGCTCAAAGACGCTATTTTCCCAAGAAAGTCTCTATTAATTCAAGACACCGCCGTTCGGATCCGGCTATAAACTGTAGGTCCCTATTCTCTTCGAACAGTTATTAACAGAGATCCCCAATGCTCCGTCCAGGGGCGACTGACTAAAGGGAAATTTTGTGAAGTCACTTGTCTATACAGACTAATTGTCGCCTTGGAAGACAACATAATTGCTGTTATGTTGGAAAAAGTATGCCAAAATTTGACTACCCGAATGGAGCCACCTAAAACGTACCGCGAGGTCAACATGAAGTAATCTTTAAAAAGTAATTTACAACCTTAAATAAAAAATTTCATACTGTTTTGCACATTTTCGTTGATTTTTTTTTTTAATTTAAAAACCAAACGCTTAAAAAATCACCCTCTATAATTCCTTATTCTATATCAGCTACAATAATTTAACACTCCAGAGCATTTGGTCCAATACCAGAGGCACAGTAATCTCTTATGGCTAGAAGAAAATGAGTGTTTCACGAGCTTAGGCGATGTTTTCAGCGATGTGGTCAAAATGGCTTTATGAGCTATACTGTAATCAAGCCGGAACAGGTCTGATTGATTTTCTAAAAATTACGCGTGCTCTGAGCTTACAATACCTCATGCTTAAGGGGAGGTTCTTTCAAATTTGGTTGAGAAAATCGATTTTGTTTTTTTACAAAAAATGAAAGCTACATATTCGTAGAATATGTGTACGAAAAGATTCGTCGGTGCGATCGATATTTATAGAAATAGAGCGTCTTGAACGCACCTAAATCGCACGTGCTGAGGGACGTTCTAACAACATTAAACGAGTTTTTCTCGGAACCATGTTTGTCATCCGCATTTCAAGCATAGCTCTTGATCTATTGTTCCGATTCCCTTCATTTAAACCATGTTTGAAAGGATATAATTTTTTGTATGCCTTTTTACTTGAAATCACAATAATTTTGTACATGAAAAATATTTATTTAGTGAGAATAACCAACACAAATAAATAATAATAAACTATTCCAAATCTTTAATTATAAAGTGTATAGGAAAAGGATTTTCTTCGATGCAAACGGAATATTTTAAATAGAAAATAAATAGATAGTCTTTTAGGAAAGGTTCTAAATTGAAAAAATTTTAAAATTTTAAAATTTTAAAAAAAAACTGTAAAATTTCATACTTAATATTTGTGGAATTTGTTTATGAAAGTAATTTTCCGATGCGATCGATATTTGTAGAAATATAGCGTCTTGAACGCACCTAAGTCGCGCGCGCTGAGGGACGTTCAGGTGCTATTTCACCGCGGGGTTCTAGATGGTTTTATATGTACGACATACCTTAGCGGTGGGCATGCCAATTGGACTTTTTTGCTGGTGCAAATGTTCTTGATACCATAAGTTACAAAATATCCCAGCTCTACTTCAATCTGCAGTTTCAAGACGTCGATCAAAATCTGAACCGGCCTAAATAACTTTTTTTAAACCAAATATTTGATTGGAAAATACTATTTCCTAAAAAATAATTTTTATACATAAAACTTTTGTTTTTATTTCGTAGTTTAATCGCCTTAAAATAATAATATAATAACAAACTATTCCAAATCGTTAATTATAAAGAATAGAAAGAAAGTGAGAGAATTTCCTCGCATAAAACGGAACATTTTAAATTAAAAAAAAAAAATATAAAGCTTTTTAAAACTTCATAAAATTAAAAAAAAAAATTTTTAATTTTAAAAATATTAAAAAAACGAGACAACGCGCTAAAATTCCGTACGTTAATAATTTTTGGTTATGAAGGAGGGGTCTAAGCCTTCTACCTGCGTACAACATTGAAAATTAAATTCCCTTTGAAAATATAGGTTCAGGTAAAAAAACCTTCCTTAATACTCAGTTGACAATAACTCGATAAGTAATCGACTGTGTATAAAGTTGTAACGATTACGTTTCGTTGAAGAAAGTATTAAAAACTGAAAACATAACTCAAAAACAATGTATGTATATCTATTTATTTTTACGCTGCAAACTTTATAAGCAACCTAAAAGACACTTACGTAAGGACATCAAATAAAAGCAATATTGAGTGAGCAATGTGACACTCTCCGGACTGGAAAAGCGTGTGGATAAACTTCAGCAAGCAGCTGTCAAGTGTTGTTAAAAAAAAAAAAAAAAATGATTAAAAGGACGCTTAAAGCAATTTGTCATAAATTGAATTAAAGCTAAGCAATATTTAAAAATATTTCTAAGCAAAAAAATTGAGAAGAAAAAAATCGAGAACGTATTTGACTCATTTGCGCGTGATGTTTGGTTGTTTGTTATTTCTATATGTATAAATTTTTTTTTTTGTGTTGCCAGTGTTGAAAATCGCTTGCATACCCCAGAGACATAACTGTAATTACACGAGCATACAAGAGAATGACTTGCTATGTCTCTGTGTGTGTGTGTGTGTGTGTGTGTGGCAATGCGCCGTAGTGAAGCGTCTGCAGCGCTGCTGCGGAAATGCCTCAAGCTGCATGTCGGTAAATCGAAAAAAAATAAATTAAAAAACGAACCATGAAATAAGGAAATTTATCAGCAAGCAAGCAACTCAGCACAAAAGCCCAGCCAGGCAGCCCGGCTTAGAAATGCATGTTGATGGAAAAAAATGGGCATGGTCTTGCCCTTGTCGCTGTTAAGCTAAGGCATGGTCTCTCCTCTCTCTGCCTGCTGCTGTATGCTGCCGCCAGGTTAGCGCCATTTAATTTCTCAAGTTGGCTCTAATCAAAAGAATTTTTATCGCCCTGACAACCTACAAAGCGACAAGAAACGGCAGCGACAGAGAGCGACAGCCGTACCATACCAGACGCTATCGCAGTTGTTGGCATCGTCTCGATGCAGTTGACATTGCGGATGCAGTTGCTCTGGTTCACTCGGTTCAGTCTTTAGTCTTTGGTCTGCTGCTCCGGCTGCTGCTTTGACAGTTTTTATACAGTAGACTCCGCTGAAGAAAATGAAGCAACAACAGAGAACCGTTGACAGCGCAGCAGAAAAAAATGTTAAAGAGAACTAAAAAAATATTGAATTGAATTTTAAATACTCTAGCAGGTGCAATAAAATATCGGAAACGAGCATTTAATACCATATAGTAAACATGTCAGTTGCTGCCGTGCTTCATGAAACATTTATTTTACTTATAGAATATTTGCGTGCATGCGATGCATATCAAATTGTCATTTTAGAAACCGCATAAGTCAAGCCTTTTCCAAACAAACAATTTTTGTGGCTAACCAGGCTACTAAAATATGAAAATTTTCATGTTTAAATTAAATAAAATAAAATTTTAAATCAGATGTTATGACCATTTAATTTGTTTATTTTATTTTAAGCATGATTTTAATTTCGAAAGTATTTTACGCAAATTTGTTGAGCCTCTACTGGAAAATTTTGCACGATTAAGTAGACTGACTTTAGGGGCACACTGTTTTGGGTACAGCGTAAATGCAACACAGGTTTTTAAATATATAGTTCCACGCAAAAGAACTAGTTCAAGCTGACAATTGAAACGCATCAAATTGGAACCTCTCAAACAATTAATACTGCTTTGCTTCAAAGTATCCTTCAGTTGGGCGCAGGCCTTAATAAGTCATGAAATCATGCCTGAATTTTCAGTACCAGCCATGAATCTACATATTCATTTAGCACATGCATGTCCTAGGCGTTCAGTCCTGAAGTTTAGCCGTAACAATCAGCTATGCATTGATTGCTGATTGACTTTGAAAAGTCATACCTGAAATCACAGGTGAATTTTTTTAAATTGATTTATATTTAAAAGTAAGGTCTGAAATCACAAGTGATTAATTAATACACTGGAACAAATATTGTTCAAATATTTTTAAAAAAAATTGTATAATTAATTTTAATTTAATATTATAACTTACAGTGGCTTGTATGCAGCCCTAAAATTCCGATTTTTTTGCAACTGCATTACATTAGGCAGCTGTGATTCCGCAGTGCCAGAGTCCGCTTTAACTAGTATTGATTCTAAAATCAAAATATATTTTATTTTTAAAATCTACCTACCTTTTTGACCTTACAAGAAAGAGGTATAAATTTGCTTAAATCCTGTCAAGGCAGTCGTTTTTTTTGGACGCCGTCACTGTTAGAATCCAAGACAAAGGCATCACTTGATTTTTTTTTGTCTTTCCTACAAATACGCTCAAATTTTTTCATAATTCCTATTTTTCAAAGTTAGCCGAAACTTGCGTAGTTGTCTTTTGCTCCATATTGACAACTGATATAGACAGATACATTTTTGTATGTGTCCTAGTTTTCCTTACAAAGCTATGGGCGTTCGCTTCCTTTTCATGCGTGAATTCAGGGCAGAATTTCTCAGGCACTCGCAGCTTGTGCTGTTAAATTTGAAATAGGTTAAGAATTGATATGTTAACCTGTTTCCTAAAAATTAATAACTAAAATTTTTTTAATGGCCATAATTTCTAAGCGACGAAACAAATTTATTTCTATTTTTGAATGAGTAGCTTCGAGAACTAGCTATGTATACTAAGTGCAAATGCAAAGAAATTTGGAAAAAGATTACTTTTTTATACTAAATATAAAGGATTAAAAGAAGCTAGAGCAATAAAAAACGCATTTTCCGAGTCTGTGACGTCGTCGTTATAATTTTTACTAATTAATAGATCCGTACACCCGTCGATGATAGTAATTTTTGCAAAGTAAACTAATAGCCTGCCCTAACCCCTTTCCCTTGTAAAAGAGTTTTTTAAAAATAAAACGATGAAAAAATAACTTTTAAACGATTGATACTTGCAGGAGAACTATCTGCCAAAAATTAAATTTGCTTCATCTAGGTATCCTCAATTGGCTAACTTCAGTGTAATTCCAAAAACTTCAGCTGCATTAAAATGGCTTATTGAGTAGCTGCCATAGAGATCTTCTTGACAGACAACTTGGCCTAATAACGCTTCAAAATCAGCTTAATTAATGGATGCAGCTCATCACACATCACGCACACACTGCATGCCAAAGTAACAAAGACCACCTAAAGGGTACATAAAATGAATGCTGTGACAGGTTTGCGCTCAGATGACGTAGACGACGATGACTGCAACAACTATGGCTATGAAGACGCTGACGGCGACATTGGCGACAAGTTGCATGCAGCACGCTGCTGTCATTCAGGTGGCACGAGCCAAACAGAAGAAGCTACAGCAGCAGAGGCAGCATAGTGAAATGAATGAATGTTGCATAGATGGCATGGCTGTGGCAGTGTTAGAGCAGCGGAGCAGGGCATCCATGTGACGGCATGTGAAGTGTGTGTGTCACAAACATGACAAGCGCTGTCAGCCAACTGACGACCTAAGTAAATCATTTGGCCAGGCTAGAGCCGTAGCTATTCATTTTTTTTTGCGTTTTTCTTTACGCTTTTGTCCTTTTTTTCTATTTTTACGCTCCTTTTTTGTGCCCTTTTTGCTTTGCTTTGCTTGTTGTTCTTGCCGGCAACTAATTAAATTAGCCAAAATGCACGTAGCGAAAATTTGCGCCGATTTACGCCACAGCCTTTGACTGCTTTTTAGCAAATATTTTTACACATTGGAAAGCGCGCTGCGGCTTAAAACATAAATACGGGCTAAAACAACAACTAGGGACAAGAAGACGACGACGACGACGACGACGCCGCCGCCATTCACTTCCGCTTCCGTGCCGGAAACCATTTTGACGCGAACCTCAAACTCAACGCAAAAACAGGCGAACGAACTCAATATACAAGTATTTCTCATTTGCAGCGCATTTCGCTTGAATTTTGCATTAGCTGCACAACCGCTTGGTGGCGGATGGTGCGGGTAGCGCTAAGTGCGCGCTCGTTTGAAATAAATATGCCGCAAAGCAAACAAACAAACAAACAAACAATCAAGCAAACAGGCAAACAAACATACAAGCAACATCAAGCAACCGCAGTCGTCCAAGCAACCCAAAGCAAGGAGTCAGCTAAAGCAGCAGCGTCCGTCGGCAGCTCCTTTGGCTCAGCTCCTTGTTGTCGTAGTAAGCCATTCACTGAGTGTTATTTTTTTCTGCTTTTTTTTTTTTTTTTGATTTTCTGTGCAGCTTTGACTGCCTGCTGATGGCCTCGCTTCCGTAAACAGTCGCCATTGCGCCGCCATTTGCAATTCAATTGTAGAGAGCGCCACCTTTTGGCACACAGCGGAAATCGCTTACTACGCTAAGCTGCCACAAAATGTAGCATATACTGCCAAGGGGGAAGCCAAAAAGGTTTTTGGTTTTGACTTCAAAATTGCACAATAAAATAAAAATAGAGTGCAGTAAATGCCAAGATGATATGTATATATATATCAGTAGTGAGAATGGACTTTAGCAGCATCATTAGGCCAATCGCTATGCTTTCTCCCGCTCTGTGAGATGCAAGTCAATTAAGTGGCAACTGGCTGATGGCAACAAAGCAAACAATCAAGCAATGAACTCTGCATAAATCGCGCTCAAGTGAATTTTTCAAGCAAATCTGCAAAAGCAAATTGAGCCAATTCTGTATAAATACTCCTGCCAGCAGCGAGAGAGGGTGGTACAATGAGTTTTGAGTGCAGAGTTGCTGCAATAAAAAAAATGGCAAGATGCAAAGCTTGAAGATCCTGAAGAGCGCGCTGGCAAGATGAGAGGCGGCAAAAGTGCCATAAAAATGTGTATTAAAATGAGTAAAACATTTATTTGCATAAAGTCAGTCAGTTTGCTTGCATTTGAGAGTGCAAAAGAGAGCAAAATAGAGAGTGCAAATGCGTGCAACAAAAGTAGAACAGGGGCGCCACTGCAACTAGGGTTTTTGGTGGGCGGGAGGGCGAGGGATTGCGTAGCAAAAACTATTTCAAGTGGCAAAAGTTTTTAGCTGCGTACACTTTTAGCTGAGCTCGAGTATGCACTCGAGTCACGCATAAGTTTGCCAAGAAGCAGCTACCAGCAGTGGTAACAGTGAGTGGGGGGTGTTTGTATGCCAACAAATGACAGCCAGCAGAGAACAGAAGTAAATTGCAAGTTAAGCCAAAAGGACACGCACACACATCATGAGTGCGTGTGCTGGGAATACTTCAAATGTTTCATATCTTAGTTATCAGGCGCGCGCTGGCTATGTAAGCTAGAAGGCCAACCAAACATCGACTACTCTAGTCAGTAGTCATTCATCCATTCATCCAACTATCCATCTAACCGCTGAATCTCAACCAAAATGAAATGGCAATGGCGCCCACAAAATGAAAACACACGCAATCAATTTTGTTTACCCCTGCAGCAGCTTACATGCATATGTATACGTGTATCCTTGTGTGTGTGCAGCCATTTTCAATGAACTC
The DNA here is from genome assembly GCA_018150985.1 of Chymomyza costata. Lineage (NCBI taxonomy): Eukaryota > Metazoa > Arthropoda > Insecta > Diptera > Drosophilidae > Chymomyza > Chymomyza costata. The sequence continues at coordinate 171,800 of JAECWU010000555.1, read as the reverse complement.
AAAGCGCGTCAAGATGCCTGCCACAGTTCCCACTCTCCGGCTGTTGTTACTGCTACACCAGCTCTGCAGGCCAACGGCGATTAACTCAAGTCAAACATTGAGTGATTGTTTTTTGCTCTAGCCTGTAAAGGGTTTGGGGTTACAGCACCAGCAACAAAAACCCAACTTTATGACGCCGAAAGCGCAATACGCTGCTGGAATATGTTTCATTTCAGTTGCTGGAACTGCTTTCATTTCATTTTGTACTTGATTATCTTGCAACTTTTGTTAATAAAGGGTGGGCCATCTGTTGGTTTGGTTGTTAAACACTCATAATTCGGAACATAGCCGTACCAAGTGGATGGCTCTTCGACTTGCTCGGAAGAGCAAGATGCTTACAAGATTCAAATGACGCAACAATTGAAGCCCACGGATCATTATCAGCGTCGCTTATTCGATCAATGAATGCGAGAACAGCCAGATGAGTTTCCATCAAAAATCATCTTCAGCGATGAAGGCCATTGCCGCATCTGGGGAGCTGGAAGTCCAAGGGAGTATCACGAGAATCCACTTCATCCACAAGAAACCACTGTTTGGTGCGGATTCTGGGCAGGCGGAATCATTGGTCCGTACTTCTATGAAGATGAGGCCAGCCAGCCGGTCCCCTAACCGCCAACTTTTTATAGCCCAAAATTGATGGTATGGATGCGACCGAGCTATGGTTCCAACAAAATTGCGTTACATGTCATACAACTCGTGGCAAGTTCGGCGGGTTAGTTCGCGTAATAACGATCACACCGATCTCCGGCTAAATCGTGTGATTTGACCACGTTGGACTATTTTCTTTGGGGTTTTTTGAAAGGCAAATTGTATTTCAATAGGCCAGCACAATTCGCGAGCTCTATAACAACATTGGACTCGTTTTCAGGAAGAAGTTATCGAAAATAATGATGTTTACATACGGGCCTGTAGAGCCAGACGTGGCGGCCATTTGAGCGAAATCATTTTTCAAATCTCTACTAACTCAAAACACCCCTGTTCGGACTCGGCTATAAGCTATAGGTCCCTGTTCTCTTCGAACAGTAATTAATAGAGCTCCCCATGCTTTCCCTAGGGGCGACTGACAATTTAGTCAATCAGGGAAATTATTATTTTTTCATATATAAATGAAAAGTTTCAAACTTGCATTTGGTATTATATATAAATACATTGGCCCAATTTTGATGGAAAATATGCGAATAAAATGCAATTAACAAACAAAGCAACAAATGACTCACCCCATATTTAGATAAAAATTATTTCAGGAACAGAAAGATTTTAATGTTGACCTTTAATTATTTACTTTAATTTACTTTTGATATGTCTTAAGGAAATGCGCAGTTTTCGGAGCATAAAAGGGTGCCTCACAGCAAAAGGATCATTTAGTTCGTAGGCTAGTATCTCTGTTTGTCCGCAAAGATCTTACTGAGAAAAAAAATATGCTACAGTTGAGGCGCTGCCCAAGGGTGGAACATTCTGCGTCCTTTTTCCCGAAAGAAATATATTCCTGTATATTAATGCAACTTTAGTATTTTCCTCCAAACTGCTTCTATGCAGTATACAAGCAGTTTCTATGCAGTACACAAGCAGTTTCCAAAACGGTCTTTTGCCGAGAGTTTTTTAGTGAACGTTCGCTCAAAGTGTCTCGACGTAAGTGTTATTGTGAGAAGCGAAACGAAAAAAGTGTTCGGCTCAGTGATGGACCGTTTTTGTTTAATTTTTTCTGTTTTGTACTTGAGCCGACCGCATTGGTTGACAGTTTTTTGCGAGCTCTGATTAAAACTAACTAACTTTCTTACAAAGAGAGCATTTCATCTTAAAATCATAGTAATCATTCTCAAGTTAAGAGTTTCTGTCGTAGAAGCTATCTACAATCAAGCACAATTATTCATCAAAACATTATAAACACTTTCATATATAGAACTTCAGTCTACAAAAGAACGAACTTGAAAGTAGCAATAACAAAAAAGTCGTTCTTGGAGTACTTTTGACTCGGCAAATTCTTGTTTTAAGCCCAAAATGATCGCTATGAGCGCAAAATTTGTCAAAAAAAAAACAGCTGCTAGCTGGCAACTTGTAACATGCAACATGCAACTAGCAGCTAGCAGTAGTTGTTAACTGGCTAAAAGAAGTTGAACCTGTCTGATGGATGTGAAACTTTAAAGTAAAAATCATGCTGCGTATACATATATATATAGCAGTAAGCACATACTACTATATAATATACGTGCCAACGCAACTCGTCAACATTGATGGAAATGGCAATGCCAGCAACTGGCAGGATTTCCGCATCCGACAGATAAAAATAAATTCAGAAATTGCTACCGCTTCTTCAGCTCCTGCTACTACACTTTACACCCTCTGTCTTACAATCTCCCTCTGACTACTCTTCACCCCTGCTAAATCAAAATCTATGCAGAGCAGTGCGTCTGACTGCTAGGACGACAACTCGCGCACTCAAGAAACTTTTTCCTCAAGTGTCGCGAGCTTTAAGACTTTGCCAATGCCTCCCCCAAAAGCCGCACCCCCAAGGGTTGACAACTAATCCCAACTCGTTGCGATACGATTCAATTCGATTTGCGTCGCCTCAACTTAGCTCAGAGTCTCTTAGATTGCGCTGCGTGTTTGTTTGTTTGTTTGTATCTATAAGTACGCGTTTGTATCTGTGTGCATCTGTATCTCTCTGTGCGTGTATGTGTGCATGTTTGTGATTCTTTTTTTTTACACAAGTCAAAGCAAATTCGATTGAAAATGGCATTGACTTGCTGGGCTTCTGAGCCTATAAGGAAATAACGCCGCCTAAACATAAATCGTCATTTTTTTGTTTCCTTTAAATTTAGCTTAAGATCTGACACAAAGGATTTATGTTTATTGAGCAAAGCAGTCTCTTGCTGTATTTCAAAACTTTACCTTGACAACCTACTGAGGCATTTAATTTCTTTAAAATCTTTTATTGCAAACTTTATACTTAAAAATAATTAAATTGTTTACAATCAAATTAGTCAATCACTTCAAAGTGCCTTGAGTTCCAGAATTGGCATAAAAACAAGACATTAAAGAAATTACAACTTTAAGATAGATTTTTTAAAGCGCTATACGTTATGTAAAGAAAAACATTTACTGAGCCAATTCATTAAAGGCTAGAGCTGACTGGACCCTGAATTATAAATTATTTTAGTTCCTGAACAAATAAACGGGGTTGTTTTAATTAAGATTTATGTTCTAACGATAAAATTACATAAAGGTCAGAATAAGTAAAGAGGAAAAACTGAAAAAAAGAATGCTCACCAATAAAGCTCAGAGAACCTTTGTAATTTTTTATTTTTTTTTTAATTTTAATAATAATAAGGATTTTCACTTTCTATAGAAAAGTATTCGATGACATTTTATAACCGAGAGACTATTTCGCTGTGGAAATTATCGAAATCAGCTAAAAGGGAACTTTTTACCTTTAAAGAAAATTATCGGCATAATTTTTTTAATGTTGTTTAATGTTGAAAGATTAATAAATTCGCAAAGAAAGTATTTTTGTGTATGGAAATTATTTTTATAAGAATTTTTAGGTTACTGTGCAGCTACCCTAGTGTCATTTGTGTTACTCTCAGCTATGGATACAGGAATGGAAAGCATTTCCCATTCATTATATCTTCACTGAAACAAAATCGAGAAAACAAGAAATCGCTGTGTCAAAAGTTTACCAAAAGAGATATTTTCTAGAGTAAAAAAAGCGTTTCTTTGTAGTCAGAAATTGAGAAGACTTGAGAATTTGGGAATATTCAGAATGATTTTAAAAACAATTGCGCTTTATTGTAGATAGCTTCTAAGGCAAAAATTATTATTAATTAATTATTTTTAAATTTTGAGTATGTTTAGAATCACTTTTAGAAGAAGTTAAAGACCATTTCGTGCTAAGCGAATTTTATTCTTAATTTAAGGAAAATGGAGAATGAAAAGTTCTTATAATTCTAAAATTCGAACATTGTTTCATTTCATTTCATTCCAATAAATTTCATTTTTTTAATTTCATTTCACGTAATTTCATTTAATTTCAATTTATTACATTAATTTCATTTCGTTTTATTTCGTTTATCATCATTTCAATTTTTTATTTATTTATTTATTTAATGGTTACAAATTAGCTTAAAAACTAAAGGTAACTTGGTTCAAGCCCTGGCAACTTAGGCCATCGGCTATATTTCAATTTTTAAATTTCAATTTTTAAATTTAAATTTTATTCCCTTTTACTTAATTTTATTTTATTTTATTTGAAAGCAATTCCAAGCTGTCCACGTAGAATTAATGTTTTGAAGACTCTTTTTCGATCGTCTGGCGGCGACCAGTTGGTTCTTTTAGTCGCTGTTGGGTCAAGTTAGTGATGTGAAGAATAAAACCCGTGCACGTCGCTCAAGAACAACTGAGAATATTGCTGCTGTAGCCCAAAGTGTTGAAGAAAACCCAGGTTTGTCCATTCCTCGTCGTTCTTTGGAATTGGGCATTCCACAAACGTCATTACACCGTATTTTGCACAAAGACTTGGGTCTTAAGGCTTATAAAGTTCAGTTAACACAAGAACTCAAGCCGGCCGATCATCAACAACGTCGTGTCTTTGCTGATTGGGTCCTTGAAATGCATGAAAATTATCCGGAACTCCATTGAAAAATCATCTTGACTGATGAGGCCCATATCCACCTCGGTGGCTACGTCAACAAGCAAAATTTTCGCATCTGGGGCTCGGAAAACCCAAGAGTTATTGTTGAGAAGCCTCTCCAGCCTCAACGTGTGACTGTTTGGTGCGGTTTATGGTTCGGCGGGGTCATTAGACCTTACTTTTTCGAAAATGAGGTTGGATCAACAGTAATTTTTTATCGTCGGAGTTGGATGGTATCGATCTGGACAACGTTTACTTTCAACAAGACGGCGCTACGTACCACACAAGCAACGAAACCATTGCTCTTTTACGGGAAGAGTTTCCGGACCGTGTTATCTCTCGAAGAGGTGATCACAATTGGCCACCGAGATCTTGTGGTTTAACACCTTGCGACTTCTTCCTTTGGGGCCACGTGAAAGATAAGATCTACGCCAACAGCCCAGCATCGATTTAAGATCTCAAAGATAGAATACGTGAGGCTATCGAGGACATAGGGCAGCCACTTTGCGATTTGGTTATGGAAAATTTCATGAAAAGGATATGGTCCTGTAAGCGTGGTCGTGGTGGCCATTTGGCTGATGTTTTTTTTCATTATTACCGGCATACCTTCCTCTTTATTATGAAATAAACATCCGATCATTTATCTCAAAAAATGGCATTTTTCTTTGACCAAAATAACACCTTTTATTGGAAAACCCTATACTTTTCTCCGCTCATCAAGCTTGAAGCTCCGACTGGAATCCTTGTATAGTTTAGGTAGTCATATATGGCCGCACATTCTGTGCAAGTTCTATAAACATACGAGGTTTTGGCGCCTTGTTTGGAATTCAAAGTTGCCATTCTTTTTCATTGACATCCCTCTAGTACGGCTGCTGGCTATTGTCACCCAGTAAGTACTTACATCGTTTGTCACAAGTAGCTACTTACTTTACAAACCCCTGGTAGAACGCGAGGTAAACGGTCGACGACCGAATTATGACAAACAACAAACGCAAAGCGAATAAAGAAGAAAAAACAGCAATTCTCCTCCTTTTCTTAATACGGGAATATAAAGTAAGGAGAATTTTTAGCAACTCTGTGTGTATTCTGCGTATTCGTCGCGACTATAATTTACAGAAACAAATGTATGACAATTCGTGAATGTTCTGGAATTTCGTTTGGACCGCCGTCAAGTGGCACGTCTTGCAAGGAAACGAAAGCAGTCTATGAAGAAATAATCGGTAAGCTTATTAAATTAAAAGCCAATGCATATTTTCGGCGCTTAAATTAAAATTTTATAATTTCAAATGCAATTGAAAATGGAACCGGACCGTCAGAAGTCAACCTTAAAAAGGACCTCCAGCTCCAAAAAAAAAACCCATTTTTAACTAAAAACAATCATTAAATAAAAAAATTATAAATGTTGATGAAAATAATTATGAAATATTACAAAATAATATTAAAATATATGTGTGTTTTTAATTTTAATGAATTCAGTAGGTATAAAATACTGGCGACTACTACGCTGTCTACCGGTAACCGAAGGCGTCAGTAGCGATGCCGCTGTCTACTGGTAAACAAAGGCGTAAGTAGCGATGCTGCTGTCTACTGGTAAACGGGGTGGTGGTGATTGCCTACCGCCTATGACATTTGTTAATAAGATGGAAATTAAAAGTTAAATAGCAAGGTAAGTACTGGTCATTACCTTGTGCCTACTGAAATCGCTAGTTCTGCACTACCCACCCGTACTAGAGGGTAGGTATAAAATTGTGGCGACTGGTACGCTTTACTAGTGTACAACTGCGTAAGAAGCGATGCCGATGTCTACCGGTAACCGAAGGCGTCAGTAGCGATGCCGCTGTCTACTGGTAAACGAAGACGTAAGTAGTGATTCTGCTGTCTACTGGTAAACGGGGTAGTGGCGATTGCCTACCGCCTATGACATTTGTTAATAAGATGGAAATGAAGAGGTAAATAACAAGGTAAGTACTGGTCATTACCTGTGCCTTCTGAAATCGCTAGTTCTGCACCTCCCACCCGTACTAGAGGGTATGTTCTTACTAATTCGCCTGTAACAAGCGTATTTTCTAAATAAAAAAATATTGTTAATTTCGAGATGTCTGTCTCTTCATGAAAAATCAAAAGCGAATCCCAGTAACTTCCTATAAAACACCTACGTCATTAAAGCTACCTTTTTTAAGTTTACAATCAAGCAACATCAGTGATTCCGTTCCTAATGTTTTGTTAGTTCCAAGCTGCGTTTGAATCAATTTAATCTAGAACCTTAACAAGAAAACCATTTCATATTCTGAGTAGATGTGAGTTTTCTATACCTATCTGCTTAGCTCGTAACTGCTCATTTAACTGCTTTAAAAAAAAAACCCACACAAAAAAGTTAAAAATTCTTAAATAAAAAAAAACAACAAATCTCAACTCAAAACCAAACTTTTAACACATTTATTAAAATGGGTTCATAACCTAAACTCTCAGTCCTCGGCTCAGATTTTGGCACAAAATTTAAAAACTTTGTTGCCTAAATATAAACTCGCTCTGTCAACAAACTGACATCCGTCGTTCAACATCCATCAAAAAATTTGTTGGTGCCATGTTGACCAAGCTTCTGGAATGGCACATCCTACGCCATTATTTCAATTTAGCTGCTGCTACAAAATTAACATCAATTAGAAGCCATACAAAATTAATGTCAATCAGGCAAAAGCAACAACCAACAGCAACAAAAGCAACAGATACAACAAAGGCAACATCTAGTACAACAAACAATCGCAGCTAAAACTTAATTTTGCTGTCAAAAACAAAGCTCAAATGAAAATAGAAAAATATTTGCGCTTCACTTTCCTAAGTAAGTCGCATGTCATATTGAAGTATCGAGTATTGAGTACTGAAGTGGGCGACGTCGATAGCTCAACTTATGAATACTCAAGTGAAAAGCTCTATATAGTTTGCGAAGATGGGCGACGCGATAAGCAAACAGGGGGCGGAGACCCTTGTGTGGGCGAAGCGCTGTGTATTCTACTACTTGCAGTTTGCTGATTGCGCTTATGATAAATGAAACTGTTAGTTGAGAGAGCCGAGGCCAAGAACCAAGAGTTGGTAAAAACGTATACATTAATCATAGCATACTTATCGGGGCTGTAGCATAATTGGATGTCATTGGAAGTTGTTTTTAGCGAAGGCGTAGCGTATGTATACTTACAAGTACTAGAGCCAAGCCAGTATATATGTGCAGGCATTAAATTGTGGCATTTGGCTTTTGAACTTTAACTTGCCACGAGTTGGTAATAGAGAAAATATATATACAGTTTTGGTGGTTCGCAAGTTTTAAGTGAAGCAGGTTTAGTTGCGTGTAGTTGCATTAATTGCCCGAAATGTAAAGTTACTGCCAAAGAATATAAATGTTTTAAAGTTTTTAACCATCATAGGCTATTAATTGAAAAAATTTCAGGAAATTCATTCCTAGATAGATAACAACATTATTCTATCGTCTTAATATAACGATACGTCTTCGAGACGAACGATGATATTAACGTGCTTAAAGCAAATAACAATTTGTATATAAATGTAACGATACGTCTTAGAGACGAATGATGATATTTACGTGCTTAAAGGAAAAAAATATAAGGAAGATAGATAGATAAACATATATCGGCGAAAATAAGTGAAACCTCTCCGATTATTATGATTTTTATATATGTGGTAGACCTACTAGCCAAACCACGCCAAATTTTTTTCCGAAATTCCGATTATTTATTTGCTTTATTAAAGCTGAATCTAGTGCCTATTTTTATTATACGAAAATAAGATAAAGCTAAATATCTTTTTAACTAAAACATGGAAATTTATTAATTTAGTGCATAATAATTGGGATATAATAGATTTATAAGAAGGAAAACCAGAAAAATTGTAATATGCAATGAATTTGCTACCTTAAAAAAACTACATATACGGCTATTAAGCCTAAAAGCAACAAATTTTCGTTCTTTAATAATACCCTTGTGTTAAATCAAACTAATTAGACAGAAAAAAAATCTCAAAGAAGTTGCACTTAGAGTTTCAAAGTTTTTGCGACATTTGAAAGACACTGTCATGGACTTGCAATCAATTATTGAGGAACAAAAATTTAAAAAATCACACTAATGTTAACGACACGTCTATGCGACGTGTTTCCTGTGCTTTTGTTAAAATTAATTTAACCAAACGCTGTAAAACAAAAACTATCGATAAGCTGATTGACTTGACTGAACATACTGTGAGGGAGAAGTTTATAATGGGAAAAATCATGAGAAAGTGAGTAACAAAATTTAAGCACAGATGAGCGAAATCTTTTTAGGGCCGGAGACACTGCCAAAGAACACAAAACCATTAAATTTTAACACATATCCATCAACAGCGTCTTGGAATCAATAAATTAAGGGTTTATTTAAAAAATAAACAAACCAGTTGATTCAATCATTGTCTGATCTTGCCTATCCCTCCGACACTCCTAATTATATGGTACTCCTAATTATATCCAAGATCGACAAATGACTCTTATGAACTACCCTCTAAGAGAACTGTTCACTTAAAGCGCAATCGACAAAGGCTGGAAAGATCAAGCATGCCATCCTCTTGGCATATTACAAAAGTGAGTTGGGACACACACTCTACCAAATCCCTGTCGAATTTTTGCCACCAGTCTTGGCGGAAGTTCGTTAAAGGCCCTTTAACAGCAACCCAGACTTCGTCGTGATTAAAAGGCGCTAGATAAAGAACGTGAGGAACTCCACACCGGCGGAAGCATTGATCCACCATTGAATTTTCAATACATCAGCCACCATCTTATATCAGAGTTCCCTCATCATCTCCGCAGAAAGACTCCCGGTTAGTGGATTTTTGATTCTGACGCTTAATTAAAAATAAAACTTTCTACCATTATTCCTAATATTATACAACACTACACGCGCACGCGCTCTCCTGGACGACTTAAATATTGGCTCTAATATTTTCTCAACTTCCGATACAAAAGCATGCAGGGTCCCCCTTTAGACCGCATTCTTTACTGCAGCGACTTCGTAAGACACCTTCTTCCTATCTCCGATGAACGGGAAGAGCCAGTCACATAGTGACTGACTTGGTGGAGAGCGGATGATAATAGAGCCACCAAAAAAAAAAAAGGATTTCCGGCTTTAAAGATCTTGTTTCGACCTTGTTCCTTAATTCAAATCGATGGTACAAAAAACCCCCAGAAAGCCAAGGTTCCAACATAGCCTCCAAAAAATTTTTAAAAAGTCGGGTCCGAGTGCACGTCGTAGTTTATGGAACGTTTTAAGGGCATCCGAATCAAAGGTCTAAGAAAATCCCAGCACGACAGGGTTTCGACGTTTTCAGGCTACAACAGACCTGAGTTTTTTGGACTCCGGATATGGATTCAACGAACCCAAAAGCTGAGAGTCAACATGGTCTGACATTCGAATCAGAAATTCAACTTTTTTGAGTGGCTATACTGCCAAATCCTTGCGTTGCGTTGAGAGCCAGAGGAAAGCGAAGAGTAGGTGATAGGTTTAAGGTGTAATTCATAATACTATAATTTATATGAATAGGAAAAATATGCTTCCAAATCAGGCAGTATAACGTTTGAAAGGGAAAAAGGAGTTATTTCTAGTGAGATATACAGATATACCTCTTACTTAGGAGAACAAAAAAAAACATTTTTATACCATGTCCCATAATATGTATGTAAGTATAATTATATGTATGTATAACCTTTGTGGAACTCGAAAATAAATGTAACTCAAAGAAGTTGACGTTGGAGATCTCCCAAAATTATCTAGAGTGAAATCAGGATGACTAAAGAAGTCGGTATAGATAAAGGCATCTCTCTAGCTATCCATCCGTATTAACACCTGGATATCAGAGAGATAAAGCAACAAAGCTTAAAAACAAAATACACACTTAAAATTAGGGGGAGTGAGCCCCCATCATTAATTAAGATCATCATAAATTGATTGCGAGCCAGCCAGGTAATCTCTTGAATATCGGCATGCGGAAATATGTTGGCGAAAATAAAATATTTCTGAATGGCTTAGACCAATGCTCTTAGTTGTCTATAGAAGATTTATCTTCCATGATTGTGGCACAAAAAAAAAAAAACACTCTGAAATCATTTTTATTCAAATCGCTTAGAAAGATTAAAAGCACATGGGCAAAAGTGATGCGCGGATATGCGGATTTAGTGACACCAAGTTGACCTTGTGAGTTATATCTCAGTCAAGCGCATTAAATTAAGCCCTCTTCGGTTGTCTAGCAAAATTGAGCTTAAATCTATTTAAACTTTAGAAATTTTAACTTAAAACATTGCTTAGTGTTTTTTTTTTCAATCCAAAACGCTTCAAAAACCTTTTGCATAGGAACTTTAAACATTTGCTTATTTATTTGTTTATTTTTAGCTAGATAAAGTGTCTTTTTACATGTCGTTCAAATTCAGCCCATAAAAACCCACACAGGTATTATAAAATTGATCTGTGCGCTGTGGGTATTCAGTTCCCTGAGCTCGACGCATTTTGTGGCACGTTTACAATGTATACTATATTTAGCTGCGGTTACTAATTTCTAGGAATAGGCTTTGATTAGCGTTACTCCAAATTAAAATAAAAACCACATTTGCATTAATTTTGAATCAAGCTAGTGCTTTAATTTAGCCAAATATAGAGAGCAGCTCTATTGGCTTACACGTGCCACATACAGTGGCAAGAGAGCGTGTGGCAGCAGCGCCTCTTTGTGGCATTTGTGGTGTCAGCCCTTTGATTGATAGAAACAAGCTGCATAATTGCGTGACTTATACACACACAAGCACGAGTGTGTTAGTGTATCTGTGTGAGGGTATATCTGTTTGCAAAATTATAAGCAGAGGCCATGCATTTTTTATAGCACACTTTTCGGCGCAGCTTTTAAAGCTATGTAGCCAACAGTCTAGCAAAAGTACTCTAGATATATATGTTAATGTTTAGTATATATGTATAAATTTAGAAAGGAAAAGTAAAAGTTTAAATTGCAAAATATGCGTACAGTTAATACAAGTTTATGCAAGTAAAGAGCCATAAAGCTGCCTCAACTTTTATATAATTAAATTCTTTTTCATTTTTATACCCTATACCCGCAGTGTCAAGGGCAGTTTTGATTTGTGCAGTGTATTTAGCAGCATGAAGGTGAAGAGGCAGCACATAAGTTGACTATGCCAAAATTATAAGAATTTTGAACTATAGAAGATATTTTGTTCAGACCGATTTTGTAGAAAATTTTGCATCTACGATTTTTGGTATGATGATAATGAGTTTTTAGATATTTGAGCCTAAATATCCTTGGATATAAATAGCTTATAAAAACGAATAGTAATTCTATATGAATTATAATTGGAATTTCGTAAGAAAATCTTACGAACCAAATAAGTTAGTTGTTAAATTTTTAAAATTTAGTTATTTCATGGCCGTTGGAAAAAGTCTTGAATGTTTAAAATTAAAAAAAAATATATATAAAAATTATAGATACTTATTTTTTTTTTTATGGTAGCCTGTGTGGTGTCCGGCTATATAATTTAGCACTACGGAATTCTCTACATGTACTAAAAGGCCCCAAAAAGAAAATTAGTCAGATGTAGGCATACTTACCATCACATTGAGCCTGAGGCACAATCTTAAAGATCTTCCAAAGATCAGTGTATGCGATTGGTTACCGGGTCTGGAGACAACCGCCGGTGTAAAAGGGAAGTCCATGACTAACGAATATCCATACACAAATGCCGAAAACCCCTGGCCCTGACGGGAACGCAGTCGCTCGTGTCAGAGCTCGGGGTTTCCGGGGGACGACCGAAGTTGGACAGTCCAAAGAAACCAATTTGGGAAAAATTGAGGGTCGGAAGCTGGAACGTAGAATCAATGACCGAAAAAGAGCGCGGATTTAGATTACATCATGGACCGAAGGGGAATAAGCATTATGTGCGTTTAGGAGACTAAGTGGCGTAACGATCTGCCGGACCGGGCTCGTTTCCTGACGGTGTCCAAGAAGAACAAATTAAAGTACTATTGTATCAGGAACGACCGAAATGGGGTCGGTATTATTTTGGAAAAATCCTTGCTTGGCAAAGTTATCAGCGTATCGAAGGAGAGTGACCGCTTGATCAGTATCAAACTGGTGATTTGTGGAGAGGTGTGGAATGTTATAAGTGCTTATGCCCAATCCGGGCTAGCAGAGCGAAAAAGAAGCATTTTGGAACGATATGGATACGCTTCTCCGCAGAATACCGGATAGTGAACTGGTTTTTATTGGGGGAGATGGCTATAACTAAAAAGGCCATGGTGGGAAGGGCAGCCGATCTAAAGCCAATAGGAATTCCAGAGTAAAGCTTAAGGTTTGGGAATCCTGAACACATGGTTCGTCAACGTCCATGGTGGGAAGGGCAGCTGATCTAAAGCCAGAGATGATGAGGGTGAAGCTATTCTCGCTATGAGTAAAGCTAAAGGTTTGGGAATCCTGAATACATGGTTCGTCAAGCAGGAGATGCAGCTGATTACGTATTGCAGTGGAGCTCAACACAGATTGATTTCCATCTGTGCTTAAATTTCATAAGACGATGGGTAAGAGACTGCAAAGTAATTATAGGTGAATTTGCGGTATCTCAACATCGTTTGCTTTTGACGGAATTTATTTTATCAAAAGAAAAGGGAACAAAACGAGTCTTTAAGCCAGTTGAGAAAATAAAGTGGCACAACCTGAAAAACGAAGCTTATGAGCCAGTAGTCACGCCATTCATTCGGGAAATAAACTGATGGCTCACGGATAACACCACGTGCGACGAGCTGAGTCCAAACCATATGTGAAATAAATTGGGTAAAGCTGAAAAGACTTTGGGTGTTTCAAAGGGACGCCTCCGCATTGGGAAATAGCGAAAGCAGTCGAGGCAAAGTCAAAAGCGTTTAAGAAATGGACAAAATTCGAGTCAAACGAAGAAGACGAAAAGGCTCATCTTCGTGCTGCATATGACGAATGCCGCAAAAATGTGAAACGAATGGTGGCTCAAGCAAGAGCGAGTTTTTTCCAATATCCCTAAATCCATCACATAGAAAAATATTTTCAAAAATAAAATATGAAAAATTGAACTAACTAGGAATTGTTTAGGTAAAACTTGGATAGCGAAAAATTAAAAAAAAAATGTTTTATGCTTTCCAAAAAAGAATGTTGGAAATTTACCTAAGCTAAAATTTTACTAACAAAATATATTTTAGGAATTGAAAAGTTATTTAAATGATTTAAAGTGATTTTTCAATCCCTAACTTCATCACATAGAACAATATTTACTCAAAAAGCCAAAAAATGGACTAACTAGGCATGAAATTATAATGCTTTCCATAAAAAATGTTTTACCTAAGCTAATTTACTTTATTTCGCATTAAAGTTATTTATGATGGTTCAAGCATTATATAAACTTTTACTCGAACAGCCAATGTGTCTAGGCGAATTATAATTCTTTTTTTTTTAATAATTACTTTACACAACTGGTAAAAAAAACATCTAAAGATCCTTGAGGTATAAAATGAGTATAAATGATTCACCCATAAAGTATTCCCAAAATGAAAGTTCGAGTGTTAATGTTAAAGTTGAAGGCGTTTTTGTTTAAGATAAAACAAGTTCCAGTCCTTTTTAATGATAGTATGAGTAGCTATATAAAGGTAATAAAAACCATCTTATTAGATTTATCGCTGTTTTTAAGGATATCAAAAAATTTTTTTTTTTAATTTGCAAACTATACAATTGCTTATAAGCAAGTTATACCTAAAAAATTTATATAATAAATAAGGCTATTATACGCGGCGTCTAGGATCCCATGTTGTAGCGGACCAATTTACTTTTGAAGTTGTCAAGGAGTTCATATACCTTCGCACCGCCATCAACATCGAAAATAATATCAGCCTGGAGTTTAAGCAAAGGATCACACTTGCCAATAGGTGTTACTTTGGGCTCAACAGACAAAACTTACACTCTACAAAACACTCAAAACTTACACTCGTGCAAGACACTTATGTTGCCCGTGAAGCTTGGCTTGGCTTGTGTCGCAGACGGATGCAGCAACGCTTGGAGTGTTCGAGACAAAAATTCTTCGCAAAATCTTCAGTCCCGTCCGTATTGGGAGCGAGTATCGCATAAGAATGAACCACGAACTGTATGAGCTCTACGGCGACATCGATGTCGTCCAGCGCATAACAATACAACGTTTGCGCTGGCTCGGACAGCGAAAAAGGTGTTCGAAACGAGAGTAAGCGACGGACGACGAAAAGGGAGACCGCGTCTCCGATGGAAAGACCAAGTGGAGGAGAACCTGTCTACACTTGGTGTTATAAACTGGAGAAGAAGCACTAGAAGCAAAGGTTCCTGGCGAGAGCTCTTGAGGTCGGCTGTAAGCCGGTAACGTGTTGTGAAGGCCACTTAAGTAAGTAAGTAATGTTGCAAACTTTCTAAGTCTTTGTTAAATCAACAAATAAAATTCAGCTACTAACTTTTCTCTTGAATATCATTTGAATCGTAAAGATAAAAAGTGCCACGCTTCAGCTTAAGCCAGCAAATTTGGTATTTAGTATCATGTGAACCTAACAAAACAAAAAAAGTTTACCTTTTCTTAAAACAAAGGCCCGATTCTCCAAAAAAATGTCCCTCGAATAAACCAATGACTTTTAATACATAACTTGATGCAAATAATAAATTTTTTTTTATATAAATGTAGGGCATTCCAAAGTCGTCCGAGTCATTCAAAAAAATGTTTTTTCTTCTTTTTTTGACAACGTATTCGTTACATTTAATATTTCTTTTTTTTTTTTTTGTGTGTTTGCCCTGGCTCATAATTTGGCAAAGCTTTTGCTACTTTTGCTGGGAGTTTTTACTGTTTTGCATAAAGAACAAAGCAGAGCAACAAAAGCAGCAACAACAACAACTGTGGACAAGGCTAATATCTTTTTAAATCATAAGTTGCGTATACGCAACGCATACACAATAAAGCAATAATAACAACAAAAGCAACAAAGTTCAGTGACTGCCGCTGATTCTTGAAATTGCCCCAAGCTACAACAGCAACAACAAACAAAACAACAACAACAAACAAAAACAACAACATTGACAGAAGTCAAGCTAAACGCTTTGCGCTCACTCTCTTTCTTACTGGCGTTTGAATAATTGTTTGACATTTTGAATAATTTAATTTTCGCGACTGTGTTTAAGTGTTGCCCGAGTGAAAATGAAAATGAAATTGAAAATGAAAACGAATTTGCTTCAGTACCTTGCTTTGTTGTGTACACACTCACAGTCACAAACACAGCTGACCCACTGACTGTTGTGCATAGTACATGGCTTTCAACTTTTGCCGCAAGTTCAAGATTATGGCAACAATTTTGTTGTTGTATTTCTTCTTTTTTTTTTTTTGTTATGCTTCGGGGATTTGACTGCTTCAAAACTTGTGCTAATATTTTTGAATATATATATATATCTAAAGCGCGGAACAGACAGCTAGCCACGCCTTTGATGAAAAAAAAGATAAACTTTTGCGCGCTAATCGAGCAATTAAACACGTCCAAGTCCAAAGTCCCCGGCATTAGGCCTGGGCAATTTGCTGGCACTTTACTTCAGGCCAAGTAAGAAACTAAAACAGGTTAAGTGGCACTTTTATGGCATTGCCAAAGCACTCGTACAACTTGGCTGGAACTCAAAACCCACTGTAGAGTGTAGAGCGTAGAGACTACTACACTGCCACGGGCCTGATAATTGCCCATGATTATGCCGGTCGCCTTGTTAAGGCATTTACAGTTTATGCAGCACCGGGCTTACATTTTGGCATATTAATAAATAAAGCAAGGCACAACGACATGGACATGGACCCATCGCCACATCGACCTCTTTTTTGTAGCAGCTCCCAAAGGGCGTTAGGCCTAAGCCGTGCATTAAATTAAAAGGTTATATTCGGCCCTGTGTTAAAGTGCTTATTAATTTGATGCCGCTCATTGCTTAATTTGCAGCGCCCAACCTACAATCCTAACCAGCCCACCTTCACAAAAGCAACTTAATTTGCCTTTTGTCTTGCTTCAAAATAAAAAAAAAAACACAGGCCAAGACAAAAGAAAAACTACAGACAACATATTTAGCAGACGAAAAGTTACAAAAAACTCAGCACCCTTAGCTACCCCATCTCTTTGGTCGCCTTGTGTTTTTTTGGCTCATATACTGTAGGCAATTGTCTGACTAAATGTGAAGACCGTGTTGAATCGGATCTCAAGCTTGGAGTGCTCAACCTCGGCTAACTGTCATACTTGCCACTGGCAGAACCACCTCGCCGCTTACTCTTAGTCTGGCCTATGGGTTGCACAGCTTCCATCTGGCCTGCTCGACGCTCCTTTTTCCAACTGTCGCACATTTGACTAATGCACAACAAAAGTGGAGTGTTACAGGATATGCATAATACATCGGGTACACTTGTAAGTGAGACAATAATAGAAAAGAAAAAGAGCACAAACACACACACACAAAGACTAACTTATACACAGATACTAACTTACACAAAGATAAAAACTCACACAGAGTAACGAGGGTTGTCGTTAAAGTTGAGAAACAGGCAAACCCTTTAGTTCCCAGATCAAACATCACATTTGTTCATAAAACTCAGACTCTCAAAGCTTATTTTAGAAGCAACCCTTAACTTTTTGGAAATCCTTAAGGAGTTATATTCACTTATTCTACCGAAATGTTGCCTTTTTCAAGGTTTTTTTAAATCGATCATGGTGTATCTTATTTTTGAAGTTTTTATTCAAATTTAACAAGTTCCTTAGTAATCTATCGTGCTAAAAAATCTTTATCCACAGATCTCTGGCGGTGAGCACAATTTATGAAGAACACTTTATCTGAAATCAATAAGCAACAGATTTGTGTTGATTATAGTAGTGATTATATTTCTGAAAAAAAAAAAAACGCATTTTGGAGTTCTTAGAAATCAGTTTTTGCATCACGATAAAAAAATTTTGTTCTAAATACAAATTTTTTTGTTTCCGAACAACATTACGAAATAGTTTTTTCAGCCACAAAAATAAAGCTTTATTCCAAGAAAAAATTTCATTGATCACAAACAAGATTTTGAGATCAAGTAGACTGAAAAAAAAAATAAATTGATAGTTGCATTGGATCTTGAGAAACCTTGGTTAACGCAACCATACATCTTCTTCTCTCAAGCCCTTGTTTACCACTTTTCGGACTCGCTTGTGCTCCTCCTGAGGTGTGGGTATACGATCTCAGCATTCGTCTGCAGGCATTCCGATCCTGGATCATGTCATCGCAGCCATACTTTTTCTATAGGGTGGGCCATCTGTTTGTTTGGTTTTTAAACACTCATAATTCGCAACATACTCCTCCAAAGTGGATATTCTCTTCGATACATGTCTAGTTGAAAAACTTCACAATTTAAGTCATGGATCGTTTAACAACCAAACAACTCGTAAAAGTGGTACAGGCGAAGCAATGAAAATGGTCGTTCTGTGACAAAACCATAGTTGAGGCCAGTGTCGACATGTTGGCTAGCTAAAAACACTTTGCGTCATATTTTGCATGCAGATCGGCATTTAAACGCTTACAAGATAGAAATTACGCAACAATTGAAGCCACGGACCATTATAAGCGTGGCTTATTCGTTCTATGGCTGTTCTTCCGCCAGATGAGTTTTCGTCAAAAAAAAGTCTTCGAAAATTACGATGTTCGCACATGGGTAGAGCTAGACACATAAATAAGTAGTCTCAAACTTGCATTTGGTACATACATTTGCCCAATTTTGTTAGAAAATATACGAATAAAATGGAATTAACAAAAAAATCAACAGTTGGCCCACCCTATATTTAAAGCAGTGGTGGGCAAAGCTCATACAAACAAACATTGTGTGAGCAAGCTGTAAGCAAGAGCGCACAAGAGCGCCAGATCAACGATCATGCTCAGAGCTGGGCAAAAAGAGAGCGGTCTGACGTAAACGCACGAACAAAAAGTGCCCGTTTGGGTTATGGGCTGCCCAGCTCTGATCATGCTCAAACGTGATAGAAAATTTTGACACTTACACCTCTGCGTGCAACTGTGAGAGACTATTCACCACTGATTTAAGGTAATGAAGGTAACGCTACAAGATTTTTAGGATTAACATTAATTGTATCGCTCTTATCCGAGCGCAGGGCATAGTTGACTCGCTGTTAATAACTATAGCATAGTTTCAAGTGCTCAGTGCTTTATGAAAATTTAATAAAAATAATCTCAAGAATAAATACTTTGGAAAAGGCAAAAAAATAAAATAGCTATATTTTTGACCATCACAACCCCTTAAGGCAGTGTGCTCGCTACGTCTTCACCATATACACCGCGAATGTGCCATCTCCAGCGTTTAACGAATACCTGGTACTACAGCTTCTACAAGCCACTAATACTGACAACTCGATTTCACTGCTGCTTTAACTGGAAATCAGGAAGCTTCTGATATTCCAATGAATAAAGTAAAAAATCCAACAGCGATCCTTTCAGTAGGATGTTGATACCAGTGAGTCACTTTTTCAATGAAAGCTTCCCCAACCCAGTGAAAAACTTCGCGCGGTAATGGAACTACCTTATTAGCGCCATATCCCTAAGAGGCGCTGGAGAAACAACAGATGTACGCCTACGAAACACTAAAGCCAACCCACGTGCACATGGAGAGGGTCTCATAGATATATACCAAAGCAACACATACTAACTCACATAGACAGTGGCAAGTTGAGTTGAAAAAAAAAAGAAGGACAAGTCAAGTCAAGCCAAGCCAAAGCAAAGCGCAAAAGACAATAACAACAACAGAAGCAGCAAGATCCAAAAAACTACAATAACAACAACAACAACTAAAAAAACCAAAAAAACAACAGCAAAAAGGATGACACAATACAAACTGGCGCCACTTGCTTTGCACGCAGCCTCTGGGCCAAAAAGCAACCAACATTTTAGTTTTTCGTTCTATTTCATTTCGTTACGTTTCGTTTTGCATTCTTCGTTCGTTGTCTTTTGACTCAACTTAAAGGGACAAATAAGCGGCAGCAAATAACAAGCAACAGCAACAATTTACAGAGAACAAGTTAATACATATAACAACAAACCTCATATACTCTTCTTCACGTCATCTGTGTTAGTCTCTTCTAAGTATACAGGAAATGCAAACCTCCTAAAATCTCACGATTCACAACTTTTTCATAGCTACACTGGTAGAAAAAGCAAGCAAAAAAGGAATAACGTTGTCAAAAGTATGCCAAGAGAGTTCGGAGTAAAAAGCTTATTTTAAGAGTGTTTCTTTATAGACAGAAATTTTGAAGAATTGGAAATGTGGAGTATTCAGAATGAGTTTAAGAACAATTAAGCTTTCTTTTATAGCTTTTAAGTTCAAAATTCTTTTTAAAATCTGTTCCTTTTAACTGTGCTTGATTGTAGACATTTTCTAAGATGGTAATTATGATTTAGAAAATGCTTAGAAGAATAACTCTCAAAACCATTTTATACTCAATGTAAACAATTTTACGTTTTATTGCAGAGATTAAGAGTTTTTCTTACTAATTTAAGGAAAATAGCAGACAAGGAATCGTCTTAAACTCAACAATCTATACGAACTTTAGTTCAGATCTATGACCTAAATACACTACACCCACACAAGCAGTATTGCCAGTATAATATTACTTTGCATATTTTAGACAAACTCAGATAACTGCCACTCGGTTTTAAATTTTCTGGAGTTTTTCTAGTTAATTTTAGAGAAACATAAAGACAATTCTGTCTCCAACGGAAATGTTAGCAATTTATTTAGTCCAAGTTTGATTCGCGGCGTGGTTACTTGATCCTTGGTCAGCTTCTCTAACCTTACCGCATTTACCAAACCAGCTCATACATTGGAAAATTTTTAAGAGCATTAACGATTCTATTTTAGGCAATGGGAATAGTTTATAATCATATACACTCAATTCTCGATATTTTCCCGCATTTTGTTGTTCTGTTTCTGTAAGACTTCTGCATTATCTGTAAGCCTAGGAAATACTATAACCACTTAAAGGCCTTTAATGTTATGCTAAAAAACAGAAATGCACTCTATGTTTATTTCAAGACTGTAGTTAATAGTGTAATTTTTTTTATTTTTACAATTCACAACTCTTTTAAGCAGTGGTAAATTGTTAATTTCATTGTAATTATATTCATGTACAAATCGATATGGATCGTCATCTTCCAAATCATCTTCTTTTTATAAGCATTTTTTTTTTAAATATGGATGCGCCAGTTCTACCTGACACATGAACCAAAAGCTAAGTTTTCGAAAGTATTCAGTGGTCTTAGTATAAAATCTCAAAAAAAAACGCGGCAGTACCTATAGTCTTAAACTAGGAAGAATCGCTTTCTGCTCGCTTCAACTATCAATCCACAGGATTTTTTTTTAATTTGATATTTAAAATGTATACTTTATATTTATTTATTTATTTATTTGCATTAGACTAAGCATATAATACTAAAGCTAATATTAAGGGAAGAGTGCGAGCAACAAGGTCATATACTTTATATTATTGTAAGCTCAAAAATGCAAAAACTTGCTTGAGGCATCTAGCGGCAAGTTGCTTACGCCATCTATTAACAACATTCATGCGCTACCAAAAGAAATTTACTGCTTGCGCCATCTAGCGGCCGAACTAAATGCAAATGAAATGCATCGTTATATATAGTACATATATTTTTTAATGTAAAACTAGATGTAGTTAGATACATTTTTGGTTTCATGCGCATACTAATTCAATAGCTTATGCTCCGTTGATATAATCCTCAAAAACTTACTTAGAAAACTTAATTTGCGCAAAATGCTGCCGACACTAAGAGACGAAAGGACTTCAATATATCTTTGGCTACACTTTGCCAGTGGTGACTAACAATAATCAAAATTTAGAATAAACTCTAACACTACAATTAAATATTAAAGTGAAAAGGTAATATGCTCTCTACAAAGCCTAAACGAGTTACATGTCGACATTATGGTGTACGTCGCCTGGTAGATAACAAAACCAGGACACGGGCTTACGTACACACTGGCACACAGGCACAGGCAGAGTGATACTCACTGGCGACCATGCCAGGCAAAGTAACTTTAAAGTGTTTACAAAGCGTTGCCCTCCCAAGCCCATCATTCCCAACATAATCATCATTGTTCTCATCATGAACATTATGAGACTCATTTATGCGAGCTTAGGCAGCTTGACCCATATTTCTTGCAACTTGCAACTAATAAGCACTGCACGTTGACCTTACTCCATTGAAGCGTATACGAGTGCAGCTAATTAGGCTTACGTAGCGTATGTGTAATATGCAAATTGACATTGGATCTTATTAAAGACATGTTAAAGTTGTTAGTTGCATAATACTCGCTCATCTTCGCATAACAAAAAGCGACAAACCAGTCGAGGGCAACATAACAAATCCTTTTGCCACACACACAGATACTTACATATATACACACGCACCTGAGCAATCCCTTTAGTTAAAGTTAAAGCTTTTCAGGCCTAAACTGCGACAACAAAAAGCAACAATAACAACAACGTTGTGGCAAGCTCGCGTCTTTTAAAATGGCTAAGGGTAAGACGCTGCTGCGCACAGTGGTCGTAATTGTTGATATAGCTCGAATAAATTTACATATAAATTTCAGTCAATCTTTGGCCCAAATTAAAATTGTTGGTGCCAGTTTTTTTTTTTTTTATTTTGAATTATATATTTTTTTGTCATGTTTTAAGCCCCATTACTTTAATTCATTTTTTATTTTTATACATAATAGCACAGTTTAAAAATGCTTCTAAAATGGTGCTTAAGCACCCGTTTGCTGAAAGATTGTGAGCTGCCTCACACACTGCAAGCAGTTTTTCCATATGCATCCTCGTTTTTTACTGTCTAAAATATGTTAAATTTGGTAAATATTTTATACAAAGAAAAAGAAGAATTAACCTTTAAATTGTTAAAGCATTAGCGATCATTTTTTATAAAAAATGTCATATTTAATTTGTTAAATTTTGATACGATTTTTTAAGATATTATAAATACGAAAAGGACCCATTAAAAATTTTTTTTTTTTTTGTTCTTAAACATTTTCCCCGATCATTAATAGATATATATTTTTCAAAAATCCAGCAAATACCTTTAAATCGGTATGATTTTTCGCAAACAAATTCAAATTATATTTTGAAGTACTTGAAATTATCTATAAAACGAGTTCTCTATTGCTTTCTACGATACATTTTTCCAGCAATCAAATAAAAAGTTGCCCATAAGTGTCACCTTTTTTACAACACTGGCAACGAGCACTATATGCCTCCAAAATCATCCTCGCAGATCCAAGTCACATTTTATCGTAATGTGAATACAATTTTTTTAAATTTTCTTATTGAAGTTTAGACTTTAGTTTTATATGTAAGAAAAATTTGGACAGTTGATTGCCACATAGAGCAGAAGACGTCGGAGACTTCACAAAGTTACCTTTAATATGTTCAGGAGTACAGAAAAATTGATATCGACATCGGCGTCCGTACGTATGTTTGTTGAACGTCTGGATCTTGGAGAACATATTTCAATGAGCTATATTTTCTACAATGTCAAAGTAACTTAAGTGTAAATCGTCAAAATTCGGTGAAATAGAAAAGTACTAAACATCATTGTAATCGTACCCATAATATCGTATATAATTGCAATATATTTTTTAGCAATGGGAATTCGAATATCCTCAGTGACAAAAACATGTAAAAGAGTTGCTGAATTGGTAAAGTCTTGACCTTAAAACTTTACGTCGTGACGTCTAGAGACCTAGATTTGTCTCTCCCACAATTTTGTTTTTTTTTTTTTAGTAGTCTCATTACTATTGTATTACAAGCATATATGGAGATACTAAGTATCATTTTACTCTGATGGTACAAGATTTTTCTAAGTGTGCCTCGGCCAACTTTAAATTTCGCCTTGCTGTCCATCAAATTGTTATAATCGGCCGTGCTTCAAATAAAATATTTAGATTCGTTTTGAAACCACATGTTTAGTGTACCCAATTTCACCAAACCAATTTTTTATGTGGTTTAAAACCGACTACTTTGTTGCAAGAGTAATTAAAACGAATTGGCAAAATATACTCAAAAGCATTTTAAGGGGTCTACGCAGTTCGAAATATTTCGCACGGAATGACAAAACTTCATAAAAAAAAAAATCCCATTTGGGATATCCCATTTGGGACTTTTTTTTATATGAAGTTTTCTCATTTCGCGCGAAATTTTTCGAACTGCGTATAAGCCTTTAAGCTAAAATATTTTTTTTAATATTCTTTGCTATTCTTTGATTATATTAATTCCAATTTCAAGGTAGATATTTGTTGGTAATTATTTTTAATTATATTTTTTCTGATTCATCCCAAAAAATAGCATACACAGCTCAAAACGCATTTTTACTATACGTTCATATGGTGCATGTCTTGCATAAAAGAAATTTCCCTAGTTAGTACAGTAAAAATAGGTTTTGACCTGGAAGAAATTGCACACAGGAATTTCTCTTGCTTAATGTATTAAGGACCATCCAAAAAGTCTAAAACCAAATTGGAGACTTCCTCCCCCGTAGAGTTTTCCGTTATTTTGACATATGTTTGAGCCCATTTATCTCGAAATCTATAAGCCGTACACAAAAACTTACAACGCAAAAAATGTTTAAAATTGAATTTAAAATTTTATTTGTACTAGAAGGTATACCCAGAAGTTCATATTTTAGGCGGTAGAGCGCGCCAACGTTACTTCAACGCAGCTTTTCCTACTTTTACCCACCTCCTTGCCCTTTTTTGTTTTTGGCGTGTATCAAAAATTTGTAGATCTTAAAAAAGTACACAAGACTGGTCTTTGAATCATGTAAGTATCTCTAGTAGTTTCCAAGTTATAAAGCTTTAAAGTCTTCCCGCGCCTTGAAAAACTTTAGCGCGCCCTGCGCGCAGCAGCGGCGATGCGCTTGTATGCTTTTCAAGGCACGGGAAGACTTTAAAGCGTCATAGCGTGGAAACCACTAGAGTGCTCTTAAAGAGAAAGGGAAATATGAGAAGATAGACGCAAAAACGAAAACGATAAAAATTTATTGTTTTTGGTTTTTCGGAGCACGGCCAATAAATGAGTAAAGTGTACTAAAAACTGGGTGTACTAAATTCAATTCTAACTTTTTGCGGTTGAGAAGCGCTAGCAATTCCATCTCACTTTCTACAAAGAACATTTTAGCTTATCTTGGGATTTCTAAGATCCCCATATTATTTATTTTTATATTAACAAAAATTTTTGGATTTTTAAGATTTTCATATTATTTATTTTAGGCAAGAATAATAATAAAAGAAGCTGCCATATAATTTTGCTGTGAGGAGTACATGATTGAAAAAGTTTGCTCACTTACCTGCACAAACTTTTGTGTTTTTTTTTTTTAACTTATTAATTATATATTATATTTATAACGCTAACGAACGATTTTTTTATATTAAATTATTATTTTCGTAGCACTTTTGCTGATAGAGCAAAATATTAAACAACGCACTGCTTACACACACATTAAACTGCACTTCAAAAAAAACATAAAAGCAGGACAAGCTGTTTTATCTTTGCGTTACAAGGGCGTAGCCATTGGGGGTCTTATATATTGGCATGCGTTTTAAAAGTAACTTTATTTTAGTAATATAAAAAAAAAAAGCTTAAAAGCTAAGTTGTTAAACAACTAAATTTTACGTTAATAAAACTGCCAACAAATAAAAGTAATCTTATTTGGCACCCTTTCGTGAGTAGCTGTCTACGCCCTTGTAACATTTGCAAAGAGATTTAAAAACGCTGTTTAGACGCGCCGCTTACACTTATTGAATTTACAACGCATTAGATTAGAAAAGGAAAACAAGAACACGAAAACATTTTTGCAGCTACTTATACACACGCGCACTATTGCACTATAAAAGAAAATTACAAAAAAAAAAACAAAACTTCAATGCATGCACCTTTTCGCAACCACGCGCACTCTAGTTTGGCCTTCCTTTTCACACTTTTCACTGCCAACTTCTAAGCGCACTTTATTAAATTTCTTTTATTAACTTTTTAAACAATTGCGCGCATTTGGCAACTATTTGTTATTGTTGCTAATAATTACACTAACTTGTTTAGCACATTTAAATACATTTTGGCAACACATAAGTTTATTTATTTTAATTTATGAAGAGAAACAGTTGCGCGTGACCGAGTTAGCCGCGTAATTTACTCATTTTGATGGTCGCTCTCTCGTCCAGCTGTGACTGTGCTGCCAATTGGTCAGTACTCAATAAGATTAATAATTTGCAGCACGATCTTTGCAGCAGCATGCATATCTGGCAACGCTCTTAAAGAGAGTAAAAATGTGGAAAAAATTAAACGCGCCAAAAAAAAATGAATTTATTTATACGCGCGTTGCAACAAATGGAAAACTAAAAAGATTGATATATTTAATGTTAAAGCCAAAAGTGCAAGTGTTTAATAAATTGTCTAAAAACATTAAAAGCGTTTGTGTGTGTGTGAAATATATGCCAATATATTGGTAGGCTTAAAAAAACAAGTTTTTTTTTTTTTTTTTGGTTTTAGTGAAAGTGCAAGAAATAAAATTATAATAAATACATATTTTAATGCCAAAAGTGCAAGTGGTTTATAATATGTTAAAGCATATATTGTATATATATGTATGTATATATAAGCCAATATACTTGCAGCCTGAAAATGCCAATTGATTTTTTTTGTTTTGTTTTTTTAAATTAAAGGAAATGTGTTTAATTTTAATGCCAAAATACTAAGTGGGTAATAATTTTGCCTAAAAAATGTTTGCCAATATATTGGTGGGCTTTAAAATGCGTGTTTTTTTTTGTGAAAGTGCATAAATATAAATGGCTTTTAGTCATATACTTACCTATGTAAGAGTGCAATGTACCCAAAGGGTTAAAGAGTGTATTTAGTTACTGCAAATCGATGTTTTATATAACTAAAAGGCAATCTAAGCTCCCACAAGCTAAACAAACCATTTGTATATAAGTTTGTTAAAAGGTATGTACATACATATGCAAATAGATTAAAATTTCCCTGTAACAATTTTTCACACAGTCTTATCTTATAGCAATAGAAAACTCAAGTCGGCCTCACTTTGGTTTCTATTATTTTCGACGTAATAGCCTAAAGTGATTAAATAAAAAGCAACTAAACAAAAATATGTTTGCGATAATGCTAAAATTGCCTAAATCGGTAAGTACACTTGAAATATACATAGATAAAAATTCTTTTAGTTTGTTGGAGCTAGCACTCCACGTGCTAAAAAGTAAAGTAAAAGTTAACCATTTGGAATAATTATAAACTAATGCAAACAATAAAAGTAGTTTTTTATATAAGCATTAAAATGTCAATAAGAGTACAGTAACATAGTCTTTACATTTTAGTTTTTATTTTAAGTTTTAATTCATACTTTTTATAAATACATATTGCGCTTTGTTGATATCGATGTCTTTTTGTATTTGATACAAATATCGATATGCTACTTAACAACGTTGATATCGATGTCCTTATTTAGTACACGAGTATCGGTAACTGGCCTTACAATAATGCTATCGATGTGCATCATATGAATTAAATTGTTGGGCTATGCCAAAAATAAATAAAAGAAACATTTATTTCTTTGCAACCTTCTTCATTTGGGAGTTTATTGCTAATTAACTTCTTAAAGCACATCACATAGTTACCTTTTAAACTCTACCTTCAACTGCTGCTGCCGCGTCGCTGCTGTTGCTCTGCCGCCGCTGCACATGCCGCTGCAGGTGCCGCTGTTGTCACGGTTATCATAGTTCGTGGGAAGCTCTTTAGTTGGACTATCCCACACTTTGATTTCCTCAGAATATGCTGGCATTGCGCACGTGTAGTTTTATGCGTTGATATGACGCATTTGTATTTTGACTATTATGACAGAGCTAAGATTAACTTATCTATATATATGTAGGTAATACATATGTATGTACATATGTATGTATATAAATATACCCAATTGCGTTTAATTGGTATTGTATACAACACCAAATATGCTAAGAGTCTTACATTTACAACAATTTGAAACAACGTTATATTCAAATGTTCTCTTAACAATGTTAACAATATTATCAGTGCACCTCGGTAGTTACGTGGGAACTAAATTAAAACCAAAAGGAGAGTATCGTTGACGCTGAACAAAAAGTTGTTTACTAAAATATAACAAGAATTTCACAAAATTTGGTATTAAAAAAGCTATTATTCCCATTTATTTATTTACAAATTTACGAAATTGAAATTGTTAAGTTTAATTCTCATAGGTAGCATATTGAAATTTGAGGCGAATTATTTTTATTAATTTATAAAATTAAACTAGTTACATCAAAATTTACCTCATGTGTCTTCTCGTTTTTCCCCTTAGTCGTTTTAGTACATTCGTATCACTTTTATCGACGGCTACATGAAGTAGCCCACTTTGTTGAAAAAATCTGAAATTAGGCTTCACTTGGTTAAATATTTCTCCAATGAGAAACCTCATAAAAAGCAGTCAAATCGGATAGTCCCATGGAATTTTTTACATGTACTCCTCACTCCGTAATTTTTTGGAACGTTTCCAGAAAAAAAATTTTGTACGTAAAAGCTAATATTTGAAGATGTCGTAAACCGATTTTAATTATTTTTTTACCAAACCTTGTAGACCATGAATTACCTATCGACTAGCTTGAAAATTTTTCAAATCATTTTGGGCGTTCCTTTATCTATTCATATGAAGTTTTTTGTAATTTTCACCAAATTTATCCAAAAATTCAGCATGATTTAAAAATTTTCAAATAATTTGTCATACAGTTTATTCGTGGCTCGTCCAATACGAGCGATTACAACAAACGATAAAGAGCTTATCAAAATCCAAAAAATTTACTGAATTACGCAAAATTTTTAAAAAGTACAACTTTTACTCAAGCCCTGAAATTTTCGTCTGTTTACAAGCTTATCTTAAAATAATTTTTTCTTTTTTTTTGGTCTTAAGTGACCAAATTTGACAAACATTTTGAATTTAATGAAAAAGTTCTTATTTAAAAGGTAATTTTTTATAACAAATTCAAATTTTGAAGAGTGAACCACTTTTTAAACTTAAATAGTAAAGACACAAAAAAAAAATTCTTCGAAAAATTTTCTTCAGCTTCGAACAGAAAAATTCAATCCGACACAAGTTTTATTACAGACTCGGATTTGCGTATTCTGGAATCAGAAATTTTTCGACTAAGTTCCTTACCTCTATTTTCGATAGGCCAATTGTAAATTTCCCGTGATTATCCCTAAATGGCACATATTTTTGTTATATGACCAGTTTTGACTGCTTTTCGTTAGAAAATTTTTCGAACTTGCAAAAACCCCATTTATTTAAAAAAATTGCTTGTTTTGAACTAAAAGCAAAGATCTCAAATATGAAAGAAACTGCACTTTAATTTTTTGTTTTCCACTTCAATAAATGTAGATTTTTTACATTTAATTACCTTTCGATTACTTATCGTATGTACCTATATTTTTGTTAAATTTACGTTTGTTGGCGCGTAATGTTTTTTATTTATACAAAACAGCTGACATCTGCCTTTGTCACCTTTTCATAGTACAATTGTTTGCATTTCATTTTCATTTTATATAGCTAGTTATTTATTATTTTATTGTTTAAATAAAATTTAACAAAATATTGATTTAGCATACAGTGTTTATTAAATGTAACACGATTTAACTTTTGTTGCAGCGAAATTATATTTGTTAACGCGAAAACTGTATGTATGTGTGCATTTATCAAACATTCGGACAAACGAAAATTTTTTGGCTTGTGAATCTAATTTGGGAAGTGTAAGAAAAAAATACTAAAAATAGTTAGCATTTTCTCAATACAACCTAAAGTTCATAAATACATTCTAAGTTTATCAAGGCATATCGTAAAAATACCAATATAAAATTTGTGCATTCGATAGTATTTTGACGAGTTCTTAAGTTCTGTACCCAATTTGAATGATAACAAATTCAAATATTGAAGAGTACAACCACATTCGGATTCGTGAAATGGGAGCATAAAATGCAGTTGAAAGACGAAAACAAAAATTATTCTTTCGAAACAGACTAAATTTTTTTAATTTTTCTTAAAAATTCAATAAATCAGTCATTTTGTTTTATAAGACGTGGACACTTACGGATATCGCATCTACATATTATGACCAATGACATAGAACATCTAACTTTTCAAGTGGCTGAAAGAAATAGTGATATTTGTACGAAAAGTCACCACAATGTTGTGTTTTTTGGGGTTTCGGGCACACACTTTTGGCTGTAGCTTTTTTTTATGGATACCAATTTTTGATTGGGGGCATTTGGAAAAGGTTGTCTACTCTATTTTTGAGAAAAATCAAAATATTGAAAAAATTCGAATGTTTTTTTGACCGTGTTTTGAAAAAAGTCCTTTTTCACAAGATTAGCCAAAAAACAAGCCATGGCAGGATAAAAAAATCGGGCTAAGAATGCTGAAATATTACCCCCCCCACCCCCAAAAAAAAGTAGGATAATGGGTTAAAAGTCTTTTGCGATATTTAGACTTCGAAGTAAAGAACCTTCCCCCAAGACCAAATCCTAGATCCGCACCTGGTTCCATCTCTGGTTTTTTTTTCATCGTCGAGTAGTGTATTCAAGGCGTTCCAGTTATCTTTGAGTTTTCACCAAATATCATCGCCAATTTGAGATTTGCATTTCGAAAGAAAATTTGTATGTTTTCGGTTTTTTGATAGCTCACCTATTTATATCAAGTTCAACTTAATTTATAAAATATAAAAATACGAATTTTCTTTAGAAATTAACAAAAATAAATAAAACATCCTAAAAGCATCAAAACATTTGTTTAATATTTACAGCTTTCAATTTGATTAAATATCTCGAAAAACATGTATCAAACTATACATGGGCGAAAATAAGTATAGCAGATAACTTCTTAAATCGATCTCTTCGATTTTGAGATTTTTACATATGTAAATGTAACATCTTTGAACACAGTCATGATATTTCTTCCTCTTAAAATTTCTTCTAAAATTTTATTTAAATCGAGCACACTTGAAAAACGTAAAACGAAAACGAATAAAGTTTCGGTTTGATTTCACATATTTGGTGTTCCCGATTTCGGCAAAAAGTTATGGTTTACGTCCGACTGCTTTGTTGCAAGACAGATCAAAACGAATTGGCAAAATAGGTTTTAAAGCGCACGTAATTTTAAATGAAATAAATTTTTTTACTATTCCTTGATGCAATTTATGCCAATTTCACGATGTGGCTTCACGAATTATTAAACATTAGCGAAGTCACTTTGAATTCATTATAGTTTCCATTTATTCATGTAGTTACTGTCTTAATTTAGTTATATATAGTAAATTAAAAGTCTTTTGGTTGAGTTCAATGAACAATAGCAAAGTTACAAAACAGATTTAAGTTTACGTGCGACGGTCTCAACACTTCACGAGTGACTACTCAAGCATCCTCTTTTGCTCTCAGCCTAAGCCTTATTTGAGTGTACTCAATATTCAGTAGTTGACGTGTATTCTTAGACGCAACATGTTCGCCTAGCTTTTCTAAGAATCCCACATTTATAAATAATTATTTTCAATAATTTATTTACTGCCAATAATCGAAAAATATCATGTACAGTCCAAAACGAATTTTTGGCATACAGACATTGCCATATCGATAACTGATAGCTGCCACAGGGTTGATGTGTTGCAGCAAAAAAATATGCTTTGTAAAAGAAATAGCAAAATGGTAGTTAATTTACACAACAATATTGTTGTTAAAGCTAATATTGTTGTGAACATTTATTTAAAAGAGAGAATAATACAATAAAAGTTTTATCAAACTAAAATGCAAACGATATGAAGTAATCAAAAATTGCAAAGCTGTGACAACAATATTGTACATAAATATGAGAATGTATCAAAAAGAATAAAAGAAATTGGGAAGTTATCGACAAAAAATAATTGAAAAAACGCAAAAACGAATACAATTTATTCATTTGTTTGCGTTTTCACATTCCGAAAAGCTATGCTTATTTGTCCCTATTGAAAAGTATTTGAAATTAGGGCGAGGTGCCATCACTATCTTAAGCATAAATTCGTCATTTCTGTTTTCGCATTGAGTTCAAATTAAAGGGGTCTATGCAGTTCGAAAAGTTCGCGTCCCAAATGGGATTTTTTTTTTATATGAAGTTTTGTCATTCCGCGCGAAATTGCAAACTGCGTATAGGCCTTAAAATGTGAACATTCTTATTTTTAAGAAACCGACAAGTTAATTTCAGATTTGAAATAAAAGGTACAGAATGTTAATAAAATAATCTTTCTTTAAATTATATTTTTTATTTTTCAATTCAAATTATTCTCATAAATTTTTTTTAACCACTCTATACACGATGAGACAGATTCTACAACTCGATTGAACCTATATTGAAAAATGAATAGATTCTGATTTTTCGTACAGCAATAAAAAATTTCACACGATAACTCCACACACAGGACCCATGAGTGGGTTGTGGGAAGGGAGGATTTCCCCGGGCCCTCTGTTTTCTCTGTTACTATCGTGAGTCAAGGTGTAATAGAGGGGCCGGTACATTTTGCCCTGGGCCCGGATATTCTCTCTACGGCTCTGCCCACACAAGATGCAATCGATGGTAACGACTTGTTCGATAAACAGCCAAGTTGTACAAACTTTTGCATCGTATATTGCTTGGGTAAGAAAAGTCAACCTAACTTTTCAGCTTTCGATAAGCCGATAAAAAATCATCATTTTTAGAAAAAAAAAGAAAATATTGCAAAAATAAATTTATCTTTTTTTTTTTAAATTCGTAATCTTTAATTAAAAATCAATTTCCAAATACACCGAGTTCTTTTTTTAGACTAGATACGTTCCAAAAAACAACCCTGTTAAAAAGACATGAAGTAAATCCTTATGCTGCTATGAGAATAATTTAAAAAGGGGAATACCCTAACTAAATTTCCTAAAAGAAGAGGTTATTAAAAATATTTTTCTTTAAAATTTCAAACAAATAGCTTTTAACTTTTTTTTTTTTTTAATCATGCTTAGTCGAATGAATTTGTGTAAAGTTTTATTTTTTAGATCGTGTTATGTCCTAGCCGTGGTAAAACAGAATTGGGTGTATCTTTATTCGTTTGTACGTATGTCGTGTGTAAGCAAAGACTACCTAAATTTTCAGCTATCGACAGCTCGATAAATAATCGAATTTTTTATATTTAATAATGTACGTGGAGCATGTTGGTATACGTAAAAATCATCAAAAATCGAAAAAAACTCAATTTTGTTTACTATATATTCCTCTTGGCTGAATTCTAACATGATATACTATATGGCACATACCATACAGAACCTGCTCTAATGCTTTGACTATTTTCATACCGAAATAACTCGTGCTGAAGAAAACATCGATGTTCAAAGTTTAAAATCTCTATATAACGATGTTGGCCAATAGAAATGTTTCTCCAGAACTTCTGCACTCATCAAATGGGTGTTTAGTAGTGCTGGAGAAACATCTCTGTTGGCCAACATCGATATATAGAGATTTCAAACTTCGATCATCGATGTTTTCTCCAGCACTAGAAAGAACGATAAAAAATTTGCGAATTGGCTTAAACTTAAGCCCAATCTAGGCTAGTGAATTGGTAAACTCTTGGAAGTTAAAGATTTTGAACTTTCTTCGCTTCAATTTAAATCGCCCCAAAAAAAAGGCGCAAAAAAATGTAAAAGTTTTGCAAAAAGCGTTTTTTTACGTGTTTTACAGATTTTGTATGCAATATATAAAGGGTCATCAATCTTGAGGTTTTTTTTCAAAAGGGGTTTTTTGATAAATCACGCGTGAGCACTGTTAAGTTGCCATGTGTCTTTTATTCAGTTTTCATTGCCATTTCATCGTGGAAAGACTTACACCCGAACAACGTTTACAAATCGTAAAATTATGTTACGAAAATTCGCGTTCTGTAAAGAATGTGGAACCAATTCAGTGAACAATTAATTTCACGTTCCGGACCGGTGAATTGTCCACCAAAATCGTGTGATATCACACCGTTGGACTTTTTCCTTTGTGGCTACGTGTAGTCTAAAGTGTTTGTAGATAAGCCATCTACGATTCAAGTATACTCAAGTATGCTCGAACGCGTCATCGAAAATTGGAATTTCCGCATGGACGAGCTACGGCGCAATTGCGACCAACATTAGAAAGGGATTATCTTTAAAAAGTAAATGGCAAGAATGGTTCTTTCTATTGATAATAAAGTTTTGAAATTTTAGTGTTTTTTTTGCATTTAGAAAAAAAAACCTCAAGATTGATCACCCTTTATATAAGTTCCTTTGGCAATTGAACAATATAATTTACAATAAATATAAATTTAATTTTAATGCCGCTTTTGGGTACAGCATAGGGCGGAGATTTTAATAATAAATTGTTATATAGGGTGGGCCATCTGTTAAATAAATACATATAATTCATTTCGAAACCGGTTTCCACAGCTTCTAGTTGCTACACCAAAGTATTAACGCTAGCATCAATGTGATACTATGCTGAGTAACGCACAAAAATTTGCTCAAGTGTCAGCTATTTCGACCACTGTGCTGCGTCGCAGTCACAGTCAACGTCGCTGCCAAAGTCTTCAATGTTATGTTCGCCCGTGCGCACACTTGACAGACAGGCAGCCAGGCAAAAATGCAAATATTTGTAAAATATATGCGTGTAAAAATTGTTGTGCTCCATTATCCTTTTAACTGGATATGGCACACACACACACACACACACAAAGCCCAGCTAAACAGGCAGATAACAGCAAGTTGAAGGGTTTTCTGCTCTCTTTTATTATTTTTTTATTTTTTTTTTTGTGCTTAAATTCGAGGGCAGTTTGACAAGTAAGTGACAGCTACACTGCTCCTGTCAGTGACCAGCTGTTAATAAACTTCTGCCAAATTTTTGTGGAACCTGCGTTACTTAATTTAATTTTTTGACAGGCAATGACAATTTTGTGGACTTCGATGAGCATAGTAAAAGGTTAGTTTCATGTGCTTGCTCTTAAGCCTTTTTTTGGATGAATGAACCTTTACCGCAATTGAAATTTTGAAAGGCGGAACTCTGCCTTATCAGTTTTAATGTTTCATAAGTGGTTGACTGAATAGCCTTTTGGTCTTACCTGCAAAGGTGACGCCTTAAACTTTTCCAAAATGGTCGTCACGTCAGAATAGTCAACAAAATTCACGGATTGATATTGTGGCTGAGGCAGTCAACCCAAGTGAGTTGGTAAAACACTTTAAAGCAGAAGGTTTGGATCCATTCCATCTGATTATTTTAAAGAATAATAGAAAAATGGCTCAAAAAATATTTAAAAAAAAAATACTTTTCAGTCATTAAAAAAAGGCATAGTTTAAAGAAAAAAAGTGAATTTTTTATAAAGATCATTGACTTAAGATTTTAAAACAAATGGTTTAAATATATGTGGCTTAGACACAGTCAAAATATGGTAAAAAAATTTAGTAGTCAAAGTTAAAAAAAAAATACACATTTTTAAAGTTTTATTTTTAAAAACAGCTCAAAAAAGAAAACAATTTTTTGATAGATTAACTTATAAAAAAATGGTTCCCAATTTTCAAAAGGTTAGTCACGATCAAAAAATGGCTCAAAAAGTGTGGTAGGAAACGTTAAAAAAAAAAAAATATGGCTCAAAAAAAGAAATTAATTTTTAGACAGTTTAACATGAAAAAAAAAAATGGTTCAGAAAAAACTATTTTTTAAAATTAAAAAACTGAAATTAAAAAAAAAATGTGTTTAACTATATTAGAAACCTTTAAAAAGTTATCAAACTACCCTCATATGTGCGTGCGTGTGTGTGTGTCCCGTGTCGATGCGTGCGATTTGCCCTGCAGAGTTGTCTGACTTGAAACTTGGGACTTGGCTCACTGACTCACTGGATGACTGACTGACTGAATGAGTGACTGACAGCCCCACCTAGAGCGGTAAGTGGGTTGTCAAAGCGAGCAAGCAAACAGCACACAACAAATAATAATAAAGTATATAAAAAAGAAGAAAAGAGAAGAGAAAAGCAGACGCCAATGTCATATAACAAAACGCGTAACGAGCAAAAAGACGAGCGCAACATGACACTTTAAACGTTTTACTACCCCCTTACCGATTCCCCCACTCCCACACCAACAACACCACCTGTTCCACCAACGCTCACTCTATGCCCCTTTGTAATACTTTTATTGGATTAGGCAAAGATTTGCAAGCGCAAAGATTTTTGTTGATTTTATGCTGGTCGACAGGGCGTATGCGCAATGTGGTCACGCGCTTGTTATCAATTGAACTTGTTATAAGCATTTTTGCATTGATAGAGTTGCAAACAGAGAGCTCGTTTGCTTTTGATTTAATGCTTAACAGTGGCTTAGAGAAAGGGGGTATGATGTTTGTGTAGACAATGTGAGCATAGGGAGAGGTCGTACGGCTGGAATTCGGGTATAAGACTTTTGCTGAGCAAAAGCGTATAGAGATTTGAGTCCCCTTGCATAAAAGCATACCATTAATGGTTTTAAATTATTCGCTTTATCTTAGTGAGCTTTAGGAAGACTTCATTTTCGACTTGATTATCTAGCATCCAACTATTTGATAGAAGTAGATGACGCCCGTGAGTCTGCTAGACTCTGCTAGAGTGTTCCATCGATAGTATAAGGTTTTCCAATAAGAGGTGTTACATTTGGTATCCAAGAAAAACTTTAGAAAGACGGATGTTATTCAAAAAAAAGAAAGGTTCCGTTAATAAAAAAACAACACACCAAAAACGACCACGCCTAGAAATTCCAAACCAAACGAAAAGGGTCAGTCCTGAAGGTCGGACCGCCGGACCAAAAACCAAACAGGAGACTATTTCGACCCCAGCGACAGTTGCTGTTGAGGCCACGAGGGGAAATGGGCTTCATAGTCAAGATGATTTTGATGGAAGATTTCACCATTTTGTAGTGAATTTCATATTTCAAGCGTTGTTGAAGCGTGTACCGTTCCATTTTAGTATGGCGTAGTTGTACTTCAAATGTCAAAAATAAAAGCTTAAGTGTAGCTACCAAATCTGGTGATTCAAAAAACACCCTTAAAACACTATAGCCTTAGCGTCTGAGTAGTCAATTCTTCTTCTCGATTTTATAACAGAAATAGTTTCCTAATACTTCCAAGTAAATATTTAGTTTATTAAAGACTTAGTCAAATCTACTCCTTCACAAAGATTCTCTCTCTTCTACGTCACTGATTCTCATATAGAGTTACATAGAGAAATGTAGCCATAACGCATTGCCGCATTATGTGTCACTTTTCATTTGTTACGCTTGCTGGCTCCGCACATGAATGCCGGAACATATCCATTGAACTCGACATACTGAACTTATATAGAGGCGGCAGCAATATACACTAAGTATAACAGCATCAGAGTCGAGACCAGCATCAGATTCAACATCCAGCATCCATAACCACATCAGTCCAAAACGATTGACTGTCGTTTACAATAAATGCACACGACACTATATCTATAGTCTATGCAGCACAAACACACAGATACACATGGTGTATTTGTATTGTATCTCACACATACATATATATGCCTATATAGTATATATACATATATCTGTATATGTAAGTCTATCTGTTTGACAGTCAATCAGACATTACGATTGCCAGTCATTGCGAATGATTTATGAGCTGCTTGTTGTTGTTGTATCTCAGTTTTTGTATCTTTTCTTGTATCTGTTGTTGTTGCTATTGTTCTCATATTGCCACGCGACTTTTAAAGATATTGTTGTGTTATGCCATTGAAGTAAGTACCCCATTTTTATATTTATAAAGCACATATGATCTATTCAGGTCAAAAAATTGCAAACTGCAATTTGCAGCTTCATTTTAAAAATGGTAGCATACTTTTTAGCTGATTGCTAGAAAAAATACATATGGTACATGTCTAGAACCCCCCTGTAACAATCAGCGCCTCTTTGTTTTTTTTGCTTATAGCTTTCCAATTAGCAAATGCGCTTTTACAATTAGCAGCTTATATGAAAAAATATGTTGTTGGAAAAAAAATTAATGCTCCAAAATTTTTAAAAACAAGTAATGTTAATTTTCTTGGAAAATATTTTAAAATTTAGAAATCAACAATTTTAACCCACAATTTTTCAACCTTAATAAATTCGTTCGAGATGCTTAACTAAGACAATAGCTCATGTCATCGCATTAGTGAATTTGAAGAAATGCTATGTTAGGAAAAGATTTTTAAAAAAAATTATTAATAATGCAATTCGTCAATATCTCTCCATAACATCTACAGTTCCTATCCGATTTCGAAGATCTTAGAAATGCTCGTAAAAGAATTCTCTTTCAGCTTAAAGCTTAACATAATTTTTACAAAAATTTTTTCCTTAATAAAAAGCAATCCGAAAATTTGTAATTTTGAAAAATTTTCAAAAAATTTTTTTTCAACTTTGGTGGCTTGTAAGAGCACATCAATGCCTTTCGATCTAATCGTCTTTCATGTCGATACACAATTTTGCTCACGAGATATTGAAGAATAACTGAAAAAACTGCCCAAAAACATGTTTTTCAAAAATATCTCGAAAACGGTGCTTAAGAAAAAAAAGGTTGCCATTTTCGTGTTTCTCGACCCAAAATTACCCTAAGAAACATTTTTTAAAGATTATTTTTCGTGTAAGCTAGTGTAATAGGCAAGTAGGGTGAATTCGGAAGAATTTTTTCGTCGATTTTTTGGAGTGACAAACAAATTTTTTTTCAAAATTAAAAGTTGTGTCGTTCAGGTCATTGAAGAAGTTACATTGTGTCAAAATTTCAGATCGATGGGAAGATTTTTTGTCAGGTAGATTGTACTCCGAGCAAAAAATGTAAAATTCGCGATTTTCGATTTTTTTGGGTTGAATACCAAATTGTCAAAAAATGATAAAAACCGCCATGAAATATCATCACAAACATTTTATTTCTTTATTTTTGGTATAAAAAAAGGTTGAATAAAATTGAAATTATGCCTAGTGAAATGGCCTGAAAAAATGTTTTTTTCAAAAACATGGGAATCGTCTAAAATACGTTCGATTTTATTCTTAATCGTCGCAATTTTCACATCTGAAGCTGACGCATTTCTGGTGGACTGGACGGTCACATGTGGCGCAATTGATCGTGTTCACGGCATTTTGAAACAAAAACAGTTGAAATCCTTTAATCATGGGGTGAATCCTGAAATCATAAATACATTTCCGGATTCACCCCAAATCGACTTTTTCGAAATGGAGTAACGTCATTCGAATTAAGGCTTAACGCATCTCATCATGATTTCTGCAGAAGTTGTGGCAATGAGGAAGAGCTGGAGACGGTGGAGCACCTCTTCTGTCACAGCCCGGGGCTATGTAGAGCAAGGTTCCGCTTTCTCAAGTCACACTTCCTAAATGACTTATCACAGCTCTCAGAAAAGAATCCGAAATGGCTTTCGAGGTTTGTTGAGGCCACCGCATGGCTGTGAAGTAAAGCAGCTTGAGGACCTCTCTAGTGAGCAAGGCTGGAGTAAAGTCCACCATTGCAGAATCAAAACGGGCCAATTTTTCTGGCCAAAATGAGTTGGGACGTCACGTCCGAACTGCCGCCTTAAGCTAACCTAACGTCATTCTAGTAGCTTGCAAACATCGAAACGATTTTTTTAACATTTTTGAAGTATAGAGCCTTAATTATTATTATGGATATACGTACATTTGATTTTACTCGAGAAAATGTTGAAATTTTAGCAACACAAAAACCAAAAATAAATCTTTCAAGGTAGCAATTTTTTTAAGGAAAATTATATTATACTAATCAGAAAAACATGTGTAATCGTGTCGGAGTCTATCATTGTGATTATTTGAAAATTGGTGTCATAGTCAAATGTTAACTCACCCCTCCTTCCAAATTCACCTCAATTAAATATTAAATACAAAAATCTACTTCCTAGAAAAAACATTATTATAATTATAATTATAAAAAACAGTATAAATACCAACCATATTTAGTAAAGAAGAAGCATGTAAAGAAATAAATATTAAAAAGTCTATTTCAAATATTAAAAAATCATAACAATTCCAAAAAAATATATTTTCAGAAATACTAGTAAAAAAAAATATAGTTGTATTATAAATTTCTGGAGTCGCCAATCCAACCAAAGCATCTGGAAGCATAAAGGGTGTTTTTTTCAGCGCGTCCGGATTTGAAACTCAAATAAAACATAGAAAAATTAATGCAATGAGCTCAAATTTAGTTTTATTAGATAGATAATTTCGTATCATTTAACATTTGAAAAAGATCTCTGTCATGTGACCACCACGACTACGAGTTACAAAGCGCATCCTTTGGGTGCAAGTTTTGACCACACTATCGAGCATTTGGGCCGTATTTCAGTAATGACACGTTTAATGTTGGTTTCCAAGTCGTCAATTGTTGCTGGCTTGTCTGCATAAGCCAATGACTCGACGTGTGTCATACACGACCGCGGCGTCCAGTTGGTGGACCCATTTCTTGAAATAACCTTCTCACTGAATTGAGTTTTCAGTAAATCTATGCCATATGGCACGTAGGCCCGTCCTGTTGAAACCAGAACTCTTCGACATCGATGTCACGTAAATTTGGAAACAAATATTCATTGATCATCGCTCTGTATCGATCACCATTGACGGTCACACGTTGCAAATCGATAAATTTGGATTTTCCTCAACACTGGCCTCTACAACAACGATATTTTCTTCGGACCGTGCTGTTCTCATTCTGATTGGTGGTCAGACATCGTGGAATGTCAAATGAGTTCGTACATGATCAAGAACACGACGAACACCACGTTCTTATGGACGATTTTTGGTGCATAAATTGTACGAAGAGCTCTATAAGTTTTTACAACAGAACAAGTGTGGTGTAAATCTTACCATAATGAATTGTTAGTCCTTGCTGAATAAAATGAAATTTAAATTTGTCAAAAGTAACAACTGGTTTCAGAGATATCTCTTTCGGAAATCCGTACGCTGTTAAGAAAACACCCTTTATATCAAAAATCTAACCTTTCATAAAGTCAGTTTTGGCCCTCGTCTGGGACGGTATTCATTCGTTATCTTCTTTTCGCTTCGTATTGGTGGAAGAGGTGTGACTTCTACTTTTCATAAGGAAAGAGAGAGCTTTTCCAACCTGTTGTGATGCCTTGGCTGAAGCTTTATTTTTGTCGTTCCTGCAATATTGTATTGAACTGGAAATCTTTGGCTCATCCAAATATTCTGCCCACACACTTTTACGGCGATTGCGGCATATCGTCTTTACTTAAAATACTTACATGTTCTATATATAAGCAAAATAAATCAAAAGTAATGTAAAGTAATGTAATAAAATATATAAATAACACATCATTCAAATATCTTGTCATCGCATTTTAAAATTCTTCGTACGCATCATATTGCTCTTTGCAAGACTCGCTGTACTCCCACACAAAGAGAAAAGAATTTCTTGTAATTTTGTAAATTTTTCTCCCCTAAAGTGACTTTAATTTGTGTTCATTGTTATCCACATGAAATTGCAGGTGCCCTCCGAATTTTCATGAATATCTTCATATATTTTAATTAGCCAAAGTCACCCAAACAATTCATTAACAAAATTATATTAAGTAGGTGTAACTTAAATCACATCAGCTGCGTGCCAAACTAATTCACTTAAGCGAAATTACGCGAGTGAACGCGATTAAAGTTTTCCTGCACTTGCGAATTGTCCTACATTAAAGCTTAAAGCTGTTGCACACACTCCAGCCAGACACTTCATGGCAGCAAGAGGCTGGAGTGGGGCAGCCAGAGCAGTATATTTAAAGCGTAAGGTATTCCAAAAGAGAGTGGAGTCTCTTCATCTAATTGACTGCCAGAAGAGCTGCCGCCGACGCTGCCGACGCCGCCGCAGCAGCAACTTAACAGCACTTTGGCATGCCAGGTCGCGGCATATTAGCCATTCATTGAGCACGCACAGTAATAGAGAGCGAGTGTAGCAGAGAGCGTGGAAGAAAGTAAATACGATAGAGAGAGGTAAACAAGAGAGCGGTATGCCAACTTTTGCATTCAAAGCAAAAAGTCCTTTGGCAGATTTACTGATTGATGGCTATTAATTTATTTGTTAAGTTGTGCCAGAGAGCGCGGGAGAGTAAAGTGTCTAAGGCTATATGTGTGTGCGTGTGTGTGTGTGTGTGTAAGTGTAGCTGTGTGAGTGCTGCTTCAATATCAAATAGGCGAATTAATAAAGATTTAGACATTGTGCGCGTCATTCATTGTTGGCATTTTGTATATAAGCCGTAATATGTTTTCCCTCTTTCTTTTTCCTTTCTTTTTTTTTTGTGCTCCCCTCTTTTATTTCGCTTTGCTTTTGTACGGCTGAGCCATTGAATTCATTTACAAAAGCTGCAACTACTCAGCGTTTAGCCAGTAAGTTCTGGATATTAAATTATTATATATTGTATGCTTATATATATAGTATATGCCAGCATATAGTATATGCCAGCAATTGATATAAGCAAATCTTGCACATAATTATCGTACGAGTATTGTACATATATTTATATGTAAAGGACTTTTGCTTTAAGGTCTTTTCAGTGCATGGCCGCCGAAAAATTTCAATACATTTGACACTAATTATAGCTTGGCATGCAGGTCAAATCTACACGCAAATATCTACGAGCATTTGGGCATAGACTGTTGACCGGGTCAACTCGTTCGTTTTTGCAAATTTTTTGCCTTTGCTAAAAGTTGTAGTTAAAAAAAAAAAATCAAAGATTAAATCAACATGCCAATAAAACATGTGTGTACAAAGCGAAGCATTAGAATAGGTGCGGTTTGGTTTTCTTTTGAGAAAAAAACAAGCAAACATTGGTAGATTACACTAGTTTATAGCTTTAGGGCTCATCAAGTGAACCTGCCTAAAAAAGTGATTTTTAGAATAATTTTGGGACGAGAAACACGAAAATGGAATTCCTTTTTTTTTTTTTTCTTAAACACCGTTTTCAAGATTTTTTCGAAAGACACGTTTTTGGGCACTTTTTTCAGTTATTAGTCAGTATCTTGTGAACAAACTTTTGTATCGAAAATGAATGTTATTTTCATGTTTCTTGACCAAAAATTACCTTAAAAAACACTTTTTTTCGAAGGTTAATTTTTCGTGTAAACTAGTGTTATATAACAGAGCTTCACAAAAAAAATATGAAAATTTAAAGAATGAAAAGTTTGAATGAACAGATCGTGTAGAATTGTTATTTGTTTTGGGTCGGTGAATTCGATATCATCAATTCACGACATAACCTCAAAATATTGACTACTAATATCGTTACAACAATATTCAATTTTTATTTTGGAAAATTGGGTATTTTAATTCGTTTTATCGAGAAAAGTCTGAAAATTCAAATTTTCAATTG
This sequence comes from Chymomyza costata, assembly GCA_018150985.1. Classification (NCBI taxonomy): domain Eukaryota; kingdom Metazoa; phylum Arthropoda; class Insecta; order Diptera; family Drosophilidae; genus Chymomyza; species Chymomyza costata. The sequence continues at coordinate 128,523 of JAECWU010000555.1, read as the reverse complement.
AATGCTATTTATTGAAGTGCACTTGGATACACAATGTTTTTAGTTGTTCCATCTAGAGCATATACGTATAAGTCAGATGATTTTCCAACATGGATTCTTTAAATTCAGCGATTGTCCTTGCGCTTTGTTTATGGTCATTGCAAATGCGAATCGTATTGGAAACTGCAAACGTTTAAATTCGAAAGGCATATCTGTTGATATCATTGGAATGCGTGGTAACAGCACATTTTCTCCTTTGAATTTGCCATTCAAAATCGTTGCTTGATGATATTGTTCATCGTTTTTTTCACTGCAAGTCTGGTTCCATTGCCAAGACGTGGTGTATCAATGTTTCTGAGGAGTATAATAGGAACACCAATTTTCAAGCTCAAAATGTGTGATGGCAATCCTGTTAAATCAAGTGAATTCAAAAATTCAGTGGGATAATGCACAACTTCGTCTTGATTCATAAAACTGTCTACTGATTTATATGTAGCTGTGTCGCTTGGTATCTCATTTTGAATGGTGATATTAATAGCATTGACATCCACGTTCTTTGCAGCTAATATACAATCTTTCTGGTGCTTTACGCTGTCTGCGCTGCTCTTCAGTCAAATTATTTCTTGCAATTCTATTTTGTTGATTTTTACGTGTATTTCGTGCGATGTTTTGTCTTTTCGGGCGCATGCTTCTTTGTACCTTTGTATGAAGAAATTGGCTTACACAAAACCCAAAAACACTTACAAATTTTTATGAATTAATCCTTTTTTATTTTTCTTTATGTGAATTTTGACTGCAGTAAGTGTTTTCTTTATCATTAGCAATGAGCTTTCAATTCAAGATGTTCGTCTGTCAAATTTGAATTGAATGGAAGCTGAGTGAACACTGTGTTTTTTTCATTGCATTTGAAAACTATGCGCAGTACTCAGCGCCACCTATCGAAAGGTGTCCATACTTATGTTGTAAACCTTTTCGACAACATACCGAACATAGCCTGTAAATATGAACACAATCACACTGCAATAAAGTGGATTCTATAAGCCTCGTATAAACATACATTCATTTTTATATATATAGATAGTGAAAATTTAATATCGCTAAAAATAAGTGAATCGTGCTACTTTTTAGGTCGACCTCTTCGATTTTGATGATTTTTGCATCTTGAATTGAACTACTAGGCAATAGTAGCCATGTAAATGTTTGTTGCAATACTCCGATTATTAATCAAGTTATCGATAACTGCGTATTGGACTTTTAATTTTTAGACTTTTCTTTGTGTATGTGTTGTATTAGGTTACTAGTTGGAGCAAAGGGCATGTTCTTTGACAAGGTCATATCCACTGAACAATTTTTTTTAAGGATGAAAGATGAATTTTTTTACAATTTTTAGTTTTTTTTTTTTTTTAATTTAAATTTATATTATAATGTTCACAGTTAATGTGAATTCTAATATAGAAATTTAAGAGTTCAGGTTCTAATAACCTTTCCTGCTTAGTTATAATATTATGACTTCAAAAAATGTACAATGATACGATTATTATATACAAGATTTTGGAAAAAATTAAAAAAAAACCAACTGAAGAGATTTTCTACTTAACCTACCAAAAAAAATTATTTTTTGTTTTTAATTTTAAAATTCAAAACTGATATACTTTTTCCCCGCTTCACTTATTTTCGCCGATATGTAAATTAAAAAAAAATATTTTTAAAACTTCTAAATTTTTAAGATTGTACATAATCTCAAAATCCATAATTTTGACTTAAAAGCATAGAGTCTACGAGGCAGGTGCGTATCTAGGATTTGGTCTTTAGGGGCTCTTCACTTCGAAGTGTATATATATCAGAACTCGCAAAAGACTTTTAACCCATTTTTGCATCTTTGGGGGGGTCCAGACCCGAAAACCACCGCCGTGGATCCGCCACTGCTACAAGGTATAATCATTCATCTTCCACTCTAGTTTTTTCTTGGTAGAGTTATTTTATAGTCTTCAGAAATCTGTGAAAAAAATGTATTTTTTTTAAACATGCGATGGTAATAATAATAATTATATTGATTATAATCAAAACGTGTGTTTTAAAATACAAGTTTATCAAGAAATATACATTTAAGGACTCTAATTAGTCAGAAATTTGTATGCGCTACAATGTAAGTTATATGAAAAAGGAGACGCCAACGACTGCTCGATGTTTTTATTAGTATGAGCAGAAGGATACAAAAAATTGATAATAAAATGTGCGTTCTTTCGGTTGTCCGTATGAACGCCAATATCTTGAAGATGAAAAGAGATGAAGAGAGCTTGAAGATGAAAAGAGATTATGTTTTTCTTCATGCCTTCCTGAAAAAAATCGTACCAGAATTCTATATTCTTTCTTTCACAATATATAGTAGTATAATATTTTAGAGGCCAGAAATCGAATTAAAATGCTTTAAACATTTTTTAGGAGTACCGGGCTGACAAATCGTTATTCACGAAATCATTTATTCCAGCCAAAACTTTGGGATTAGCGAAGCGGGTTAAGAGAATCAGAATTATTTTTATAAATTTGAAATCGCTTTCCACAAATCTAAGCAATACAAAAATGCTATTAACCTGCCTAGGGTAGAGTTTTTGATTTATACGCATAGGATCAAAAAGTAGTAGGTAATCGGCATAAGTCCTTAATTATCGCTTACGCGTTGTGAAACTCGCTTTCCGAGATCCCCTTCAGAGATGCCGTCATTGCCAGATGGTGCAGCCCTGTCTTTTCGGTGGGCCCCCATTATCACTCCCAGTTGTTGCGACCTTCCTTAACTAATTCGTTCTCGCTACAGAAACTCGGTAGAACTATTTTTTGATCCTACCCTGTAGCTCTCGGCATATTGTAACAGATATCACTTTATGCAGATATATTTATAGACGTCAGCCTGAAGCCCTACGTTGCTCTTAGAATCAACTTTTACTTTATAATTATATAAGTAAATTAATAAAGTTATAGACACCTTTCCTTAGAGTTCATTTCTACAAAATATTTGCAATAGCTTAAATTCTTCAAAAGAAGAAACTTCTCCAACCTGGTAGCCTGGTAATTTGCACATCCTCAAACATTCTCAGTACTTATACTAGTCTTCAAAAAAATTAAATCCTATAAATAAAATATCTATTCTTATAGTTTCTATTTAAAGAAACAGCAATGTACCTGCAAGCACATATGCATAGATATAGTATACACATAGTATATATTTAATATGCATAATCATAGCGTTGTGCACGATTTAATGACCGTCAAATTAAAGCTCACAAATTTCAACGAAAAACAACAATATGTATTTATAATTCAAGGCTGCAGCTGCTCACATGAGAAATTAAAGAAAATCATAAATTTCAATTTGATTAAAGAAATCAATTTTATATAGGCGTTATGAAAACAAACAAATAATAATGCCAACAACAACAACAAAGAATAGGAGACACAGTAGGCGGCAATGCCGTGACTTTTATGTATTTGAGGTGTGCTGTGTATCTGTGTGTGTGTATGTTTTGCACTGTCTGTGTCTATGTTTGTGCGACTATAGATAATCAAATTTGGCACTAATTCACAGCAGACACGCAAAGCATAAATAAACTCCACGCTTTATTTTTCTGAACTAGTTTTTTGCTCGACCGCAATGCCAAAAACAAACAAATAACAAAAACAAAAAAATTCGACAAAAAAAAAAAAAAGCCAAGGTAAAAATTCGAACGTGAAAAACCTCAAACTGGGCAGCTGCAAATGCCCAAAACAAATTGAAAATCGTAAAAAGCAAAATCAACATGTTCACACTCAGTTACAAACACACACAAAAAAATTGGCACACACACTCACACAGATGCATACACGTAACGACTCATTTAAAACTGCATGAAAATGCAAAATATTGGCACACATGGCGTATGAGTAACATACTCAAAGTGTCGCAGCAAACAAAAAATCGGCGAGAGCTAACAGCAAAAAAAAATAATAAAGCAAGCGAAAAACGCAAACTGCAAAATTATGCGCAAAATCAAAGCATAACCGTAATTTGCAATGAGCTTAACATAAAATAAACAACAACAACAACAACTGACAGCGACAATCAACATGTGTGTGTATGAGAGAAAGAGCATGTAAGTGTGTGTCTGCACTGAGAGAAACAAGATGGAAGCTAAAGATATTCTCTAATACAGTGGTGGGCAGTCTCCCAATTTTCATAACAAGCGTGGATAGGGCACGAATATACTGCCGCGGCGCAGTCGGCTCATGCACGCTGCAAATATGTTAAATCTCTCTCTCGTTTTTGCATGATTTCGGTTCTTGCTCTCCTGTGCGCTTTTGCTTACTGCGCTGCTTACTGACACAAAGGCCTTTGCACAAAGCATAAAGTATATCGACAAAGTCGTACACACGTCGTGTTCAGTCCACAAAACGCATGGCCATGGATGCGTGCTTATTTAAGGTACTGAAATTTTCTCTGCCGCAGTGACGTATTGCTGGACGCATGATTCGTTGCTCGCAACTGTCAACAAGGTTGTCCAACAACATGAGCCGAAGCCACGCACCATCAACTGCGTGTCTGTTGCTTAGCAACGTCGAGCAATGTCAGCGTCGCAATACGTACACTGCCCACGGCCAAAAAAAACTTTCAAAACATACGCAAGTTTTAAAAAAAATTTGAGTGTATTTTGTGTTAAACGCACTGTAATCGTAGATACTGATAAAATGGCAGATGAAGCCGTGTATCAAATTAGCGGAAAAGGGAAACTAATGGCGCCTAGGATCAGTCGTATACCATTTATAGTCTAAAGCTTAAAAATCTGCCGCGGCGCTTTAACTTAAATGAAGGTCTCATTATTTTCATTTTCGTTGCAACTGTTCATGAAGTATGTTGTCGCAGCGCATTAAATTAACTAATTTAAAGCGTGTAGTACGATATTAACACATGTTCTCTCTCACTAGGGTTTTCCTCACAAGAAATTTATAACGCCCCGTAGTCGGTAGACTTACTCTACCTCCTATAAGTATGCCCTGCCCTAGATAACGGCCAAACAAATTTTTTCAAAAAGTATTTAATTTTTAGAATAAAATTTGAGTTTTTTTTTTTTAATACAGCCAATTTAATCACGTAGTATAACAAATTTAATTAGATTGACAGCCAATTATCGTGGGTTACGAGAACGTGAAACAAAATAACGTTCCTGGTCGGTTTTCTGTTCCACTTATAGTCTCAAGCTTAAAAATGCTCTATACTTTTTGGAGATACTTCTAAAACACGAAGGTGTGCAGATGTTTTAATATTTCAAGTCGAAATTGTATAGTTTACTCTTCCTCGTATTATGAATTAAACCTCCATCATTTAAATGCGAAGAAGGCACTATATTTGAACCAAAATAAATGTTACTGGAAAACCCTGTATAAGCGCCATGAAAATTAATGAATTAATAAAAGATATGATAAACAAGATGTCCTGAAAAAAAAAAAAGGTTGTAAGCAAGGTGGTTGAAGAATGAAGCATGCAGGGGGCAGAAACCCCTCGTTTTAAAATAAAAGTAAATAAATTAACAAAAAATTGTTTTCATTCATATATAAATATTGCATGCGTAAATATCGATAGGACTACGATGTGCTTAATACCGCTAACTATAAGTGTAATTTTTTTAAAAATGGTAAAATAAGACGATAAAATAAGAAGAAGAACGCAATACTTGGTAAGGCGTTAAAAACTACCCAAGCGTTAAAATAAACTTAAAAAAAATTTCAAATAAAGAAACAAAAGAAGAAGAAGAAGGATATTACAATTGTAAAAAGAAGCTGAGTGCTCGATCTGGATTGTTGTGAATATGTCATTAGCAGTTTTTTGTAAAAGTAGAGTGTTTGCCATTCATTTGGATTCCCTTAGCAGCGCAGCACAATTTATCCACTAATTCCAATCAAAAATAATGACTTAAAAAAACTTTAATAGAAAGAAGTAATGATGAAACTGTTTGATAAGAAAACAGCTTTTGACTAGTTTTGCCAAACGAGCTCATCTTTAAGATGTCAGCTTTGAATTTCCCGAGCGAACTAATCTCGATAATTTAAAGCATTTGAACATGGTGCTTTATGTGCTCATTCCGCTGCTTTTGAAATACCTACAGCATGCGCACATGGTTGCTGCTTTTTACCTCTTGCTTTTCCCAAACTTAACTTCCCAAATCTAAACGGCACGAATGTACTGCCGCAATTTTTCGGACATGCTCTATTATTGCTCATTCCGCTGCTTTTGAAATTCCTGCAGGATGCACCACCTATGGTTCTTACCTCTAACCCTTACTCTATAGCATTAACATTTTGGAATTCCCTAACCTTAACGGCTGCACTACCTTAGAGCTATTACAAGCGAATAAGTCACGGAACTTACAAGAGACATTTGACATAGTCCAATATTATATTAGTAGTTGGAAAGTTCAGGGTAACCCTCTAAAAAAAAATTGCCCAGATACCTGCTAAATAGTCTCATAGATCTGGTTGATTCGGAAATCTTGAGAAAAAAAAAAAAGTTTCACTGTTTCATGATAACTCAACTGCCTTATCAGGATTTTTGTTCCTTTACCAAGAAGATCTCACGGTTTCTATTGAAAAAAAAGTGAGTGTGTTCTGACAAAACCAGATGAAAACAAACAGTGATACCGTTCGACCCCACGTCTTTTACGGAGCTGTATTGGTTATTCTTAACGTTCCGCTTCAACGGAGTAAAGAGACAGAAGTTCGGCGCTGCCTGATCAGGACTATAGGGGGTTTGGAGCAATGTGTCAAACCTTTGCTTGAAGTTCCCTTGCCAGAAGCACACAAACTTGGCGCACACCTCTTTACCAAATCTTTGGTATTCATTTTTTGGATGCTAACGTACAAAACCACTAACTCATATTCAAGCAGACAGTTGTTTGCGCCGGTCAGAGTCCAGGAGCGTATTCACTTTATATATGTATTCCTTTATTCATACAATATAAAAACTTGATTATGCTATATGAAAGCTCAACAAGAGCATAGGGCGTCAACAAATTCTTTCCATCTACTGGCTTTTGCCAATAGTTTGAGCTGGTTCCATGTCATATGTTGACCAGCTCCTTCATTTCGGACCATTCTTATCCAGGTGATTCATGGTCTTCCGGGGCGTCGATGGCCCTGCGGATTCCACTCGAGTGCTGCTCTTGCAATGTCTTGGGCTGGCCGTCTTAGAGTGTGGCCAATCCATGAACATTTCCTTTTTCGGATTTCTAGCTCGATCGGGTGGATTTCAGCTAGATCAAGTAGCTGCTCGTTTGTGGGCCAAAAAACTCTCAAGATCTGCTTGAGGCAGCTATTGACGAACGCTTGTAGTTTTCTGCGTGTTGTTTGTGTAGTGCTCCATGTGGTGCAGCCGTAGGGGAGCACCAACAGTACGCTGCATTTAAAAATGCGGAGCTTTGTTTTGGTGTTTATATTGTGCGCTCGCCAGATTCTGGTCATCGATGAGAAGGCAGATCGCGCTTTGTTGATGCGTTCGGTTACATCTGACGTGGATCCACCGTCCTTACAGAATATACTGCAAAGATACGTAAAGGAGTCAACGTCTTCTATGGGTTGGTTGAATAATAGAAGTGGTGTTGTGTTGTTGGAGATGATGGCCTTCTTTGCGTTGACTCTTAAACAATTTAGAAGTGGTTTTGTGTTGTTGGAGATGCCTATGCAAGTCCAAGTTGTTAATACCTCACAGTTTCCTTAGCCGCATTTACGGTTGACTGATCCTTAAACCCAGATCAACTTTGGCGAAAGGCGTATTTCACGCTTAAGAGGCGTTTAAAGGACCTTGCAATGGGCACCATTATAAAGCTCGCGGATCATTGACACAATTTTGTCGGGTATGCCTTTACTGCTGAGGGTTTACCATAGAGCTGGACGGTGAACTGTGTCGAAAGCACGATCGAAGTCAACAAAAAGCAGGTGTAGTGGGCTGTTATATTCAATTGACTGTTCAATTAAGATCCAAAGCGTATTAGTGTGATCTGCACATGATTAACTGGGCCGAAAACCCGCCTGTTCCTTACGCAGAATGGACTTCACTTTGGTCACATTTTTATCAATACCAGAAGCTGATGGTCGACAAGCCCCTTCCGAAACAGCTTATGCGACTCAAAAACTGTTGGGCGGCTCATGGCAGCATCCCCATAGGTATACTTAATTATTCCGAGGGTCTCGTTCGCGGTTTTCCCGAGTTCGGAGTAGAATTTAAGGCAGTAGAGCGGCTCGAGATTTTGGTCTATCTTGAATCGGGACAACAAAGATTCATGGAAATCGGCGAATTTGCCAGCAGACAACTGCAAAAAAAAAATCCTCACTTCCACCCCAGGACTCCTTCGCTCTGTTCGCCCTACAGAAATTCAGTCCTTCTACTTTTTGATCATACCAAATATATCATAGTCAAAGAAACTCTGTATAAAATACCAAAATGACGGAATATCCGAACTTCGAATAAACTCTTTTTGAATGAAAACATTAAATTGCAGGAATCCAAAAATTTCTTGTTGATGTTTTTTTCTTTTTCAAAAAATTCCTTTCTGATATTATTTTCATTTTTTCTCTCAGTGTATGCATTATGTACGCTTGGGTGTGTGTGCGCACTCTCTTCAAAAAAACTCTTTTTGAATGAAAAAATTTAATTGCAGAAATCAAAAACTCCCTTGCTGCTATTTTTTTATTTTTTTCTCTCAGTGTATGCATTATGTGCGCTTGTGTGTGTGCGCACTCTCTTCGAAAAAAAACTCTTTTTGAATGAAAAAATTGAATTGCAGGAATCAAAAACTCCCTTGCAAATATTGTTTTCCGTTTTTCTCTCAGTGTATGCATTATGTGCGTTTGTGTGTGTGCGCTCAGAGCTAACTTCCGCTTGGCTGTCATTTTGGTTTATTGACTTTGGCAAATAGTTTCGCCCAGGTAATAACATCAATGCAGTTGCCATTTTTTGTTGCCAACCATTTTCGCAGAGTTTGTATTTTTTTTATTTATATTTTTTTGCGGTGACGCTAACTCAAAGTTTACCACCAGGAGATATTGACGGCAGGCAAAAAAAATGGAAAAAAGGGTGTCAAGGAGTTGGAGTACGCCTCCAACTGCTCTCTAAGCTCGTTTCATTTAATGGCATTGCATTTTATTAGCAAGTAAAACACGTCTGGCTACAATGGGTAACACCCAGGGGACCACAGGCTAACCACAGCCATAGGCTAACCGCAACCGCACACACACTGCACACACACACACACACACATGTACTCACTTATAGACTCATAAAGCCAAGAATTATTATAATGTGATTATTATTATGATTATGCGATCATTATCGTAAATAATTTTCAATGCGTCGTCGCCCAAAGCTTAGACTTCGATGCAATGGAAAATGGCCGGCCAAGTAGAAACACGAAGGCGCACACAAAAAAAAAAAAAAAGGAGAAAAACTTATGGAAATTTCGCGTGCTGCGGAAAAACTTGCAGTGACTCCGTTTAGCTATACCAAGACATGAAAATGAAAATCAGGCAACAAAAATTATCACCTTCTAAGTCAGCTGCTGCCCCAAAATGTATGCAACAGTTCATAAAGCATAGTTGCGGGTTAGTTGGCTAAGTGCGTCATAAAGCTGACAAGAAAATGAAAAAAAAAAAAAAACCATCATCATTTTCCACATGAAAAGCAGCATGGCGCTATAAACAATGCCAAAAAGGAAACTATGCAAATGCAAATTAGATGAGACAAAAAAAAAAAAATATGAAATAAAGACAAGCAGCACATAATTTCGGATTTAACGGTAGTTGCAGTGGAAATATTACGGTAAACTTAAGAACTGTTATTATGCACTGTACTCAAAGGAACAAGGATATAATAGATTTGTAAAATGTGGGTAATGGGCAAAAAGAGACGTGGAGCAAACTTTTTTGTACCTAATAATAATAAGCAACGATTTGGAAAGCTATTGAGTGGTGTTCGGTAGTGCGTGCGTTTGTCCGAATTAACATCTTTATTTTAGGAATTTATTTCAAAACATGCACTTTAGCTTAGATAACAAATGATCCTATTCATAATTTTCTTACTAATTAAAAGCTTTCCGTTTAATCGTCTATACATAACATTGAAAAAAACAGACAGTCTAAGTTAAAGATATCTGGTCAAAAAATCTTAAATCTGGCAATTTACGATTTTGCTACCAGATTTTCGATCTTGTTTAAAGTTACATATTTTTAATTTTATTACAATATTTTTTTTTTTTGCTTTAAGGTTTTTATCTACTTTTTTTCCTTTAAAATAAAACTTTACATATACAATTTTCTCTTTCCAATGCACGTGGGCCCAGATTGTCATATTTTGGCCAAAAATCTGGCATTTCCATAATAATTTTTTTAGAGTGATGAAATTTTACACACGTGTTCGTAAAGAATTGAACCATTTTTCTAAGAAGTTTGAGCCGCCTCAGACTTTTTCAAGATATAGATAATCTTGACCAAAATTGGAAAAAATTATAAAAAAAAAACTGGTAATTGGAATTAGACCATACTTTACACAGGGGTAGATTAAAGCTCCTTATACATTGAAAAATTAGCCTATACTCAAAATATTGAATAGTTTTGGAGTTAACGCCCCGATTAGTTTCAGCTTTCCAAGTAGGGTTACCACCTCGGTCGCGTCGCTCGCCCGGCAAGTTATCAATCTTGAAAATGTCAAATTTTTTCATACTTGATGTATTTTTACAAAGTTATTACATAGTTATTTTTTTTTCCACATGTATTTTCATTTTTCATCGCTTTTGCAAGAAGTGGCTTTTGTTCCGCTCGATTCAAAAAAAGAGCAAATTCTTCGCAACTCATATGGAAGTTCAATTTCGTTAAAAAGTCTGCCTTCACCAGTAAGACTCTCATTCGATTCCTCAAATCGGTTCAAACATTCTTTATCACTGAAAAAACTTTTTCCACGTAGGCATTGCTGATGGGGATCGATAAAACTTTTCCAACAATTAAGGGAACTTAGAACTTTCGAAAATTTTTACCAATTTTATACCGACAGGGAGGTCAATTTGTTTGATTTTGGAAATAATCTCCGCCAAAGAAAGTATTATATTTCGTCGTAAAGAGCGTCTTCGTCAATATCAAGATCAACCGCTTTAGCCGCTCGAAGAAATAGTTTTCGGTCTACTATTTCGTCTTCAAGGTTCAACACTGAAAAGTGTTGAAATAGAGATTTTTCAAAATCGTACCATTTTCCCAAATATGTAAGAGCTCGATGGTAAACTAATAAGGCCTCTTTCTCAAATTTCGATCGTTGATGCTGTGTCAAATGAGGTAGACTTTTGTTGACTTTAGATCCATCATCCATTCTGGCTTGCAAACCATGTCTCAATTCAGTCATTACACTGTAAATGTGCGTAGTCATCACTGTTCCTTTTTCCAGATTTTTTATACTTTTGGTCATGTGGTGCAAAAAATGATGAACAAAGTATAAATAGCATTCTGGGAACGTTAAATTTACGTTGAGATCGTCGTTCAGTTCATTCTCTTGATCTTTCACAAAGCTCCAAATCGTTTTGTCAACTTCCTCTTCTCCTTCATTGATAAAATATTGCTTTAAGCCCGGTCATTTTTTGATAATCCGCTCTGTACGCGGGAAATTGGAATTTTCTTAGTTCATATGGCGGTAAAATTTTCATTGGCCCGGCGGCCCGACGATCACTTCCTAGGCCCGGCATATTTCCAAGCCAATTACAAAAAGACGATACCACCAATCAATCTTAGTTTTAAAAGTTATAATTTTTTTGGCATGCTCTTTTAATTTTTGAAAACAAATGTTCAAAAATCCATACATAAATTTTAACGTTTTTTCGTAAAAATTTATCATTTTTACATTTTTCGATTGTACATTTTTTGTACATTTTAGTACAACTTTTGAAAAATGGTTATTAATACTTACTTAATAATACATACTCTTAGGCAGCTAAGAAATTAAAAAAAAATTCTTTTTTTTTAATATATTTTTATTGGCAATCCAATATTGATGAAAATTAATCGCTAAACAAAAATATAATTTGGTGTATGATCAAAAAAAAAAAAAATAGTAAAATTTCCTGGGGGTCAAACTTTAAAATTCAACTTTAAGATACAAAATTCAATTTCCGAAAATCGTGAAGAACTACATATTCTTGTAAAATATATCAAGAAATTTATAACATTTTTTCCAATCAAATATGGAGTGTTAGTCGGAGCGACTATTTAATTCGTAAAGAGCGCATTGAACTTGTGGACTCTTTCTCCTACCTTGGCAGTGTCATAGCCGCAGACGGGGGCGCAAAGGTTGCTAAAGCCACAACTGCTTTCACACAACTCCGAAAGATCTGGATTTCCAATTTTCTATTGACAAAAACGAAAATCCAGATATACAAATCTAATGTGCTTTCCATTCTACTTTATGGGAGTGAGTCTTGGCTTACAACAGAAGCTATTCTTAGCAAGATACAGGCCTTTGTTGGAAGAGGTCTCCGGCGCATTCTGAAAATCTGGTGGCCAAATTGGAAACCGTAGGGCAACCGAAGAAGAGGGAGACCTAGAACAACACGGCGCCGAACTGTTTTGAAAGAAGCTGAAGAATCAGGACGTTCCTGGAGAGAAGTGAAGCAATTGGCAAAAAACCGGATACGATTTAGATGTTTTACAGAGGCCCTATGCTCCTCAAGGAGTTAAAGGAATAAAAGAAGAAGAAGAAGAAGTCGGAGGTACCCTTAAAGCAAATTAGCCAAATGAATAAAAAAAAAAAAAAATCTTTATAACTACTCGAAAATATTAAAAACCAAAAAGTTTTTAAGCTCAGTTTTATTTTTTTTTCTGAAGTTATATTTATAAATAACAAAGTGAATGAAGATTTTGTAGCTACATGTATCATGGTAAATGCAGGTTTTTTTTCTGGAAACTATCGCGAAAGCTCATAAAATACAAAATGTCAACTTTGATTGCCAATAACTTAAAAACCACTAATTATAATTTAATAATTTTTTTGCACAGGATACCTTAATATGTGTAAAATCATAATAAATTGCCATTTTGTCAAAATTTTGACTTTCATCTGGAGGGCTTTTGGCCAAAATCTGGCCACGCTGGCTCATTGTGGTATGTTTGAAATCATATTAAATTGTCATTTTGTCAAAATTTTAACTTACTTCTGGGGGACTTTTGGCCAAAATCTGGCTACGCGGGCCCATTGTGGTATGTTTAAAATCATATTAAATTGTCACTTTGTCAAAATTTTGACTTTCTTCATGGAGACTTTTGGCCAAAATCTGGCTACGCGGGCCCATTGTGGTATGTTTAAAATCATATTAAATTGTCACTTTGTCAAAATTTTGACTTACTTCTGGGGGACTTTTGGCCAAAATCTGGCTACGCAGGCCCATTGTGGTATGTTTAAAATCGCATTAAATTGTCACTTTGTCCAAATTTTGAATTTCTTCTGGGAGACTTTTGGCCAAAATCTGCCTACGCGGGCCCATTGTGCAAGGGTGTATTTACACCAATGCCCATTTGTATTCAATGTCGAGATATAGCCAAAAAAGCTATGGTATGGCAACTTACAAGCCTTTCCGCTATGAAAAAATCATCTAAATTGGAGATGTGGACCTATTTTTTTAGTTAAATGCTATGAGTGAATTTTAAACGAAACTCAAAAGTTAAGAAAATCGAGGGCATTGAAGGTGTCACTTTAAAAATTACATTACAACTTTTTGAAACTTTCCAGGAAAAAAAAGGGTACTAATAAATAGGTCAGATCTTTTTCCTTCTATAAAAAGTTAAGTATATAAACTTTCAAATACAAAATTAGCGACAGACGTAATATGTGTAGTATGATTTCATCTACCCTAAATTCCAGAAGATATATAAGGCCATAACATTTCTTCATTTCTTGTTTTTTAAGACCGGGCTTATATGCACTACACTTCTTAGCTGGCATTACCAATTTCTTTTAATTAAATACCAAAAGTGCTTGTAATTGAAGAATGAGTTGCTGTCTCTGCAGATCCCAGCACTTTGAGGCTTTATGTCGTAACTTTTTGTACATCCTTTTACTATTTATGTCCTTCATTTTTTTTCTGTATTTTCTTTTCTAGTATTTAGTTATGACCCTTTTGATGTGTTGGTCAGCAGCTACTAAACTTAATGTTTTCTCACAGTTGTAGTTGTTGTTGCTGTTGTTTTTGCTTGTTGCATGCCGCATATTGCTTTATTGTTGTTGCTTTTGTTGTTGTCATTCGTGCTTCTGTGTCATGGCGTTTGCTATTGCTATTTTTCCTTTGCGCCTTGGTTCTAATCCTACAAGCAGCTATAAGCCTTGGTAATTATCTGCAAAGTGACCATTAGGCGATTAGTTGCTGTTAGTTAGCAGCTCTCTCGTATCGCTTGAGTTGACTGAGTCCTTCAAATCGGAGTCGGAGTTGACCGCGTTTCCCACTGCTTTAAAGGCGTGACCCAACAGTTTTGTCATAAACTGAAAGTATATACTTTAATTTAAACTAATTTAGATACTTTGGCAATTTTAGCAAAAAACTTTAAATGAAAATCTAGTTTTCAAGATTTTACATTGAATTTCCCAATCCATGACGAACTTTCTGAACAGTTTCAACTTTCAAGCGGCAGTACTTTGAAGAAATGAAATGAAGAAAAAGCGAAAACAATGCTGTAACTATTAAATATTCATATCTGAATCAAAGATGCCAAAAATTTCAGTTATGTGGTTGGGTTTGAACTTCCTTTGATTAAAAAACAAAAACTTTAAAAGAAAAAGTAATTTTCGTGATGATTTTTCTAGTGGGAAAAAATATAAGATTAAAAAAAATGTACAACTAATATATTATATATGTACATATATATCTATTATGTGATTCCAAATCAATAAGAATAAAGCTTTTTAAATAATTTTTAAAAAATAAGAAGTATTAAAATCCATTTTTTAGTTTTTAAACATAAGGGCCTATAATATTTCGCGCGGAATGACAAAATTTCATATAAAAAAAAAAAATCCCAAATGGGATATCCCATGTGGGATACTGTAGTCCTCTTCTCCTTGTGGAGCATAGGGTCTCTACAACAGATCTAAATCTTACTCTTTTGGGAGCATCACGATAAATTTCGTTCCAGGAGTAGTTTGCGGCAATAAGCTCAGCGTCAATCGTTCTGCGCCAGGTTTGGGCTGGAGCCCCCGGATGTCGAGACCCTTGAGGTTTCCAGCGAAGTGCTTGTTTCGCAATGTAGGTCGCGGGCTTTCGAAGCGTATGCCCAATCCAACGCCATTTACGGCGCTTAATCTCGACCAGCGCCATTTGCTGATTTGTCTGCTTCCAGAGAGCTTCATTACTTATTCGTTCGGGCCACCTAATCTTAAGTATTCTCCCCAGGCATTTATTAATGAAGATTTTTATTCTTGTATTAATGCTTCTCGAGCTTTTCCACGTCTCGCATCCGTAAAAAAGTATCAATTTAACATTAGACTCAAAAATGCGGAGTTTGGTTTTAATCGATATGTGGCTGGATTTCCAGATCTTGCTGAGGATGCCAAAGAAGGATTTGGCTTTATTCATTCGGGCGGTAACGTCTTGATCAGCTCCACTTTTACTAGTGATATCGCTTCCTTGGTAAGTAAAGTATTGGACATGTTCAATGGTTTCCTCCCCCAGACGGATTACTGTTTGTTGAATGGAACAATAACCGCTGCTCATGAGTTTCGTTTTGCTGACATTAATTTCCAATTCCGGAACCTTGCTGTTAATACAGAGTTGATTCATGTTCGATTCTAGATCTGCTAACTTGTGGCTAACTAAGCAAACGTCATCCGCGTACTCAAGATCCTCTAAATGTGAAAATGATGTCCACTGAATTCCGCGTCTGCCATTCAAAGATCTTTGCATAACATCATCCAGACGTAGGATGAATAACAGGGGCGATAAAATGCACCCTTGACGCACGCCCGTTTTGACTTCTACTGGATCTGACAGTGGATCGTTGTGCAGTATGCGACATTTGAAGTTATTATACATTGCACTAAGTAAGTTGACATTTTTAACTGGCAGGCCTCTGTCAAGGAGCGTTTTCCACAAGAATTTCCTATTGATGCTGTCAAAAGCTCTTTTAAAATCGATAGATTAATAGATTGATTGTGACTATTTCACGTTGAAAAAAAATTTCAAAATAAGAATCTTTATTTTTAAAATAGATATAAAATTGTACCAAAATCTTAACTTCTGATTGTCTGACTGGATTTAGAACTTGTGTAAAATTAATGAAGAATAAATTGGTTTCATTTATAGAATAAAAAGCTTGCTTTTAAGCAAAAACTAAGGGTGCTCGCCCCCTGCGTACTTCGCACGCTATGCTCGAATGGGTTATGTTAAATGGAAGGTCTGTTTCGAGTCTTAACTCTCCAAGGGTTCAAGAACTGCAACTCAATTTGGTCAAAACAAAAATATATGCGCCTTTTTATGCAATATGGTATTTTTTTTTTTGCTATGTGGTATTTTTTGGATTAATTTGAATACGGTCATTATAAAATCAGTTGTTTATGAATGACAAACGTTTTTGAACATTTGTTTTATCGAAATTAAGTTGCTGAAAAACCAAAAGAGCTGTTTATACTTTTTTCTTATAAATTATAGGGCAACACTTTTTTCTTTGGACACATATAACTACAATGTGCGTCGTCCGTACGTTTTAAGATATATATTTTTTTAAGAAAATCATAAGGCAACTTTTTTTTCTTTGGACATGCATACCCCAGTAAAATTGATATTTGTGCACTGCTTTTATATGGATTTTCTTTGTGTACCTTTTGTTTTCAGTGGCGATGCATTTTTTTTTTGTTTTTTAGGTGTTAGTGAAATTTAAAAAATCATAAACATTTTTAATTCATAACATTTTTATAATAATAAAAAATAAACTTAAAATTCTTTCATAGAAAATTGATATTTGTGCAAAGCATCTTTTTCCCAATATATATTATTTTTAACGATAAGTTAAGCTGCAAATGCAGCTTAAAGGTATTATTAGTAAGAAATTGTGTTTCCCTTTTGTTTTTGGAGTAGCTGCAACCGTCGGGGCATTGAATTTGCCAAGTTTTGTAAGACTGACGAGTCTATATTTGCCCAGTCCTTAACAATGACTTCTTTCAGCTGCTTCAAAGTGTCGCACTGCTTTGCAGCTCCGAAAATTTTGGCGGAAAGGATGCCCCATAGATCCTCAATTGGATTGAGATCCGGACTAAAAGCCGGCCACTGCAACAGCGGAATATTGCGCGACTTGAAAAACGCGATTGTATGCCCTGCAACGTGTATAGGAGCGTTATCTTGCTGAAATGTCCAGTTGTCGCCATGAAATTTTTCTCCAAACGGTATAAGCTCATCTTCCAGCAATTCTGCATACTTCTGTGCATTCATACGGCCTGGCACAAAACAAATTTCAGATCTTCCACTAGCACTAAAGGTAGCCCATACCATAAGGGATCCACCACCATAATGGCGTCTGTAGCAGGTCTTCCGGGGATGTCGCATGTCTCTCCAATATTTGTGATGGCCGTCTGGGCCGTCTAAATTAAACTTCTTTTCATCACTAAATATCACAGTTTTGAATTCGTCTTCCCAGAACTTATACTTTTCATAAAAGTCCATGCGCGCATTTTTGTGCCTTTGTGTTAAGCGAGGTTTGGGCACTTTTGACTGATATTGCAGATCCAAATCATTTTTGCAAATTTGCTGTACACGTTGTCTGGTTATTGGGAGGTCTAGTTCAGCCTTAATTTGGGCACAGCTCATCATATTATTTGCAGCTAGAGTCCGTATATGCCGCTTAGTACGTTCATCCACTTTGGGTTTTGCGCCTTTGCGATTATTTACTCCATATTTCTGCGGGCTTTTTAAAAAGTCCAAGATTGTGTTCCGATGGTGATTTGTTGCAGCAGCAATATGCCCTAATTTTATGCCTGATTAATGTTTTTATTTTAATCTGGTCTTCAGTCGAAAGCTCCTTTCCACGGGGCATTTCGAACTAAAATTAATCATTTCCAATACAAATAATCGGCATTTATATTTTTATATTATTGCTTAAACACCTCTTAAGCAAGAATGTCACTTCCACGATGCTGAGTTGACGCTGCTGCACTCAAAAGACAAACTGAATGATTTTGCACAAATATCAATTTTCTATGAAAAGCACGACTTGGCACGCTGGTTTAATCTAACGGTACCATAGATTAACAGTAAATAAGTAGTCAACGCATGACAAAGCGACATAAAGAATAAGAGGATAAAAGTGCATACTCAAAACAAATACGCCGACAATAGTTTCTGGGAAATAGCGTACAAAGTTTTTGCACATATATCAATTTTACTGGGGTATACCTGCAATGTACGTCATATGTTACTAGTTACGTTCCTAGTTTGTTATACGAAGTTTGTACTTGCTGGGCTTAATATCCGACTTGAAAAAGTCTAAAATCTAAACATAAGTCTTTTGCTAGATAAAGTTATATGCCAAAAACAAATTTTCTATGCTAAATCTAAAACGATTTCATTGCCTGCAGCACCACTTT
The DNA here is from genome assembly GCA_018150985.1 of Chymomyza costata. Taxonomy (NCBI): domain Eukaryota; kingdom Metazoa; phylum Arthropoda; class Insecta; order Diptera; family Drosophilidae; genus Chymomyza; species Chymomyza costata. Next base: position 109,931 of record JAECWU010000555.1, on the reverse strand, counting down.
GTCGTCGACAAGTAAATATTACGTATACGTACATATTCACCTTAAAATTGTCTCCTAATAAAGTGGAAAAAAAAACTTAAGGTAATCTCTAGAAAATTGCTTAAAAAACTTTAGTATCAGCTATTTTTGAGACAACAATGGATTATTGAGGCAGTTATAAGCCCATTAGCAGATTTTCGAAATACATACACCCAAGACCACTCCAACTAAAGATTGAGCTAGAAAAACTCGCATGGAAAATTCCTGCGTCAACACGCAAAACGCTCTTGCAAAAAGGTACCAAATATAAGAAATAGCAGCAAAAGAAAGGAATTCTTTTTTTTTTTTTTAAGCACCTCAAGTATTGTTGCACGTTCACACGATGGCGCTTGGTATTTTTTGGGATTCCATGCACAGCAGCAGCAGTTGGAGGCAACTCTCAAACTGCTGCCCCTTCCCGAAAACCCAACTGGGGCCAACTCACGCAAAAAATACAAACGAAAAAAAAATAAAGTAAAATAAACGTAGAAACAACAACACTGAGCGCCAAATGGCAACTACTCCAAACAACTGTGGAAAGTGGACTTGAAAAAGTTCGAGCACTTGAGCGGCAGCATGTGTAATAAAGGTTATTTATGTATATTTTATCGCTGTACCCCGCGCAGCATGCCGCGTCATGCGGCACATTGACATGGCCAATGCCACCCCATACCGCCAGCCATATGCTTTCAAGTAGCCGTCGAACTTTCTGAAGTAGTTTAGCTTGGGTCTAAGATACTCCTAGGTAGATGCGCTACGTACAGTGGTACTAAAAATTATTCGAACGTCCTACAGTTTTTGGTCCATGACTTGGCATAAACTTAAGATTTAATTTAATTATTGTAGTTACTAGTTCGAGAAATCTCATTTTAAGCCAATAAATTTTTTGAGCGAGAATACCGATTTTCAGCAGGCTTTCCTTTGAAGAGTCATAACGAGTAAATAAATAAAGTTTTAGTAGAACTTGCTTATAATGAACTTCTTTACAACAAGAAAGAATTTACTCTGCTCTTATGATTTCCCTATAACGAATTCTTTCTGAAAATTAAAAAAAAACAAATATTTACTCCGCTTCGAAAAAATTTAAATTTTTAGGACAATTTTTTTTTTATGCGAGAAATAACTATTTGTATAATTTTTTCAATTAACTATAACTATAAATTTGAAAAAAATGAATTTTTTAAAAAATATTTTTTTTAATTTCAATATACATATAAAAGAAGTTTTATTTAATTTCAATATTAAAAAAGTATGAATTTAATTTTTAATTTAATTTGGATTTTTTCTTATATAATTTAAATAATGAATAAATATTTTTTTTATTTTGAAAAGAAACTTTTTTTTTTTAAGCTTTACTTAATTGAAAAACATTATTATATTATTTATTTTATATTTAATAAAATAAACATTTTTTAATTGAAATTTTTTTTTAATAAATTAAATTTTTCTTACTTTTGTAATATTTACATTGAATTTAATTTTTTTGAAAAACATTTGAATTTTATTTAATTCAATTTAAATTTTTTATTATATTTTTTTTTAATATAATTTAAATAAATTAATATTTTCTTTTTTGCTAATTTTTACTTATTTGAAAAACATTTTTATTTAAATTAAGCTAATTAAACAAAATTATTTAAAAAATGTGGAAGTCTGGGAACAGCTGAAGCGGATCTTCCAAGAATAACCGCCATTGATATAAAAAAATATAACTCAAAAATTTAAATTTTAAAACTATAATTTTTCATGAATTTTTTTTTATTTATTTTTTTTTTAATATAATTTAAGTAAATAAATTTTGTTTTCAATTTTTTTTGTTAAACTTTACTTAATTGAAAATAATTTTTATTTTTTTTTTTTTTGTATTTAATTAAATTACAAATTATTTTAAATTTTTTAATTAATCAAAATTATTTGAAAAATGTGGAAAGTTTTTTTGTCAATCTGGGAACAGCTGAAGCGGATCTACCAAGAATAACTGCCATTGATGTCAAAAAAATATAAACCAAAAATTTAAGGGGTTCAATTTAATACCTACTATCATTCTTAGAGTTTTTTTTTTGTTAAAAATATTTCCCTTAATATAATGAAGATTTTTTCATTAACATTGCATAAAATGTGTTTTTTTTTGAAAACTAGTTACTTAATTATAAACATTATGTTAGATGAAAATGCTCTTTTCTTTAATTCTAAATAAAATTTTTTTAAATTTTTTAATTAATCAACTATAATCGAAAAACGAAGCTTTTTGTTTCAGTTCATAGAATGCTAAAGCGGATGTGCCCAGAATCAAAGCAATTGATCGGAAAAACAAGAAAGTTTTGAGGCAAAAATAAAATAAATAATAACAATCAAAATAAGAATATAAATTATAAAAAAAATTGTTGCTAGCACATAATTTAGACTAATGAATTCTATTTCCGACGAAATTTTTTAAGATGTAGACGAAAAAAAAACCACCTAAAAAAGTCTGGTCTCTGAATACAAAATTATTTTCCAGATTTATACACATTTGAATTTATCCAACCCCAAAAAAAAAATAATTATCCAAAATTGTTACGCTGAAAAATTTCGAAAATAATAAATTTTACACAATGCTCGCTTAGTGTTCGTATACTTTTTGTTGCAACTGTTGGTGATATAACATTTTTGGCCAAGTCAAGTCAAGCCCAGTCAAGCAATTAGACGGCTGATGAGACTGTTGGGGCCCATTGAAACTTGCTCCTTGCTCTCTTGGCCAAGTGTAAACAAAAGTGAAATGAATGTGGAGCGCGGAACTAGGAGCACCGTAAATGTTGCCATATAAATGCAAATGCATATTCAAGACACCAAATGACGCAAATGACGCAACTGACACAAAATGATGCCGCAAAGTATGCACTGCAAATAAAGGTGAGTGACAAAGTAAATTGCAAAAATGTCATGAAAAAAAACTCATTACAAAGAGAGCATAAGAATTAAAATGCAAAAGGTGCTAGGAATTAATGTAAAAAGTCTTTATTCTTTATTCATTTGTCTGTCTTTGCTGTTTTTGCCGCTTCTTCTTAGCTGTGACAGTGTTAAACGGAAGTAATAAGTGATAAAACGGAAAATAAAGCAAGGTGCGGCAAAGTCCTGACACAAGCTCCCACTCCCAAGCGGAAACGCATGCTGCAAACTATTGGCTGCTAATCGCGACGTGCGCTGCAAAGCTGAAGAGTAACAGCTAGTATGTCTTTCCATGCTTCCGTTTGTTCATCTGTCCAGCTGTCCTTCCTTCTGTCTGCCTCCAGAGCAAATGGATCACCAGCTCAGGCAAGCAGCCAAGAGCCAACAGCAAAGTGAATTGACATGCAGCAATCGACCTTTATTAAAAAGTTTTTGGCACTGCCAAAAAAAAGAGGCAAGTTACGTATTGCGCCCACATTGGGAGCCGGGGAAGACATAGTATATGCGAGGGCAGGCTGAAGGGCTTATGAGGCAACTCTTTTTGGAAGCCATTTTATTTCTCTTTGTTCAATACCACTACACTTAATACTGCGGTACTCCAAGTTTTTTATGAACAAAATAATATTTTCCATACGTCGCACTAACTTGTATAAAAAGATGGCGAACGTTAAAGTCGGGCGCAGACGACTTTGGGATACCCTGTACCACCTCATTGCAATTAAGTCCGACATATTGGTTAAGACCTCCAAAAGATATAATTTATTCGGCAAATTTGGCTACGATATTTTCATAAATAAACAGAAATCAGTCGAATTTTACACAAAATTTTTTTGACCGATCGGTCCTATGGCGACTATATAATAGTCAACCGATTTTGATCAAATTTGGTACAGTGCTTGGACCTCTCCGGACGAGTGCCAAATTTGGTTACAATATCTTCACAAACAAACAAAATACAACGAATTTTGTACAAAACTCGATTTTGACCGATTGGTCCTATGGGAGCTATATGATATAGTCAACCGATTTTGATCAAATTTGGTACAGTGCTTGGGAACTCTAAAAACTTCTAATTGCCAAATTTGGTTACAATATCTTCACAAACAAACAAAATACAACGAATTTTGTACAAAACTCGATTTTTTGACCGATTGGTCCTATGGGAGCTATATGATATAGTCAACCGATTTTGATCAAATTTGGTACAGTGCTTGGGACCTCTAAAAACTTCTTATTGCCAAATTTGGTTACAATATCTTCACAAATAAATGAAAAACAACGAATTTTGTACAAACACGATTTTTTGACCGATTGGTCCTATGGGAGCTATATGATATAGTCAACCGATTTTGATCAAATTTGGTACAGTGCTTGGGAACTCTAAAAACTTCTTATTGCCAAATTTGGTTACAATATCTTCACAAATAAACGAAACACAACGAATTTTGTACAAAACACGATTTTTTGACCGATTGGTCCTATGGGAGCTATATGATATAGTCAACCGATTTTGATCAAATTTGCTACAGGGCTTGGGAACTCTAAAAAACTTCTTAATGCCAAATATGGTTACGGTATCTTCACAAATAAACGAAACACAACGCATTTTGTACAAAAACTAATTTTCGACCGATCGATCCTATGGGAGCTATATGATATAGTCAACCGATTTTGATAAAATTTGGTACAGTGCTGGGGTCTCTAAAAACTTCCGATTGCCAAATTTGGTTATGATATCTTCATAAACAAACGAATTATCCATCTAAAACTTTTGATTTTTCGAGGTCCTCTGAAACACCCCTATGGGAGCTATATAATGTAATCCCGATATCAAAAAAATAAAATAAACTTGTCTCCTATGGATTAATAAGGGATCTTATCTCAAAGTTTGGTTGCTCTAGCTCTTACCATCTCTGAGATCTAGGCGTTCATACGGACAGACGGACAGACGGACAGACGGACAGACGGACAGACGGACAGACGGACATGGGTATATCGACTTCTCTAGTCACACTGATCATACTTTAGGTAACTTTGGGGGGTCTCCGACTTCTCCTTCTGTACGTTACATACATTTTCGGCTTGCACAAACACAATATACCCTTTGTACCATACGGTACAGGGTATAAAAATGATTTGTTTCATCTCGGAAAACAAACTTCCGATCAAGGAAATACAGGAATACCGGTAGTACCACCATTACCCCTTACCCCGAAAAAAAGTCTATCTAAAACAGCAACCAGGACATCAAAGTTCCTATTTTGAACCCCTTGTCGGGACTTTAGGCAAGGTTCTCCAGCCTCAAATTTTGTTCCAATGTGTAGTGTCTCACGTCTCATCAATATATCGGTCGTGTCGCTCTTCTTTTTGTCGTCTTGGGCACTTTGGTCTTATTTGCTAAATCGTTCCAAGCTTTTGCACGGCCGATCCTAGATATTTGTCACGATCAGAACCACTTTTGGGGAGAAGGGAAAGAAGGGAAAGGATGGACCTACTTTTTGTCGTTCTTTTAGAGCTGAAATTGATGAGACCCTTCGCCAACCTGCTCCTTCTCCAGTCGAGATCATGATATCAGAAGGAGTTCCTTACGAACTAGTCACTACCATTAATCCATCGCAAGACGTAAATCTCACGCAGGAGCTGCTTACATGATCGACTGCATGAATATAACAGTTCAAAACGTGACTTCTTAGCTCGTCCCATTACTTTTCAGCCCGCCCTCGTATAAGATTGGGCTAAAGCAATAGTGGGGCGTTTGTCGGAGTATTTTGGCCATTTAGCCATGGGCCAAACGAAATGTTTGTTTGTGGCAGCTGCAGTCGAGCAAGCGATGACAAAAGCTTATTGACAGATTATTCAACCGTTGGCTGCCACATATTGCCACGCCTGCCAACAACAACAACAACAACAACAAAAAACAGCTGCAACAATAGCAACAACTCTAACAACAACAACAACTTTGGCTAAAAGCAGCAGCAACAAATCAACGAGGACAAATCAGCAAGCATTTGAAGGAAATAATTAAAAAAGTTGCCAATATTAAAACTGTATGGCAAACGTTGCCAAAATGTTTACACTGTATTGGTGAGTAGTTAGATATCTGAGTGCTTGTGTATATATGCAAGTGTGTGTGTGTTGTTATTGCTATTGTTTGCTCGGTGTTATAATCGGTCAAGTCCTGCGGCGATAGGCGCCACACGCTTCAAATCTTTTGCTTGCCAACGGAGCTCAGCTCAGCTGCTGTTGTCATGATAAGAGATGGGCGCGTGATGCGATGTGCAGGCACGAGTACTCAAAAGGCGTAAGCACAAAAATTTCTTAATAAACACCACATATATATGTTCAGGAAGAACTCTGCCAAAAAATAGGCCCATAGCAGTTTGATCCAATAACGATAAACTTTAATTGATATCAGAATGAACAGAGAGCATTTTTATCTCTAATAATTGTTTAAAAATCGTTGTGTATAAGACCCGTAACGAAAAATATTTCCAGGGAACTGAAGAAATAAAAATAAAATATTGTCAAAGTTTTCTTTTTGCTTCGGCTGACTCTCCAAGATTTTTCAATCCATCATTTATGTTCACAGAATGATTTTTTGCCAAGTTCTGCCTTTCATCCTTTCAAAACTGGGCTTAAAAAACTTTTAAGACGTGAACAACCACTTTGGTAATGATTATACTTTGTCGGTACCTAAATTTAAATTAATCAAATAATGCTTTGGTAGATTAGCCCTCTAGTTTCCATTATTTTAACTGTTTAGCGAGGTTTCAACTTTGCGTGACTAAAAACTGTCGCAAAATTATATTTGGGAAGAAATCAATTAAGCGAAATTTAGCACTTCCCTCATATAACAAGACCCTTTAGAAGTTTTTTTGACAGCAAGAATTTTACCCCAAGCCATATCCGATGCCTCTGGTTGCACAAAAAATTAAAACATTTCGATTTGTTGTACAACTACATATAACGAACCCCCAAAACAATGCAATCGATTGTACAACCTGCTTGATAATCAGGGGGTAAGCGTAAAGATCAATCATCCTTAAATAGCGCAGAGGCCTAGACGGTAACCCAAACAGATGCAGCTGCTCTTGGAGTGTTCGAGAGAAAGATTCTTCGCAAAATCTTCGCTTCCGGCTACGATGAGCTGTATGAGTTATACCGCGATATTGACGCGACTTCGTTGGCTGGGTCATGTAGTGCTTATGGATGCGGAAACTCCAGCCCATGAGGCGTGCGATGCGATAGTTAGAGAACCAAAGTGCTCAAAACTCTGTCCGTCCTTGGTATTATCAATGTCAAAGTGCCTGTAGAGAAATTTTGCATCAGAACGAGACACGTTAGGGTTGTTTAGGCTAGTCAAGAGAAAGGGTAAGCTTTGATCTATAATACAGATTGGAACCTATCTTCAGAACTCTGATCGATTCATACTACAATCCAACAATAAATTTTATTTTCATCGCATTACATTTAATTGAATACAAAAAAAAAATAAAAAATTCTATTTGTTGTTTAGGGTTATAGTCTTGAGATGATTTGATTGATCGGTTAACATTTTCTAGAATAACGCCGAATTTCCTATCTCTATAATAATTTATCGAAATAATTCATAAAATATTTCAAACGTTTATCTACATTTTTTTTTTACCTCATATGACATTTATATAACGGACTTAGTATATAATATCTATAATTTAACAACTAATAGAAAAGGAAAAATAACTCCTTAGATTTAAAATTTCGCACTCTACTTTTACTTCGTACTTTTCAAGATACAATTTTATTTTGAAATATTTTTTTCTTTGTTAAAAACACATTTTGAACAAATATTTTGAAAACTTTTTTACAAGAAATTGTTAACAAAAGAAATTGTTCCAAACAAGGCTTAAGAACTTTCTAGTCTATTTCAATATATTGAAATTCGAAATAAGGAAGTTGTTTGTACCTATATATAAAGAAAGTCGTTTAATAAGTTTGTATTTCCATAAGTAAGGATAGTGCGATTTTCTTGTATACTTCTTGGCCGGAAAAGTGTAAGAACTTTAATTTTCACAACATTTTTTTTTAAATTTGTAAATTCAATAATTTTTCTAGAGCTATTATTAAAAAGATCACCAAGTTGAGCCGCGGATCAGTTCATAGCCATTTTATCTTTTTTTTTTCAAAATGTTTCTTAAGGTCAACTAAGCATTTTACATAAATGAATAAATATATTTGAGGCGAAATGGAATTTAAGGCCAAAATTTCTAAATTTTGTTGAAGCAATGTTAAATTCGGTTAATTGTCGTTGTTTCTCCTGGATTTTATGACTAAAATACATTTTTTCAAGCTTCAGCTAGAAAATAAAAAAAAAAAATACCACAATCAGAAATAATTTTTGAATAAAAAAAGTTAATTCAAATTTCAAAATCAAATTCAAACGCCATCAATTAAAATATAAAGTTTATTACAAAAATGGAACCTAGGAAAACCTTGCCTTTAGACTTTATAAAAATTGATTGATTAATATTGAAATAAAATATTTCTTAAAACAGAAAAAAATAGCAAGTGACTAGATCTTTGGTAAAGTTTTATTCTAATAATATGGTATTCGAATATTTCGATTTTCACGTTTACAAGCTGCAGATAACCGAGCCGAAAACCCAACGCGATCCAGGTATTATGCCACTCACGACTCACGATTAGCCCTGCCGCACATCTCTAGCTGCAATTCATTCTCCCACATACACCCAGGCATAGTCTTCTCTTTTCAACCGCTTGCTGTCATTGTGTCAAGCATTTGTATTACTTTCACAGCTCACGCACGATTTTGCCAACACTCCGAAATTCCGAAAATGCCCTCGAATACAGTTCAGCAACCTATGAAAGCTACGTTTTATTGCCCTGGCAACAAGAACTGATATTTCTGCTTACTTTGTTCTACTTTTTTTGCACTTGTAACAATATATTTTTCTGTGCGTTGTTTCTGTTAGGTTTGCTTTGCTGTACGCTGTGTTTTGTTTTTGAAATAAAGATACATATATGCAATATATAAGCCATGTTCAATAGTATTTGTGGCAGTCGTCTTTATTGCAGGCGCTGTAATCGTGACCAACTTGGCGTATGCTTAACATGGCAGACAGCGAGTTATCAGTGACGTTGCACTTGCAGTGATTCATGTGATTCATTCATTCATGGCTTTAATCTAATAGGCATTAGAACTTACTCACACATGCGATGATAAGTAAGACAAGCTGGGGGGCGGTGGGGAGACAACGGACAGCGAGATAGACCACAAAGCAAAGTGAATCGGAAAAAAATTATATATGTGAAAGAAAAAATGAATAAAATAAAATAAAGAAAAAAAAAATAAGAAAAAACCAACAGCAAGCAGTGAAAAACAAATCAAGTTGAAGTTTTCTCATTTCCATAACTAATGCAAAAATCCAATTTCTTATGCAAACATAAAATTTTCCACTCGCAACGAGGCGATTGCGACTGCTGCCGTGTTGGATAGAGGGTAGGGGAGAGCAAGCAGGAACTGGTTAGGAGCAAGCAGCGGGCAGGCTGGTGGCTGGTGGGGGGAATCTGCTTACGGCTGCATGCATACTATAAAATTCAGGTCAAGCAAACCATAAAATCATTCATCATTTTCGTGTAAGTGTTGCTACACATACAAACATACGCACACACACACACACACACAAAACACAACCAAGCCTTCGTGTATGATTGGAATGTATGTTGGGATAGGACTGTGCGCAGTGGGAAGGAGCTACGGGGTTTGGCTGTTTAAAAACGGCCGACGTTCGCATTCTTGCAATAAAAATCAAGAAAGCAGCCAGCAAAAATACTTGCACACATATAAAACAAAATAATAATAATAATAAAAATAATAATAATGAAGCAGAACAAAACCAAACATAACAAAATGGCTGCGTGTGAGCGAGACAGGTGGCATAGACATACCCGTATAGATTCCAAACACATTTGCATATTCGTTTTGGGATAGACCCGGAATACCAACCAAAAACGTACGTAGCATATAGGCCGGAGTCGGAGTCGAGAGCCTGAGCAGAGCCCGCAAGCCGGCAAGGGATAAGTGTCAAAAGAATTTGACAATGTTTTGCCGTTTTTTATGCATCGATGAACGTTTCATGCATGCCAGCTTTTGTCTGTCTGTGGGTGTGGGTATGACTGCGTATGCTATGTAAATGTGTGTGTGAGTGTGTTTGTTTTAATGGCTGTTGCTGTCATATGTATGGGTATGACGACGTCCTAGGCAATTTAAAGCTGCTGACTGCTGTATATACCGCGTACTTTTATTTCCGCTCTTTCAAACTGCACGCAAATCTTTAACGATTTTAAAGCTGTACCTTTTTTTTACAAAAATACAAGCATTGAAAACAGGACATACTTATTAGACAGGATTTTAAAGTTATCTTTAAAGGAAATATGAAACAAACGCACTATGTATAGTAAAACCTTGAACTTTCATATCATAGCTCAAATTTTTGAGATCTTTAGTAAAGGGTTTTACAACAGCTAGTATTTTCTAATTTTCATAGCTGGCAACTCTGTTTAAGTAAACTGGCAATGCTGCCATTGTTTGCTGTTAAAAATGAGCACGTCAAGCTGTTCGAAATAGTTATAAGGCCGAAAAGAGGCCCGTTGTGATACCGCTACGGTGGACCTTTCACCACTCTTCCCCACTCATGAGGTCTCCTGTATGATGGGTCATAGCCATCCGCCGGCCTAAATGAACCTTAAGAGGCATTTTGGAAAGATGCTCCACTGTCTTCTACTCCTCCTCATCGCCACAGCTTCTACAGAAGACGTTGTGGCGAACGTTAAGCCAGCCAATGTCGGGTGATGGCTCGAATTACAGTCGAGCATTGGCCTCTGCATAGTTCCTTAGTTCTTTTCCTGCAGTATGTCAGCCAAGTTTGCTGTAAGATCCTGCACGTGTTTCCGATTCCACGTTCGGTTTGCAGTGAGTGCGAAATGATTTGGTAGTCCCAGTTTACTCAGGCCCTCCTTGTCCTGACGGAGGATGCCGGTAGTTCCTTGTCTAGCCAGTTCATCCGCAATAGAGTTGCCCGCGATATCCCTATGTCCTAGCACCCAGATGAGGTGGGTTGAAAACTGCGCAGCCATCTCCTCCTGAGACGAGTGACAGATGTTCAATGACTTCACTTGTAAATTTTTATTATCGTTAGAGCCTCTTGGATTACCATGACCTCTGCTTGAAAGACACTGCAGTGATACGGGATTCGGAAAGCGGTTCTGACATTGAGTTCCTTAATGTAGACGCCTCCGCCTACACGGACGTCCAGCTTGGAACCATCTCTTTAGCGAGCCAGCTGGGCCTGGAACACCGAGACTCCACTCGTCACTGGTTGGAATATGAGTTTTGAATTTGGCTATAAAGTGTTCCCAGTAGTGCGTACCCTCGGGAATAAGAGTGTTTCCCTTGAAAATCTTTGCGTGACCGAAGTCAAGATCATTCAATTTTTTCGCCATTCTAATGCGTAGAGCTGATAGAACGGCTGATTGTTTACTCACCTTGTCCAGAAGCAGGAGGTTTAGTATAGCATCTTGTGCTTCGTTTGTGATCGAGCATTTCTGCGGTCCGCTGAACCTTACTCAGCTTTTTTGGGTTAGTTTTCTTGTCTAGTTTAGTTCATCAAATTGAGACTATAAAAATGGATCATTCTGACAATGACAGTGATTTATAATTTCCATGATAATATCATTTTCAATGCAATCCGTATCATTTAAGAGTCTTCATTTGAATCGTAGAAATCTATTGTTCGGCATAGATTTTGGTCACATCTTTCGAAATCAGAACGACCAGATAGTGACATAACACAAAAAATGCGTTTGACTTTGACAGCTGTTAGAGATGATTATGCAATGTGGCAACGCTATCAACGTTGTTTTGACATTCAACTACATAGCGATGGTTGCAATTATGAGGTAGAAATTATATTCACTACAGGCCAATGCAACATTAGAGGTCTCCATTGCAACTGGAGAAACTCACTGGTGTAGATTTTGGCCAGAAAGTGGTATTAAATCAACTTATGATTCTTTTCATTTTTTAGTGAAGGCCTATATTTATGCTACATGGCAACGCTGTCATTTTCTGACGTTTTGATATTCATTGAGCAAAAAATATATAGTTAGAGCAGGCTAAAAAAACATTAGCAGACTCCATTGTAACTGAAGAAACTGTCTGGTGTAGATTTGGATCACTATTTCGAAATGAGTAGGGCCTGAAAGTAGCTATCTATGGTATTAAACTATTAAATATGCGCTTTGTAACTTTTTAATTTTCTAGTGATGGCCTATGTTGGAACTATGATAGCTTTCAGGTATGATTATGTGGCAACGCTCCCATTTTTTAACTATTTCGATTTTTTTTTTTTTCATATTTTAGTAAAAGGCCTTTGAGCCTGCGTCCAAATTTGTATATGTAAGGTGGCAACGCTGTCGCTTTTGACGTTTGACATTCAACAACATGTCAAAGTTGAAATAACGCAGTTGGAATTGTACCAAATTTGTTTTGAAATGGAGATTCTCCAAGCGTAGCAACTCACTATTTGGCGAAGATTAGGTCGGGGCCGGCGTCATTGGGTCATACATATACCGAAATAAAAAGCTTTTCGATTTTTTTCACACTTCAGTGAAGACTTTTTCAACAGCCAAGTCGCAATTTCCACAGATGGTAACTCTGATTGATCAGTGCAATTATCATATTAGGAGGCTCTACAGCAACCAGAGAAGCTTACTGTCTGGCCATTGGGCCGTACATCTTTTAAAGCACGAATGGTTAGACGGTGATGGTAATCGCTATGATAAGTGGTTTTAAGGCCTCGGTTAGATGGCATGATATGCCGATATGTTCCCAAAGCGTGGTATTTATAGAAGAGACGATGCTTCTTTGGATTATTATACCCACCGCACCTTGATTTTGTGTCTCTCAAAGTCTTTAACAAAATTTAATAAGTACTTTTTGGAAAAATTGGCTTGTACTTTTTCCCTTGAAGATATTAAGCAGAATTATGATTATTATTTTGAAGGCAGATTTTTTATAGCTGGCAACACTATATATGTAAAATGGCAACGCTGTCACTTTTGACGTTTGACATACAATGACGTGGCGAAATTGTTGAAATAAAGCAATCGAAAATGGTTACAAATTTTGAAAAGCAAATCATACACAGTTTAATATGTACAGCAATATCAAGTGTCTCCATTGCATCCGGCTGAGCTGTCTGCTGTAGAGTTTGGTCACGCGGTATCATTATTCCATATATATTTAGAAGCGAGACTGGGCAGAAGGTGACGGTCAATGAGGAATGACATCAGGCTATGATAACTGACTTTTTGGACGTAATTTCCTGACATCAGCCTGGTCATAACAGGAGCATCATTTGAATAGCTGTAGGACAATTTTTCAGAGCGTGTAAAGGGAATTCCATCTAAATCGAGCTTTTTAATGGTCATAAATATTCTTCTCTGACGCCACATTAATATTCTAGTGGTCAACTTAAGAATATCTTTCAAACAAATTCCTGCCAAGCAATTATTTTGCACTCTTTACTGAGCAGAACAATAGCTAGTAGCCATCTACCAATTACTTCCGACAAAAGCAATGCAAGTTATGCCAACTCGGTATATCCGGGCTAAAACTAATCATATCGTGATCTTCTTCCAAGGATTTCTTATTTATCTGCATGGCCAAGCAACTGGTCAGCGAGTAAAAACTGAACGGCAACGCAACTGACAAAAAGCTATTTGTTGCGACACAACAAAAGGAAGACCAATAATATCGATAACCAATATGTTTTGTATATCGAAGCTTCAACGATAAACTTAAGCGACAGTCCTGCTTTTTCATAAGGTGTGAAAATTGAAGCACGAATGTAAAAATTGTTTGCAAAGATTTTGAAATCCATGAAATTGATTTGTTTTTGGTTTATATTTATAGGATGTAACTTTTCAAAAGATATTTTGTCAGTCTTTGCCTTTTATCATGTGACATGAGCCTTACATTACATTAATTTAAAACGTACGAAGCCTCCGTTTTACTGCCAAGACACCAACGCGTCAACGCCACAGTTCTTATTCACCTAAGTGCACGTTAGTCATATGGCCAGCAATATTTTGGCAACGAGTCGGATGTGCTCCAGGAATGGACACACAAATCGGGCAGATAGCTGGAGTCTTCTCGTTCATATGAAGTGAATGAATGTGCACAACCAGCTCCTTTTGAGAATGTCCTAGATCACCGCAAAATGGACAAGTGAAGCTGTCAGCGCAGAGCATTGGAATGTCATCGCCGGCAAAGAATATTTCGCGAGCTTTGCGGTCCAGCAGGCATTGAAATGGATGTCCCTCGATATGAGCGCCAGCAACAACCTTCTTTTCATAGCAAGCGGCGCATAAATCAAAGTCCTCACAGATCAGGCACTTGTAGCGATAGTGAACCAGATTAGTGCTGCCACAGCCATCACAGTTGACGTTGCGATGAGTGTCGATATTGCATTCCAAATTCTAAGAAAAAAAAAAAAAAAAAAAATTTATTAAAAAAATATTAAAAAAATTAAAGAAAAAAAAATAAAATAAAAAATAAAAAAAATAATAAGAATAAAACGTTTAAAACTTATAGGATTAAGTTAAATGAAAACTTACTTGCGGCATCTTGAAAATCTGTTCCGTTTCCGAGAGACAAAATTTTGTATAATTTATTAAGCTGAAAAAAAAAAAAAATATTATTTTGTATTAATTTTTTTAGTTTATTTATTGAGGAGGTCTTACCTGGAAAAGAAAATGCAGCAAAGTGAATAAAATTTTGTTTTTGCCTGGTTTATATAAGCTTCCGGCCTACTAGCTGTCAAAAAAACTGTCGAAAAGTATCGTACACCATATATCATCTGCATGTACAAGTACTTTAAGCCTAGCTGAAAGCATAGAAAAAAATAACTATTTGATATAAGTTTTCTAGTTTTTGAAGCATAACAATATAACATTTTGGGCTGTGTCTGGTTTAAATAGTCTTTAATAGCCTACAAAGCTCAAACGAATATTTTCTTTGTCAAAAATTACATCAAAGCATCGATAAATACCGTTTTATATGTATTGTCTGAAAGTATCGAATACGAGTACTTTAAGCCCAACTGAAAATTTGGAAAACAAAATATTACTACTATTTTAAAAGTACTATCGAAGGGTTACCTGGTAAAGAAATTCCAGGGTTCGGCTACTTAGCTCAAACAAATATTTTCATTGTGGCTTACTTGACAAAAATTACATCTGAGTTTCGAAAAATATCGTATGTGTTGCCTGAAAGTATCGAATACAAATTTTGTTGTAAAATGTGAAGCGTGTACAATACTTTAAGCCCAACTGAAAGTTTGGAAAACTAAATATAACAACTATTTTAAAAGCACTATTGAGGGGTTAGCTGGTAAAGTAATTCCAGGGTTTGGCTACTTAGCTCAAACAAATATTTTCTTTGTGGCTTAGCTGTCAAAAATTACATCGAAGCATCGATAAATATCGTATTATATGTATTGTCTGAAAGTATCGAATACAACTTTTGTTGTAAAATGTGCAGCGTGTACGAGTACTTTAAGCTAAAAATAACGAAAAAAAACTATTTTATATACATTTCCTAGTATAGAGCTCTTACAGAGGTATTTTTTAAACAATCTGCAAGCCAACTAAGCTCAACAAAATTGTTCATATAAAAATGTCGCCAAACATCTTAAAGTATCGTAAAAAAGAGTTTACTTTGTAAAGTTTGCAGCTTGTATGAGTATATTTAGCGTTACTTGATAAAGTTTTATTACGTTTACGGCCAAAAATAAAGAAAGATTTTGATTTTCACGTCTTCGGAGCAGAAAAGGCATCGAATCAAAGTATTTTGAAGCACTCGATAGCGATTCGACTTGATACAAATAAAATAATGATATCGACGATATGGGTATCAAAGTTTTGTTTATTTTTATTATTATTGGATATGTATTATACAGCAGAGTAAAATTAGGTTTCGGTAAAAAAAATTTATTTCGAGCAAAGGAAAGAGTAAACCAAAACTATTTACTAGGTACAAATATGTAAATATAAGAAAGCAACCTTCACTGTTCTGCAACTGAACAAAAACTCTTTAACTCCGGTTGGAGCGTAGGGCCCTAATAAAAGTGTTGAAGTCGTTCCGATTTTTTGCGAGTTATGATAAGCTATTCCAGTTAATATGAGACTCTTTCAAATCGGCATCCACCATGCGACGCCATGAGGTTTTTGGGCGACCGCAGTTTCTAGAACCTTGTGGGTTCCAGCTCTGCGTACCTTGTCCGTGTCTTTGCGTAGTGTATGTCCTAGCCAACCGGACATTATTAATACATTTAAAAACAAAAAAGCCCCCGGTTTGAAAAGCATTGACATTCTATGCCTCAAGGCACTTCCGCGCCGTGGAAACCGCTTATTAGTCGTTAAAATAAACGCAAATCTTCAACTTGTAGATTTTCCAATTGTAAATCCATGTCACATTCCCTATACAGGCCTATTAGCCTCTTGACTGCATTCACCAAAATACTTAAAAATACAACCTTTCTCTACAATGCCGGTATACTCCCTAAGAAACAGTTCAGATTCCTTAAGAAACCATTCATCCACTTATCTACAAAACTTTAATAGGAAGAAATCCTTTTTTATTAAAGTAGCTTTCCATTCCCTATGCCACAACGGAATCATATTTGAGATATCAGCTCAAAATTTTCCCACCGTACTAATCCAAATAATTCAAAGTTTTCAAAGCAACCGTGCACATTCAATTGCTATTTAAGTCCCATCAGGAACCTACTCTACTGCTCTATATTCTCTGGCGATGCAGCTATATTTATTTCTCTAGCGGATATAGGACGCAAATTCCAGAAGGCCTTTGAATCCCTCCTCATATACTTTTACAGAAAAAGATTGTCAGATACCTATCACGAACTTCCCTTGGAAAAAATATAGAGTAATATAAATTAGAGCACGAACGACTTGAAGATACCCTGTATCATCTCATTGTAATCAAATTCGTTATATTGATGAATTACCCAAAAAAATGTTGATTGCCAAATTTGGTTACAAAAAACAAATGAATTTTGCACCAAAATGGTTTTTTGACAGATCAGCTCTATGAGGCGTGTATGATAGAGTCAACCGATTTCGATAAAAGACCGTGCTTGGGTACTCTAAAAAACTTCCGAACGCCAAATTTGGTTACGATAAACAAACGAATTATAAATCTAAAACTTTTGGTTTTTCGAGTTGCTCCGAAACAGCCCTATACATCTATATATATATGTATACCTAGACTTCTGTAGAGCTTAGTTTTGCATTTACGAGTAGTCGCCCCTAGGAGGAGCATAGGGCGGAAAACACCCCTATGGGAGGTATATAATACATACAATATAACCCCAAAATATAAAAAATTAAATAAAATTGTTTCCCGTGACAGAATAAGGGATCTACTCTGGAAGTTTGGATGCTCTAGCTCATAATCTCCGAGATCTACGACAGACAGACAGATATGGATATGTCGTCTTCTCTTACTCTTAGTCCTCATCTCCTTGTGGAGCACAGGGTCGTCTTCTCTAGCCACCCTGATCATACTTAAGGTAACTTTGGTCGGTCTTCGACGTCTCCTTCTGTATGGTACAAACATTTTCGACTTGCTCAAACTTGATATGCCCTTTGTGCCTTAAGGTATACAAATGTTCAATACCTAGGAGTTGTGTTGAACAAGGACTCAATCAACTTTCTTATTAGTGTAGTTGTGTATCCTTCATGAGGAGGAACTTACGGTTAGTTATCAAAAATATGTTAAGACTAGTGTATTCTTGGCCTAGCCTCGAATCAAAACAAGCTGTTAAAATCCTTTTGGAGTTCCCTTGCCATCATCGATTGAGCCTTTAAGCCAGTTTCGAAATTATATCGTACTTATAACTTCAATGTTATATGCAGACTCTCAACCTATAATCGCAGTAAACAAATAATAATGTTATTAGTAGAAGATATAAGTTGTATTAATTTTTTTTTTTTTTCCTTAAAGAATCAGTTTTTTCTCTAAATATTCCCCAATATAAGCATTAAAATGTGAAGCAATCATTCTTTCCAAATTCTTTAGTCCTTAAGCCAAGGACTTTTTTTCCATTTTTATATAGTTTCTTCCAACAGAATTTTGATTACATCAATTAGTATAGTATCAGTAATAGACTAAAAAGCTTTGTAGCTACTTGGAATCATAATAGATACTTAGACTCATAGTGAATTTTTCCCACTAACATTATTATTAGGTTGTGTTTGCCTACTCAATCGAAACCATATAAACTAATTACAAAATAGTTTTCCTACATTAACAATCACTTTAATTCGCACCTTCAAAAAGTTATTTAAGTATCTTAAAGCAATTAGCCAGTACAAGGTACCTTAAGTGTCTATCTAACCAAAGCAAACTCGAACCACGATTTGATTGTCTTCGGTTATCAAATTACACGTTTCACAAAGCCTGGACTCAATGAACCAGACCGCTAGGGTCTTACAACCCTTAGTTTACAATTGAATTTTGGGGGTTTACTTTGAACTTGCTACACTTAGCCACAAGTCAATTACTTGTACTATTAAAACGGCCTACTAACAATTACTTTGATTGCTGCATTTAGTTAACTTAACTTGCCTCGAGAACCACAACAATTCCAAAAGCCACAACTATGACGACAATACCAACAACAAAAATAATATCTTCAAAAATAATAATAACAACAACTACAACAAAAATACTGCTCGGAAAATATGAAAATACTTGGCAGGGTCTTACATGAAGATTGACTCGACTTGAGTTGACTTCACTTCACTAGACACGAGTCCTGGGAAAACTCTCAAAAATGTTTAACCGCTGCGTTGATGGCAGCAATTAAACGAAATGCCAACTAAATGCTCAAGAATTTGTGGTAAAAAATTCAATTAATTTTTCAGCATAAGCTAAACAAAAAATAAAAATAAAATATATAAGTGGGAAGGCTAGGGTTGGGATATACCGACTGCTGTGCACACTGTACTCTTGGAGTGCTGAGCACAGCTCGGGTGTGCTAATGCCAAAAAGTAAACGAATTTGAAAATTCCAGTAAGCTAGAAGTATCACTTTTGGTCTTTAAGAAAAGTGATGCCTAGATGCCTCTGTGGATAGGACAGAAGCCGTTTCTTATATGTAAATAGGGAACCATTCTTATGATCGAAGAGCTAGAGGATACCTTGTCAATAAGCTAATGAGCTTACCTTGCAATGGCAAAGCATCTGGTTCTCTGGTATACAGACTTACTACCCCCAGTGCTGCTCATTTTGATATCTAGATGGCGCCAGCAGTAACATCACCTATACTGTTTAGTCTCTGAGATCCTTTCTATCATACGGACAGTCAGACAGACGGACAAACAGACATGGCTATATCGGCTCAGCTGTTGCCTCCTTTTGCTCGTTACATACATTTGCACGAACTTCTTATACCCTTTTTGTATCAGTGCAGGCAACGGCAAGACTAGGACAAATTGGCTTTTTGAAGTACAGAATTCTGAACCGCTTGATTTATCCCTTAATGATATTGTTAATTTTACAAATCTTAACCGATCAAATAATTGGGTTGTTCACTTTTTTATGACTAATGATGTAAGCAACCCTAACAACGAGGCATAAAGGCAAGAGTGCCCGAAAACGAGTGTAAAAAAGAAGCAGTGGTTACCCTACTTACAGTGAAATATAATTTTTTTGATCCTTAACTGCCAAGGAATTTAAACGTCATCCATATTTTTAAAATAGAAACTTTTGGCGGTTGTTTACAAACAGCTGTTTAGTGTTCAACCAAAAAAAGTATAGATAAAACTATGGTCACCCTTGTAGATATAGACGCTTTTTACAAAACTTTTTTGGCAAGGGTGTGGTTCGGGTATAAATGCCCTTTTTTTGTATTAATTGTAGTTGAAAACTTTGCCCTTTTACTATTTTGCCTTTATGCCAGACAGAGTGAACAACCGATATATCTTCAAAAAGTAGGTAAAAATTTCAAAAGTCAGAAATCGCTGTAAAAATTTTATTGTAACTTGAATGACTCCAAAAGTTTAAGCTTTTAAAGTTTTAATTAATAATTTTATATATATTTTTTAGTTTTTATAAACCGGAAAAAAAGTATTTCCAAAACTTGATTTAAATTAAAAAAAAAAAAATGTTCCAATCCCTTTTATAGCACCATGTGAATTAATAAAATTCCCATAACTTGACTAAAATTTGATCAACTGATAAAGCTTACTAAAATACAATTAACGCAAAAAAAGTGATTTTGGTTTTCGAATTTTTTATAGACGAAAGTGATTTCGATCATCTTAATTTTTTTAACGAAACTGCATATAAACCCTACGCATAATTCATGCCTTTCAGGACAAAAGGTTTTACATCGAAATTTTGCGTCAAGGGACTTCCTGGTGAGTTCAAGATTTACTAATCCTTGAAGTCACTAGCACTTCTGGTCTTAGGCGGCTATTCATGCTGATCTACTACCCTTTGGCAGCCTCGATAGCCTAGCGGCTATACACTTGACTATCATCCCCGAGGTTGTGGGTTCGAATATCACGTAAAGCCATGGTCCTGCACTTCCACTTTTCCTATTCTCCAAATTTATCCTGTATATTCTATATCCTTATCACTTACTCCCATTATCGTTATCACAATGGGCCTATTCTTGGCCTAAGTGAGTTAGGACGCTAACTCCCAACCGCCGCCCTAACCTACTACCCTTTATAGGGTCGAAAATGCTGCTTGTTACATACATATAGAAGAACTTAATATACCCCTTTTCACTAAAATTAAAATACAATTCAAACTCTCAGACGAAAGGGAATTCCACAGTTGCCTGGTATTAGGGAGTTCTAGGAGTTGCACTGGAAGAGATACAAAGCGTTGTCATGTGTCGTGCTCTTGGTTAGCGGTTGCAAACTATAATAAATTATGCTACGGCAAGCGTTTCGGTTTGCATGCTGGCTCTTGATTAGCATGGTGGCGGCACCACTTGTTCCTCCTTTCAACACTATCCAGGCACATAAAAATTCTGCGAAAATTAAATAAATTACTTTTCAAAGGTCATATTACAAAAGCCAACGGAAGAAGGCGTGGCCGCGCTGGCAGCTCATCAACCAAAACTTTATCTAGACTGCCGCTGGGTATGGACCATCTTTGGCTTTGGAATTGACCAAATTAGTAACCACACGCTGCTATCAAATATATTACATGGCAGCTAAAGCTCTCATATGCTCCGTCGCCTGTTCACATGGCAAAAATGTAGTTATCAACTTGAGCTTTGGTGTGAGCTCGAGAGGGGTGGGAGGGGATGGGTCGAGGATGTTAGAAACCGGGAGCATGTTTGGTATCTGCTGTGGCCAACTAACTTAATTGGTTTATTGTGTTACACAATTACGCTTGTGCGCCTGGGGCTGGACAGTGCCGACATTGGCATCAGCGCCTCTCTAATAGCGGAATGTGAGAGTGTATCTATGTGTATTAGCGTGTGTGTGTGTGTGTGTGTGTGTGTTTATGGTCATCTTCTTCACTTAATTGGAATTCCCGTTAGTGATAAGCGATGACCAGCGATTGAACGATCCATTGAATTATCACTATAAAGTATGTAAAGCCATTTTGTTGGCCATAAATAGGCGAAATGCGTGTAGGTCTATGCGGTATGGCTGGCAAAGGGATAGGTACCAAGTATTAATTAAACGAAAGCCATTGATATAATGTTATGGGACAGTAACCAATCAAAATCAAGTGTTACACATTGTGTGGTTGCAACCCAATCTTTCTTATTCTTCTTGACGGTCATTTCAGCTCGTTATCGGATACCTTCTGATTTAGTGTGTCTCTCCAATACTTTTGCGCATACTTTCTCGACTGCTTGATACGCTAATAGGGCATCTACCTGGTATTTCCAACGAAATACCCTTCAACGTCTGCCTTCAACTGCCGCAAGTTTTTTTGCAGCAGCTCCTTCGACCTACCAAGTTTTTTTGCAGCAGCTCCTTCGACCTACCAACCGAAGGTCCCCTTGACTAGTTCTATGCCGCTATATTCCTCAAAGAGTTCGGCGATTTACTAAGTTCAGTAATGGGCAATGGTTGACATGGTTGATAGTTTTCACTAAACACTTCAAGAGCATCTCGATTTGAAAGCGCGTCACCTTTCTGCTTAAGCTTCATGATGCATAAAGTAGAGGAGATACGTCTTGTTAATTTCGTCCTGTGACACCAAAAAAGTATAGTGTGCGGTTATAGGATTGATCATTATGAATGTAGATGCAGTCCTTTAGAACATGAAAAATTTCAAGGGCATTCATTTTAGACAAGACCAGCTGCAGGAAGTTCCCTTTTAAAAGCCACAGAGACTCCAAAGAAATATCGACTGGTATGCTTATAAAGTCAATATAATCTCTATGGCCTTGCTGGCCTTGGCTTAAAAATTAAGTTTGGAGAACTGTCAAAGGAGACCCCAGTTCGTTTCTCATTGACTCTGTTTCTTTGGGGAGAACGCTGATTGCGGAGTCTCTCTCCGAAGTATCCCCAGTCGAGGCTATTGACGTGTTTATTTTCTAGACGGCAGCTGTAAGCTTTCAGCTTTTTGGGTGCATAACCAAGATGTGGCACAAACCACACTCAAAAAACGTTGTCCTTTATACAATCGAGGGAAATGTCAATTTAGAAGCGTTAGATTTTTTTTGACTTAGTATTCAATGTTAACGTTTTAAAAAATTTTGCGAACAAATTATATCAAAAGAAATCTGAGCTGAGATTCGGCAAATGCTGGAAAAGCATATTGGAGGCTGCTTAAAGAAAGCTGTATTTGGTAATAGATTCGTTCCAAGGCCGAGATGCATTGAACACTGATTTAACATAAGCTCAATACTGCTTGCCTAACATAAAAATGGGTTTTTCCACCGATAACCCAAAGAAGAGAAAATCATGGAGACTACCTGGTCATGCTTTAATATGTTCACTGAAATCGATTATTCTGCTTTGGAGGAGGAGCTCTCCATCGAACACCATTAATGAATTTAAGCCGAGTTCCCAGGGCCAAACGCACCCACTACTATTATAGACGACATTACTCTCCAACGTCCACTGTCAGATAGGACCTAGACCTGTCCGACTCGTCATCCGCAGTGAGCTACCTATTATTTCTAAGGTAGCTCTCCTTTCCAAACCAATCAAGGACAGACTTCAAATCATCCTCACAGACCCCTATAGGTCCGTCGGAAAAGTCGCTCCCAAAGCAGCTCCCACTGGAGCATAGGAAGTCAATATATTTTGTTATTTGCTGCGACGATGCTTTTTTAACGTTGCTTGTATCGTTGAACTCGTGTTAAGGTTACATGAATTTTTGCATTCCAGATGCTGAACAAGTCCCCCTCTCGTAACACGATTAGCCCTTAAAGTCTTTCCAACGTCGATGTTTTTTGATCGATGTATTTATATATTAACTCTTATTCAAGATGGTAGATTTTCCGCGATAGGTATAAACAAAAAGCGGGAGCTTAGTAGGACCTACTGCACTTTTATAACTAAACACAAAGTTTAGTTACTCGCTAGAAGCTGCTTCGGTAGCGAAGCTCCAACAACATACTCCTACCGACTCATATAAAGCTTTACTATGCATCAAAGTATAGTTACTTAGGACGAGAATAGAATGATCTTAGACATTCAGGACTTATGAAGAAACCGACTCAGCCTTAAACCTCTCCAAGATTCTCGCCTCTTGCCCGCTGAACGCTATCCTAGTCTTTATAAGCTAGTACGCAGCAGTGTAAAACCGCTTGAAAAAAAGTGCTACTTATTTTGTGCGCAAAAAAAATTGTAGATGGCGCTACTAACAATAGACGGCGCCAAAAATTAAATATAAAAATCAGCTGTTTGTTCAAATTGGTTACTCGTGATTACCGAATTTGGTACGATTTAGAAAAAGTCCTTCAATACCAGATATTGTCTCTTCCGATTATTACTTGTTTCGATGGTTGGTTTGAACAGCGCCCTTTTTTTCTTTTTATTTCCTTGATATTATGTATGAATGCAACATATCGCTCCTAGTCGGAGCATAGAGCAGAACAGCACCTTACATCATTTGAATATACCGAAAATTGAAGCGATACGTGGATAGAAAAAGGCAAATTAATGGTGCACTTTCTTATTTATATATTGCTGTAAAGGTCCAGAGCTAGTTACAATAAATCTTATCTCCCAACTAATTCTCCAACAGTAAGTTTTAACTCTGTCCACCACTGAATAAAGTTTATTAAATAGCCTTACCCAATTCATAAAAATCATTAAAAACTAATACTTTTTTGATTGATATGACCATTAAACTGCGCTAAAATCGAAAAATTAGTTTTCAGCTAAAAAGAATTTGATTTCAAAAGCAATTCAACTCAAATGTTAACTGCTTTTTCTCTTTCAGTTGATTTACGTTCTGTGAAAAAATAGATTGACAATTAATTTCTCAAATAGTGGAAATTATTACATTGCTTTCTCGGAAGCAAATATATACGAGCTCTCTTGCTCTTTATTGCTACAGCTACTACACATCCTTTGACTTTTTATAAATAGACATAAGCTTGCATTTATTTATATAGCTGCAAACAATAGCGCCTTATTAAGACACAAAAAAAGATGGAGAGAGAGATAGTTAGCGATTCTCTAGCGGCACACGACTGACAAAGTGCTTGGAACAAATTTGTATTGCAAATTACATTCAACAATCGTCGTCACCTTTGTCCGCTCCATTGTGACTTCACTTTCGGTTCATGCATATGCAAAATGTTTAAGTGCAAACGGGGCATAGAGTAGTGCAACTATGGCTAAAATACCAGAACAAACATTTTGCAGGAAGCCAGAATAAAAAAAATAAAGAATGCTGTAACCATCTTACTGTCAAAATGCCTGAAAGGAATAGCAGCAATGCTAGACGGAAGTGATGAGAGAGAGAAGAGCATGTGAATGAAGCTGACGATGAAGACGACAAGTTGAGCGCAGTACGTCACACATTTGGAGTGCTGCACAAACATTTGCCAAGACAAAATGCTGAGAGCAGAGAGAGAGCGTGGGCATGAGAGCGGCAACAAGCGCGAGCCTAAATGTATGCAGCATATAATTACAAAATGCTACATATTGATGTGTGTGTGTGAGTATCTGTGAGTGTTGAGATGTTGAGTTGCAAAGCCGGCAACATGTACTTTATGCTAGTTAATGTTAATTTTGTTATCTACAGCAGGTGCACACACACACAGATACACACAGTTACACTTACTGCTTAGATATTTGCATATGTTTGCGGTTCATTGCAAGTGCGAATCCATTAACATTAAGTGAAGTTGAGTCAAGTTGCTGTTTTGTTCAAACAAACTTGCTGATGAAGAGCCAGATTATAGATTACATAATACCATACTACATGCTTATAAGCACATAAAAGCAGCACAATTTCCATTTTGATGCTAAAGCTGTCAAGTGGCTGACTGGCTTCTTATACAGTATATACATATAAGTATCTACCATATGCTCATATCTTTTATCATTAGTCAGGCAATTTCCCATGTTTTCTAAAGTCGGCCAATAAATCCTGCCCTAAACCGACAGACCACACTGCAGCTTAAGAAAAAGCTGCAGTTCAACACGGCTAAAAGAAAAATACCAAAAAAAAAAAAAAACCAAAAAAAAAAACAAAGAGTATACAATCAATATAAGGAAATTAATTTCCAAGTCCAGACAAACGAAGCACTTGGTGTTGCTACAGTCAATGGGTAGGGCTGGCTACTACATATGTATTTTATAAGTATATGTATGGGAGGGCAGTATGATAGGTGAGTTAGTTTTGTATATTTATCTGGTTTGTTTTTATAGTAACATTTTTTAACGAAATAATAGAGCAACACTGTTTCAGTGTACCATCAACTGCTTGAGCAGTTTGATAAGTCAGTGATTTCGTTTTTATACTTATCTGTTTCGTTTTTATAATCACATTTTTAACAAGAAAAAATTTGAGTAACACTGTTACTGCGTTGGTTGGTTGAAGTGGTGGCTCAGTCCATGAGCCCAACTAGCGCTTTCGCAGCATTTTCTTGCCACATCCTCGTTTCCAACTCGCTTGTTAGTTGTTTGTGTAGACAGCTCGGTTAGATCCAGTCCGTGCGGTTTAGGAACCTCTGTAGGTCGTTGATGTTTATTTGCGCCAGCTCTCCCAGTTCATTGAAGAGCGGCTTTCCTAGGGTGTCCATTCTCTGCTTCCAAAGAGCAGGGCATTTACAAAGAAAATGAAGGACAGTTTATTTTTCTTCTGGCTGGTTGCAACTGTGACAGTGGATATTGTGAGGTAGCCTCATTTTGGCCGCCTGTTCTCCAAGATGCCAGAAGCCAGTGATGACTGCCACCAGTCTAGAGATGTCTTTCCTATTGTTTATAAGCGATGTTGTTTGTTTAAGGTTGTATTTAGGCCATAGGGATCTACTAGTCCTGCATGTTACAAGACTATTCCATCTACGATCCGCTATATGCAGGTATTTTGTGTTGATGTTTCTCTTGACCACGCTAAGCGGTGTGAACGCTGGTTCCGCAAGAGCTTCACTCATGGCAGATCCATTTCTTGCCAGTTCGTCGGCTCTTTCGTTTCCATCAATATTCCTGTGTCCCGGGACTCAGATTAGAGTAACGTTATGCCTTTCGCTTACGGTGGTGTGGCGTTTCCTGCTTTTTTCCACCATTTTGAAAGTCGTGATGGCTGAGTTCAGGGCCTGAATCGTAGCCTGGCTATGCGACAGAATAGCGATGTTGTTTTTGAATGTGTAGTCATCGATTAGTATCCTACATGCTTCCCCGATCGCAAATACTTCCGCCTTAAAGACGCTGGATAAATTGGGGAGGCGCAGCAACTTTTTTATGTTGTCTCTCGGAATATATACCTGCTCCGACACCGCAATCCATTTTGGAGAAGTTACTGCGAACTATCAAAAGACGTTTGAAAGCACACGTTTGACTATTTTTAATACTCTATACCGTATGTGATGAAGGGTATATTAAGTTTTAAGTTTGATGAAAATTAAAAATAAATGTATATCCTTAATCCGAATAGTGCTTGCAAAAGTATGATACACTGTGGCTTGCACTTTCATTCAAAGCACTTTTTTCGCTTTGATTTAACTCTTATTTTTGAAAACACAGCCATATAAAAAAAAAAAGTGTCGTGATCTGGGCTCGAGGCCTTTGTTGTCTTATGTATTTGAACGCGCTGAATCCGAATCTGCTTTTGTGAATGTTTGAAAAATATCGTCGGGCATTTGGACTCAAAAATAATTCTTTATGGGGTTTTTTGAGGTTATGTTATCCCACAGCTATTTACCAAATTAAAAAATTTCAGGTTCAGAGACGAGACCTTGTCTATATATGTTTATGAGGTCGCTGAACCCGTAGACGAGGTTAAAATAAAAACACTTCGGAAAAGTGGCATAACCAAATTCGCATAAAACGAGGCATTTGGACATTATCCCAGAAACCCGACGTGCTGAGGTCCTTTTGACAAAAACGTCAAAATAAGAATTCAGATTCAAAATCATACAAATTTATTTAAAAAACAAGGCCAGAACGCCAGTACCAAAAACAAGAATTCTGGGGTTTTTGAGGTTAGTATAGAACCCAGACCCGTTGGACCAATATGCCTGTGTAGTTTTTAACAAAGATATATTTGTTCTTAACAAAAAACTGCTAC
Organism: Chymomyza costata; assembly: GCA_018150985.1. NCBI lineage: Eukaryota > Metazoa > Arthropoda > Insecta > Diptera > Drosophilidae > Chymomyza > Chymomyza costata. The sequence continues at coordinate 82,169 of JAECWU010000555.1, read as the reverse complement.
TTATTCTGAGCTAACAGTGCTACCCATTTACGCTAGATGGCGCCAGCAGTAAAAACATCTATTTTATTTTTACAAGGCTACATACTAGAGAGAAAATTGTTGGCGCTAAAAACTTTGCTAGCGTTTTTTTTATATGAAATATTGTTTTGCCACGGCGCTGCATCCTGTCCTTAAATATAAAATTTTTTTTTTTTTTTAAATTATATAAAATTATTTAAACAGTGACAGGAGCTGCTAGTCTCCATTGAGACTAGGTGCTATATGCGAACTAGTGGTTATTATAAGTATAAATAACAAAAAAAAAGAAAATTATGAATTAAAACCTACTTGAGAGATCACGGACATGAAATCTTTTAAATCTTCTATAGGTTTGACTGTTATCTGTAATCTTGTTATCTATAATCTTTCCATCTATCTATTGCTAAATTTGCTGACCTCTTCTTTAACATAGCAAATGTTTAGGCATTTGAAACATACTTAAATTATTTGCTTTTAAAAAGAATAAGCCGAAGAGACTTTGTTTCGGTCGGATGCACTCAGACCACATAGACCATATACCTTTAGCCTGTCTACTAATGGCAGTTGACCTGATGGGTCACTGACTTATCAGACTGCCCTCGCATATGTGCATATATGTAGAGCTGGCGACCAAGACATAAAATTCAATTAAGCCACACATGCACACACATACCAACACACTAATACACACACACACTCGCTCACATATCAGTCGCGTTCTCTCAACGAATTTGAAGGAGTTACTTGGACTTTGCTGCTGCTCTTAGTATCTGTGCTGCTGCTGCTGCTGCTGCCTCCGCACATAAAAGCAATTGAAAGAACATGAGCAAAACAATAAAAAGAAATTAAGGTAAAGTAGAAGTGGAAGATGTAGGAAGGAGTAGCAGCAGTAGTAAAAGCAGCAGCACTAGCAGCTGGGGCAGCAGGGGGAAGTATTCATTGAATCATTTAATTAGCGTTTAGATTGCGAACCAGGCACACACTCACACACACAACCAAGTCTTATTGAATATAGTACACACACACACACATACACTCATACGACATGTAAGCATGTATCTGTGTGAATGAGACCACAAGCACTAGAACCATTTTCAATTAGTTGCTGACCAATTTATGCAACCAGCAATGGCTGCCAGTGTTGGAAAGGGGCGTTGCCGGCTCGCCTAACTAGTGAAATAAATTCAACGCTTTCGTCACATTTTGCTTTAAGAGGCAACATGGACAAAAACCACAAAACCATTGCCGCACAACAAAGGCCGAGGCTGAGGCCAAGACCGAGCAGATATGGAGAGCCGATATGGAGCTGGGGGACGTAGCATCGCTTGGCGGTCTGGAGAAAAACCGCAACAAGCCAAATAAATTTGTACGCTCTTTTCTTTTATTATCGCTCACTCTTTCGCACACACACACACACACACACACACACACATATAGACACACACATTTACCATTTCACTTGCCTTATGCAACTTGCCTTTGGGATGTAGCGGCGCGTGTAAATACCCGCGTATATACTACAAAGGAGTAGCATTTATTGATTTATTTAACATGTACTACAATACATACATACATACATACTTACATACTTACATATAGATAAATAACAGCATGTATTTACTGATAATATGAGGGAAGCCACTGGCCAAAAATTTGTATTTATTTCTATTTGCTCTATTTTTTTGGCCTATTATGTTAACATACTACATATTGTTATGCTGCAACAAAAATAAATACACATGTAAATATGTTGCCTAATCCGATAAATGCTTGAAAAATTCATACATATCTCTATATATAAAAATTGTTCCAGTTTTTAGGTGTAGCACATGCGTTTAATATCACTTAAAAAGTACATTGCATATTCAAAGTGATAAAATAAAACAAAATATATATTTAGATAGCACTAATTGCAATTATCAATGCTTTTTTTATGTATATATTTTTTAAAATATGCAAAGTTAACAAGCGCATAAAATAAAAAATTAACAATTTAATGCAGAGAAATTTAGTGAAGTGTAACTTTTTGGCAACTAAAATACAATATTTGATTTGCTTTTGAAAATTTTTAGGCAGTGTATCTGGGTTAACAATTAGGTAAATATATATTACATAAAGTGGTTGAAATAAATTTAAGTCTCTTAATATTATTGCGCAATTATATTATTTACTAAATTAGAAAGTGTTCATGTCAAAAATACAAATCATATAATTTATTGGTGAAATTAAAAATTTTTGCATTATTTATGGTCCGGACAGATAAATGTTTATCGCATTTATCAGGAGAATAATGAATAATTTGTTTTTAAGTTCCATTAATTTTTATTGTAAACATATTTTGTATAATTTGTAACTATTTTCATTATTGAATTGCATCACTGATTTTAGTAAGGCCTTTGACTCTGTTAACCACAAGCTACTTATTTTGAAGCTTGGACTCTTAGGATTTTCGACCAACTTTCTCAATTGGATTACTTCTTACCTTACTGATAGAATCCAAAGAGTTATAGTTAGGTCTACTGTTTCTAAAATTGTTCAAGTATCTTCCGGGGTTCCGCAAGGTCATCTAGGTCCTCTGTTTTTTACACTTTTTATAAATGATCTGCCAAGTGTGGTTAATCATGCCCGTTTTCTTATGTTCGCTGATGATGCTAAACTTTGTTTCTAGTTTTAATGATATCACGTCGCATCTTTTACTTCAGGATAATTTAAGCTCTCTTTATAACTGGTACTCTATTAACCATTTGAACTTAAACCTTTCTAAATGTATGTTTATGACATTTCAACGATATAAGCCTCACTTGGTTAATTACTTCATAAATGGTTCTCTTCTGGGGCGTATTTCTTTATTTACTGATCTAGGTGTTACTTTTGACCCGAAAATTACCTACAACACCCATGTTTCTACAGTTATGAATAAAGCCAGGTGTGTTTTAGGATACATTAAACGCTGGTCAAAAGAATTTAACGATCCGTATTCGACCAAGGTTCTTTATTGCGCTCTCGTTCGCCTTGAATACTGTTCCTGTATTTGGGGCCGCCAATATAAAAAATATCAAGCACGAATCGAATCTGTACAGAAACAGTTTCCCCTGATTGCTCTTCGTAGCTTAAATTGGGACCCCAATATCCGATTGCCACCTTATGCCAGTAGACTTCTTCTAATTGATCTTAGAAAAAGAAAATTTGAAACCTTGCTTAAATTTTAGTCAATCGGTTCGGAAAGCCCACGAAGGTATGCTATGATTTTTGGAAAATATGTATGCACGCTAGTGGTGGGTAAAACTCATACAAACAAACATTTATTCGTGTTAGTAAGGAGCGCAGTGAGCAAAAGCGCAAAAGAGAGCAAGAAACGCAATCAAGCAAAAACGAGAGAGAGAGATTGTACCGTGCATAGCCGACTGCGCTGCGGCAGAATTTGGTGCAATAGCCTCGCGAGTTATGTAAAATGAGAGACTGCCCAACACTGATGTACGCACAATTATAGATCCTACTTTTTTTGTCCCCTCACAAATATGTTCAAAAGATCTATGCTGATATGCTATCAGCAGCATTTACGTAAATATAATATGTTGTTATGTAATTTACTTTTTTTTGTATTATCTAATGCTGTATTAATTAAAACTCTCCAAATTTAAGACTAACAATATATAGAAATGACAGTTTGTCGCTAATAATACCAGTCTCAGATTTAGAGTTGGGTTAACAGGTTTCGTAGATAGCTAGAAGAGTTGGCAGCATAAGCATAATAAGCAGTAGAGAGAAGTTAATGTTTCTTCTGGAATTCGCTTTCTGGGATCCCCTTCAGAGATGACGGCCTCTTGGACAGCTTTCCTTGAGATCCCGAATGTGCCGAGGAAAGAGAAAAAGTCTGGCGTTGCAAGATTTGGACTGTTTTTTGAACGCTAGCGTTCGCAGTCCCTAGTTCATCAATAAACAGAAGAATGTTTGTGCACCGGTTAGTGTTCAAAAGTGCCTTCACTATGGCTACATTTTCAACAATCCTTAAAGTTGATGTACGACCGACGAACTGGGCGTCTTCGACGAGCTAGCGCCTCTTCCGAAGCAGCTTATGCTACTGGAACACTGTCTTTAATCATTCCAGGACGTGGTTTTCCAGAGCTTAACGTATAATTAAATGGAGTAGATAAGATTTGCTTTTCCAACTTGAACCGCGACGGTATTTTTTAAGAAAGGTAGATGGAAATCGACGTACTTAGTGTCGGTCTCTTTGGAAGGCTTGCAACTACCACGCCCTGGTGATCCAACGCTCCCTTCACACTATAGTAATTCAGTCCTATAATTCTTTTTGATCCTACCTTGTATGTAGCTTAAAGAAGCTGCGGGTTCTCATCAGGTCTAGGGGAAAACATATCAGCAGTAAAAATTATGTACACGAAAGGAGCAAAAACAATGCGCTGGGGAGCCCCAGCAGAGATTAGATGCTTGTTGGAAAAATCAACTTTTAATGCAATTTAAAAAGAGTAGTCAATAGCTTGTTTAATAGCTAAAAAGCTCCCACGCAGAATTTATTTTTCCTCATATTCATCAGTACTTGCATGCTAAACTTATTTCGGGGTAGCAAGCGAACTGATGATTTGTGAAGATTATTGATACGTACAACAAAATAACAGTCTTGTAGTTCTAACCAAGAGCAATCTGCCCAATCCTTGAAAAAGAATGGAACAGGGTGAACGGCTAATATAAACTTATAGAGATCAGGCGAATAAGGCTTAAGAGCTATGACAAAATTGACTTATTTCCCCCCTGAGGAAATTCAGATAGTCGCAATATCGCGTAATATAGATTTATAAACGCAAGTATCCCTGCCATTTTATATCATCCAATTTGACATTCCACTTGGAAACTAACGTCAACTACACAAAAAAGAACCTCAGCATGGAGATACGTTGTCGGATAACTCTTACAAGCCCGTATTACTTTGAGTTCAGTAAGGATTTAAAGAGCAGAGCCCTCTCTCGACACAAAGATCCCTTATCATACCCGTGATTCTTTATGGCCCTGAAGCATGGAAATTGTCAACATCCGATAAGGCGACGAAGGGGCTTTCGAGAGATGAATCCTTTGAAGCATCTTTGTTCAGAATAATGTGGAAGGTGGCTACCGAAAGCGAATGAACCATAACGTTAGGGGCTTTCGAGAGAAAAATTCTTCTTCATCTTTGGACAGAATAATGTTGAAGGTGGCTTCCGAATACGAATGAACCATGACGTTAGGCGCTTTTGAGGGAAAAGTCCTTTGACGCATCTTTGGACAGAATAATGTGGCTTCCAAATGCGAATGAGCCATGAGAATGAATGCGATTACTTCAGGTAAAGAGGCATTCAAACGTAAATCATTTGAAGAACGTCGACCACAGGGAAGCCCGCCTCTGCGACGAGAAGACCAGGCAATGGAGGATCTTAGTAGCTTTGGGAATAGCAATGAGTCCCGTAGGCGCAGGGATCATACTCCTCGGCGAAGATTGATAATCTGCGGTTTTAAGTCGCTATTAGGTAGTAATTGTGCCACTCCAACCAGAGCTTAAGCTTTTGGCGAAATTGATCGAATTGGAAAGTTAATTTAAAGAGGCGAAATGAGGGGGAATCAGTGGTTTCAGCAACACCTAAAGACACATTAAGATCAAAAGGCGTAAAACCCGATTCCAAGTACGTAAGAAAAGAGTAAGCAATTAAGCTCCAAACAGATACCCCTAGAAGAGGGAAAACCTCCGCGGCCAAGACCTCTATCACGGGTTTAAATGACCAAATAGATTGATTCGCCATTCCATCTAGAGCTTGAGCTTTTGTTGAAATTGGTCGAGTTGGGGAGTTCATTTTACGAGGCGAAATGAGGGCAGCATCAGTTACAGCAAAGTCTAAGGATGAATTAAGATCAAAAGGCGCAAAGCCCGATTCCTAGTATGTAGGAAAAGCGTCAGTATGAGCAAGATCAGACCATCACCAACGGGCATAAGCAGTTCATTTTCGACTAGTGGTTGCTTAATGTACCGACTCTGTCGACTACGGTCACCCTAAACTTTTTTAAAGTTTGGTATGTATGACTGTATGGATAATATACTTAGTGAGGTGGCCATCGTCTAGTACTACCTGAAAAAGCGTTTTCAAATTTAATGACCCCAAAATTATTCCTTAAAGACACTTGAGCAACATTTCATAAAGCTAGCTTAAAAAAAGGCTACCTAAAAATGTTGGACGAACTTCAGCTCAACTTTCCTATCATTTAAAGCATTTTTGTCCTTGTTTGAAAATCGCCGAGAAATCAATTAATTATTTTTTACGTAAGTAACCTTGAACACGCCACTAACTATGTATACTGAAATTGAGCTTAATTCGACCAATTCAATTTAAAATGCTTGCCTAATCAAAGTAGCACAGTTTTATCTAAAAATAAGTGTCTAATAGTCAATCTAATCATTAATATAAGGTCGGACTTTCATCAAGCGGCCAGGTAATGGTATGGCTATATGACATGGTCGTAAAAGCTAATGAATAATGTCAATACTAACGCGCTCGCTGACAAATCATAGAAAATTATGCATTACCTGGTCAATTGAAAGCAAATTGGATTCCTACAGTGGATGCTAAGCCAACTAAGTGTCCCGTACTTCGTCTAGTCTATGCCAAAATGCCAAGGCAACTTCAAGGCGTTACAGTTGAATGACACAAAATCTTATTGGCTTTCCTGTAGTCTATGTTTAGTCCTTGTAAAAACGCCTTGATAGGTTTCAACATGTGCAGTGTACGAATAAATTAATATAATATGGCATTTGGTATATACACACACGCAATGCGGTTAGGCATTAGGTCAAGGCATTTATTGTACTTCGTACTACTACCTCTACTACGTATACGTAATGCCCAGACAAAGTGCAGACAAAATGACAAACCATAATTATATAATAGAGCTATTACTGAGAGTTGTTGCAAAATAGCTTGTATAAACCACTGGAACAATTTCAAGTTGTTTTGATGGGGTTTGCGATTTGCAAATACATTGATGGGCATTACACAAACACACACACACACATGTGTGTAAGCATGTCTGGATTGTGACAGGGCATCAAAACCAAAAACCCAAACCTAAAGTTGAACCCAAACTGTCACATCAAATATTTCAGTGGCAGGCAGTTGAACACCCCAAATCAGTCACACATACAAAAGCACAAATACCATACACAGATACTGCACACACACATTAGTCCATGACACATACTGTGTACCGTAGAGCAGCAAAAAAAAGAGCAAACCCAACACGCTAGGCTGAGTACAACGAGCTGCGGGCCAATGCCAATACTAAAGCTATTTTAACAAGGGACCAACCCCAACAGACCCTTACCCAAAACCTTACTACCCCCAACCAGATGGCCAACAACTACAACAACAATGGCGTTAGGTAGGGCGCAAAAAAAAAAAGCTCCATTTACGCTTGCTTAGTTCCTTTTAGTATAAAGTTTAAGCTTAATCCAGCATAAAATCAACTGGTAAATTTTTTATGTCGAAGGCAGCGGCAGCAGAAAAAGGCACAAAGATTAAAGAGTTAGACATAAACCGAAGAAAGCCTCTAACAGCCCGCACTGACCCAGTCCCATAGTCATGTAAAATACACAAACAAAGAAAAAAATTTAAATCAGTCGGGGTTGACGAACGATAGTTGAATACTCTGCATCCATTTTCCACAAAAAAATTCAAATTTTGGCTCCATACGCTAAGCGTTGTGGGCTTCAGAAGAGAAGAGCTTCAGTGGGGTCCAAATTTTAATTATTTATTCACAGTTTGATTTCCGAGTGAGGCATAAGATACTCCAATGATTCGAAGGACAAGACATCGATGCCTATATTGGGTCCAACTGGAACAAGAAATGTGATCTGGATGCAGATAAATTCTTGTGTAGGAAAAATGTTGAATTTTTTTATCTATTAGGCTCACAGAAGTCTACATATGAAACATATATGATCAAGGAACGTGATCTGGGCACAGATTAATGCATGTTTATGGGTCAAGGGAGCTCTGAAACTGATTTATTATGAACCAGACCTTGAAGTTTTCATTTGATGTTAGGATTTTGGTTTTTGAGCATAGTATGCTAACTAATCAGGGATATAAGCACATCACATATATTATTAATGCTGCAAAATTTTTCTACTGAGGCATTAACTTACACGAAAATCCAGATACACAAATCTAATGTGCTATCCATTTTACTTTATGGGAGTGAGTCTTGGCTAACAACAGAAGCTATTCTTAGCAAACTACAAGACTTTGTTGGAAGAGGTCTATGACGCATTCTGAAAATCTGGTGGCCAAACACGATCAGCAACTCTGAGCTAATGCAGCAATGCAATATGAAGCCGATATCCTACACAATTACCAGTCGCAAATGGGGATGGATTGGGCATACTTTGCAAAAGCCACCACATGAAGTTTGTCGTCAGGGCCCTTGATTGGAACCCGCACGGCAACCGTAGAAGAGGCAGACCCAGAACAACATGGCGCCGAACTGTTTTGAAAGAAGCTGAAGAAGTCATAACGTCCCTGGAGGGAAGTGAAACAATTGGCACAAAACCGGATACGATTTAGATGTTTTACAGAGGCCCTATGCTCCTCAAGGAGTTAATGGAATAAAAGAAGAAGATAAACTTATTTGAAAAATCGTAATGTAACAATTTTGTGGCCTTTGCTCTCATGGTCAACAGAAAACAAGGGTTTCTAACGTCGTAGCAGACAGACGAGCATCGAGCAGTGATACCGGAGTGGATGCTAATCATTCCTTCTTTGATCTGTTAAAGAGTACTTTTGTTGCTCTCTTACATAGTACTTCCCAGTAGCCTATAGTACCCCTAACCCAACAGCCTAAAGGGTATAAAACCAAACGTATAACAACAACAATAACTTTTAGGCATTGATTACGAGGCCACGAGACCCAGACAGTGAGAGGGATCATGCATTGCATGCGAGACAAGCTTTAATCAATTGGATTATTGCATTTGCTAGCAAAAATTATGTATACGCACTGTATACAGCATTTATATATGCGATAACTGTATAAATATCTAACTGTAAATGGGCAACGTGCTGCCGCTGCTGCCGTTGCTTTTACTGTTAGTGTGCGTTACAAACGGAAACACGTCTGCCGGCCATTTTGTTTGCACTGAAATCAAACCGGATATGCTCAAATATGCAGCATTTGTGCTACAATAACAAAATGCCTGCCATACGAAAATTTTTTGAAGAGCTGCCGTTGACAAGCCATGTTAAATGCGTGCGCTAAATGTCAAATACACAAACACATACACAAACAATTACACAAATATAGACATTTTTGCACATATATGGATAAAATTAAATAGCAGCATATAAAGAGCTGAGTTTGTATTAGTCAAAATCTATATACTTTGGCTAACCAACTTATGAATTTCAGGAATTATTTGCTTAAGCATTTAGCACAAATTCAATATGCTCAAAATTTGCAAGAGAATATGTTTTTAGTTTACAAAATATTGTTTACTAGAATAGTAGGGTATATGTGCAATCTTTGTTTGCGTTTATTCAAGTTTGTTAGGTAGAATTTGCATAATAAAAACAAATATGAGGGCTGCTATATTATTATTATTATTATGGCAAATATTACTCATAATGCTAAATACACTTTTTCAGGCCTGCAAACCAATTTTCGAAGAACTTTTGCCTTTCGAAGACGGATACCCTAAAATAAGCTTTTTGGAATCTTCTTTTTTCTCTGATTAGTTGACAAGTCAGGAAAGTGAGGCGGATGACACATCAATTCAAAGTTTTATGTGCCCAAAAACCTTGATATTTAAGCCGATATCATTGTCGTAGTGAAGGATACGTCATCTTGGTTTTGATTAAGGAAACTCCAACTTTCGGTAAACAAACGGTTGTATTATATTCAAAAGTCGCAGTTTAAAGTTTCTCCAAAAAGTTGCCCCTTGATCAGTATTTCTGAAAAAATCGAGGATAGCAATCCAATTGTGTAACTTTCGGTTCGTTTTCAAACACACATACGATCGATTGATTTTTCATTCCGGTCGACATACATAGATCCATGATTTGTTTGTTACCTGTAACGATATCCTAAACTTCTTTTGAGAAACCTTGAATATACTTTTTAATCATATGTTTGCACTACGCTACACAAGTCTTGCATGGGGCAACTGATGATAGAAAGCAAATTTGCTTGAAATTTAGGTGGCTGATCCCACTTATGCCCATAGATGCCTCAACCTCATAGTATTCCAAACATCCATGGTTCTAGGACGACCTTTGCGGAATGACAGCCACTAAGAAAATAATTGTTGCAGATTTTGAGCGGAAACACATCTGCCAGTCATTTTGTTTGCACTGAAACCAAACCGGATATGCTCAAATATGCAGCATTTGTGCTACAATAACAAAATACCTGCCATACGAAAAATTTGGAAGTGCTGCCGTTGACAAGCGATGTTAAATGCGTGCGCTAAATGTCAAATACACAAACATGCAGATTCCTCGCCGAAAATCTAAGTAAGATGATTGAAACATTGCCTTCTTGAGAGTTTTTGTTCAAAGTCGTACCAAATCGTCGTTTGATTCACCTGTTTTTGCCGAAATTAATTTTTCAAATTACTATTAGCAATTTTAAAAGCGGTCCTGAAAGAGAAAATTCTGAGTATCTTTGTGCTAAAAAATTCCAAACTCTTGGTTGAAAGTGACAACTGGGACCTAATAGGAATAGTTTGAGTTTTTGTCTTATAAAAACACTCAACTAAAAATTAACAACAAAAAATCATTTTCGTCAAAAGTGAGAACCGGAGCAAAACTAGTTGGATTTATTATTGATAAAGTTTCTGTATTCTGACAGCTGACCTCTCAAAAATGTTATTTCATACAGTTGAACTTACAATTTATAGAAAGCTTGACTGAAAAAATCCAGAAATGACTAAAAATTTAACTTAATGGTATATAAAAGAATTCCAACACTTTGTACAGATTTTTTATTTTTTTTATAAGCCAAAAAATTATACCCAAAACATGTTTTTTAAATGAAGACAACAAATTTTTAATAATTCAGTACTAAGCATATAATATAATTTAAACCGGCTCGACCGATTTTTATGAGATTTTTTTTTTATATTTGGTAGGTATGAGAATAGGTCGTAAAGTATTTTTACCCTCCTATCCCCACCCAAAATTCGATAATCGCGATTTTAGAATTTTTGTATGAAAAAAAATATCATTGTGGTACCGATTGTGTTCGTATGCGTGAACGTATCGAGGTGAAACTTACACTATGTGATAGCCACACCTCATACGGTGTGCAGAATGTAAATTTCGTTGAAATAATGCAGGTGAAAGCTCATACGAAACATTAAAATGTATCATGAAAAGGGGAACGGCAGCAAAAGCCTTTTAGTATATATATTATAAAATACAGGATATAATATGATATAGTAATTTTTGTTACTGCGACTTTTTTCATCTCTCTTAGATAAAAAAATTTATTTTTGTCAGTAAGGGAAAGCCCTTAGTAGAAAATAATTGAAATAACAACTTACATTAAAAAGAATGGGCATTTATACCCGACTCAGACCCTTGACTACGAGCATTCCTGCCCAGAATAGCGTTTTAAAAGCGCGAACATATACGAGTGTGACCATATTTTTTTTATACTGATTTTGGTTCTATTTAGTGCTTGTGGAGTGTTTGAAAACTAAACAGCTGTTTGTGAACAACCGCCAAAAGCATATTTTTTAAACTAAAATTGAAATTTTAATTTCTTTACAGTTGTAGAAAAAAAACGTTATACTGACAAATATCTAAAACGTGATCTTTTATGCTTTTAAATTGCATTTTTCTAACAAAAACAAAGCATCCCATATGACAGTTGTAAACAGCTGTTGGCTCTTGCTTGTTAGTCTGGCATTTTTACCTTTATGCCTCTTTGCGAGAGCTGCTCACGCCACTACTCAGGTATTCTTGCCTTTACGCATGTGTGCCCGACGTATTAAACAGCCTCAAGTAAAAAATATATATATTTTTTTTTCTTTGTTACTCTTCTTGGGAGCTTAGGACCTCTACAAGAGCCTGATTTCTCTTGTATCGGTTTCAGTAATCGATTCTTTTTTCATTCCATCCGGTGATTGGCCAGATGCGACTTATCCCAGTGGTGGGGCTCCCATCTAAAGTCAGCTGGACGTGGCGTCCCTTAGTGATGGGGCTACTATTCAAAACAATAAAAGATATTTCTGATGGAGTAAAGACACTTTTCCAAAGTCCATAAAAGGGGTTTTTTCTCTCTCCCATAGCCATACTTGGCAATACGTTTACTTAATTATAGTTAAAGTCCACACACAAATATTTTAGCCAAAATGCCATCATCTCACAAATTATGCTCGCCTCAATGCGCTGTCTCTTTCACTTACCAGATTACTAACTCTGTTGCCCACTGCCTTATCCTAAGTAGCTCACTCTATCACCGGAGGAGTTACTATATACCTAGATATAAAGTTAGTAAGTAGAAAAATGTTCAGTTTGGGCCGGTCAAGCGTTCCAACAAAAAACACATTTGACTTGCACTTGGGCGTTGATCTATTTGCGTGAAAGTTTGAACCAACAACGTTGGCCATTTTCCATTTTAAACTGATTTATAGGTTCATTTCCACAGCAGACTGCATGAAGTGCATCGATGGAGTCTATGCGGCAGCTTTGGGAGCAGTTTCTGCAATGGCCAAGAGGTTAAAGTTGGTTTAACTTAGTTGCCTTTTGGCCATTTCATGCCCCAGCGATGTCGAGATGTGCCCAGGGGCACAAACAAATTGGATTTGTTATACTCTCTGCTCATATGATGCATGCCACCCAAATGAAGTGCGACAATTGTAAGCCAGTACTTACAATTTACTTGCCAGAAATTCTTTTGGGTAAGAAACAAGAGCAAAACTTTAAGCCGATATCAAATCTTTCAATAATTAATAAAACACACATACAATGAGAGAAACACGCTCACACACACAGCCATAAATAAACAGCCAAGCAGGCATTCAAAACCAGCTTCCAGTTGGGCACAAAGTTTCAGCTGCCTTGTGCCAGGGCTTGCCATGCACAGTGGTCCCAATTGTATTGCGCCTGTGGCAAAAAATTGTTTTAAACTTTGGTTAGGGCTTTTAAGAATGATTACAAATAGTTTATTTATTAAATTTCAACTCCAAAAAATGAGCTAATAGAAACTGATGGATATGTATTTTGAAATATTTAGAATGGGCGGGATTTTCTCATGATCTCAAACTTCACAAGGGATTCAAAATTACTGACAGATCCCGAAATTTCTGATGGGTCTGAGGCTTTGTTTCTTCAAGACCTTTAAATTAAATATGGCTCTAAGTGTTACTTTTGAAAATGAATCTACAACTCACTTTATGGTATAGAAAATTCTTTAAAAAAATGCTCAGAAAACGTTTTGGAAACTGCTTTAAAAAGCCGCTGTGAGCAAAAACGTTTAACAATAAAGCGTTTAGCGAAAATGAGTGAGAGAAACCACTTTTTGAAGTGATCTATTAATTTTTTGATGTTTTTTACATATTTGAGGTACTTACAAATATGCAGAATTTCGATAACTTCTCGATAGTTACCGTTAGATAAATATTTGACAAATCATATGCCGTGAAAGAATAAAGATATTGGAATATTTTTTTTTAACAAAATATAAAATTTGTTTTGCTTTCTTTTGAAAATTTAATAACTTTGGGGATGTTTGTAAGTGAAGGTATGGAAATAGCGTTGAGTAGGTTTGAGTTAGGAAAGAATTTTGATTTGGTGTTGGGGAAGTGAGTGTAGTCTGTGAGAATGTAGTGCAAGGATAGGGTGGTGTTTGAGTTGCAGAAGTTGCAAGGTGGGGCTCATGTTTTATTAAAAATGTGACTATGTAAGAGATGGCAGTATCCCAATCGGAGGCGGAGGAGTTTTGTGAGGCCAGTTCGGGAGAGTGAGCCGGTTGAAGAATCCCAGGTTTCTAGCAAATCAAGTATGCTGTTTTGAAGGGTTTTTGTTAGTCTGTAGTGATTGTTGGTTTGATAGTAAATTTTTGTATTCGAAACTTTGGTGTAGTGTTTTTTAATGTATTTGTTAATGTCAGAGCAATTGTTGTTGGGGTGAGTTATAAGGGGTAAGTTGTGGGCGTTTTTAGCTGCGGAGTCTGCTATATCATTATCTTCGATACTGGAGTGACCAGGTATCCAAGCTAGCATTATTCGGGGAGAGTAATGGATGAGTTTCTGGCGGATGATTGGATTTGCGACAATACATGCTATTTATAAAAACAAATGAATTTTTGAGTATATTTATTATATATACCTATGAATAAACACAAAAAAAAAGAATGATAACTGACCAAAACCAGAAAAATATAGGCTTTCTAAAATTTAAGAAATAAGGATAATTAAAAGTGATTAATTTCACTTATTTTCATAAAAGTCTAATTCAATCTTTCTTTTATATTATAGAACTTGACTTTTTGTCTGATTTTAACTGCAGGAAAACTTTTAAATTTTTAAGATCTAAATAAGAAATTATTATTATTACACATATTTTTCTGGTTTTGGACAGTTATTATTCTTTTATAATTCATTCACGCTTGAGTTTCTCAGAATTTTTTGAAGATTCTTTGGTCCCAGAAGATAGGTTATGAAATAAGTTTGTTTTTACGAAATATAAAATGGAACAAAAAAGTTCAAGTTTTGCTAATTTGAATAGACGAGCTTGGACTTATAAAAAACAACACTTCTAGTAGAAAATCAAGCGTTGAAGCAAAAATTTTAAAAAAATCTCTTTAGGAACAGACTGGACAGAATCAAATTTCCTATTCCGATGCCAATTCTAATGGAAACAATTAAAATTGTTAACTCTTGTTCGTCTGCTGAAAAATGCGCCTTGATAAAAACCTAATTAGGAATTTTGCAAATTTTTGTTTTTCTGGGTAAAAATTACGCTCTTTTTTATTAAAAGGTGCTAAGAATGAGATATCTATAGAACAACAAAACTTTCACCATCAGTTCATGCTATTGTCGTCATAAAACTTGCAACTTGTAGCGTTCTCTGCGAAAGCGGATGAATTTAGGAACATTAAAGAGTTTGCAAGCTGCCAACGTTAGTTCACACGCGTGACGTCATAAAACATGCACTGGTAACGCAAAGTAAGCTCTCAGAGAAAACGGTCGCGTCCAAAAGCGAAGACTTTAAAGAGTTTTTACTACAGCGTATGAGCTTAGAAATAAAAACGAAATAATTAAACTTAGGATTCATTAAATGATTGCATCACAGTGCATCGAAAATGATTAAGAAAAGTCAAAAGTTAATATCATAAAATCCTGATTTAAAAAAAATGTAATACAGTCGAGGCGGTGCCCGACAGTGTAATACCCTGTACCTTTTTTCTCAAAAAAAGATTTATTCCTGCATATTCTTACTAAGAATTTCCAATTGGAACATTTTTTTGTTGGTGCAAAACGATATTGATACCTATAAGTTCCGCAAATTTAAACCGATTTTGATGAAAATCGAAATTTACTTCAAAGTAGTTATTCAAAGTATCTATATGGGGTAAGTTTCAAGGGGATATGTTGAAGGGTGCGGGAGAAAAAACGGTAAATCGATAGCGGGGGGTGGGGGGGCTGCATTGATAAAATTTGGATGTGGATTTGTTTATTAGAGGCACATGAATCAGCTTACCAAAATTGGTGGTTCTAGGTCATTTGTTACTATTATTACGTAGAGTCAAAAATTTACGCAATTTATAGGCAAGGGGAGGTGAAATTTTTACATTTTAGACTATAACTTGTTGTAACTGTCCGATTTTGTTTATTTTTGACACACAGATGCATGTAACCACAACGCATCGTTCTGTTAAGTTTCAAATTAAAATATTAAACCGTTTAGCTAAAAATCGCGAAATTCTGCTACGGGGGAACGGGGAAAGATATTGACATGATTCAACAAACTTGATCTTCTGAGGAAATATGCGCGTCAGCTGGTAAAGTTTCGTATCTCTAGCTCTTATAGTCTCCGAGATCTAGGTGTTCATACAGACGGACAGACGGACGGACAGACGGACATGGCTCAATCGCTACCCGAGGTTATGATAAGCATTTTGGTATAAAGGACTTGGGGTCTGCCACGCCTCCTTCTTGCCGTTACATACATTGCACAAATCTAGTATACCCTTTGTACCTATAGGTACAGGGTATAATGAGCTCTTAATATCAAAATGTAAGATTTTAGGATATTTCTATTATTTATTTTGTTAAACATAATTTTATTCAAAGGGGTCTACGCATTTCGAAAAATTTCGCGCGGAATGGCAAAACTTCATATTAAAATAAAATCCCAAAAGGGATATCCCATATATTTCTGTTCCTTTAGTTTTTAAATTTAAGCATACAGTGTAAAATAATTAAATAAATAAAATTTTAAGGATAATTTTGTTCTTTGACCCATTTAAGATTGAGTCGATACAAAACCATTTTTTTAACCCTACGCAGTTTGAAGTAATATCGGATTACCTTCGCATTTCAGTACACACTCTCTACAAGCCCTTTTTCTCAATAAAAACCGTTGATTGATCTTAAATAATCGTAATAATCGTAAAATCGTGTATTAAATAATCGTATACAATTCTTTTCGGACTAATTTATGCTACGAAGCTATATAGTCTAGATAAACTTTCTTGTCATTTACGGAAACTCGAAATTTTGGCTTAAAATTTTTTTTCAAAAATCCTTGAGTTTTATCGCTTCTTCATTTAAGAATTTGTTCTAAATTGCCTCTTCAAGCATCCTAGCCAATTCCAAGATTTGATCTGATAGACAGTGTACACCAGTGGTGGATCCACGGGGGCTTATCGGGTCCGGATTCCCCAAAAGTTTGAAAAATTAGTTAAAAGTCTTTTGCGAGCTCTGATATATGCACACTTCGAAGTGAAGAAACCCCCCCCCCACGATTTCAACAGCTGTTTTTGTAAATCAAAGTCTAGGGTCAGATAATAACAATCAAAAATCTTCAAAAAACTAGTTACGGATAAACTGAATCTTTTGGTACAATTGGGTGCCTGTGTGCCACTTGTTCTTCAGGAAGTTACATAAAACAGCCATGAAAGAAACGAATTAGCTTTGTACCGACTCAGTAAATAAAATAAGGTGTTCCAATATTAGATTCAGGAACGTTTGGAATGGAACAGACGAGAGCCAAACGAAAGAGGTTGTATTATATGCTGGATTGGAACGTACCCGAGCAATATAAATAAGTTTTGTATGCGACCAAGCTTTGAACTTTGGCATTTAAGTTCTGATCTCTATCTAAAAGCGAGATCCATGTAAAAGTTTGCTCTAACAGATAAACGAGTTAGACAAAGAATTAGCTTTGTAAATAAAATACGGAGTTCCAGATTTCAAATTCAGGAACTAGTGGAATGCAACAGACGAGAGCAAATAAAGAAGTATAATAAATATTATTCCTATAGTAGGTATGCTGATTGGAACGTACCCGAGCAATATAAATAAGTTTTGTATGCAACCAAACTTTGGACTTTGGTATTTAAGTTCTGATCTCTATCTAAAAGCGAGATCCATGTAAAAGTTTGCTCTAACAGATACACGAATAAGATTTCAAATTCAGGAACTACTGGAATGGAACAGACGAGAGCAAATAAAGAAGTTATATTATAAATATTATTCCTATAGTAGATATTCTGATTGAAACGTACCCGAGCAATATAAATAAGTTTTCTATGCAACCAAACTATGGACTTTGGCATTTAAGTTCTGATCTCTATCTAAAAGCGAGATCCATGTAAAAGTTTGCTCACGCAGATACGCGAATAAGACAAAGAGTTAGCTTTAAATTCAGGAACTACTGGAATGGAACAGTCGAGACCCAAATAAAGAAGTTATATTATAAATATTATTTCTGTAGTAGATATGCTGAATTGGAACGTACCCGAGCAATATAAAAAAGTTTTGTATGCGACCAAACTTTGGGCTTTGATATTTTAGTTCTGATCTACAAAAGCGACCAACGTGCCATGTAAAAGTTTGCTCACACAGATACACGCACAGACACTCACAAACACACACACACAGAGTCAGAGAGCACGTGTTTCATTTCCGGCTACAGCATTTACCGTGCATATCCTGCCAACACACTATGCCATAGCATCCTTGCTGGCTCTGAGCATTGTTATTGTCCTTGTTGTTGTTACTATTGTTGGTGTTGGTGCTGCCTAAGCCATGTGCGCCATCTCGTCGATACAAACAACAACAACAACAGCAACGTTCTCTCAGATTTAATTTTAATTAGCTGCTATTGAATTTATAAATTTTTCAACTGCTGTTGTTGCTTTTGCTTTTGCTTTATGTGGCTAAAACTTTCACAACATTTCATTGAAAGTTTTTGCCATTACGTGCAAATATCGTGGGAGTTCGGGGTGTCCTGGCTGGCTGGTATTTTGTTGCCTGTTGCAGTGCCTGACACTAATAACAATAATCGCAAAATTATATTTTCATGAATTTCCTGCTCGTAATTATTAAATAATTTATATGCTCTTAGAACAAGTATATTGATTTTGTCATTATGTGGCCAAAGGGCGGAAGTTTAAGCCAATGCAACACTATAAATTAATTAGCAGAAATAGGAATGTATAACTGCAGCATAAACTCAATCGAATAATTATTTTTATAGTACGTACTTATATTTAACTTTGATAATTTTTATAAGTTTGTAAGAGCTTAAAGTAAATTAGGAGATAGTCAGGTGCGGCTGCAGCATTTGGTCTTGGGTGGTTTTTTACTTCGAAGTGTACTTATATGTATATATCAGAGCACGCAAAAGCTTTGAAACCATTTTTCCAACTTTTTGGGGGGGAGGTCCTGTACCGAAAACCCCACTTGGGTCCACCACTGAAGATAGCTAAAAAACTACTGAGTAAATTCTTAACATAATGATGACTCAGAACTAGTGTACAATATTTAATTGATTCATTTATCGTTGTGGTCTTTAAGTGTTTTTTAAAATGAAATCTTTAACACAAGTCATAAAAAAAATTAATTTAAAATAATTATTAAAATTTTTTCGAATTTTTCGTATTTTTTGTACATTTTTTTAATATTTTTAAATCTGTTTTGAAGAGTCTGATAATGTCAAAAATAATATATAAATTAATCACTAACACAAAAAACAAAATTTAGACTTTTTTAAACATTTTTTTTTTTTAATTTCAATTTCATATATTTTGATGCCATGATATTCTAACTTAAGTTTAAAATATTTAAATTAGGTTCATTCGGCTGAGAAGAGACTATTTTGGAAAATTATTTTATTATTATTTAATTATGGCAAAGCAGCTTTTGAAAAATCGGTCTGGGCGTATCTTATCATTAATATTTAGAGAGGATTTATTATATTTTTGACAAAACAATTTCTTCAAGCTTGGGATATTAAGGAAGTCGTGCGAAAAGACCTTTTTCTAGATATGCCTTACGGTGAGCATGATTCATGAAGAAAGCTTATAAACCGCACCAAACAGTCACACGTTGAGGATGGAGAGGCTTCTCAACAATAACTCTTGGGTTTTCCGAGCCCCAACAGCTCGAATTTTTCCACCAATTTCTGTATTGCGGTCCGACAAGGTGCTTCACGACGACCCAAAAATGCTTTAGTTTTGCGAACTGTGACTGCAAGATTTTCACCATTTTTGTAGTGAATTTTAATCATTTCAATGCGTTGTTGAAGCGTGTATAGTTCCATTTTTATTATTAGTAATGGCGTAGTTTCTACTTGTCAAATGTCAAAGAATAAAAGCTTCAAAAGTGACAGCTACCGAAATACCGGGTGATTCAAAATAACACCTCTTGTTGGAAAACCCTATATCTAGGTGCTGTCTGTAAACGAAGGATTTGACGAAATAATAATTAGCTTTTCAGGATGTGGTTGCCTAATCAATTCCTACATCTTCTACTGGAGCATAGGGTTTCAAAGGGCTTCAGGATTGGAGAAAGGGGCGCTTTTCATTTCGAATTGTAGGGTAAGGTTCGCCAAACCCGACAGTGTGGGTAAACCCGACCTCCCACTGTTTCTCAAAAACGGCAATACTGATCGACCTCTATTAGTGTTATCGTGATGGTCGCATGACAGTTGTCTGTCAGTCTACATTTAGAGGCTCAAACGACGAAAAATATATTTTTACGATTTTTAATTACACATTTTTTCTTGTTAAATAAAGTGATCGATAAAAAACGGTAAGTGGCTTATATTTTTAAACATAGACCTATTTAGTGCATTATAGAAATGGTTGGAAATTTCGTGTAACATGTTTAATTCGCGTCGTCATGAAAAACTAAATAGTGGGGTAAGCCCGACCTCTTAATGGTGCGGCCAACCAGACGTCCAGCTCGAACTACGCCAGCAAGCTATTTACACAGCAAATCAAACACCTCTGATTAGTTACTTAGCTATTCAATCCAAACATCCTTTATTGACATTCATTCAACTTTTATTTGGATTTATATTTTCTAAACATTACGATTATTTTCATTTCAGTTTTGTAAAACAATAACTTGCTATTATGATTTATAATCGAAAAACTATTAAATTTAGATCACCTCTATGCTAAATCAGCCAAAAAAATGGGCGGTCGGGTTTACCCCAGCATTTTTGAAAATGACAAAAATTTACTTTTTTAGATAATGGTCATATCTCAAAAATTAACAATGGTCAGAAGAAATCAGTAGCTCCAGTAAGTTGTGACAAAGCGTTATTTTGGTATATCGGACGAGATGATCTGATGTAAAATAAGCATTTTATAGCCAAAACCAATTATTAGTTCAGATTTGCTCCACCTTACCCTTTATATATCAGCGCTCGCAAAAAACTTTCAACCCATTTTTTCAACTTTTAAGGCGTTGGAAGATAGGACTCGAAAACCCTCGTGGACTCGCCACTGGTTTAAACATTGTAACTGAAAAAATATGGAAGTAAACCGCAAAATTTTATTGGTGGAAACTGAATGCAAATTATGATAAGTAACGACTTGCTTGGGGAACAATAGATCCACTTGGGTCGCAGTACATATTACACCCATTACAATAATAAGGACTTGCTTGTGTTAATACGTACCGCTTCTACCTTCGTCACCAGAACAAATAGGCGAGGAATTTTTTGAACGCCAATCCCATAGGATGATTAAAACGAAATTCCCGCAAAGGCCTCTCCATTAGATAGCTTGATTAATTGGGACCTTATGTTATCCAACTACGGCGAAAGAGGGTTATATGTTGGACCTGTACGTATAGGAATTCATCTGTTCCCCTCTACATTCTAAACCGCTTATTATAATATGAAAGTGAAAATATCATGGCAAAGGACCTCATCGTCCGCTGGTCTATGGCTATGTAACGTGACATCAAATATAATAATAAATATTTAGAGCTTCGTTTGAAGTGTTCGGATTTTAGTTTTTTGGACTTATTTTTTAGTAGTAGTAAACTCATACAAATTTTTGTTAATTTTTGATAGTTTAAACCCCCTTTTTGGTTTTATTTTTTTTGCACTTAATATACATATTAGACTAACGTACG
The DNA here is from genome assembly GCA_018150985.1 of Chymomyza costata. Classification (NCBI taxonomy): domain Eukaryota; kingdom Metazoa; phylum Arthropoda; class Insecta; order Diptera; family Drosophilidae; genus Chymomyza; species Chymomyza costata. The sequence goes on along the minus strand of JAECWU010000555.1, from coordinate 60,511 downwards.
CTCTACTTTTTGCGTGCAGTGTATAAAAAAATTTATTTTGTACTATCTCTATTAATCAATAAAAGGGACATATGTAAAGAGAAACGAAACCCATAAGATTCTGAATTAGTCTTGAAATCATGCCTGAATTTTCAGTACCAGCCATGAATCTACGCATTCATTTGTCACTGAATTTAACACATGCATGTCCTAGGCGTTCAGGCCTAAACCTTAGCCGTAGCAATCAGCTATGAATTCGGTGCTGATTGATTTTGAAATGACATGCCTGAAATCACAGGTGAAATTTTTTAAGATTCGATAATGAATTCAGTGCTGATTCGTTTTTAAAAGTCAGCTCTGAAATCATAGGTGAGTAATTAATACACTGCAACAAATATTCTTCATACACTTTAAACAAAATTTTAATATTATAAATTAAAGTGGCTTGGGTGCAGACCTAAAATTGAAAACATCTTAACTTATGTATAGTCAAGTAACAAAATACAATTGACTTTTCTTATTTCTCTTTGCTTATTCTTTTTTGCTTTAATTGTCTGTCAAAAGAAAAAGATATAAAGAAAAATTTTATAGTTGTACTTGTTTCTCTTACAAAGTCATGATTATTCGCTTCTTTTTCATGACTGAATTCAGTACTGAATTCAACAGTATACTGCTCTATGTAGAGTATTTCAGCTTTGCTGCTCTCGCACAAGTTTCTTCATTTTAATTTTTTATTGTTTGATATTTCTATACATCTTTATAAAGCGTACTTTAAGACCCCTTTCCAATGGCCTGCCATTATTCAATGATTCAAAGCCAAAATGGCGCATAATTAAAATTTGTTATTATGCGGCAAAGAGTATTGGAGCAATTTCCATTGGAGGGGTGTTATGTGTTAGGGATGAGTTCTGTCAGCAGCGCAGAGAAGGGCTTGCCTTTACAATGAATAACAATGTACATTAATTTTGTGTATTAATTGTGTATTTTGCGTAGGCTGCATATTAAACTGTTGCTAATTAATATTAATGACTAAGTAGGCGCTGCTCCAAATAATTGTATAAATAAAAAGTTTTTAAATTTTGAAACAAATTAAACAATCACATTTGAAGCTGTTTAGGAAATGAATATTAACAAATCCTTTGAAATACAATACAAATTAGTGCTCTTGCTGCTCTGGCTGTGCCTCGACTGGTTGCAGGCTTTGCCGGCTGTGCCGTTGCAGCTGCGCATGCAGCTCAACTGCCAGAATCGCGACTATGTGTCAAGCAAGAAGCTGCACAACGATTACTGGTTGCTGGAAAACTATATAAAAGCCGCGCATGGCCAGCTTGACTGTAGCTCCAGCGTGACCTATACCACACACGCGGACTATAGATATTTGGATAATCTGCTGCCGCTGCTGGAACGCTGGCAGGCGCCCATAAGCGTGGCGCTATATGCGCCGGGTAAAGATTTTGAGAAAACGCTGGACAGCATTAAATGGCTGCTTCAGTGTGCGGCACAGCGTCAGCTGGTACGCGAGTATGTCAGCTTTCATATATACTTTGATAAGCAGCACTTGCCCAGCATTGTGCCCAAGTCGGCGCATGTTTTGAAGCCACAGCTAGCTTGCAACAAACCGGCGCCATTTTTGAATATGTCATCCAATCGCCTCTATAGAAAACAAATGCAGCTGCTTTATCCCATCAATGTGGGACGTAATTTGGCACGCAATGCTTCGCTAACATACTTTGTGCTGGCCTCCGACATAGAGCTGTATCCCACGCCGCATTTGGTTGAACGTTTCTTTGCCATGTTGGCGTCACAAAACTACTTGTTGCAGCATAAGCATCCGTTTGTGTTTCCGCTGCGCATCTTTGAGGTGGCAGAAAATGTGAGTCTACCAAAAACAAAATCGCAACTGCAGAAATTACTGGCTAGCGGCAGGGCCATACCATTTCATAAGCACTTTTGTCCAGAATGTCATGAGGGACCACATTTGCAGGCATGGATTAAGCATAATGACAACACGCATGCATTGAGTGTTTTTGAGGTGGCACGACGTACTGGCGCTTTGGCTAGCTGGGAACCCATTTTTATAGGCACACAGCAAGATCCGCCCTATGATGAGCGTCTCAGCTGGGAGGGCATGAGCGATAAGCTGACGCAAAGCTATGCCTTATGCGCCTTGGGCTATAAATTTCATATACTGGATAATGCTTTTCTGGTGCACAAACCTGGCATAAAGATGAGCAAACTTAGTGAGAAACGTCGTAAACTGGCGCAAACAACTTATGGTATATTACGTCGCAACGCTCTGATAGAGCTGCGCAAGATCTATGGCTATGGCTATGTCTATCGCTATGGCTGCGTTATCTAAACGCAAATTATGACATATGCTGCGCTCTTTTTCTTGCTCTCTCAAAACGCTCTTTTTTTTTGCTGCCTTGCCGCGAGCCTTAATCAAGTACAAACATAAATGTTATAAACTTTTGAGCTCACAAATTCACTATAACTTGTACATAGCTATATACATTGTAAGCATATATATACTAAGCATATAATACATAAAATATGAACTGCCAAACCTAAATAAATATTTGTTATTGCAGCCAGCGGCTAGTTCGCTTCGTCATAGCAAAAATTACTCTGTTTTTTGGTATTTTTTTTTTTGTTTTCGTTGGGTACTTGAGCTTAGTGGATTTAAATTGGCGCCAATGCCACAATAAAACCATTTTTTGACTTAATTGAATATCAATTCATTGCAATCGATTGCAGTTTAGGGCTGTGAATTTATGTAGGGGGCTAAAGTAAACAACAATTACATTTGGTAATCTAACCTCAAAGCTGCATTGTGGTTAAATGCACTTACAGAGAGTATGTACATTAAATCTGTCATAGTAAATACAGCGTAGGTAAATAAAAAATACAGCTATGTATGTATCAGCCGTGCTTGCGAATTTCACAAATCGAAAACGCATAAATTTTATGCGTTTTTGCTTGCTCCCAATTTCACATTATTGCAGCTCGATAACTTGTCAAATTTTCCTTACTCTTTTCGATATGTTCTCATATTTCCCTTGTTCTAAACAGCTTGAGCGGCTGATTGTTTCCAAAGTTAAGAAAACAACGTTTTTTTTAACATTTATTATTTTATAATTAGAAAAATTAGTAAGGCAATTCTTCAACATTCTACGCATAAACTGCACGAACCGAATGCTCGCCGAAATCTCAAAGTTTTGGTGCATTCAATTCACACGCTCAGAGATATAGGGCTTTCCAACAAGAGGTGTTATTTTGAATCACTTGGTATTTCGGTAGCTGTCACTTTTGAAGATTTGATTCTTTGACATTTGACAAGTATAAGCTACGCCATTACTAAAAATGGAACGATACACGCTTCAACAACGCATTGAAATTATTAAAATTCACTACAAAAATGGTGAAAATCTTGCAGTCACAGTTCGCAAAACTAAAGCATTTTTGGGTCCTGGTGAAGCACCTTGTCGGACCGCAATACAAAAATTGGTGGAAAAATTCGAGCTGTTGGGACAAGTTAGTGATGTGTAGAATAAAACCCGTGCACGTCGCTTAAGAACAACTGAGAATATTGCTGCTGTAGCCCAAAGTGTTAAAGAAAACCCAGGTTTGTCCATTCCTCGTCGTTCTTTGGAATTGGGCATTCCACAAACGTCATTACACCGTATTTTGCATAAAGACTTGGCTCTTAAGGCTTATAAAGTTCAGTTAACACAAGAACTCAAGCCGGCCGATCATCAACAACGTCGTGTCTTTGCTGATTGGGTCCTTGAAATGCATGAAAATGATCCAGAATTTCATCGAAAAATCATCTTGACTGATGAGGCCCATTTCCACCTCGGTGGCTACGTCAACAAGCAAAACTGTCGCATCTGGGGCTCGGAAAACCCAAGAGTTATTGTTGAGAAGCCTCTCCATCCCCAACGTGTGACTGTTTGGTGCGGTATATGGTCCGGCGAGGTCATTGGACCTTACTTTTTAGAAAATGAGGTTGGATCAACAGTTACGGTGAATGGATTGCGCTATCGAGAGATGATTAATGATTTTTTATGGTCGGAGTTGAATGGTATTGATCTGGACAACGTTTACTTTCAACAAGACGGCGCTACGTGCCACACAAGCAACGAAACCATTGCTCTTTTACTGGAAAAGTTTCCGGACCGTGTTATCTCTCGAAGAGGTGATCACAATTGGCCACCGAGATCTTGTGATTTAACACCTTGCGACTTCTTCCTTTGGGGCCACGGGAACGATAAGGTCTTCGCCAACAGCCCAGCGTCGATTCAAGACCTCAAAGATAGAATTCGTGAGGCTATCGAGGACATAGAGCAGCCACTTTGCGATTTGGCTATGGAAAATTTCATGAAAAGTATATGGTCCTGTAAGCGTGGTCGTGGTGGCCATTTGGCTGAAGTTGTTTTTCATTATTAATGGCATACCTTTCTCTTTATTATGAAATAAACATCATTTATCTCAAAAAATGGCATTTTTCTTTGAATACCAAAATAACACCTCGTATTGGAAAACCCTTTAGTTTTGTTTTCATACACAGCACACATCCAACAGGCGGGAATCTCGGTGGTGCCGAAAAAAGTTTTATTATGACCGAAATTTGACTTGATGTGACTTCTATTAAATACACAGCTGCTTAAAAAAAGGGTTCCGAGGACCGTTTAAGTCTACCGGTTATTGGTTTTAAGATTATACTTCAAAAAGTGTGATTTTTTAAGCGTTTGGGTTTAAAATTAAAAAAAAAAAACAACGAGCATTAAAAATAACCAAAAAGGTATCTTTCATTTGGGTTTATATTTTCTAAGCATTACGATTTTTTCAAATACATACATTCAGTTTTGTAAAACAATATGATGCTCTTTTGATTCATAATCGAAAAATTATTAAATTTTGATCATATCTGTGCTAAGTCAGCCAAATAACTAGGCGGTCGGGTTTACCCCACCATTTTTGAAAATGACTGGAAATGACTTTTTTGAAAAACGGTCATATCTCAAAAATTAATAATGGTCAGAAAAAATCAGTAGTTATGGAAAGTTGCGATAAGGCCTAAGCTTTAATTTGGTATTTCGGACGAGTTGATCCGATGTCAAATAAGCATTTTACTAGGTCGGATTTGCCTCACCTTAGCCTAATTAGTTTTTCACATTGACTTATTCCATATTATAATTTAAAAAAAAAACTACTATTTACTAACAATATACTGACTATACAATATAGATGCAATAGTTAACCTTCTGCCTCTGGACAAGGTGGGCAAACCATCAGCCGTTCTATCGGCTTTACGTATGAGAGAGGCAAATAAATGGAAAGGTCTTGACTTCGGTCATGCCACGATTCTTAAGGGAAACCCCCTAATTCCCAAGAGTACGGACTATTGTACTCCGCAGGAACACTTTACAACTTACTTCAAAACCCATAGCCCAACCAGGGAGGAGTGAAGTTTAGGCGTACCAGGCCCAGGTTCCAAGCTGGACGACCGTGTAGGTGGCGGCGTCTACATTGAAGAATTCAATGTCAGAAAAGCTTTCCGACTCCCAGATCAAAGCATTGTCTTTCAGTCAGAGGTCATTGCGATCCTGGAGGCTCTGACAACAATAAGAAACTTAGGAGTACGAAATGAGAACATTTGTATCTACTCGGACAGCCAGGCGGTTATTAAGTCCCTCGCCTCGTTGACATCGTGCATGAAGTCAGTGAACAACTGCCGCTTGTCTCTGGAGGAGATGGCTGAGCAGTTTTCAATCAACATCATATGAGCCCCAGGACATAGGGATATCGAGGGCAACTGTATTGCGGATGAACTGGCTAGACGGGGAACTACCAGCATCCTCCTTCAAGACAAGGAGGGCCTGGGTATACCCATGGCCAGCTGCAAACTGAAAACTCGAAACAACTTCGATCTCTTTGCAAACCAAACGTGGAATCGGATATCGAACACGTGTAGGATATTTCGGCATACATGGCCGACATACAAAAAGAACTAGAGATCTTTGCCGTCTAAATAGAGCCCAATGCTCGACCGTCATCCATGCTATCACTGGACATTGTCTGGTGGGAATCCATGCACACAGGCCTAACGCTCCTCATCATGACTTCTGTAGAAATTGTGGGGATGAGGAGGACCTAGAGACAGTAGAACACCTTTTCTGTCACTGCCCTGGTCTGCAGGACAAGATTCCGTTTTCTAAAGTCACACTTCCTTGATTACTTGTCCCAGCTCTCGGAGCAGAGTCCAAAATGCCTCTTAAGGTTCTTTCAGGCCGCCCGATGGTTGTGACGTATCTCATATAGGAGACCTCGTGAGTGGGGAAGAATGGTAAACGGTCCACCGTAACGGTATCACAACGGGCCAATTCTTGGCCTACGTGAGTTGGGACTATAAGTCCCAACTGCCGCCATAACCTAACCTAACCTAACTAACTATACAATAGGCAAATCTGAGAGAAAATGTTACTAATTTTGAATGATCGTGCTAGTTATGTAAGTACTGTAAGCTCTTTTTAAACCAAACCTTTTTATATTTGCCTTTACACATAAGCTCTAATTTGAACATCATTTAGTCTATTTTTCCTTCTTAAATATAATTCGTGTATCACTATCAGGAAAGTGTAACCAAAGATACTGATAAAAATGCAAGACCTACTTCAAAAAATGCTACATATAGTTTATAAAAAAAAGCTCTGAAAACTTTATCATATTTTGCTTCCATTATAAAAATTGAATTACATAAATTTTATTTATTTTTTATAATTTTACAGCTTATGGGTGGTAAAATATTTTTGTTTTTTTTTTAAAACAATTATATATCAAGCGTATTTCAATTTCGTAGTGACAAATTTCGCTTGTCTTTACTGTTTATATGTACCACATAATATTGTTAAATATTTATGGTACAAAATTATGAACATGCAAAATGCAATTGAGACCCCCAAGTGATTAATTAAGTTGTTATGTGCTTCGCAAATACAGAATGCAATAAATTTGTAATATATTATGGTAAACTCATGCACTAAACGTGTATGTTGGGGTCAAGCAACATTTTTGTGGTCATTTTGTGCAACTGCTGCAACAAAGAACAAGTACAACAAGAGTGACAACAACAACAACAACTACAAAAACAATAGATACAACTAGAAGCCCTGACAGTCATCAAAATGACATGAAAACTTGGTCGAAACAAAGTGCAACTAAAACTTTGCAAAAGACAAATGACCCTTAAAGTTAAAACTAACAGTGACTAAATGCAAACAGCAGCTAAAACACAAAAAAAAAAAAAAATATTAAGGGAGACAAAAAACTGGGGTAAAAAAATTGTGAAAGCGAAAGACATTGAAGAATAAGAAGAAGAAGAAGAAAGGGCAACAAAATGAAATCTTTTAATTGCTGCTAGTAGCCAAACAAGCGAAGCTTCCATTTGTCTTCTCTCCAACTAGGCGTGAGTTGCCTGCCCACCCCGACCCAAAGTGTCAGCCCTAGCTGTTGATGACGCATTTACTACACTGAACAAAACAAAACGTTTCTTAAGTTGCTAATTCAGGTTTATTTAAATAAAAGTGTAAGTCTTGAATATCTTAACGCATACTCGTAGTTTCTTTGCATGAATGTTGTAAAGTTAAGGCCTTTACGTAAGATGGCGCCAGCGCATGTTCACTAGATGGCGCCAGCAGTAGCAACAGCTGTTATGTTTTGGCAGCATTACCAAAACTAATGTGCAAGCATATTATTACTATTTACTATTTGTTATGAACTGTTAAGGAACAAAGTGACGCTCTAACAATAAAGACAAACTATTGCATTAACTAATTCTCACCGTCATATGAAAATTTGCATAATTTTTCACACCAAATTTTCAAAGAAATTGCATTTAACTTTGGAACTGCAAACCGGCCTCTGAGTAAAACGCAGTTTGTCCTTCACCCCAAAATTTACGTTTTTTGTTCTTGCATTTTGAAAACAGATATTTTACAATATTTCTCGAATTATAAAGAACTACAAAAAAATCGGCATTTGTGGTCCTCGACCTCATTACGTCAGATTTTCGACATAACCTCAAAAAAATGTTAAATGTTTATTTTTGTCCTCGAAATTAAAACAGATTTTTCCCTACTCAAAAACTTTGTTGACTGTTAGTTTAACTTATCTTCTAAAACTTCTTTTTTTTAGCCTTGTAATGGGATTCTCATTAGGGAGCCTTTTGCCAACCTATAACGTTGGCTTTTAAAACGTTCAACGTAGCGGCAAATATGTTTATTGATCTGGAGGTCATGATACAAGGTCGAACTTCTTACGTACGAAACACAATTTTTTTTTTTTTTCCTCTTCCGCTTCTACAAGAACTTTCCACCGGACTCTGTTAGGCTCAGTTTGCTTTGCTGTGTCCCAGCTGATGTTGTGAAGGGACAATTCGTTTAGTATTGTACGTCGCCAGGTTGCCTTTGGTCTTCCGCTTGAGGGTTCCATTCCAGGGACATCCTGACAATGCTGCTTCGATGTTTCCTCAGCGACAATAGGAACTTCACTTGTACAGTCCCATAGTACGAACCACAATTAGTTATAAATAATTAGTTCCAAACTTATTTCAAAAATAAAATTTATAAAGGGTCAGCAATCTTGAGGTTTTATTTTTCAATAGGGTTTTTTATTCAGTTTTCATTCCCATTTCATCACGGAAAGACTTACACCCGAACAACGTTTACAAATCGTACGTTAGACTTTTTCCTTTGGGGCTACGTGAAGTCAAAAGTGTTTGAGGATAAGCCAGCTAAGATTGAAGCATTACCCGGGTTATTAGCGAGATACCGCCGATTATGCTCGAACGCGTCACCAAATTGACTTCCGCATGGACGGACGCTAGTTCTATTACAATTTTCTGGGGTAAGCTTTAAAAAGTCAATCCCAAGTATCTTCTTTCTATTGATATTAAAGTTCCGAATAATTAAATCGATGAGGTCTTGATCTAAAAAACAACCTCAAGATTGACGACTTTACTTTTTGCACCGATATGTATGATATCTAATCAAAATGATGAAAGTGGTTTACCGAACCAAAATTCAATAAATATCCTTTTTTTCGATTTGCTTCACTCTTTCCACTATGTCTAACAGATCCAAATGGACCACCTCGAAGTCTAGACCAAGCTTCCATGTTTCTCGTTTTACCATACCATAAAGTGAACACAGAGTTTAATACTTTTCTTCATTACCTGACCTTCTAACACTATCTATTTATTTTTTGCCTATTCAAGGCTAAAGGAAACTCTTATGTTAACGTTTCCTGTCAAGCATTTTCGAATATAAACAGTCATCTATGAGGCCCATAAGTTCAATTGAAGTTTGTTTTCGAGAATTAATCGGTATAATTATAGTTTCGATGCGTAGTTTTGAAAATTTTTGGGGCTGGAGGGAATAGGTGAACGAGTGGAGCAGGGAACGAAGCCCAACTAGTTGGATGTTTATTAACCTTTTTAATAACACTAGTTTACATTTATTTTTTAAAGCACCGTTTTCGAGATTTTTTCGAAAAACATGTTCTTGAGAACTTTTTTCAATTATTCGTTAATATCTCGTGAACAACATTTTTTATCGATATGAAAGACGATTAGATCGAAAGGTATTGATACATAATATGTACACTGTAAAAATTCCTTAAATTCGAGACAAAAATTAAAATTTTTTGTTTGGCTTAGTCATAATATATAATGAAAGACTAACTACACTTTAAAGTGTATATTTTAAATAGTGCGTATTTTTCTCAGTGCATCAAGAGTGAGAGTAAAAAAACAGACTCGGTCTTTCAGTTTGGTCAACCCAACCACATGCCGCGTGAAATTGCAAAATGGTTTCACCTGAATGCAAGTAGCTGCAGGGGGATGGGTCATCACAGCCATCAGACCCCAATACCGGCTAAGCCAACTCTCGCATTTGCAGAAAAACAAAACCCGGCCACCCCATTGGGACTTCATCTGGGCGGCATAAAATACAATGGAATAGAAACAACACATACAAAAATCAAACAATAAAAAAACAAACACAAAGGGCCTGGGCAGCCGTCAAAGTGACCGATTGTTAGAATGTGTCATGGCATCAATGGCATTGCCAACGACACTGGACACTGGGCACATTGGAGCATTGCAAAGCCCCCAAAGCTCCGTCAGACCAATTGCAGCTGCTGAAAAATGAGCTGCAAGCGGGCTAGTACAAAAGCAAAAAAATGCACTGGACATGCCTGGAAATCCATTTTGTAGATTCTTTAAGTGTCAGAGTATGTCCCATGTGTATTAACTTGATGTGCAGCTCACATTTGTGGTAGGTCATGGACACAAAAAATGGTTAATCCTTTACAAAAAAAAATAAAAATAAACAAACCGAGCGATTTGCAATCCAAGTTATGCATTCATAAAACAAGAAATATCACAAATTGATTTGGTTGAGTTTTATGGCACTCTAAATGATTGGGGTTCTAAGCTGTTATCTGTTTACTCACGGGTCTTTTAAAAGGCTGTACTGGGCAGATGAATTTATTAGCTTCCTTGGTGAGGGGATTAAGGACATTCTCAACTCCATTATTTACTCTAATTTGCTTTATTTTTTAATTTTTGAACTATTTATGGTTACCTATTATTGTAATGATAAAAAGCGAGAGCTACATCACTGAACTTGAGCTGGGTTGTTAGACAAAAACTCGGCTAAGTGAAAACGATAAGCTGATTAACTCAGCCTTAATTTTGGGACTCAGTTATTATGGTCCGTCCAAAATAAAGAAAAAAACAAGTAACCGAAACTTAAAAAAGTATCGTGTGAAGAATGTCAGATGATGTAGCATATTCTTAAAATCCAAACAGAAGATTTAAGAAGAAACAACAACTATCTTAATTATGGCTAGTAAAGAAAAAAAGGAATGTAATGAAACAGGAAGACAGCCTCTGTGAAGAATGCTAGATGACTAAGACTATGTTAAAGTATTTACTTTGTTATCTTGATAATTGAGACAATTGCGGCTTAGACATTGACGTCATCTCAATCTAAATCTATATAAATGAGAAGAATATCAGATGATGCCGCATATTCTAAAAAACCAAACCGAAGATTTAGTCACAAACAATAACGATTGAATATTATCTTGACTATGGGCTGTAAAAAAATAGAAGAAAGCTACGGAACAGCAACTTTGCCTCTTTGAAGAATGTCAGATGATAGACAACGATTATTGAATAGTATTTACTTTGTTATCTATATAATTGAGACAATTACGACTCAGAAGAATGTCAGATGATGCCGCATATTCTAAAAAGCCAAACCGAAGATTTAGTAAGAAACAATTACAATCGAATGATATCTTGATAGATAAATCAATTATTTACTATCTTAACTATGGGCTGTGAAGAAAAATATAAGAAAGCTACGGAACAGCAACACTGCTTCTTTGGAGAATGTCAGATGATAGACAACGATTATTGAAAAGTATTTTTTTGTTATCTATATAATTGAAACAATTACGACTCAGAAGTTGGCGTCATTTCGTTGGATATCTACATAGCCGTGAAGAATGACAGATGATGCCGCATATTCTAAAGAGCCAAACCGAAGATTTATTTAGAAACAATACCAATCGAGTGTTAGATAGATAAATCAATTATTAACTATCTTAACTATGCGCAGTGAAGAAAAAAAGAAGAAAGCTAATGATAGAAAAAGACTTTTCATCTTTGTTATCTTGATAATTGAGACAATTACAACTTAGATGTTAGCATCAACTCGATAGCAATATTTTTGGCTGAAAAGATGTTGACATTTTGTATTATTTGAACTAGAAGTTGGTAACCGCTTTCTAAATTTTGCTTATTAACTTGGTAATAAAACACATTATAGTTCAGATGTTTGCATCATCTGGATAAAATCTATGTTAGCTATGGGATATTTACAATTTATGTTATTGGAAAAGAAATCCTAAAACAAAAGAATTCCTTTTAAACATTTCAACAGCAACAACTATTAAGATATGCAACATCACCATACAAAACATCATATATATAAAGCTCTACTTGTGAAGACTTCACACCTTAGGCCCAAATATAAACACATAAGCATTAAAACATAATATTTGCATTGACACCAACTTAGTGTCGTATCTGCTATACAAGCATTTTCAATTAGACTAAGCAAAGAGAGCCAAAAGAAAAACTGTGAAGACTTTAAAGTATATTATGAAAAGGCGTTGGAAAGATGATAAACAACAGGCCTGTCTGTCATCTGGGTGCAAAGTCAAGAAAAACAACTTGAAAATAGATAGCTTGGGTATTCAATTGGCTTGGCGACTTAATTGCAAACTGAGTTGACAGTTTGAGTGCAATAGGCAAACATAGCCGATGAAAAGCCTAAAACGTTTTCTATAGCCTATTGCCATTAAACCGTTTGGGGGCATCTTAAGAAAATTCTAATTTTGATGGCAAACAACGATTAAAAGAAACGAGATTACTTGCTGCATACTGCATGAGCGCATTTCTTGTGTTTGTTTAGCCCTATTGCCGTCATGGCATGGGGTGTTGATGGGATAATAGAGTGATTGGGAGCGGCACGGTTGCTTCCCAAAATGCAGACATTCCCAGGCATTCCGCTGTTGCACGTTCATTTGCACTTTGACGCATCATTGATGCTGGTTGCTAGCAGCAGGTGGCGCCAGCAAAAATGGCACCGTCATGCAGTTGCAATATGCTTGCTGCTCTTCCCAAACCTTTTTCTCGCTTTCTTTGTGTATCTCAGCGCAGTTTTGTGACGTTAGCTTGCGGCTGACATGCGATGATGACGTTAACGAGACCAATAACTGTTTGCTGCAGCATAGCGAAGTTTGGCGCTGCGGCCGCTGCTCCGCATCTGCTACTGCTCCCTGATGCTAGTTAAGCTGCATAGCAACGAACACTTCATGTCTAATCGTTGCAAATAAGAAGCGACTAGCGACTGCATGCATGCGTGTGAATGCGTCTGCATGGGTGTGTATGTCAAAACAACAGCTGAAATTTTAGTAACAGTTCCAGCTTGAACTACTTCATAAGCAACTAGTTTTGGACTAGTTCAAAAAGAATAGTTGCCGGATAGAGTACGTTCACAGAGTAAAGTATGTTCACAGAGTAAAGTACGTTCACAGATCACTAAAGATGCAGTGCCTTAAATCCTACCAAATCAATTAACTTTGTGCCTTAAGTGTTTGATTTCATGATCCAAATTGAAAACTTAAGAATTTTTGGTTTAATGAATTTTATTAGAAGCAGCATCCTCCAGTTCGGCTCAGTGCTAATTTAGTCATGAAATCATGCCTGAAATTTCAGTACCACCCATAAATCTACACATTGATTTGTCACTGAATTTAACACATGCTTGTCTTAGCCGTTCAAGCCTGACGCTTAGCCCTAAGAATCAGCTATGAATTCAGTGCTGATTGACTTTGAACTGTCATGCCTGGTGCAAAATTATAATATTTAGGATGCAAAACATTTCTTCATGTTTTAAAATATGAATTCATGGTTCACGTTCTGTTACGTGGTCAACAACCAACAGCTTTTGAAAGAACTCAAAAACAAAAAAGTCTTAAAATATAGTAGAGTTTGGTAAAAAAAATTGAGATGTCCCGAATGCTTTTAAGCAGGGTTTTTTTAGCACTCGGATGCGTATTCAGCGACTCCAAAAACATATAAATAAATGAGTCGGACATCAAAACTCGAAGAAGATTCATTATGGACGTTTTGAGATTATGCTTAGACATAGATACACAAAAAACAAATGATTTTCAGGTTCAGAGTCCAGACCATGAACGAGCTCCAAAAGCCACAGCACTGCAGGGTTGACATAAACTCAAAATAATCCATAAAAATACGTATTTTTAAGGTGATCTTTGAAATCTGAAGTGCAGCGGTTTTTTAGATAGAAATTTAGATTTCAATTCAATTCAATTCAATTTATTACAAATTTATAATGTTACAGAGAGTGTGTTGTGTATAATTTGATAATGCTAAGAGTTCAGGCTATAAGTGCCTTTTCTACTTAAATATTAACATTGTTGGTATAATATTGTTAGTTGAGATTGTATAATATTTATTGTTAGTTGTGGAGAAAATTACAAAAAAACCACTTTGAGAAAAAAAAAAAAAAAAACAACTTTTGTAAACGTTTGAAGTTCCTAGCTTTTGTAATCTGCTGGATTTATATTCCGGAAAATGTAATACGGAAATGCACAAACGTATAATACGCTATGAAGAGTGTACTCATTTCACCGCTGTTGCTCAAAATTTGTGGAAGCCTTAAGATAATTGATGATTTAAACATAATTTTACATATCTTTTAAAGATCTATAATTTTCTCACACAACTTTTTTACACATCATACCGAAAAGAGGGGGTGGTGAAAATTACGTAAAACTGCGTTTAAGTAACTTTGGCGCCCTCTACCAAAATGTGAACTTCTGGTTATACCAATACAAATAAAACTCGAAACTCAATTTTTAATTTTGGCCTTGAAAATTGAATTTGAGATAATTGGGCCGACACAAATAACGGTTTACCCAACGTTTGTTTTAGAATTTTTGGGAGGTCCTTAACACATTAAGCAAGAGATATATTCCAGTGTAAAATTTTTTTCATGTCAAGCCATTTTTTCATTAATTTTTACTGTAATAGTAATGTTAAAATTTCTACGAAAAAAAAAATTTTTAATGGAAAACGGTCCTACAGTTAAGAACTCAACACATAAAGTAATATACAGTTCCAAAGGAATTATGCATATGTATTATACATATTTCCAAAAAGTTTTTTTTTTAAAAAGTAAGGATGAAAGCGACATTTCCTCACACTGGAAGTTAGTTCACCCTAAAGCTAACAAACAACCTATAGACTATACTCCAAACATTTAGAGTGGTAACTAACTAGTTTAGAACTGTTATGGCTTGCATGTGTGTGTGTGTGTGTGTGTGTGTGTGTTGTGTTTATGTTTGTGTAAGTAAAACATATGTAGATACAGCTAGTTTGGCCGGGGGCAGCTTTAAAGTGCAATGCAGCGTCTGTGGCAATGACGACGGCTTTGCAACCGCAATTTACAAAAGCCCCCCAAAAAATCTGTTAAAATTTTAACAGACAAGCGAATCATGGGAATCACGGAGAGCTGGAAAGTGCCAGCCAACAAAGTCGCTGATCCTGGCAATAGGCGCTTAAAAAAAGGCTAATGGAACGGATGGTAGCTGCCAAAAGCCAAACCCGACCTAGTAGCATCAATGCTGACTTTGCCGTGAGATGCACACACGGATACAACCACACTAGGAAGCACCCACATGCACTCCACGTACAATTTCCGGTTGAACACATTTTGTGGTTTGGCACAAATGCATTTATATTTCAACAGCAGCCGCAAAAGCAACAACAACTATGACAGCAGTGAAACTGAAACAGCAGCAACTTAGTGAGTGAGAGAGAGAAAGGGACAGATAGCGTGGCCGTGTGATGGCCAAAGAGTTAAAGCGCGGGGAGTTATCTATTGGTCGCTAGCAATCCAAAGTCTTAAGCCATATTCCCAGTGCATTTTAATTTTTGTTTCTGTGTAGCTTTTTTTTGTATTTTATTTTTATACTTTTTAAGAAGGATGTGTAAATTTTGGGTGTATGTATGCTTCTTCCCCTTTCGTGCTTTCTTTCCCAACGCCTTCATCACTGCATAATACTAAAGGTAGCTAAGAAGCCTACTACCTGTTTCTTCCAACAGAGCCAAAGTCTACCCCTTTGCGGGGTTTGCCCAACCTTACCCTATATATTCAATCACAGCAATACAGAATACAGAGCTTCCTGACCCAAAACCTTTAGCTTCAAATCCATGTATGTAAACAAGGAGTGAAATTTCCTATCTTTTCCATGCTCCATTTCGACATCGAAGAAATAGCAAAGAATGAGTATTTTTAGTGCTTTTTATATCCCTATCCATTTCTACGTACGCACGGTTTAACGATGGCTTATGCTTTATACCAAATTTTTATAAGAAGCATCTTCCAAACGAAAAAGTTTCCTTCAAAGAACTTTCCAATTGGGAACATTTTTTTTGTTGGTGAAAAACGATATTTATACCTATAAGTTCCACAAATTTTAATCGATTTTGATAAAAATCGAAATTTACGTCAAAGAAGTTATTTAAAGTATATGGGGTAAGTTTCAAGGGGATATGTTGAGGGGTGTGGGAGAAAACACGGTAAATCGATTGCGTGGGGTAACCGCAACGCATCGCCCTGTTAAGTTTAAACCGCGAAACTCTGCTACGGAGAAACGGGGAAAAATATGGACATGATACTACAAACTTGATCTTCTGAGGAAATATGCGCATCAGATCTAGGTGTTCATACAGACGGACAGACGGACATGGCTCAATCGCTACCCGAGGTAATGATAAGCATTTTTGTATCAAGGACTTGGGCCACGCCTCCTTCTTTCCGTTACATACATTGCACAAATCTTGTATACCCTTTGTACCTAAAGATACACGGTATAAAAACTGTGCTTCAATAATTTTCCCACTTCTATTAATCAGCTGTTTAACGTCATAACAATGTTGCCACATTATGGAAAAATATCGATAACTAAAGTGTTACCCTAAAGTTTTTGAATTATCTCAGTAGGCTTGGAAACTTCTTTAAAAAGTCACTAAAATATTTAATATTCAGTCTCAAGTTAGTTCACTTTCACAAGCTAAGCAAATAATATAAAAACTATACTGCAAATAATTTTGTTTTACCTTAGGTTTGATATTGGATATTTATTCAAGAGGCACTCTTGCTTCAGAAGTCTATCAAGATGGCACGTGTAAGTTAGTTATCGGCTTAACCTCGTTTTTTTTTAAGCTGTGTCTTTGTCTATGTAGACTCTAGAATTTAACCGGCATTGGCGTTTCACCTGTGATGCATGCTCCAGTGACAACATGGCTGAGTATCGCTACAAGTGTCTTCGCTGCGAGGACTATAATCTATGCGCGGATTGTTTTAAAAAAAATGTTTTGGATACTCACCTTAAGGAACCACCCATTTCAATGCCTATGGGATTTCAGTACTCGCCAGCCGTTTTTTAATGAAGGTGAAATTCTAAACGGTTTTTTGGATAGCTTTACATGTCCGCTTTGCGGAGTGTTAGGGTATTCGCACATGGAGCTGATGAAGCATGTTAAGGCGGACCATAAAAATGAACTAACTTCTGTCATTTGCCCTATTTGCGCATCTGTACCAGGCGCCCGTCCGCCGCTTGTTCAGAATCTTGGCAGTCATCTGAAAGATGTGCATGAGATTGGCTTGAAATCTGATGTAAGTTCATCATCACAGGTGACGTTTCCTGTGGATGAAAACAACAATGTTCTTGACATATAAATGTCACAAAAAAAAATTTTTTTTTATTGTTATTTTTTGTATCAAAATTCTATTCAAATACAAAAAGTGCATAAAATAAAATAAAATAATTGCAATACAAGTAATATTTCATTATATATTGTATTTCCGACGAAAGTATTTATTTGAATAAAGTTCTTTTGGGAGAAGCATATACTCCAATAGTATAGATTCAAAAATATATACGAATAGTTTGTAATCGAATAGTATAGACATATTCGTAGTTTTTAATCAAAAAGTTTTTTATTCAAAAAGTATAGACTCAATAGTTAGGTTCGGTTAGGTTAAGAAGGCAGCTCAGTTTACTGAGATCACCCAGAGACCATGTGTTGCCTAATTTTAGAAAAGGAAGAAATGAGTTGGAGCAGGTGGCGAAGGGAAGGGAGGAGGATCAAAACTGTAGGACATCCCTAATCGCCTAAGACTCTCCTATTACAAAACCATTTTGAGAATTCGACAAACGCAGCCAGATCCGCAATGGGCACATAAGCCAAACTACCCAGATCCTCAAAGAATGGTTTGCCCAGAAACTGGGTTCGTCTTCTTAGAAGCGCCGGGCAGTCGCACAGCAGGTGTTGGATACTTTCTGTCTCCTCCTCGTCTCCGCAGCCTTCGGCAGAAGTCGTGATGGGGGCCATGCATCAGCCTTACAACTCCTACCACCATCCTGGTCCTGTTTTTATGAAAACGCAGGAGTTCAGATGTGCGCTTTGGGTTATACCTAGGCCAGAGTGCTCGAGAGATACGGCAACCGGACACCGTGTCCCATTCCCTTTCCGCCAGAGCTCTGGCCGTCTCCCTAATCTGCGATACAACATCCTGCAATGGTCTTTCTATGTCCGTAACCGCAAGGTTAGCTGCCAACGCTAATCCGTTCCTGGCACACTCATCAGCCTCCTCGTTACCAGGGACACCTGAGTGTCCCGGTACCCAGCAGAGGGTGATTGAGTGGTGTTGGATACGTTTAACAGGATGGGCAACGTGAGGCCGAGCGTTGTTATGCAGTAGAATCACTTTTTCGTGCCTCTACTAGTATTGTAGCCGTTTTTCGCGCAGTGCTCGGCTCAATCGCATCAATTGAGTTCGAAACAGGTTCCCAGTGATGCTTTCGCTCGGTTTCAACAGCTCATAATAAATAACAGCGAGCTGGTCCCACCAAATGCACAGCAAAACCTTTGCAGCGTGAATATTTGGCCGAGCCGACGACGTGGAGGCATGACCGGGTAGTCTCCAAGATTTATTCCTCTTTGGTTTGTTGTAATGAATCCATTTTTCACCACCCATCACGATGCGATGAAGAAAACTCTTGCTTCTTTGTCGCTGGAGCAGTTGTTTGTCGCTCAACGTGGCTTGGCTTCAAATCATAAGGAACCCAAGTTCCTTGCTTTTAAATCATTTCCAACCCATGCAATCGCTTGGAAATGGCTTGGCGAGTAACTTCTAATGCTAAAGCAAGCTCTTTTTGCGTTTGGCATGAATCCTAATCGAGCAATGCCTCCAATTCAGCGTCTTCGAAGGTTTTGGGTCTTCCTTTAAGTGGACGGTCGTCAACATCGAAATCACCGTCTTTGAAGCGACGGAACCAATCACGTCACGTTGCAACGTGTTGTTTTGCTTAGAGCAGCATCTCCGTACACTTTTTGGTGCTCTCGATGCGCTTCAGCTGTCGTTTTCTTCGAACGGAACAAGAAAATCAACACTACCCGCAAATGATGGTTTTTTGGCACAAAATTAGACATTTTCACACAACCAAAGGTATATAATGCAAAAAGAAATTAACGGTTTGTTTACCATATGTCTAGGCTTGGGTTTTGAAATTTTGGGTATGTCAAAATCGACCAGCACTTACTGCTATAGCCATGTATTGACAAACAGAGAACTTAGTTGCGCTCCCAATACAAAATTAACAATTTCTAATAGTATTTTTTTTAGTATGCATTTGAAAACTATTTAATGGATGGGTACCTATGTATATATTCAAAAATTAATTATCGAAAACCCCATCGGGCGGTGACGACAAATTTATTTTTCAAGTACCGGATGTAAGCGTATACATTGCCGAAAGCGTTCAGTAAGGTCGAATGCGTATATTTAGTTTGCAATCATGCGGTCTTCATACTGGGACTGATGATTTTAGCAGAGGAAGAAGATTTGACCGCATATATATTGGATAACGCTTAATAATCGCAAACTTCAAGTAAATGATTCGATGAAAGAAAAAATATGTGATTTCAAAGTATTATATGATAATTACTTGAAAAGTAAATATCCGAATACATTGCATATAAGTTATATATTCGAAAAGTCAATAATGAAAGACAAAATATTCAGAAAGAAAATATATAGGTATTATATGATAATTACTTGAAAATTAAATATCCGAGTACATTGCAAATAAGTAATATATTCGAAAAGTCTATAATAAAAGAGTAAACAGTTGAAAATAAAATAATCGAAGAGTATACATATATCCAAAATTAATAACCCACGCAAAAATATATTCTATATCACTTTCAATGTAAACATTCTTTGCAGAAATTGGTATGAAAAAAAGTTCCGGAGAGTATCTTTATATCGGTAAGTTGCTCACTAGCTTTGTTTTTCTTGCTATTGCGTGTTTTTATGTTCAGCCATGGGGCGCTCATATTTCTTGGCCTTCGCTATATATGTAGTTTCACATACACTCACACACTCATAAACATAAATATACTACATATGTAGTAGTTTGTACTAAAACTAAAACTAATACTACCAAGAAGAAGCAGAAAAGCGCAAAAGTTCATTTGTAATTTATTAAATACGGCTATAAACAAATCGAAAGCGAATGGCCAAAAACCGAATCCGCCACAGAAATTCGCATGAATTTCGATTTAAGCCCAACAGGCAGACAAAAGTCACAAAGTTAGTCATTTAGTCCGTCAGTCATTTAGTCAGCTGTCGATGGCCAATGGCCAGTGGCAATGGAATTGCGGTGTCGTATTTGTGGGCGCTGTATGCCACGCAATGCCTGTAGGTGTGTGTGCGTGTGTGAGTATCTGTGTATCTATGTATGTATACTGGGCGTATTTTAGTGGGCTTTTGCACATAAATAGTAGCAAAAGGAACAGCAACAACTCTTTGCTAAGAGCTTCCACTAGTTGGCGCTACTAGGCTAAATTACTTTCATATGAAACGATCCACTGGTCTAGTGAACGTAGATAGCCGTTTTTGAGAAAGGGGGATACAAAACTTTTTTTAATGGAGCAAAATTAAGTGCAAACTATAGTTCATAAACTTAAGTCATATGAGAATCGGTAGAGTTTTCCTATTTTCGTTTTCAAATCCATACTCTTTTAAAAGCCTTATTCTCCGACAAGTTAATGAAACTATCAGCCGTGCTCTAAAAACGAAAATGAACCAAACTCGATTCTTTTGGGAATTTACGTACTCTCAGTTTAACAATTTTTTTATTATTATTATTATTTTTTTTTTTTTTATGCTTCTGCTGGCAACGTTTTGTGTCTATTACTCTGGTGGTTTGCAAAACCTAGGTGTTGTTTACAGATATTGCTTAATCTCAACTAAAGGTTATGATAAGCATCTGCTATATACTTCATTTGACTCTTTTTTTAAGGGGTATAAAAACCAACGATGACGCTATCCCGAGCGTTATAATTTTCCAAGAACAAACATATACCATCTGATTCCATGCATTATATAGGGTTTTCTAAGAAGAGGTGTTATTTTGGTATTCAAAGAAAAATTCAATTTTTTGAGATAAATGATCGGATGTTTATTTCATAATAAAGAGGAAGGTATGCCGTTAATAATGAAAACCAACATCAGCCAAATGGCCATCACAACCACGCCTACAGGACCATATCCTTTTCATGAAATTTTCCATAACCAAATCGCAAAGTGGCTGCCCTATGTCCTCGATAGGTCCAATGACCCCGCCGGACCATAAACCGCACCAAACAGTGACACGTTGAGGATGGAGAGGCTTCTCAACAATAGCTCTTGGGTTTTTCCGAGCCCCAGATGCGACAATTTTGCTTGTTGACGTAGCCACCGAGGTGGATATGGGCCTCATCAGTGAAGATGATTTTTCGATGGAAGATTTTCACCATTTTTGTAGTGAATTCTAATAATTTCAATGCGTTGTTGAAGCGTGTATCGTTCCATTTTTAGTAATGGCGTAGTTTCTACTTGTCAAATATCAAAGAATAAAAGCTTCAAAAGTGACAGCTACCGAAATACTGGGTGATTCAAAATAACACCTCTTGTTGGAAAACCCTATGTAATTGACGAAATAAGAGAACAAATTCCCTCAATTATATAATACAATGAATTTTTATATAATTGTATCCAAACCTTACTCCTAATGGGGCTTAGATTGATGACATGCTACGCCACTGCAACAAACTTAACTACTAATATCGCTCGCACTTGCCCCTAGCCGCCCTAACACCTCTCGCCTAACGCCCAAGAGTGATTTTCTGTGTCATTTGGTTGTAATCGTGTCTGCTGTTTGTAACTTATTAGTGCAATAGTATTGTTGTTGATGTGTGTTTGTGTGTGAGTATCTATGTGCGTGCCATATGCATATTTCCATATGTATGGCTGTGTGTGTCCATGTGTGTTTGACTTGTCTTAATGTTCATGTTAAACAAATGTTTATCAAGCATGCAGCTGCAGCATCCTCCACATTCCGGCCATTAGTCATCTGCTTCATCTGCTTCTCTCTTTTCTCTGTTCTCTTGTTATTGTTTTTGTTGCTATTTTCTTGTTCTCTATTTTAATGCATATTGCTTAAAATGCATTGCATAAAACGAGGCGCCGTGTAGCAATGCTTGTGACAGGGGCGTCTAAAGAGCAGAATTTGAGGGGGTTACAAATTTGTTTCATTAATCGAAGATGTTCATCAGAAGCTGATAGGTATGGTGGACTTTGGATGTATCTCACTCTATGAAGTGAAGAACGTGACCACTAGGAGGGACCTTGCAGATAGCTGTAACGCTATCCATTCGAGTGGACAATTGGAAGATAAGTAGAAAAAAGACAATCAAATAAGGTAACTTTATAAGAAGTAGAGACCACTTTTGCCGGATGAAATCGGCACTGTACCTGGCTTCCATGTTAGCCCTTGCACTTCCGTTGAAGCATGGGTGACCCCAGTGGCGAATCTACGGGGGGCTTTCGGGACTGGACCCAGCCCCAAAAGTTCTAAAAATAGGTTGACCGTTTTTGGGAGCTCTGATACATATACATTACGACGCGATAAGCCCCCCCCAATGACCAACTCCTGGATCCGCGTCTGGGTGACTCAATATGATAAAAAAATATTCTTGGAGTATTTGATAGGAAAGTGGTCCTTGTTCCTTTAGGCGTGGGATTTGACGGAACGACGTAGTTTGTCAGCTCTATGAAAACATGGCATGGTTGCGCCGATATACATCCAGCTGGCTCTGCTGACTCGTTCATGTTGTGCTTATGGACGAAGAAGTTCCAGCGTGTGAAGCTTTTAATGACAATGATGAGTGGGAACCCGACGAAGAGGCGAGCGGTAGCTATATTGCAAAGACGGGATCATTCAGTGCCTTGGGTATCACGGAGTAGGAAAGTCGCACGAGCAGTAGGGACGCCTGTAGGAACGATTTGCGTCAAAACTTAACCCAATAAAGGGTTTGTTGTGCTTATATTGAACATGTTCAAACATTATAGGAAACTCTCATATTTCGTACGCTCCGCAACTCCCCCTGGTTCCGCCCCTGCTACAAGGCATTAGCTGCAAATCACTACAGAGTGCAGCAGTAGTTAGCTGGTCGAGTTTAAATGAAATATGCATAAACTGGCTGGAATTGGCTTGAATTTGTTTTCCAGGTGTTAAGGTTAAGGTTAAGTGGTTGCCAAAAAACACTGTGCCGACAATATGGACTAGTTAAAATCTTGCTTGCTGCAGATTCAATTTATATATTTACATACAAAATCTAATTCATATTTATTAGCCAAAAAACCCAATGCACCCTTTGAGTGCAGCCAGTTAAGTATTTCTTAGGTATTCATATAGAGCTCATAAGATGGCAAGGATTTTGTTGAATTTTTGGAAAATGAAGACTTATAAATTGGTTTTAGTTAAGTAAAACGTATTGCAGATTTTTAAGTGAAACAATAAATTTCTCAAAGGTGGAAACTAAATAAATATGCAGAGCTCTGGCAACAGTTTGCATTCTGATTAAATCTTAGTGATAAAAACTAAGTTTAACTTGCCAAAATTTATGACCTTTCTTTTATTTGAAAATAACATAACTCAATTTTAATTTGATATAAAAAGCAAGCTAGTGCATTCATACGGTGGCGGATTATATACTTATAAGTGGGCGCCCAAGGGCCGTATGTTAATGCAGTGGCTCTGCAGTAAAATGTAATTTAATAAGACTTTATTAATTATCTATTAATTAAAGTGATGCACTGTGTGTAATCATAGTGCTGACAATAATAAATAATATGAAATTTGAATAAATGCATTCATTGATTTTATGTTTATGAAAAAAACACATCTGAAGGGTGCATTAATTACAGCTCTGGACACATTAAACGGTTGTAGGTTTATATTCAGGTGATTGGTGAATAAATTTGAAAACCATAATCAAATAAAAGTTGTTGAATCTCTCGGTATGAATCTTCCAGCCCATTATAAGGCCTGATGAATAGGTGTGAAAGAATGGGAGCCAGATTCCCTAGTAGCAAGGGAAATCCTGCACCCAATTAAAAAATAAAACAAAAAATATCTATAAATAATTTTGTTACTTTGAGGGATATTCGTGCAATAAAGGGAAATAGTTTTTAGGAATAAAGTGGCTGTTGCAAAAATAACACCTTTATGTTTTATTAGGCTCACATGGGCCTGTCATAAGGTACAGCTGGTTAATTTATTTATTTGTTTTATTTAAATGGCTACAACAAAGTGCAGTTGGCCTTAGATTATAAGAAAAGTATAAAAGAAAGATATGAACTAATCCGGGTCACTAGCCCGATGGGTGAACTTTTTAGCGATATGCAAAAACTGGCCAGAGACATGGATTTACAATAACCAAGTGGAAAAAAAGGAAGTCCAAATAAAATTTAAATATTACATATATAAAAAAAAAAAGCAAAAAGAGCGTCAATGACCAAATGGGTGCCTCACAATATAGGATTGGTCATGGATGCTCGAAGAGGCAAGTCAAGATGACTTAGGATAGAATGCGTGATAGAAGGAATAGACCGTTCAAAAGAGAGGAAACTAAAAAGGCTATTATAATTAGAGCTTAAGACACGGAAAGGATCATGCAGAGCAAAATTTGATCTACAAAGTTGCAAGGCTATGGGGCGATAATTACGAGTAACTCTGGTAGGTACAACAAAAGTAACTTTATTAAGAAGTTCAGTAGAATCAATAAGGCCGAGTAATAGTTTATGCAAGAAGGGTACACCGTGGCATGTTCTACGGTTATTTAAGGAGGGCAGCTTTATAAGGCGAAATCTGTCAGAATAAGGAGGCAGTCGGATAAGTGGATCCCAGGTAATTCGACAGCTGATGAGCTCGCGAGACTGGGTTCCTCTCGCCCACCACTTTCCCCGCGCCCTTCTGCAGCATTAGCTGGTCAACAATGAAAACTATGGTCAACTTGCTTGTCTTACCTACGGATTTCAACCCAACTATAGGTCTTGGTAGAGCGGACCTAAGGTTCCTGGTAGCCTACTTATCTGGGCACCATACTGTAAGTTATCACTTACAAAAAATGGGTCTATCGGGCTTTTCAGAGTGTAGGCTCTGAAGACGACGAGACGACCAAACATATCTTGTGTGACTGTCCAGCAATTGTGTGGGACAGAGTCTGACATTTGGAAGCTGAACGGATCACCCCGTTCCAGCCACACCGAATCCCAACGAAAGACTTACTGCTCTTCATAAGTAAGGCAGAAGCCAAAAAAATGGGTAAGGTACATTAGATCTCCAGGTCGCAGTGCACGTTCTCTTTGGTGAGAGAACCTTAACAATTAAAAAAAAAATAAAAGCCTTTTCTTCTTCGAAACGACTACAACCATTTATAAGTTATTCTTTACACAAAAATCTCAACATGTACTTCTTATTTCATAAGCTATTTTATTTGATTTATTTTTTATGAAATTAAATAGTTTTCTTGCTCCTTTGGATAGCGCACGTTAAAATCGGTCGCATACGACTTTGGAATACCCTGTTGCCTACAGCTCTTAGTTTCTTCGACATCTACGTATTCATTCAGAGGAATGGCAAGCTGAACACAATCCAAACGAAACTGTTTTCCTTGTATTGCAAAATGTCCAAACAAATGTAAAAACTTTTCAACAATACAAAATAATAAAAAATGTAAACTCGAAAAACCAGTTCAAGTCAATCATACTAGATTTTTAATGCAATCTTAAAACATAATCATCTTTTCGCCCACTTTGACCTACTCTGTAAAATGCTTTATATGTACTCTAGTACATATACATATAAAGCGTTCTTTAAGATGCACCCACACACTAATAACAACTGCAAGTTGACCCAACAAATATTCATATAACAACGATTTACAGACAACCATTGCACACAAACGAAAGCTAAATGCTATAAATGTGTTGCTCCATCGCACACAGCAGACACAAAACACGCACACACACATTTACACTCACACACATCGAGTAGGATTCCCAAATGTCCATGATTCGAACCCATTCATATATACTGTACACACTTGTATTGGGCTAGGACGTTGCTCGCGCGCACGCTTTTTTGGTTGAAAGGCAAAATTAACAATATGCAAAATTCATGTTAAAATATCGGAAAAATATATTTCTTTCCTGTGCAAGCAATCCTTTCCATATCCACCCATCTTTTTGCTCCTTGCTGTAGTTGTTGTTTTTGCCGTCTTTTTATTTGCTGCGCTCTTTTCGTATGGGTTGGCAAAAAAAAAAAACATGGAGAGCCCAAAAAAATAAAGAGTTTCACATGAGAGACTAACCATAGACGATGGATGGGTCAAAGGGGTCTCAATCGGGAGTTCGCACTCGACGCAGCGGCTGCCGGAGAGGTGGCGGCTCTTTCATATGCTCCATGCCAAGCAATAAAAATGTAACTTGTTCTTGTTGTTGTATGTTGAATGTTGTTGTTGTTGTTGTAGCTGCCGTTGAATGAATGAAAGCGTCGACCCGTCGCCGACTCGATGCGAAACGAATCGAATGCTTTTGCTGGAAGCCAACCAGACTGCTAGACACAAAGACAGAGCTCGACACTGGGAGAAAGGGAGCGGTCCGAACTTGGTTGCCGATTCTGAATTTTCAAAACTGCACACTATGGTGTTATAGTTATTCGACGAAAAGGTAATGATAGTGTGTTGTATTTAAAAGCTCTAAGATATCAAAGATTAGGGATCAATGACCTTACCGATTTTTTAATGTAAAAGACCAAGTAAGGTAGTCTAAAATTTCCTTTTGTAGTAATACAGATGCACTAAACAAATTAAAGAATTATTTTTGGAATCCCAAAAAATGCATCAGCTGTTCTTTAGACAATCAGTTTTAAAAGTATACTTACAGTTTTTCATGCTGCCCCTGAATGTATGCTATGATTTTAACGTAGTTTTTCAACATCTCAAAAAGGTAACCAAATTACATGATTCAACTATTAAAAGGTAACGCAATGCGTAGCTCCGTTATTTGTGTCTCTCGAAAAAAGAGAGCACAGGTTCAATTTTTGTGTTGCAGCTACTTTAAATAGTGGCCCTATTTTGACCAAACGTGACAGAATGGAAAACAAAAATCATGGGGGGATTGAAACCCTTGATCCCCCTTTATAAGCCACTGACTTCAATGAATGTTACAACAATTCACGACCAATTTCAAAGCCCATATTCCAACCAGTGGAGCGGAGAAGGTTCTTGTCAGATAGCTCAATAAAGATTTTGCAAAGATGGTTGCAAGTTTGACGATCATTCTCAGGTGGATGCTTCTAACACGTGCAGAAGCTCACGGCTAATTTTGCCTACATACAGCATAAAAAACTAAGAAACTTTGTGGTCTGAACGGAGCCCTTTGTTGGAAGCTGTCAAACGTGCTAGCACGAACATTGCTGGTGGGGATTCTCGTACTCTGTTTAAATGCTAACCAAGAAAATAGTCGATAAAAGCATGGTGAGCATTGAAAACCCTTGGAAGATACTGATGGCACACCTTTTAATGTCCGAAGATGAGCAGTGAACCGTTGGAGAGAGCATTATTTCGACCGTGCTCTAATTGTGTTCTAGATCCATCAAAAGACTTATCTCCCCTCTCGACCAGTGAGTCAATCGCAATAAACTCTCGGTTCATTAAGGCTACGGACCCACCATAGGGGACCCTGAATCGGGAGCGGCGATAAGATCCATCGTAGCGATATGGTAACGGGCCTTTCTGGGCCTATATGAGTCGGGATAGCCCAGCTGAGCTTTAAGCTAACCTAGC
Source organism: Chymomyza costata (assembly GCA_018150985.1). Classification (NCBI taxonomy): domain Eukaryota; kingdom Metazoa; phylum Arthropoda; class Insecta; order Diptera; family Drosophilidae; genus Chymomyza; species Chymomyza costata. Next base: position 32,619 of record JAECWU010000555.1, on the reverse strand, counting down.
CGACAATAATTTACAATCGGGCTTTATTCCAAAAAGTACAAAATTATATACACGCAGCTTGATATCAAATAATAATAAAAGTAGGGGAACAATTGAATTTAAACTCGTCTGAGGGAAAGAAGGTATACAAATTTTGATTTTAGCTGGCGGAGAACTATTTGGTGACATAGCCAATTACACGTAAAAACATTGGAGAGGTGTTTGAGTACGCTTCGTTTTCTGCAGTTGCTGGAAGTGAATTTATCGATTCGCCCGTAATATGTACTGGATCGGTTGAAAAAAAAGGCGCGTTGAAGTGCATCGATCAAGCTTTCTACTTAATTGCCAAGGCGAGATGCATAATAACTGCAGATGAGGTCTTCGATTTATGCTTACGATCCCAAATCAACACGCTCAATCAAGCGAATAATCGTCCATAGAGAGCAATGCGCGGAAATTACCATTCCAAAGTGCATCAAAATTCTATATCATGTTGACTGTTTTCTCGAAAAAGCGTCAAGAGAGAGTGCATTATGGGTTCCTTGCGCTAAAGCAGAGACCAAAAAAACCGTCGCTAAAAACACGAAAATGTTGACTGCTTTCTTAGACTTTGAGCGAATAAAGATTTTCCCGGTCAAAAATAAATAAATGCAATGTCACCGTTATTCGTCGTTTGAAGTTTCACAAAAGTGGCGGAATTTTGGAGAAATTTGCATTTTGCAGCCATGACATTCCAAATCATCATACTGCATTGATTCCTAGTGAGGATTTCGCCAGAAACTCGACCCAACTTGGGCTTCCAAAACCACCGTATTCAGCTGAAATGGACTCAGTGCAACTTCTGGCTATTCAACAACTTGAAAAGCCAGCCCTGAAAAGCCATAAAGCATTTGTTTACCTGTCATCCCTGAATTCATGCCTGAAAAATTCATCACTGAGCGACCGAACTGCAGAGTAAAAAATCTTAATATCTATTCTGGATTATGTTCCAAATTGTGGGTTTGATAAAACAGGTTAACACTTGAATATTTGTTTTCCAATGCCGACCATAACGATGCACTTTTATTAAATGTAAATCGGAATCGAAATTCAAACACGCCTTATTTTATTTTTACAAACCGAATGTATATATTGGTACTAATTTGGCGAAAATTTTCCATGAGAAGGTTTTCCTTTTTTAAACCAACCATTTTCGGTAACAACCTACCGGTTCGTTGCCTTTTTGTCTTCTTAAACCTAATTTCTTTCAGTGCATATATTTTTAGTTCAACAACCAAGCAAACCAGCCAGCAAAGTGAGCACCCATTTGGTGCAGTCATATAAGCCAGTGTGTGAATACATCTACATGTATGTACTACATATATAAATGTTTAGAAGTGTGTGTGTGTGTGTGTGTGTTGCCTATGTGTGCATATAAAAATACAGTTATCTGTTCTATTTGCGCATTTATAAATATTTGTTTGCTTCAGTTCTTGCATGCACTTACACACTCGCCAAGTGTATCTATGTGGCTGTATGTGTATGTATCTGTATAAGTTATTGAATTGGTTTTTTTTTTTTTCTTGGCCAACAACAATGAGCCTTGTTCGCGCCTTGCTCTTTTGCTTAGTTTTGCTATGTTCTTCTTAAAAAAAGAAAAAGTGGTAAAAAAGTTGAAAAAAAAAATAAGGAAAATATTTTATTTGAATTGCTTGGCATAAGAATGTCAAATTTTCCTGTGCATTGAGTTGCCGTTTGTCATGCAAAATCAATTTTCAGTGCATAAATGTTAAAGTACTTCCACTTCAGGAACATAAGACTGTCAGTTGATAAGCGGTTTAAAGCTTAACCCAACAATGCCGCTGGCCAAGGTCGCCAAAAAAACACAGGCAGACCCAATCTCTTACAGACTCTATAGAAATCAAAACACGAAGAAATTCATTTTCAAATTGCACCCTAGTGACACATTACCAAGTTTTCCCTCCGCACACACACACACACGCACTCAGAGAGTGAGAGAGCGACATACACTCATTTCTCCCCAGACAATCGAAAAAGTTTTTCACAACTTGCGACTTTCATTTTGAATTTTCATTGTTTTTCTTACGACTCATTTCACGTTTTAATTCCTATGCGCCTTTCTGGCTCATTTGTTGCGACATAAAGCCAGAGTCGAAAAAGAAATTTTTTGGCTTTTTTTTTTTTTTGAGCCTTATCTTATCAATATAAGTGCAAGCTGTATCTTATAGATTTTTTTATTTTATTTTTTGGACATGAAGAGACAAATATTTTACTTCATCTTGGTTTTTTTTTTTTTGAGGAGGGGGTAGCGCAGCAGCTGATGATGCACATTAATAGCAGCTGCGATTGATGGTCGACGAATTGACCAAGCTGGGTAAGCATGGCCAAATGATGGCACATAGCTGCTAGCAATTGGTTTAAATTTTATTTATGGCCTGCCATCAAATCAGCATAAGTAGGTTAAACGCAAGTGTCAATCGTAAATTTGCTGACTTTGCTCATAAAGCGAAGAATAAATTACATTTTCGCGGTTCGCAGCTGAGCTTAAAATGTTGACAAAGCCAAAATTTGAAGCGTTTTCGTGGAGAATCAGTTCAACGGACGGACCTTAACGGGAGAGCTCAGGCAATCAAATCTTAAATTTTCATAACGAAACGGAATGAATGGAATATCTCAAAGATTTCGAAACTGAACAGCTTAAGCAATCAACATCTTAGAAACGAAATGGAACCAGGAACTCCGCTTGAACGAAGCAACTACCTGACCACAGCAAAATTCGGTAACTTTTTTTAAAGAACCAGTTCAAAGCGATTCCCAAGCATGAACATGGAACTTTAATGTTCATACAAAAACAAAGAATGGTAAAATATACAAAACGAATGAACTCCTCCCAATTTACATTTTTTTTCTTTTATGGAAAATTATAACCCTATAAACAAAATCTAATATTAATCTTAAGCCTAAAACAATGTTTTTAAAATTTATTATAATTATATTAATTTTTTATTAAAAATATATTTATTTTTTTTTTTTAAAATTTTTTTTTTTTTTTTTTTTTTAAAAAAAAAAAAAAAAATTTTATAGAAAAAATTTTTTTTACCTCTGGCAAGTATAACCGAGAACTCTTGATTGTCATACTTTAAATATGATGCGCAAACAGAACTTCGCCACGATGTGTGCCTTCAGCAGATGGCCCCGGGGTCATAAGAGCTTAGATCTGGCATAAGAAAATGTTAACTTCTTACGTTGGGAATAAATTAAACCAGACCAAGATCTTTGCCTTGTTCCGAAAAAACACGCGGAACTCTAATCGCCGTCTACCAATCTCTTTTTCGTTTATAAAGCAGCATTTCAAATCCAGAACATGTCGGAGAATGCTTCCCAAGACAAGCAGCTCTGCCAAGAATGCCGTGGAAGATGAAACAAAGCTTTCCAGCGTCCTTGTCAACTTTGTGATGGAGAGTATCTTACAAACAATGCAGCTTTAGTGTCGTTGGAAAATTCAGTATTAGAAACCATTGGGCCAGTTAATACTTACCAAGATGATCTGCTGATGCGGAAGGATGCAGAGAGTCCTGGAGACAAGCAGCTTCGCCAAGAATGCCGTGGAAGACGAAACAATGCTTTCCAGCGTTCCTTCCAACTTTGTGATGGAGAGTATCTTACAAACAATGCTGCTTTGGTAAAGGTGGAAATTTCAGTATTAGATACTACAGGGCCAGTTAATACTTACCAAGATGATCGGCTGACGCGGAAGGATGCAGATTGTCCAGTAGACAAGTAGTTCCGCCAAGAACGCTGTGAAAGACGAAGTAATGCTCTCCAGCGTGCTGAGCACTGGGCCAGTTAGAAGTTCCACCGAGAACCTTTCTTTTCTTTTCTTTGCGACAGTTGTTGGCACAGGGATGACATGTTAAGTGTGCAGCAGTTACCCTTTGTATCCCGCCATGGAGAAGACGTGCGTAATGTGCCTATAGGGAAAAAGTGAAAAAACTTAAAAAAGGATCAAAGAGCACCAAAAAAAATATATTATATATATTTCTAAGTTGGAACTGACTATAATTTTAAGAAAAGGACAAAAAGACGTACTATTGCCATCTGGTGTAACCCTATGTAAACTGTGTTCCAATGCGCTGTTTTTATGGGTTAAACATTTTAGCAGTTTGAGTACGTGACCTACTCCTTGCTGGAACAGTGTTAAAAGCCACGTAATATATCATAAGTTCCGCTGTAGCTTTATTTTTCTATTAGTTAGAACTTGGATACAATCGCCTAATCCTGGCCAGAAGCACTCTAGTTGAAGCACTAGTTTATATAACCCACGCCCATAACTCAAAAGTTTTTCATTTGCCTTAGCTTATTTACAACCAGAATGTTTGACCAGAGTTTGATTTGCTTCTGCTGCGGCTGCTGCCTTAAGGAACTTAGTGAAGTTGACCACATATTGGTGCATTGTCAAGCACTCAACCAACTTGCCATCAATAAAGCAATTTTTAGACATGGTCAGCCAAGCTTTGGCACATATTCCCAGCTTGGTTAACAGAATACGCGCACATACAAAAAAAAATAGTGAATCAGTCGGAACGATGTACGACAAAGGGATACCCTTAAAAGGAATTTATAGCAGGGATGCCTTTTATATTTTGGATTGATTTGAAGTAGAAATAGTTAATTTTTGGATAAAAGTGGAAAATCAGAATTCATTAGACTTAAAAGGATCAACACTCATAGGCAGCAACATTTTGTATTGATGGGTTGGGTATATTCAAGGAAAAATTGATTTGAGTGACTTAAGTGGCTCAGCGAGGATTTTTTGAGAAATGTCAACGTCTTGTTGTTTATTAGGCTCAATTTAGACTGCGTTCTATAAGGAGTGCAGGTAAGTCACATTGCACGGTGTTGGATGCTTTTTTCGGGGCCTCAACTCCGTGAAAGTCGTGTTTTGGCACATTCATCCTCTCGTACGTTAGAGCTTAGTTGCACTGCCTCATCACAACGTCTATCACCATTCTGGTTCTATTCTTCTGGATCTGAGGGCATAATTAGGTTCTTTAATTCTCTTTGCAACGTTTGATTGCTTAGCACTATTGGATTGGTGGGTGAAAAATAAATAGTCTAATAAGGACATTAGAGAAATATTACTTTTTCCCCCGAATTACTAAAGCTAAAGCTTCTTTTGCACAGCTGCGTACTTTACCATACACAAATGAAAAAACTAAAGTACGAATTTTTAAATCAAACGTCCTATCTGTACTACTATATGGCTGCGAAACTTGGCTGACGACCGAAGACATAATCAATAAGCTCCAATCCTTTGTAAACAGATGTCTCCGAAACATCCTAAAAATATGGCGGCCCAATACAATATCAAAATATTTGGAAAATCATGAAATCAAAGGGTGATCTTCAGTAATTTCAGGGAATGCCCAACAAACTCTGCCTCCAACAAGGAGTCCAACCGTAAACAGCGCCCAAAAGACATGAAAGGAAGCCGCAAAAGAAGATCAAAATCAAAAAACTGAAATCAAAATAAAACAAAAAAATGTTTCCTGGTTCCCCTGCTCCAACAGGAGTTAAAGACAACTCATCATCACTATCATCTATCTCCTGGTTTCCAAAATTTAGATGTTCATAGTAACAGATGGACATGGCTCAACTTATGGTTTGCCACGCCCCCGCTACCGTTTGTTTACCTTGCGCAAATTAATAATACCTTGTGGACCGTCTTGGTTACAGGGTATAACAAACCAACACAAATCTGTTAAAATAAATCACAACAATTTGTAAATTTTCGCCTCGTTGCACAGAGCGACGACGATGACACATGGCACATGGCGAGCGTCGACTTGACAAAAAAAAAAAAAAAAAACCGAAACCCTAAGAAAAAACATCACCAACTTAAGCTTCAAAAAGGACAATGTCTGCTATGGCGCTCTGCTGCTGACTGGGTCTGAGCCTTTCCTTTTTTTTTTGGTATTGCAGGGGCGGCGATTAAGTTGTCATTTGGTAGCGTGTGTGAACGTGACCTACAGTTATCAGTCTGCTGCTGAAGCTACAGGGATTCCAGGCAGGGTCCAATGAACTCACTAAGCATATGTGAAAATTGTTCAAGACTTATGACAACTATGATTGCAGTCAATTTATTAGAGCTTGGCAAATTTGCCCAAGTATATTGCGGTCATGTCAAACGTGGCGTATGAGTAATCTGCCAGCTACAGCATGTGTGTGTGTGTGTGTGCTTACTTTAGTCATTATAAAACCGCCGACATAATTGTTAAACGCAATGCTTTTAATTAGCGCCACCTGTGGCCGACTAGCAAAAAACCAGAAAGGATAAAAAAAAAAAAACATAATACAGTGTAGCATAGGGATAACAGCAAAAAAAAAGCTGTGAATGTTTGTAGGATATACTTAAAACCCTATTACCATGGTAATCCCTTTGACAAATGAATTTTAACGCAAACACACGTACACACACACACACACACGTGTTAGTAAATGTGTGAGTGTGTGCGTATGTGTGTGTACATATTCAATGTCACATGGCATAGAACGTTACGCGAAAAAGTATGCTACACTTGTATAGTTAAGCGTCGCAGTCAGCATGCGGCATACACACACACTGACTCACTCACGCATTTACCTAAGTTTGTACGAGGGTAGGCTGAAAAGTTGTTGTTTTTTTTTTGAATGCTTCTTCATCAATAATCTTCAAAGATACATTTTCTAAAGTCTTTTACGTTAAGTACTTAAATTAAATTAAAAAGGCTATATTAAATTATTTATAACTAATAAATCGACCTTTTTATGCCCTGTACCATATGGTACAAAGAGTATATTAAGTTTGTGCAAGCCGAAAATGTATGTAACATACAGTAGAAAACGTCGGAGACCCCCGAAAGTTACCTAAAGGTTGTTCAGGGTGAATAGAGAAGTCGATATACCCATGTCCGTCTGTCCGTCTATCCGTCCGTCCGTCTGACCGTCTGTCTGTATGAACGCCTAGATCTCAGAGATGGTAAGAGCTAAAGCGACAAAATTTTCAGATTGGACCCTTTATTAATCCATAAGAGACAAGTTTATTTTATTTTTTTGATATCGGGATTACATTATATAGCTCCCATAGGGGTGTTTCAGAGGACCTCGAAAAAAAGCAAAAGTTTTAGATGGATAATTCGTTTGTTTATGAAGATATCATAACCAAATTGAGCAATCGGGAGTTTTTTAGAGACCCCCAGCACTGTACCAAATTTTATCAAAATCGGTTGACTATATCATATAGCTCCCATAGGAACGATCGGTCAAAAAAACGCTTTTTTTACAAAATTTGTTGTGTTTCGTTTAGTTTTGAAGATATCGTCAGCAAATTTGGCAGTCGGAAGTTTTTTATAGTTTCCAATCAGTGTACCAAATTTGATCAAAATCGGTTGACTATATCATATAGTCCCCATAGGACCGATCGGTCAAAAAAATTTTTTTGGTGCAAAATTCGAATGATTTCTGTTTGTTTATGAAAATATCGTCGCCAAATTTGCCGAACAAAATATCTCTTGGAAGTCTTAAGCAATATGTCGGACTTAATTGCAATGTGGTGGCACAGGGTATCCCAAAGTCGCCTGCGCCCGACTTTAACGTACGCCATCTTTTTAAACACTCTTTTTGTTGCTCAATGAGAACTTGTTTTTCAAGTTGAACAGTCATCTAAATTTTTAAAGTTTCCAGACAAAGTGACTTCTTGCGGTTTAATTTGACATTCTAGAGATATAGTAATATACGAGGGCAGGCTAGAAAGTAATTGGCTTTTAAGACCAACATATTGATCTACGTTAGCTCTTCAGAGCACTTAGTTCGCCAGCAAGACAATTTTTTTGTTTGCCCTTCAAACAATTATGATTTTTAAGCATTTATAAAATTTAGAATATTTTTAAGATATTAGTCACAGAGAGTCATGCACGCAAAATGTACTAGGTGGAAAACCATTTTGTTCCAATGTTTCAACATGGCACTGTGGGGCCAGATTGTCATGTTTAGGCAAAAATCTTGGACTTTCCAAAAATTGTTTTTTTGCTAGAAGACTTTTTCCACATATATCTTTATAAAATTAATTTTTTTCTTGAAAGCTTGAACCTCCTTGGATTTTTTTTTCGGATAAAGAAAATCCAGACCACAATTGAAAAAATTTGCAAAAAAAAAAATTCCTAAATGTTTCAAAAAAATTGGTGAACATCAATACATACATTAAACTTAGTTGAGTTAAGTTGTTTTGTCGTACGCAATTGGAAAAAAAACAGAGATAAGGCCTAGAAGGACCCCGATAAGACAGAAATATTGGGTTTCAAAAGTTAAATTTATAACAAAAATCCTGGAAAATTTTCCTATCTCGAGATAAGTTGTTTTTGTCAAATGTCCACAGATTTCATACAGAGAGACTGAGCTCTTGTTTTGTGGTTTATTGGTTTAAGTTAAAAAAAAATCTTATTCTTATGAAATTTAAATTATTTTTTCAGAAGTTTCAACCGCTTCAGATTTTTTTTCAGATATACTCACAGAGCTGATCTAGACCACAATTGGAAAAATATTTAAAAAAAAAATGTTGTTTTTCTTCATCTTGTTCTTATAAAAATCAACTTTTTTTTCGAAAGTTTGAACCTCCTCACAGTTTAATTTTCATATATGAGAATACAGACCAAAATTGGAAAATAAAAATCGGATTCAACAAGATATGATAAAAATCCCCACCCAAAAGCCTTCTTCTTGGGGCCCCTTTTATGTTATCTCCAGCTAAACACGCTGAAATTGCGATTAAAATTTAAAAATTGTAATGGTTAAAAAAATTTTTATTTTTGATTATTTGCATTATAGAATATAAAAAAAAAATTTGCTAATGGGAATAATATAAAATTTCATAGAGAGTGACTACGTTAGGTTAGGTTAAGTAGGCAGCTCAGTTAACTGAGATCACCCAGAGACCATGAGGTCCATTGTGTTGCCTAATTGGAGGGAAGGAAGAAAGGAGTTGGAGAAGGGTGGGGAAGGGAAGGGAGGGGGATCAGATCTGTAGGACATTCCTAATCACCTAAGACTCTCCTATTACAAAACCATTTTGAGGATCCGACAAACGCAGTCAGATCCGCAATGGGCCCATAAGCCAAACTATCCAAATCCTCAAAGAACGTTTTGCCCAGAGAGTGACTAAGTTCCTGTGTTTCGGTTCATTGTTTTGGTTTGAAACAAGTGGCTTAACATGCTGTACTCTGTAAGTCAGCTAAAAATTTGTCCAATATCTTAAGTTTGCCCATCCGTAAACAATATGAAATTTTGTCACTGGAATCATCAAAATCCATTACCATCACTCTTTAGCCGACGGCTCATCATTGGCCTGTTTCGTTGTAGATGCAATTAACAAAAAAAACCCTTTGCCTTGACGGTTACTTGTTGTCTGGAAAGCTGAGTTAGAGCAAAGTTGTAAAAACGCGGAAAAGTAGTTCTTATTAGGCTAATACTTCGCCAAAGTCCGATATCCGATTGCGTTTGCTCCACCCCAGCCGTCAGCTTCTCATATCCCAATTATGCTACAGGTTCACCTACGACAGTTACTTTTAAGCCCACCCTCGCTGATTTACGTTTGTATATTTTATTTGAGCAAAATCTCTCCACATGTCATCGTCACTCGCATTTGAGATTACCTTTGGTTTTTTCACATTTCGTTGCATGGCATCAGGCGCCAAGAGTGCCTTCTGCATTAGCCACCGTTGCTGTGGCAAGCAGCCCGTGCTGGCAAGTATCGCATTGTGGCACGCCTACTTCATTTGCCAGCGCCGCATGACGTCGAAACGCAGCACAGCGAAGACAATCAAATTGTTCTTTTGAAGCTTACCAAAACAAAAAAAAAAAAAAATAGAGACGCAAAAGAAAGAAAATCTGCAGCCCACTCCTAACTTACCCCCTTCCCAATACACTCGAACCCCTTCAAATATTCAATACTCTGACGTACTCGGCGCGTGTGAATTACGAGTTTGGGCTATATTTCTAAATCATCGACAGTTTCGCATATCTCTCTGACGCACTTCAATTCGCAACAACAACAAAAAACGCAAGTGGCGTTTATTGGCAAGCAACGAACTTTTTATACTCTATAGACACTTGAAAAAATGGGCAGCTTGCATCTAATAAAGCACGCTATAAGTCATATGGTAACGCTGCGAGAGCGGAGGAATGTATAATCAATGTATAAAAATTTGGGTTTGGGGTTGAGAAGTCTCTTAAAAGAATCAAAAGCTTAAGCAGTCTGTTATGACTCCAAATGTTGGTCTGAATCTTTACTTTGTATAGATCTCTTATCTTTTCTGCAATACACATATATAGGAGATACAATCCAAAGCCTTGAGAATGCGTCTTTTTCTTCGCGACGTCTATGGTAACTGCGTATATAAGAGGGAGATAGCAAGCCTGCAACACCTGTTATGTGACTTTCCTGAACTTCTTGGAAATCGCAACCCAGTACCCGAAAAACGCCTTTCTCTCCAGACGTGAGCTGTCTGGCAAATCTGATTATTGTGAAGTAGGATTTTATTATTGAATTTTAAAAATGCTTTAGCAAGAAGAGTGAACCCCACATAACTTCACCACCCTCCAACTCCAATTCCTCACCAATTCTTCTATATCCTTTCACTAGTAGACATCAAAATGAACCCAAAGGTTTCGCGGTGATCTTTGCCTGGTACAAGCGTCTTAAATGTTTACCTAGCTTTATAAGGCACAATAAACTGCCCCAATGATTTTTAAAAACTAATATTCAGATGCAGATCGATTTATAGGAATGATTTTTAAAAACTAATATTCAGATGCAGATCGATTTATAGGAAAAAGAATGTTTTGAGAATTTAAGTTTTTTAATTGAACGCATCACTTCTTAATTAAAAAAAAACGTTTTTCAGCTTTTATTTAATTGTGACTAAGCTACTGGGCTTCGCTCGCAGTGGTTTTTGGCCAAAATCCGTATCTTTGAACAAAATTTCTAGTGACTAATTGCAAACTTTGTGACGAAGCTTCTAAGCTCCGCCACAAATAATTAAATATAATTATATTAGATGTAAGGCTTTCACATTTCTTAGGTATAAGTTGAATTTATGGGTTTTTGGATTATAGTGATAAGTTTAGTATTAAGTTGTGTTAAACATTATAAAGGGCTAAATATCGATATAAAGGAGATCGCTAAAACATCGTCACGTCGAACTGCCAACACAGGCTGCCGATAACCGGCTATCGGCAATAGTGATATCCGTATATCGGGAGACTGTGGTATGAGCCGGCGTGGGCGAGAATAAAACTTAACACGGGGAGAACGGTTTGAGACAGCACAGTGACAACACGTATAAGCGGACAATGAAAGTAACTAAAAGTGTACAGGTGAAGAAAATAGGAATAGGTTAGAGAGAAACGGTAAAGATTATAGAAAAGGAAACATAGATTATAAAAGGAAAAAGTGAAATAATAAAAATTATAACGTTTAAGAGAAAATACAAGAGTCGAGTGTCGTGTCTATTTGGTGTAGATATCGCGAGAGGGCTAAATGCCCTAAGGTATGTATGCAGGTACGGCGAGGACGGTTTTCCCCTACGCTGCCCAGTGTCTCAGCAGACTACAAATAAGTTGTAAGTCGGCCCTGGTGTAGGCTAAGTTATACCCCAGCACCAGAACTTCCTTACAACTTTAGGCATTGTCTATGTTCATCGGCGCCAAATCAGCCTCTCTGGGTCCAATCTTTGTCTGTTTGGTTGCGTAACCTCCAAGAGTGTGCACTCACGCGCAATCTCATTGACGTCATTGGTGGCGTTGACAGCTGACGAACCATATCTGGTCACCCTGTATGTACGCTGGACGGCTAGACAAATCATTTATGAAATATTTAAAGTTGTTTTCTCGATGTAACATACGTTTATACTATTGTAATATACAATTCTGGCAATTTTTTATTCATAGAGTGCTCAAAAAAAAAACTCGCACAGCGCAAAAAAAAAAGGTGCCCACCCGCTGCTTGTACTTGCACCATGTGCACCCTAAACAGATAGACCATATTACGCATAAAGCAAATCTTGTTGCCAAAGGAAAGCAACAAATTTATGGCATACAAACAAAATATATATATATGTATATATTTGTGTATATAATATAAAGGTTTGAAAGTGCTACCGATAAAGTTGAAACATTGAAAGAGGCGCCTCAATAAAATATTCATTTATTTCGCATTTATTGTGTGAGTGTGTGTGTTCGTGTGTGTGTGTGCACCCCACGCCCCTTTGACAACAAGATGCAACTTTTCAAAGGGCCAAACCGGCCACGCCTACATCATTTGACTGTCAAGTGACAATACTGTTTTTGGTCCCGATGCTGGCGAGAACTTTGCACCCTTCATAAAAAATTTAATTTTCAAAAACATTTGGAAATTTGAAATTGAATTTGCCGCACGCTTCAGAAAGTCGTAGCCAAAGTGAAAGAGAGAGAGTGAGAGTAAGTGAGTGAGAGTGTGTATGTGTGTGCGTCTCCTTTTATGTGTGTCTCCATTTGGATTGAAGTATGCAGAGTAAAAGAGTAAGCGTGTGAGAGTGGTGGGAAGTACCGCCAAGATTATACGACACATAAAAGCAGACCTCGGTCAAAAAGCTGCCAAAGTGTTTACCTACAGTGCGACCAAAAATTAAGCGGACACTTTTAAGTTGCCAGCTAAAAGCTCATTAAATAAAAATTTTCAGAATATAATTAAAATAATAAATGTTTCGCATAGAAAACCTTAAAAAATTCGGTAAAAATTCATTTTTTTAAAACCAAAAATTGTTCGGATGTTTATTAAGCAATATGATTAGTAAAATATTTCCTTTAACTTTGCCATTTAGAGTTTATGCTTTACAGCGAGAGATAAGAAAACAAATAACGAACATGTCTGTACGAACATCTAGATCTGGAAAATTATAAGAGCTATTGTAGTGAAACTTGAAATTTGGAATCAATGTTTATGCAAGCAGGTAAACCTTAAGGTAAAGGATATATAAATTTTGTGCAAAGATAAGGATACGGCGAAGATCATTCAAAGTTATCTCCAATTTGATTAGTAGGACAAACGAATTTTATATAGCCATGTCTATACGTCTGCCTTTGAGAACCCCTTAGTCTTGGATATAATTAGGGCTTTGAGAGCCAAACTCACTATTTGGTTGCCATGTATGTCTAGCAGTTTCGTTTATTTTCTTCCATCGCCTAATAGTTTCAAAGCGCTGTATTTTTTTTTCTAATGCTTTTGACTGGAACCCTCAAGCTAGCCGTAGAAGGGGGAGACCATCTAACAGACCGGCCGCACCTGACGCAATATAAAGAACTTAGCAATGGATATCTAATTTTATACATTCCTAATTTTAAGATGTTTCTAAAGGCCCTATGCTTCAACAGGAGCTCAAGGAGGTATATTAGGTTAGGTTGTGTAGGCTGCTCGGCACATGGCCTAGAACACCCGGAGGCCTTGCGGCCCATTGTGATGCCTAATTAAGAAGAAGAGTAAGTTCTATACGTGCTTAATCTGTTTCTGTATCCTATTTAATTGAACCATTTTGAGGATTCGATTAAAAGAGCCAGGTCCGCTATGGGCAAGTTTGCCAGACTGCCCTGGTCTTCAAAGAAGGGTTTGCCCAGGTACTGGGTGCGTTTCCTAAGAAGTGCAGGGCAGTCACACAGCAGGTGTTGGATGCTTTCTATCTCCTCCTCATCTCCGCAGCTCCGAAGGAAGTCGTTGTGGGGGACATGCATCCTCTCAGCCAGAAGGCCTATGGCGCAGTGCCTCGTTACAACTCCTGTCACCCTCCTAGTCCTGCTCTTGTGGAATCGCAGGAGTTTGGAAGTTCGCTTTGGGTTGTATCTTGGCCAGAGTGCTCGGGAGATGTGACAACCGGACACAGTGTCCTATTGTCGTTCCGCCTCGGATCTGACTATCCTTGTGATCTCTGCGACCACATCCTGTAGAGGTCTTGCTATATCCGTAACAGATGAGGCAATAGGTAGCGCCGAACCTTTTCTGGCACACTCGTCCGCTTCCTCATTTCCAGGTATCCCAGTGTGACCAGGTACCCAGCAGAGGGTGATCGAGTGATGCTGGATGCGGTTTAGCGCTGCCTCGGTGTTACGAATAAGTTTGCTCTTTATAGAGTGCGATGACAGATCCTTGATAGCGGCTTGACTGTCGACAAAAATAGATACGTTCTTCGGACTGTCATCCAAAGTTTGTATCAGTTTTGCCGCTTGCCAGACCGCGTATATCTTGGCCTGAAACACACTGCCCCAATTTGGAAGACGGAATGAAAGCCGTGTTGCAAGCTCTTCCGAGAAGACGCCCGCTCCTGTGCCTTCATCCGTCTTCAAACCATCAGTGAAGATTGTAAGCTCGTTTGCCTTAATGGGAGTTTTAAGCGTCCAATCATGTCTCTCCGGGAAGACAGCGACAAAGTTATCGTTCCATTTCTGAACCGCAGAGCAGCAGTCACTTTCCTCGGCCCCAGCGGATATACCTATCGTGTGTAGGACACTGCTATGGCTAGAAGTTGATGGCACCAGAAGATTCAGCGCCCGGAGCCTTGCTGCGCTTCTGGCTGCCGTAAGCTTCAGGAAGGTGCCCATTGGTTCTAGGTTCAGAATAACATCCAGAGCTGCCTGAGGAGTGGATCGCAGGGATCCGGTACTGCCCAGGCAGGCTGCCCTTTGGACCCTTTGAAGGTTGTTTAGGTAGGATTTGGTGTAACCCGCCTTCCACCAGACCAACGCTCCATAGGTCAGGATAGGTCTGACGACTGCTGTGTATAACCAGTGAATGATATACGGTTGCAGCCCCCATTTCAATGTATGTAACGGGCAGAAGGAGACGTGGTAGACCCCATAAAGAATATTTATTTTTGATCAGCGATAACCGCTGAGTAGATATAGCCTGTCTGTCCTTCTATCAGTCCGTCCGTATGTTGGAATGGTTCTCAGAAACTATAAGAGCTGGTGCTGGAGAAACATCGATGTTATATCGATGTTTAGAAGTTAAAAATATCTATATATATGTATGTTGGCCAACCTCGATGTGTCAACAGCATAACTAAACACCCATTTGGTGGGTGCAGTAGTGCTGGAGGAACATCTTCATCTGCCAACATCGATGTTTTCTATATTTTTATTTCGATACATCGATGCATGTATACTTCCAGCACTAATAAGAGCTATGCAGCTGAACTTTGACTAATTTGGCACATAAATTTTCCGATTTATTTTGATAGCTTTACCCGTTTCCTCATAGGAGAATTTCACGGTTACACCGACACTAAAAAATATATCGGATTCACTTTTATTACGCTTATAGGACATGATTTTAAGAATTGTGTGTTGTAGAAATGTTTGAAATTTGCAAACACTATTGATAAGAACTAAATTCTAATGCCTTGAAGTTTAAAGTACGAATAATAATAAATCATTCGCACAGAACACGGTTAGTTTTCGGTATTTGCTTCAATTGGCTACGGCGCCGTTTCCCTTGCTGTTGCAGAAGAAACCACATAGTTAATTATAAAACTAAATGATAGGTATGTACCTCCTGGGCTAGAAAGGGACGTCCAGGCAAAACGGAGGAGTAACGATTGCTGCAGGTAAAGCACAGCGACCTCTGGACACGATCTTAGATTGTGATTCAGAGAAATTATTTCACCATTTATGCCGGGATTAAGAGCAAATGTACGGACAACTGCACAAAAATAGTTAGGTCAGAGCTAAGAAACTTTGATAGAAGAAGATATAGAATAGATAAATTGTTTTTCAATTATAGGTAATTGGACCATCTACAGAAAATTGGCCTATCGGACTCTTCATAGTGCAGACTCTGTCTCGAGTACAATGAAACCACCAGACATATTCTCTGTGACTGCCCAGCGCTGGTATGGGACAGAGCCTGTCACTTGGGAAAGGAACGGATTAGTCGCTTCCATCTTAGGTCAATACCAACAAAAGACCTCCTGCTATTCATGCGGAAAGCGGAAAGTCTTTTGCTTTAATTTATGGGTATGGTACAAAAGATCTTCTGGTCGCAGTGCCCCACCTCTTTGTGAGGAACCCATAGGGAGGAAAAAAAAAAATAGGTAATTGAACTGATCGAAAAAGGAAACAATAAGTACGCTCTTGTCCTTCGCATTGGGAATCAGAGACGAAGTATGTTCTGGCTATGATAAAGCATACATGCGTTAGAATAGAGTATTTTGAAGTCGAGCTGGACCGACTATAGCATTCAAGTTTGCAACGGAATGAACATTATGAAAATAAAGAAAATTGCAGGAGATATTATGGTCTGAATGATCTGATTTAAATAAAAAAAGCCCGTACGGAGGTTGGCGTTTGTAGCACACAGGAGGCGGAGCCCCCTAGTTTTATTTCAAGTTTCTTTTTGAGCTGTGTCGGTAGTGTCTTTTCCTTAAAATGTAAAATTAAAGGTTCGAGGCGTTCTTTAACCTTCGGCATAATTTTGAATTCAATTGCGTTCAAACTATGTCCTAGATATTGGGTTCCTTGTTATTAATCTGTCCCTTTTGCTCTTAATGATTTCTGCTATTTTATTTATTACCATGAAGATACAAATACAAAAACTTTTTTCAGTTTTTAGTTGTTTCTTTAGCAAATATGAATTGTAAAATTTTTATTTTCAAAACGCATAATTAAAATGTTTTTCAACAACTTTTCTCTAAGCTGCGAAGCTTTAAACTTACAATTTGAAAATGTACGCATAATTTCTATTCTCACTGTATATAAATATATGTATATACATATATAATATACATATGGCTCTGTGTGCGGCATTTGAGGCATGTGCAAGTGTAAGTGACATGAAAGAACACAAAGCGAAAAACCTTTAATAATTTTACGCTTTTTGTTTTCAAGTGCACTTGCCAACTGTGCCAGAAGTCGAAGAACAGTGCCAGCACAGGAATAAGAAGCAGCCGTAACCGGCAGCATGAGGAAGCCATAGGAACTGTCAACTGGTTCCAGCAAAGCCGACAATAAAAAGCCTGCGTTGTCGTCGACAGCGACGTTGACGTCGTCTTTAACTTGCTTGCCGCTTCCGCTTTGAAGTTTCCGGTGCCTGCTCTTCAAAGGAGCGAGAGCATTGCTTTCACATAAGACCAATTCGCAGAGGCTGCACTGTAGCTAAAAAATGTCGCGTAATGCTTTGGCACGTCCTTTAAAGTTTTTCCTTTATTTTTGGACTGCCATCGAAGGTTAATTTATGGCCTGTTTATGGACAATAAATGCAGCCTCCAAACGGCCATTTGTAGGCTAAATAAAGAAAAATGAACTTTCATTTGTGGCAAAAGTGTGAGAAAGTGCTTTCTCACTATATACACTCGTCGTACTATACATATGTATATGGCACACACACATAGAGTATATAAAATATTAAGTTGCATCAAATTGTCGCGCTGACTGGAAATGGCCATTTTTATGACCTCCTTTATCTAGATGCTACAAATTCAAGCCAATAATAATTGAAGCAAAACACATTAAAGCTTCAATAAAGCCCCCCGGCCAAACAAAGCCCAAGTGGAAAGTAAGCAGTAGCAACGCACACTGCTCTAGAAAACGATTCTTTGGCGTAAAAAGTTAAAATTCTTTTATATGTATTAAAAATATTTTTTGATGATTTTGTTGTTTTTTGATAGAAAATATATATTTAGCTGAAATTTGGACAAAGTATGTATTGTGAAAAATATAAAGACTTTTGGAAAGAGTAAAGTGGAATAAGAAAAATAAATGCTGACTAGTTTTATTTTGAAGCAGCAAAAATAAGTAATGTCTTTTAATCCGAAAATTATTGGAATGTATAGGTTCAAGCGAATTTCAGATATACATAATAAATTTGTCCAGCAGCAGAAGGCGGCTTAGATCATAAATTGTTAATACCGAAATACGCAGCATCGAATCAAGCTTTGATTGAACCTTAAATTGAGTCCGTATGAACACCTAGATTTAGGAGATTACTCAAGCTAAGGTCACCAAATTTGAGCTATACCTAATTTAGAACTCAACAGATACTTTATAAAAGCTTAACCTATTAGAAACGCTTAAAATTGTTGTTAAATAGGACACACCCCTCCTCAAGGAGTGGCAGGTTTTTTGGACTTGACCCTCGGAAAACGGTTTGTAGAGTTGTTCTATATAACCCCCAGATTCAAAATTGTCAAACCTCAAAATCGTACCTGCTTCGCTTCACTAGAAATCGACATATATGTATCTATATAGAGGTTCTGCAAAAAAGAACATAACCTGTTAGTACAGTAAAAATAGGTTTTGACCAGGAAAAAATTGTTTGCTCGACTTTCTCTTGCTTATTGTATTAAGGACCATCCAAAAAGTCTAAAACCAAAATGGTGACCTCCTACCCTTGTGGGGTTTTCCGTTATTTTGACATTTGCGTCGGCCCATTTATCTCGAATTCTATAAGTCGTTCAAGGCAAAAAATTATCAAAATTGAATTTAAAATTTTATTTGCAAAGGAAGGTATACCCATAAGTTCATATTTTAGGCGGTAGAGGGCGCCAAAGTTACAACAACGCAGCTCTTCGTATTTTTACCCACCTCCTTGCCCTTTTTTGTTTTTGGTGTTTATCAAAAATTTTTAGATCTCAAAAAAGTACACAAGAATGGTTTTTACCATTATGTTCGTTTTTGCAGAACCTCTATATAGATACATATATGTCGATTTCTAGAGAAGCGAAGCAGGTACGATGTTGAGGTTTGACAATTTTGAATCTGGGGGCTATATAGAACAACTCTACAAACCGTTTTCCGAGGGTCAAGTCCAAAAAACCTGCCACTCCTTGAGGAGGGGTGTGAGGATGAAGGTAGTCTTATTTTTTAATTTTACAGACAGATTCATTTACTGCACCTATTTGTATATAAATAGCTTAACATAATCCCCCTAGAGTTAAGAGTCTGTATGAACACCTAGATTTTGTAGATTGCTCAAGCTAAGATCACCAAATTTGATGTATAAAGCCGTGATAGATGCCACGTAGGAAAATTTAGAGCTTTACATTTACTTCATAAAAGCTAAACCTACCATGTTACTAGAAACGCATAAAATTGTTTTCAAATAGGATGTAGATAGTCTAATTTTTTAAATTTTGCAGATAGATGTCTATAAATAGCTTAGCATAATACCCCTAGAATTAAGTTAATTACGAATAAATATTATGAATTTTTATGAAAATATTAAAATATTATATTTATTAGAATAGTTTACTGAACTTGTTATAAATCTAACTGAAATCTTTATATTTTGAAATATTTTTTTTTTGAGCCGTATTTTATCACCTGCAATAAAATTCAATTTTTTTACTATAAAATCTACAAGCATCAACTTAACCAACTAAAAGAAAATATATTAAATATATTTAAATATATTAACTATAAACTCTATCCCGTATCTTACTTTTTAATTTTGAAAGCATATTTTGGTACAATGCATTGTGGGCCAGGTTTTCATATTTTGGCCAAAACCCTGTCATTTCCATAATCATTTTTTTAGAGTGATGAAATTTTACACACGTGTTCATAAATGATTGAACTATTTTTCTGGGATGTTTGAGCCTCCTCCGATTTTTTCGAGATATAGATAATCCAGACCAAAATTGGAAAAAATTTAAAAAAACCAAACAATTTTTTTAACTTAATTAAAAAAAAAACGGTCAATTGGAATTGGACCATATTTCACATGAATATGGAGATATGAGCTTCTCATACATTGAAAAAATAGCCTTTACCGAAAATATTGAATGGTTTTGGAGCTATAACCCCAAATAGTTTCAGCTTTCCAAGCAAATTACAGAAAGACGACATCACCCATCCATCTGGTTATTATTATGTTATCATTTTTTTTTGCATGCTTTTTTAATTTTCCAAAAAAAATTTCAAAAATCTATATTTCATTTTCTGGGGGTCAATTTTTAAAATTCAACTTTTAGGTACCAAATTCAAGTTCCGAAAATCGGGAGGAATTACATTTTGTTGTAAAACATGTCGAGAAACTTATAAAAAATTTTTCGATCAAATATAAAGTAGTAGTCGGAGGTACTCTTTAAGCAAAGCAGCCAAATGATACAAAAACCAAAAAAATCTTTTTAACTACTCGTATGTATTTAAAACCAAAAAGTTTTTAAGCTCAATTTTATTTTTTTTCTGAAGTTATACTTATAAATAATAAAGTGAATAAAGATTTCGTAGCTACATGTATTATGGTAAATACAGGTTTTTTTTCTTCTAAAAATGTTCGCGATAGCTCATAAAATATAATACAAAATGTCAACTTTGATTGCCAATAGCTTAAAAACGACTAATTATAATTTAAAATTTTTTTTTCTGCACAGGATAACTTAATATGTGGAAAATAATATTAAATTGTCATTTCGTCCAAATTTTGATTTTCATCAGGAGGGCTTTTGGCCAAAATCTGGCCACGCAGGCCCATTGTGCAATGGCTTTAATTAAATGGAATTGGTCCTTTCTAAAGATAATTTATTTTCTTGCAGGAAAGTTAAACTTTCCACATAATTTGAGAAAAATGGCCAATTTTTTAAACTATTGTAGTAGGAAATATACATAAGGCATATACTTATGTTAACATACAGCGCCTGCTGATGTTAACTCGCTCTCTATTGTAATAAGAAATATACATAAGGCATATACTTATGTTAACATACAGCGTCTGCTGATGTTAACTCACTCCCTATGTTAACCACTAGGCTAAGTGTACATGTACTTTAAGAGTGAGAGCCATTCTGTATTATATGTTGGCGCAGCTATAACGATCACGGAGTTTAAAGAAATAAATAAATTGTTAAGTACGCACTTAGTGTTTTTGTTAAAGATCAGTCGCCTACCACAATTTCAGAAGTGGTCCTAACCCAACAATAAAATTAAAATGGAAAATCAAATAAATTTTGACCAGTTTGAGGAAGAGCAAGTGGTAAAGTGGCTAAATGCATTACAACTTTCAACTGAAGGCTCAAAAGAAGAACAAGTGATGCGTTTAAGCAACCATTTTATGCAAGCACCAAGAGATTTTCTTGGCTTAGACGAAAAACTAAATGAAAAATTGTGCGAAAATGACGAAATGACCGCAGAAGTCTCACAAATTCAAAACGACGTAGTTATGTACGAGCGTCATGCAGAAAAAAATGATATCCCCGTTATAAAGACGCCGTTGTGTGGTGAAATTCAAATGAACCAAGAGACGCCGCAACAAGTGAACACACAAGCAACTAACGCCGTTGGAGTGAAGCAACAGCAAGAGTCTAACAACATCATCATGCAGGAGTCAGCGTCTGTTTCGCTTACTCTCGCTAAAGAAGCTTTGGTGGACTTTGATGGTAAAACGGGTGCGCGCGGCTGGGTTATGCAGTTAAAAAACATCGCAAATGTGTATAACATCAACGACAACTGTTTGCGTATGTTGCTTATATGTAAACTGAAAGGCGACGCGCAGCGTTGGCTGCATGCAAACTCAACACGCATTATGGAGCCAATAAATCAATTGTTAGACCAACTAATTATGGCGTTTGGCGAGAAATTAACCAAAATTGAAATGAGACGCAAATTTACCGGCCGTAAGTGGAAAACTTATGAAACATTTTCCGCTTACTTCGATGAGAAAATACAGCTGTCTGGCGATCTTGGTATAGAAGTAGATGAATTAATCGACGAAATCATTGAAGGCATACCGCAAGAGGCATTGCAGATACAAGCGCGTATGCAGTGTTTTACTGAGCCAATGCAGATGCTTCGCGCGTTTGCAAATATACGTGTTTCAGCGGAGTCCACACCAAGCAGCACCAAAACGCCGCAGAAGAAGTATGGTGACGAAAACTTACGCTGCCGCAACTGTAATTCAAGAGGTCACTTTGCTAAGGAATGCAGGAAGCCAAAGAGGGAACCAGGATCCTGCTATGCATGCGGCAAATTTGGGCACCTTATTGCACAATGTTCCGAGAAAAAGTTCGCAAAAGAGGAAAATTACGTAAGATATTTTAAGATTTATTTTAAAGAAAATTCTAAAACACCACTAATTACAGCGTGCCTAATAGACTCGGGGAGCCCAATTTCATTTGTTAAAATATCATCAGTTTCAAATCAAATAAATTTAAATCCAGTTTCAAAACCTTATTTTGGACTTAACAAAAGTCGCCTTAATACATTTGGAAAATGTTTATGTTTTGTATTTAAAGAATCATTAAAAGTACATTTTAATTTAATTGTTGTTTCCAATGAGTCTATGGGCTACGATGTAGTGCTGGGCAGAAATTTTTTAAAAGCATGTGGTTTGAAATTTGACCCAGACATTTTGAGGCTGATTACGGTAGATCCTATAAAAGAAAACAATGAATTATGTGATAGTTCAGAAATAGTATGCAACGAAGATTTTAGGTGCATAGACAAGATAAAAGTAAAGACAGAAGCCAACGATCATTTACGCTTTAATGAAAAAACGTTAAGTAATAGAGCAGAGCAATCATGTGTTAATGCGAAACTACCAGACAAAGAAAATGCCAACAACTCGGTTTTAAAAGAGTCAGACCAACAACTTTTAGGATTGAATGCTGCTAATTCAATTGTAAGCGTAAAGGAGAAACTGTTAAATCCCAAAAATGTGATAACTAAAACGGCTAAAGATCAATTGTTAGAAAATGCTATTACCGAAATACTTCAAATAGATTGTGCAGAGGAAAAAATTGAGCTCAATATTGGTAAAAATATTAGCTATAGTATACAGTGTCAATTGAAAAAGTTATTCGAAAATGCGTATTTAAAGGCAGAAAGACCAAGCTCACCAGTAACAAAGTGCGAAATAAAATTGAGCCTTGAAAACCCAAAACCATTTAGTTGCAGACCAAGACGTCTTTCATACGCGGAAAAAGAAAAATTGCAAGTTTTATTAGACGAATACAAGAAAGAAAAAGCCATACGACCGAGTACGTCAGAATATGCATCGCCAACCGTTTTAATCGAAAAGAGAAAGGACAGAATGTGTGTAGATTATCGTCTGTTAAACAAGATTACCAAAAAAGATAATTATCCTCTTCCTCTTATCGATGATTTGTTAGACAAATTAGAAAATAAAACTGTTTTTACGAAACTTAAGCTTAAAAATGTATTCATAATTTAAGAATTCAATGTATATTTAATTATTTTAAGTATAGATCAGGGGATCTTATATTAAAACAAAATTGAAATTAGTTTAATTTTTTAATAATTTTTTTATTTTTTTTAATGTTTTTCAATTTTTTTAATAGGCCTGCAATCGTTAAACATTTCTGCAATTGGTTTAAAAAATAAATTACCATATATTGAATTTTTCTATTTTTTTTGAATAAAAAAAAAAAATTATTTTGATTTTTTTTAATTTTTTAATCTTTTTTATTGCTTTTCTTAAATTATTAAATAGGTCTGGAAACCTTCAACTTTTCAGTTATTGGTTTTTAAAAATAATAGTCAAATTTTTTCAAATGTAAAAAGACTATTATTTTAATTTTTTTAAATGTTTTTTTGATTTTTTTTAATTATTTAATAAGGCTGGTTTTTGTAAAAAGTATTAAACATATTATTCAATTTAAAAAAAAATTTTATTATTGTAAATCTTTATATTTTGATTTTTTCAATTCCCGCAAACTTCAAACATTTCTGCTATTCGGTTTTGAAAAGTAATTTCCATATTTAAAATTTTGTAGCTTAAAATTTATATTATATTTTTTTTTAACTTTTTGATCCTTAATTTTTTACGTTTTTACTTGGCAAGATTTTATAGTGCACAGCTAAAAAAAAAATAAATAACCTTTTATTCTGTTTGATTTTTTAAGTAATTAACATTTTTGAGTTATTCTATTTTTAGAATTTATTTAAATTTTTTTTAATTTTTGTATCTTTTTATTTTACTTTTTTAGTTTACATAGTACACGGGCTTTTATAAATCTTTTGAAAGGGCTTCAAACTTTAAATATTTCCACTATAGGTACTTTTAAAGTAATTAACATATTTTAAAGCTTTTTATAACCTGTACCGTATGGTACAAAGGGTATATTGTGTTTGTGCAAGCCGAAAATGTATGTAACGTACAGAAGGAGACGTTGGAGACCCCCCAAAGTTACCTAAAGTATGATCAGGGTGACTCGAGAAGTCGATATACCCATGTCCGTCTGTCCGTATGAACGCCTAGATCTCAGAGATGGTAAGAGCTAGGGCAACCAAACTTTCAGATTAGATCCCTTATTAATCTATAGGAGATAAGTTTATTTTATTTTTTTGATATCGGGATTACATTATATAGCTCCCATAGGGGTGTTTCAGAGGACCTCGAAAAAAACCAAAAGTTTAAGATGGATAATTCGTTTGTCTATGAAGATATCATAACCAAATTTGGCAATCGGAAGTTTTTTAGAGACCCCCAGCACTGTACCAAATTTTATCAAAATCGGTTGACTATATCATATAGCTCCCATAGGAGCAATCGGTCGAAAAAACGTTTTTTGTAAAAAATTCGTTGTGTTTCGTTTGTTTGTGAAGATACCGTAACCAAATTTGGCATTAAGAAGTTTCTTAGAGCACCCAAGCACTGTACCAAATTTTATCAAAATCGGTTGACTATATCATATAGCTCCAATAGGACCGATCGGTCAAAAAAATTGTTTGGTGCAAAATTCGACTGATTTCTGTTTGTTTATGAAAATATCGTAGTTAAATTTGCCGAATAAAATATCTTTTGGAGGTCTTTATCAATATTTCGGACTTAATTGCAATGTGGTGGTACAGGGTGAGGACTAAGCCTCCCTTCTCTAGCCAGAAAAAGGATATACCTCTTTAGCGGGTATAGAAACTCATAACACGATGTCATCCGACTATAGCTATACCAAAATATTAAGTTTGCTTCGGAACTGATCTGACCGAGGAGCTCTAGGGCTAGTAGCGAGCACAATAGATTCATAGTACAGCTATCCAAAACTACATATTATATTAATTCTATGTAAAAATAATTTTATACATGTTTTGTCCTTGTCCAGTTAAACTTCAGCACTTTTTTTTCCTTTATCGAAAACTGCTATAATTCACTTGCTGTTCAAAACCAAAAGAATTTCATTCAATAGAAAAAATTCCAGCTCCACTGTGCTTCGCTACTAAACAGCTTAATAATGAGAGTGTAGCAAAAATATTTTTTAAAAAATTTAATAAAATGTAATAACATAAAATAGATTACAATAAAAACAAAAATGCGTGATGCGCCTGCAAAATGCTTAACCCATATATCGTGCGTACTACTACGTATACGTAATATTTATAAAATCACTTTCTAACTACAAAGCCAATAAAAAACCAACCAGCCAAAGCAAAAGTGTTGAAATATGCATATATTGTACGGAGATATAATTTGTTTGCTGCTGACAGGCGCGAGACGAGTCGGAAAACCCAAAGAGAAATGGTTGCTCTACGTGCCAGACGTTTGGAGCTGTTATACCTATATACATATATTTTTGAGCCCCTTTTGGCGGGTTTTGTCCTTGGGCACCTTGCACCAGTGCAAAGCTATAAATATTACCTTGTCAAATTTTTTATATATTTTTTAAATTGCTGAAATATTGGTTAATTATAAATTTTATTAAAAAGGAAAAAAAACACGTTTTGTTATTTTTGTTTGTTTTGCGCTTTTAGCAGTTGAAAGCAAATAACTTTATTTTTTTTTAAGCTGGCGCCATCTGGCGTTAATTTCTTGCAGCTTAAGCTTTAAAGCTTTTTTAAGGCCATTTAGTTGTTGTCTTTGAAAACATGGCGTATGCTTTTTATTTGCAGCTATTACTTACTTTAGGGACACTTTTGCAAACTTAATTATATTAAAAATAGTTTTAAAAGTAATTAATTAGTAAATAACTTTGTCTAAACTTCTTCAACTTCAGCACTTTCCGCTGGCAGCTGTGGAATTGCATTCAGTTCCTGAGTTGCGTCAACAACGCGCGGTTTTTTTACCTAAATAAATGACAATTTATTTTAGTCACTTGTTTGTTTTTTCTTTTTTAACCTTGTTACATCAGAAGTTTCATAATACTTAACTAACATGCAGTTGCATTAGATTTAAATCTTAATTAATTTCTTAGTTTAAAGATAGCTTTTCTTACAAGCTTGTTAGTCGGGCTTTTAGTTTTGGGTCTAGTACCTCTCTGGCATGCTCTAGCTTTACATGTTTTTAGTTTTTTGTATTAAAAAGCTTAAAAAATGAATTAAAAGTTGTTATCTTTATTATTTTAGAAATGTTTCAAGCAAATAGTTACAAAAAGTTATTTCTTAGCTGAATGCAATATGAAATCCATAAGTTCAGAAAAATAGTAAGTTTTAAAGTTTATAAAAAGCTTAGCTAGTTCCTAAAATTTTTATAAGCACTACTTCTTATGCGTGGCGTACAATATTGAAATAAATATTCAACAGTTCACAATTGAACTTGATAAGCTACCACAAAAAAAATTGATTTGGAGTATGGCCTACAACCTCAGGACAGTTTTGGCCTAACTTTGATTTAAAATATCTTTAAAAAACCAGCTTCCTAAAAGTGTAATGTAAAATACTTGTCAATTTCAAAGATATTTCTGGCATATTGATGGTTTGCTTGTGCTAAGAAATTAGTTTAACTAAAACTAAATATAAATATAAACAAACATCTGTAACCACTCAGATAGCCAAGCTGCTATTAGGGCATTATCATCATGGAGCATCTCCTCTAGGATGGTTAAAGAATGCCATAATTACCAACACACCCTGTCCTCTCTGAATGAAGTCGTGCTATGTTGGGTACCTGGACACTCAGGAGTGGATGGTAACACGATCGCTGACGATTTAGCACGACAGGGTGCCTCCACCGTGACCACTGCCCCTGCGCCTTTCTGTGGTATTGGCTGGTTCACAATCAAAACCATGGTAAACAAATGTGCTGCAGGAGAACATAGGAGATACTGGTTCTCCTTACCGGGGCTGCGTCAAGCAAAAGCGCTTGGATATAATCAAGAAAAAGGTCTTGGTAGAGCGGACTTAAAACTCCTGGTAGCATACCTATCTGGCCACCACACTGTGAGATACCATCTACAGAAAATTGGCCTATCGGACTCTTCAGAGAGCAGAAGATCTGTCTCGAGGACGATGAAACCACCAGACATATTCTCTGTGACTGCCCGGCGCTGGTATGGGCAGAGCCTGTCACTTGGGAAATGAACGGATTAGTCCTTCCATCTTAGGTCAATACCAACAAAAGACCTACTGATATTCATGCGGGAAGCGGAAAGTCTTTTGCCGTAATTTATGGGTATGGTACAAAAGATCTTCTGGTCGCAGTGCCCCATCTCTTTGTGAGGAACCCATACCGCAGTTCCAAAAATTTCCGCACGGAATGATAAAACTTCATATAAAAAATCCCAAATGGGATTTTTTTTTTATGTGAAGTTTTGTCATTCCCTGTGAAATTTTTCGAACTGCGTATGGGCCTTAAAAGGGTATTCCACTATTGTCACCTACTTCATAGTACAGTTGAACCCATATTCTAGAGCCAACGCACCCAAAAGAAATCCCTTGGTCCGAAACTCTCAAGAAAATACTGAGATTTTTATTTTATTTCGTTATCGATTACTGATACCTATAACAGTTAGACTCTTTTTTGCCAAGGCACAACCATACAAGAATAAAAGTACAGTAAACGAAGAGTCATAAACGACGTCTGCTGGAAAGAAATACTTAGTACTTATTGTTTGGTATCCTGTTTTAAGTCTAAGACCGAGTTTTCGTATTTGTTGGTACGGTTTTTCCATGACATGTTTGTCTCTATCAAACATAGAGTCATGGTTTTCAGATCAATTGTTGTCTATCAAATAAAACTTAAATCAGGGTCGTAGGTAAATTGGTACTATTACAATGACCGCTCAAAGTTCAAAAATGGAAATGGTTTTTGTTGTTTTTCGAAAAATTTTCTGCTACCGTAAAATCAGTACGATTTTTCGCAAAAACATCCAAATATTCTTCTTTGAATTATTTGAAATTATCTACAAAATGAATCCTTCAACACTTTTCTACGATTAAAAGGTTTTCCAGCAACCGCCACCAAGTACACTAGATGGCGCCAGCAGTAACAACAGCTTCTGCTTTACCGCCGCAATCAAAACGAAAGTGCCAGCATATTATTACGTGCGTAATAAATGGATGGTAGAAAAACAACAACAAATTTTCGCCGTCGTATAAAAATGTTCATAAATTTCGTTTACGAGTTAATACTTTTTAAAGAAATATGTACGAACTATTGAATTATGGATAACATAGCATTTTGATATTAATAATATTATCTAGTAAAAATCAACAAAATCTGCATCTAAAGTCTTGCTTAGGATATAAAGCTTTCAAACATTAGTAATACTCATACCATGACAACCTTGCGATCAATTTGTTAACTAATTCTGGCTTTATGTACAATACTATATTATTATTATATATATATTTTAAAACTTTTTGTATAATATTTTTGTTGGTACTTTTGCGAGTGTCTTTGCAAAACGATATTATTGGTCATAGCCATATAAATAAATAAATATTTAAGAGAAAAAAAATGAGTTTTTTAATTGTTTTAAAGTATTCAAGTAAAACTCATGCGATTAATTTTTAAGTTTTAGTGCTTGAAAACTTTTTAATTTAGTTTAAGATCTATGTATAGACTCAGCTAGCTCAAGTCAAGCAACAATATCTTAAAAATCTAGTAAGGTCTCGACATTTTAGCACGACTTCTTTGTCTTTATATCATGACTTTATTTAAGCCCATGCAATTATGATTTAAGACCCTTGAAAACTCATGCGTTTAAGTTTTAAGACACTTCAAGATAACATGCATTAAAAGATAACTTAACAATATTTATTATATTTATTTGTCTTATCTTTGAATTTTTATAAATAATTAATAGCTGTAAGTGGAACCTTACCATACCGTATGTAACATATGAGAATATTAATTTCATTTTGTTTTCTTTTGAATTTGTTCAAAATTGAATGACCTTGGCTTATGTAAAGTAATTGGCGCAGCAGTCATACCCCATATATATATCACACAAAATGGCGGCCCTTTGTTAGTGTTAAGGCGATTTTTAGTAAATTAGTTTCAATGGCTTTTCAAGAGTTTTTGATTTTTGTTATTGTTTTGTAATGTTTGAGAATTTTCCGTAGGAAGTTGAAGGTAGGGTCTTACTTTGAAGCAGCTTGTATGAAAATGCTCGCACATTTCGGTGACCTGTAAAAAAAAGGCAAGAATTAGAGATGACTAAAGATCTACTCAAACTCAAACTTACCACACCGTAGCCATAATGCCAATGTGCTAGAGTTATAAATATGGTTAGACCCTGCACTATCCAACGTTCACCTTGTGCTGTCAGATCCATACCAATCAGCTGTTCGTACCAAGGAAAACAGCAGACAGCAACTGTGGCCACCAGCGGCCACATGAGTATATTGAAACCATCACAACGTGTATCCGACATTTGAGCCACAATCAAACGACACTATGGATAACAATTTAAACATGAAAAAAGTTCCCTAAAAGATTTCTTAAGACCTACCGCAATATTGGAAAAAAGTGTGCCATAGAGTATCCACAAAATGCGCGGTTCCAAGTTAATGACATTATTGCGCGAACAAAATGACCAAATTGTGGTTATAACAAAAAGCCATAGAAAGGCAAACAATGGACGCAACATTTCCCACATGGGACGCATTTTTCCAGTCTTGTTTTTATACGAACTGTAAGGAAAATGTTTTAAGCAAAAGTATTTAGTAGCTGGTGATGTGGTAACATTCGTAATATCTACTTACAGGTATATATTTCTTATAATAAAAGGATGGCTCGACGCTATACCAGATCCAATTAGTACGACTTCAAATACGTTTGCCACTGTATAGCCATGATAGCTAGATCGAAAAATACCCGGACCAAATATGTTGGCAACAAAAAGTAAGACACTGACACCCTGTAAAATAAGAAAGTTACAAAATAAAAATTGGTTGATAGATAGAAAAAAATTAGCCATATGTTAAATTTATTTACTTAATATACTATAGTAAAGGGTCCAGCTATATAAGGTACTGAAAACTGGCCCCAAAAACTTTTGAAAATGATAGATTCATAGTTTAAAAAAATTATATTTTCGCAAAATTTTTGTTTTTGAATTTAACGCTTTTTAACTTAATAATGCAAAAAATTAAAAAATCAGTTCCTAAGCAATATTAATATGTATATTTATTCTGAGCTACAAAAAAAAAAAAAACAATTATTTTATTATATGCACAAGAAGTAAGTATTCTATAAAATAAAAAAAAAATTTATTGTAATCATTTAACAAAAATATATGTGAATAATAAATTCTTTTAATACATTTTTTTTACATTGCACTGTGGGCCCAGATTTTCATATTTTGGCCAAAACCCTGTCATTTTCATAATATTTTTTTTAGTGTGATGAAATTTTACAAACGTATTCCTAAATGATTGAACTATTTTTCTGGGAAGTTTGAGCCGCCTCAGATTTTTTTAACATATAGATAATCCAGACCAAAATTGGAAAAAATTAAAAAAAAAAACAAAAAAAATTATAACTTAATTAAAAAAAAAAAAACGGTTAATTGGAATTGGACCATATTTCACACAGAGGTGTGCTCCTCATACATTGAAAAAATAGCCTATACCCAAAATATTGAATAGTTTTAGAGTTCTAGCCCCAAATAGTTTCAGCTTTTCAAGCCTATTACAAAAAGACGACATCACCAATCCATCTGGTTTTTAAAAGTTATAATTTTTTTGGCGTGCTCTTTTATTTTTCGAAAAAAAAAAAATTTCAAAATCAATATTTAAATTTTTACGTTTTTTCGTCAAAATGAGTAATTTTTACATTTTTTTTCTCATCTATGTAAGTTTGGTATAAAATTTTCAAATTGTACTTTTTTTGTACATTTAAGTCCCTATAACACACTTAATTTTATTATTGTGTAGCGATTAATTTTTTTCTCATCAATGTTGGATCATAACCCATCTGTCTCGGTTGAAAAAAAAATGTACATTTTAGTATACCTTTTGAAAAAAAGGTTATTGAAGCATACTTTTAGGCAGCTAAGAATTTCAAAAAATAGTAAAATTTCCTAGGGGTCAATTTTTAAAATTAAACTTTTAGATACAAAATTCAATTTCCGAAAATCGGGTGGAACTACATATTATTGAAAAACATGTAAAGAAATTTATACAAATTTTTTCGATCAAATATCGAGTGGTAGTCGGAGGTACTCTCAAAGCAAAGTAGTCAAATGGTAAAAAAACCAACAAAATCTTTGTAACTACTCGAATATATTTAAAACCGAAAAGTTTTTGAGCTCAGTTTTATTTTTTTTCTGAAGTTATACTACTTATAAATAATAAAGTGAATGCAGATTTCGTAGCTACATGTTTCATGGTAAATGAAGGTGTTTTTTTTTCAGTAAAGTATCGCGAAAGCTCATAAAACACAGAATGTCAACTTTGATTGCCAATTACTTTAAAACCACTTATTATTATTTTATTATTTTTTTTTGCGCAGGATAGCTAAATATGTGTGAAATCATAATAAATTGCCATTTTGTCAAAATTTTGACTTACTTCTGGGGGACTTTTGGCCAAAATCTGGGTACGCAGGCCCATTGTGGTATGTTTAAAATCACATAAAATTGTCACTTTGTCAAAATTTTGACTTACTTCTGGGGGACTTTTGGCCAAATCCTGGCTACGCAGGCCCATTGTGGTATGTTTAAAATCACATTAAATTGTCACTTTGTCAAAATTTTGACTTACTTCTAGGGGACTTTTGGCCAAAATCTGGGTACGCAGGCCCATTGTGGTATGTTTAAAATCACATTAAATTGTCACTTTGTCAAAATTTTGACTTACTTCTAGGGGACTTTTGGCCAAAACCTGGCTACGCAGGCCCATTGTGGTATGTTTAAAATCACATTAAATTGTCATTTTGTCCAAATTTTAAATTTCTTCAGGTACACTTTTGGCCAAAATCTGGCTGCGCGGGCTCATTGTGCAATGTTCAGTATAAAAGCAATATGGTGGATGTCACAAGAAAAATTGAAAAAATTCAAATTTTTTTTAGTTAGAAAGTTAATTCATCTAAAATTCCGTGAATAATTACCAAAATTAGCTACAGATGAAGATTACTTAATTATGCTTGCGAGGAAAAAAATTAAAAAAAAAATTTAAGTTCTCATGAAATTTCTTTGTAAAAAAAATTTTCAATGATTGGACATAAAGCGTAATAGAAATAGAAAAAAAAAAACAATTTTTTTAATTTAATGTATTTTTTTTTTGCATAATGACTCAAAAAAGCAGTCCGATGGCGGTCGCCGCCAATATTTAAAAAACAAATATTTTTTAAAAATCCAATAATTTGTGCGACTTGGCGATTAGTGAATAATTATATCATACAGTACATTAAACAAAAAGTTTGTGCTGAAAAAAAAAATGGGTTGAAACTTTCAGGGATTATTTGCGACC